>CM068842.1:63169507-64369507 GCA_028554795.2 Sinohyriopsis cumingii | reverse complement strand
TTCTATCTTGACTTTAGTATGCATCTCTGTAAACGTATAATGACTGCATTCTTTGGTTTGATGTAGCAAAAAATATATCTTCTTTTGAGATTGGAACTATTTTGACCCCTACCATTCATTGATAAAGTTTGAATCTGGGTATCTATTGCTAAATTCTGTTTAAATTAAACTTTTACAGAGCTTAAATAACTGTGCATTACAAAACTGGTATTATGCAAAGCATCTAGGGATACATTGTCACTCAAACATGAGAAAATTGCACAGCAGAATTACATGTATACCAAAATGCTTTTTAGTTTTGGACAGATGATGGAGATATGCCATCAAATGTGCATGAGGATGCAAAATACAGAAAAACCTTAAAACAGTTGTCTTAACATAAGCAATCGACAGAACACAAAGAAATTTCTTCAGAAAGCATCCTACAGGACCATATTTCGTGGCCTGATGCATTTGGCTATCAAGCAGATGCTAGTCAGGTAAAGTGACATGAACCACTTGGGCCTCTTGTTAACAATACAAGTGTAGTTGTAAAATTACAAACTATCTTCAGTGACATCATATGGCTTGATTTAATTCTCTTGATTTGCATGGTGTATAATAGGATGCATCGCTTCATACTTACCTCAATTAAAATCTTTTTATCTAATAAGAGATGGCAAAAGTTTTCATAAAGGTGCAGGAGAAAGGCTGTGTAGACATTTTATGTGTTTTTATGCAAACTGAAGATCCCCACTTTATTTTGGTTAAAGTTAGCAAATAAGAATTGTTGATAGAGGTAAAACCTGTTATAATATAATGCTCAGGGTCCAAAGAATAACATTGCGATAGAAGCGGGACCACTTAAAAATTTTGTTTGAAAAACTTCCCTTTAGAAAATGTTCATTGAAATTTCAATGTCATCAGTTTTAACTAACCTCTCAATCATATAATCTGCTAGGAATATGAATAATCGGCTTTTCCGAGAGCATGTATTTAGGATGTTATAAGGAGAGGTCACCTTAAACTTAAATATGGGAGCCATTTTGCAATCACATTATAAGCAGAATCATGTTATAACAAATAAGGTTATAATGGGTTTTACCTGTACATACACTTAGCCTATGGCCTGCAGTGATGGTATTCAGTTTAATGAAGCACAATATAAAATCTCAGATTCTGGTGAATCATCGATTATAGCGGGTAGTTCCTGTTTAAGAAAAACGAAAAAGCAAAGTACATGTATAAACAGGAAAATATTTATTTTTTCTTCTTAAGATTGCTGTAGTTAACAGTTTTTCAGTTCAGTAAAAATTTGGAAAAGGTGTATTGTTAGAAAACTATAAAGAATTAAAATATGAATAGAAACATATTCAGATGATAAAATGACTGAAAATTGGGTTATCATTTTATCTGCATTTTGATAAATAAATTGAAGATTTGAAACAAATTCTAATTTTGCCTCTAAATTTCAGATTCAGATGGAAGAATTACGCAAACTGCATGATGACTCGGAGAAAGTTGATGAAAATAAAGACTTGACAAGTTCAGTCAACTCAGACTGTGATGAAACTAAACCTAAACAAGAGTTCACCTCATTTAGGGAGAGACTGAATTTCATTCTCCATAACCACAAATTCCAGATTATCGTTATTTGCATTGTGATTATTGATTGTTTACTTGTAGTAGCAGGACTCCTCTTTGACTTGGAAATAATAAAGACATCTGAACACAGTGAAGTGCCCCACATACTGCATTATGGCAGCATAGGAATACTCGGTCTCTTCATTCTTGAACTTATTGCACGAGTGTATGCCATTAGACTGGAGTTCTTCCGTCACAAAGTAGAGATATTTGATGCCATTATTATCATCGTATCTTTTGTCTTGGATTTAGTTTTCATAAATGCCAAAGGCCCAGAAAACGGTGTAGGACTTTTGATAGTGCTGAGATTATGGAGAGTGATACGCATTCTTAACGGCAAGTATTCTGTCGACTTTATATTCATATTTTCATCCATTGCCATGTATACAGAAGGTGTTACTTACCATAGTTATTATAATAGATACCCTGGGTGGTGCAATTTCCAGGTTGGCTTGAATACCCTACATCACTGTTTGATTTAAAACGTTTGTAAATTGCTTTGATTTTTTTTTTAACAGTTGCTGGATTACTCATGTACTGTTTAATTATTTGGATATATATGGTTTTAAATTCCTTGATAATGTAGGAATTTCTTCTTTTTTTGTGGAAAACGATGAGGAGGTATTTATTGGAAGGGGGGAGCTTCTGTTAGAATAATTATGGTATGTTTTCCAGTCTACCATTCCATCCATCACACTTGTTCATTTTTGCACTGATGTCAGTTTCTTGTACACTTTTGGTTGCACATGTTTGAGCTTGGTGTGTGATGCCATGTGGTAAGTGCAATACTTGTGCATGAAAAGTACGCAAGTTTGAGACTTCACTGAGTGTGTTCAAAAGGCAGGATCACAGGGTATTCATATTCTGTGAACACATTTTGAGTTGGCCATTGACAGTTTTATTTTAGAACCAAGAGTTTAGTGAGGGACACACCCCTCCCTTCCATTTAAAACAGGAGAGATGTTCTAAATATAGGGGCATTTAAGAGTAGACATAGGTGAGTCTTGCAAATATTATCTTCATGCATTCTGTCAACTTTTTTACATATTTTTAAAAATTAGTTTGAAACTTACATATCCTTGATTCTGTAAAGTTCATATAGATATATACTTTCCAGTGTTGTGTCTGACATATTCTTCTTTTGGGACTCTTAAGCAATTGTTATATCCAACCAAGGCAATATTTGTGATGGTTTGGTTGACGAGTAACCAAGGCAGTATTTCTCATGGTTTGGTTGATGAGTAAACAAGGCAGTATTTCTCATGGTTTGGTTGATGAGTAACCAAGGCAGTATTTCTCATGGTTTGGTTGACGAGTAACCAAGGCAGTATTTCTCATGGTTTGGTTGACGAGTAACCAAGGCAGTATTTCTCATGGTTTGGTTGACGAGTAACCAAGGCAGTATTTCTCATGGTTTGGTTGACGAGTAACCAAGGCAGTATTTCTCATGGTTTGATTGACGAGTAACCAAGGCAGTATTTCTCATGGTTTGGTTGACGAGTAACCAAGGCAGTATTTCTCATGGTTTGATTGACGAGTAACCAAGGCAGTATTTCTCATGGTTTGGTTGACGAGTAACCAAGGCAGTATTTCTCATGGTTTGGTTGACGAGTAACCAAGGCAGTATTTCTCATGGTTTGGTTGACGAGTAACCAAGGCAGTATTTCTCATGGTTTGGTTGACGAGTAACCAAGGCAGTATTTCTCATGGTTTGATTGATGAATAACCAAAGCAGTATTTCTCATGGTTTGGTTGATGAGTAACCAAGACAGTATTTCTCATAGTAGACCAGCAGCTTTTGCAAATAACTATATATGCAGAACTGTTGGATCTGTAAATTCTCATTTCTATAGACAAAGTTTTTATTTCTTCATGAAATGATCATTTTAATTTATTGCATCTGCTAAACAGAAGATTTGAACTGAACTCCATAATAAATTTTATAATTTTTGGATAAGTAAATTAATAAATTTAAATTTTCCATGAGACATCAGTATGCAATTCTTGTATATGAAGACATTGATAATTGATTTTGATTTTCTTTCCTGGTATTTTTTTTAATTGAATTTTCTGTAAAATACAATGGAACTCATCCCTAATGAATTCCATAAGGTAGCATAACACTTGTGATTATTTTGTAATTTTTTTTTCATTGGTTTAGAATTGTCTACAAAATGCATTGGAACTCGTCCCTAATGAATTATGATTATAATAAGAACAAATTTCTGACCATGATGAATTTCTAACTTAAAACCCATATTTGACACAATAACAGGATGCTGTAATCCACATACAATATATGATTATGTTTAATATTAAGGTTGCAACATCCAAGCTTCTCTTTTAATGATGCAAAATCAATCTTGTGATATGTGGGTTATCAATCAGAGTCCAGGTGATTATAAAGTGATCAGGTGAGGTTGCACAAGTACATGTAATTGGTAGATAAGAAGATTCCAAGACCTGTTTATTGATTGTCCATGCCATACCATTAAGATCAAAAAACTAATTACATGCAAATATGTTTTGACGTCTGAAGTGTATTATCATTACTCTGCACACTTTGATACTTCATACTTGATGCAATGGAACACTTGCATTGAAATGTGTGCCATATTTAGAAACATATAGTGCAAGGATGTTGGAACTTTTTTAATTTGTTAGAGAAACAAGAACTCCCCTCATGATAATCATAAATCATTATAAAATGAGCTTGTTTTGTGTGTCATGCATGATATACTTTCATGTACAAGTGGTTACATACTTTTCCATTGGTGACTCTGAAAGTTTTTTGGGAGATGCCAAGTGTGTGGCTGCATATAAGACTCATTTCCATGTTTGGCAGTGTGCAGGAGGCACTTAGACTCATTTCCATGTTTGGCAGCATGCAGGAGGCACTTAGGCTTATTTCCATGTTTGGCAGTTGCTGGAGACACCTAGGCTCATTTCCATGTTTGGCAGCGTGCAGAAGGCACTTAGCCTCTTTTCCATGTTTAGCAGCATGCAGAAGGCACTTAGGCTCATTTCCATGTTTGGCAGGGTGCAGGAGGCACTTAGACACATTTCCATGTTTGGCAGTGTGCAGGAGGCACTTAGATTCATTTCCATGTTTGGCAGTGTGCAGGAGGCACTTAGGCTCATTTCCATGTTTGGCAGGGTGCAGGAGGCACTTACACTCATTTCCATGTTTGGCAATGTGCAGGAGGCACTTAGACTCCTTTCCATGTTTGGCAGGGTGCAGGAGGCACTTACACTCATTTCCATGTTTGGCATGGTGCAGGAGGCACTTACACTCCTTTCCATGTTTGGCAGTGTGCAGGAGGCACTTAGACTCATTTCCATGTTTGGCAGTGTGCAGGAGGCACTTAGACTCATTTCCATGTTTGGCAGTGTGCAGGAGGCACTTAGATTCATTTCCATGTTTGGCAGTGTGCAGGAGGCACTTAGGCTCATTTCCATGTTTGGCAGGGTGCAGGAGGCACTTACACTCATTTCCATGTTTGGCAATGTGCAGGAGGCACTTAGACTCCTTTCCATGTTTGGCAGGGTGCAGGAGGCACTTACACTCATTTCCATGTTTGGCATGGTGCAGGAGGCACTTACACTCCTTTCCATGTTTGGCAGTGTGCAGGAGGCACTTAGACTCATTTCCATGTTTGGCAGTGTGCAGGAGGCACTTAGACTCATTTCCATGTTTGGCAGTGTGCAGGAGGCACTTAGGCTCATTTCCATGTTTGGCAGGGTGCAGGAGGCACTTAGGCTTATTTCCATGTTTGGCAGGGTGCAGGAGGCACTTAGGCTCATTTCCATGTTTGGCAGGGTGCAGGAGGCACTTGCACTCATTTCCATGTTTGGCATGGTGCAGGAGGCACTTACACTCGTTTCCATGTTTAGCAGTGTGCAGGAAGCACTTAGACTCATTTCCATGTTTGGCAGTGTGCAGGAGGCACTTACACTCATTTCCATGTTTGGCAGGGTACAGGAGGCACTTAGGCTCATTCCATGTTTGGCAGTTGCAGGAGACACCTAGGCTCATTTCCATGTTTGGCAGTGTGCAGAAGGCACTTAGGCTCATTTCCATGTTTGGCAGTGTGCAGGAGGCACTTAGACACATTTAAATGTTTGGCAGTGTGCAGGAGGCACTTAGGCCCATTTCCATGTTTGGCAGGGTGCAGGAGGCACTTACACTCATTTCCATGTTTGGCAATGTGCAGGAGGCACTTAGGCTTATTTCCATGTTTGGCAGTTGCAGGAGGCACTTAGACTCATTTCCATGTTTGGCAGTGTGCAGGAGGCACTTAGACTCATTTCCATGTTTGGCAGCATGCAGGAGGCACTTAGACTCATTTCCATGTTTGGCAGGGTGCAGGAGGCACTTAGGCTCATTTCCATGCAGGAGTTACATAGACTCATTTCCATGCAGGTGTTACATAGACTCATTTCCATGTTTGGCAGGGTGCAGGAGGCACTTAGACTCCTTTCCATGTTTGGCAGTGCGCAGGAGGCACTTAGACTCATTTCCATGTTTGGCAGTGTGCAGGAGGCACTTAGGCTCATTTCCATGTTTGGCAGTTGCAGGAGACACCTAGGCTCATTTCCATGTTTGGCAGCATGCAGAAGGCACTTAGGCTCATTTCCATGTTTGGCAGTGTGCAGGAGGCACTTAGACACATTTCCATGTTTGGCAGTGTGCAGGAGGCACTTAGGCTCATTTCCATGTTTGGCAGTGTGCAGGAGGCACTTAGGCTCATTTCCATGTTTGGCAGTTGCAGGAGGCACTTAGACTCATTTCCATGTTTGGCAGTGTGCAGGAGGCACTTAGGCTCATTTCCATGTTTGGCAGTGTGCAGGAGGCACTTTGGCTCATTTCCATGTTTGGCAGCATGCAGGAGGCACTTAGACTCATTTCCATGTTTGGCAGGGTGCAGGAGGCACTTAGGCTCATTTCCATGCAGGAGTTACATAGACTCATTTCCATGCAGGAGTTACATAGACTCATTTCCATGTTTGGCAGTGTGCAGGAGGCACTTAGGCTCATTTCCATGTTTGGCAGTATGCAGGAGGCACTTAGACTCATTTCCATGTTTGGCAGGGTGCAGGAGGCACTTAGGCTCATTTCCATGCAGGAGTTACATAAACTCATTTCCATGCAGGTGTTACATAGACTCATTTCCATGTTTGGCAGGGTGCAGGAGGCACTTAGACTCCTTTCCATGTTTGGCAGTGCACAGGAGGCACTTTCACTCATTTCCATGTTTGGCAGTGTGCAGGAGGCACTTAGGCTCATTTCCATGTTTGGCAGTTGCAGGAGACACCTAGGCTCATTTCCATGTTTGGCAGCGTGCAGAAGGCACTTAGGCTCATTTCCATGTTTGGCAGTGTGCAGGAGGCACTTAGACACATTTCCATGTTTGGCAGTGTGCAGGAGGCACTTTGGCTCATTTCCATGTTTGGCAGCATGCAGGAGGCACTTAGACTCATTTCCATGTTTGGCAGGGTGCAGGAGGCACTTAGGCTCATTTCCATGCAGGAGTTACATAGACTCATTTCCATGCAGGAGTTACATAGACTCATTTCCATGTTTGGCAGTGTGCAGGAGGCACTTAGGCTCATTTCCATGTTTGGCAGCATGCAGGAGGCACTTAGGCTAATTTCCATGTTTGGCAGTATGCAGGAGGCACTTAGACTCATTTCCATGTTTGGCAAGGTGCAGGAGGCACTTAGGCTCATTTCCATGCAGGAGTTACATAGACTCATTTCCATGTTTGGCTGGGTGCAGGAGGCACTTAGACTCCTTTCCATGTTTGGCAGTGCGCAGGAGGCACTTTGACTCATTTCCATGTTTGGCAGTGTGCAGGAGGCACTTAGGCTCATTTCCATGTTTGGAAGTTGCAGGAGACACCTAGGCTCATTTCCATGTTTGGCAGCGTGCAGAAGGTACTTAGGCTCATTTCCATGTTTGGCAGTGTGCAGGAGGCACTTAGACACATTTCCATGTTTGGCAGTGTGCAGGAGGCACTTAGGCTCATTTCCATGTTTGGCAGTGTGCAGGAGGCACTTAGGCTCATTTCCATGTTTGGCAGTTGCAGGAGGCACTTAGACTCATTTCCGTGTTTGGCAGTGTGCAGGAGGCACTTAGGCTCATTTCCATGTTTGGCAGTGTGCAGGAGGCACTTTGGCTCATTTCCATGTTTGGCAGCATGCAGGAGGCACTTAGACTCATTTCCATGTTTGGCAGGGTGCAGGAGGCACTTAGGCTCATTCCATGCAGGAGTTACATAGACTGATTTCCATGCAGGAGTTACATAGACTCATTTCCATGTTTGGCATTGTGCAGGAGGCACTTAAGCTCATTTCCATGTTTGGCAGCATGCAGGAGGCACTTAGGCTAATTTCCATGTTTGGCAGCATGCAGGAGGCACTTAGACTCATTTCCATGTTTGGCAGGGTGCAGGAGGCACTTAGACTCATTTCCATGTTTGGCAGCATGCAGGAAGCACTTAGCCTCATTTCCATGTTTGGCAGCATGCAGGAGGCACTTAGGCTCATTTCCATGTTTGGCAGCATGCAGGAGGCACTTAGACTCATTTCCATGTTTGGCAGGGTGCAGGAGGCACTTAGACTCATTTCCATGTTTGGCAGTGTGCAGGAGTTACATAGACTCATTTCCATGTTTGGCAGTGTGCAGGAGGTACTTAGACTCATTTCCATGCAGGAGTTATGTAGACTCATTTCCATGTTTGGCAGTGTGCAGGAGGCAGTTGGCTCATTTCTAAGCTTTGTTGTTGAAGTTGAAGTGTTGCTGATTTTCCCTTTGATATGTTGGGCTTGTTATTGAGGTTTCTCTTCACATAATTGTATCAATACAAAGGGCCACAAGTATTAAAACAAGAAACTGTAATGATGAAATTGATGAAAGTGTAAGTGGAAGACTCTGAACTTAATGATTTTGATCCAAAACCTGCAGTTGTGAAGTTTGTTTAAGATAAAACGCATATAATATGTGGTATTGCTTAAGAATGCAACAAAGAAAGTGAATGCTGTTTGTTTCTTCTTCCAGTGGCTTGGTAAAATTATTAATTTAAAATAGAATTAAGCTAATTAAATGAAATAATATTGAAATTGAGAATTGTTATAGTTCTAACATTGAATTTAAATAGAAAACAAAATTAAATCTCCTTGATTCCTTCTAGCAGCACACAGAATGAAAGAATGTCAAGGTAAAGTCATTAAAAATTGTTATAGTTGTAACACCACAAATAATTATATTTATCACTGTTCTCAATTTATCACTGTTCTCAGGTTCCTTAGATATTCATTATTTTATAATAGAACCAGATATGTAACAATGAATGAACATAAGGAGTCAGATGACATTTTATGCTTGTGTCACAATAATACATTCACATAGTTCTGAATTAATACAAAGAACTATCTTTATTGGGACTCCTATTCTAAGAGCAGGGATCTCAACATCCCATGGAGAAGCATGTAACCTGTACAATTACTGGTTGTCCTGTTTGATAAGAAATTATTTTAAAAAAACAATTTAGAGGGGTGATCGATAAATGGGATTTACTATATATGTCAATATTGTTTAATGCCCATAAGATTATAGAAACTTAAATCTGACAAACATCACACCCTTTTATAACTCATGGCTGCTTGCAATAGAATGTCTTCAATTCTCCTGATTATGTATATAAAGAAATATGTCATCAATGAGCCTCTGAAGTAAGTTCATATATGAATGGAAGTGACTTTTGGAGGTAAAAAATGTCTGATTGGCTCACTCAGTTAGCATTAAAGGCTATAATGGGTCACCTTGCAAAAAATGTGCAGTATAATGATGTATGATGCAAGTTTATGCTTATTCATGAAAATTAAGATTGTTGTATCGCAGGCAGACAGCCATGGGTACAGTGATAACATAGCCTCATTTTCAAACCTGGTTTGCAACAGTGTCAAAAATTGGGTAAGTTTTAGGCTGAAAGAAATCAGAAGTGAGATGTGTAGAACCATCTCGATTTGGAACTGAAAGTTGATGCTTAATAATTATCGCCAAATAATTTTTTGGTCTCTTATTTTGGGATTAAAAATAAAATCGATACTGATAGACCAGCATTAATTGATACACTGACAATGTTATATTTTTCCACTTTCTTCATAAATATGAATACTGTAAACTATTTTTTATCCATATCTACATACATATGCAGCCATCTTTTTAGTCAGGCCAGTGCTTAATACTACCTACTGAGCATGGGAGCAAGCAGATTGTAAAATTTATCAATGCTTTTTTTTATGGTTGTAGTATTTACCTGATTTTCAGCCATTAAAATCATGGAATATTGATTGAAGAACATATTTAAAAAGTATGGTTTGTTTGTGGACCTTTGTCTATAAGAGATAGAACAAATGAAGTTGTATAGGAATTTTATGAAACCATGTACAGTGATATGTCCCAAAATGTCTGCTATAACTTAGGTTCTTATGGAGACTGACCACATGTTCTGTACCTTACAGTGCCAATTTAATACTAAGCAGAACTGTGTCCATATCACATGGATACCCCTGCCAAAATATAATGCAGCTGAATGGTTAGCTCTAGGCCACAACTCCGTAAAACCTCATATCAAATGTTATAGAGTGGACAGTGCAAGGGTAGGTTAAAAATTAAACAAAACCCACCTCTCCCTAAGATATGGCCAGAAAGCAATGAAAAGCAAACCTAACTTGGGTCTTCTTAAGGCAAAGTCTTCTGCTAAATTTGGCTTTGGTCCATGAAGCCCTGTGAAAGTTCTGGCCTAGAAAATGTAGGACAAACCTTGAACCATAACTCCATAAAATTTGCTGGAGAAACATTGACAGTCAAACTACCCTATATATCCTCTCCATAAATGTGGTATGGATATAATCAAACCTCTCTATGTAGGTCACCTCAGTTAAACAGTTATATTTTTGATCCCAAGAGTCTGAGTTGGTCCTGTCACATGTTTAGGGAAGTTATTTATAATAACTGTATAAACCCCTGATATGTTTAAACAGTATTTGACATGACAGTCTAGATTATACTCAAGTGTTAGGTCCATTTTGATCAGAACAATATAGTATTTTGTAAATTTATTTTCAGGAATCGTTATGTCTGTCAAGAAAGAGGCAGATGATAAACTTAACAAGGAACGTAAACGACGAAAAGAATGTGAGCAGGAACTAACAAAGTACAGAGGGTACTATTTGGCTCAACAAAAAGAGATCAAGGCTTTGCGTTCCCTTTTGTGTGAGCATCGCATTACTGACATAGTTCCTTCAGAACTTTCTAGGTCTGTTAGCAATATTGATGTGGTGGCTGAGGTGAACCAGTTACCTGAAGAGACAGTAGTAAATGAACTGGAGATAAATGAGAAGAAACAGGAAGTCCCTTCTGCAGCAGCAGTTTGAATTACGTGTTTGAATTTGATTCCTAAATTTGGTTAGAATTTGATCATGCATACAACATGCATAGTCTCTCATTAGTGCAATTTTATAAACAATTGTTTCCAAAACAATGCAGCTAAATATGAACACAATATATGTGTTCATTTTTTTTTTAATCATTTACATTTGTTTGAGATTTTTGTACAATCTTTCGAGGACTGGATCACTGAAGCATACGTACATTATTGATGGTATTACTTTTGGAACAAATCAAAAGGGGGGGTACTGTTGGGGATGGAACAAAGCAGGGCCATCCTTAGGCTCACGGGACCCCGCACATTAGTAATTTTTAAGATTATATATATATAGAGAGAGAGAGAGAGATAGAGATTAAGTAATTTTAAAGTGATGAAAGAAAATCGTAAGTTCAATATCGTATGAAACTTGTTAAAAAGTTTATTTCCAAATGTCGTGCTCACAGGGGGCCCTGCATGTAAATCCAGGTGGCCCCACCAAAATGAGCCAAATCAGGCCCAGCATTGGTTAAAGCCAGTGCTGGAACAAAGCCTACATGTGATCCTCCCAGCTGGGAGTTTTCTTCCCAAGGTGAGGGGTGTCTTACATCCAATTCTTTAGATGTTGCCATTAGGTGGTGCTCTACAGTTTTGCATTTAGCTTTGGGTTACATTTGTTAAGGAAAAGAATTTTCCAGGTTTTTATCACTGGTTATCCTGGCAATATAGAAAAGACCTTATATCTTTTAGATATTGTTCAGGGTCTACCATTAATTTTAAAGTTGGAGGGTGAATTGCCAAAGTAGGCATTGGGTATGAGGAACCACCCCCATTGGAGATACATGTTTTTTTTTTTTTTGGGTGTATAGTAAAAGTAGCCAGGTAAATCACCCAGCTACCGGCTGACAAGGAAAGCCCAAACTGTTAATAGAACCTTTTGAAATTCCCTTTACTTTGGTGTATGATTAATTGGTGTACTTTGGGTTATAGTGCATTACATTTGACCTTCAGATGTGCACCTATAAAGAAAACTGCAAGCTCTGCTTCATCATTTTCACTTCCTGGACTTCAAAAATAAATTATAAAAAGAAAGAGCCTGTAACTTCTTTTTGCTTTTTATATGGTTTGTAATTTATTCATTGCACTTTCAGAAGGTGGTATTGCCTAGGCTTGGAAATTCATTTCCCCTATTTTAATAACTGTTAAAGATAATGTACTTTAGCCTAATTCAGGATGATTTCTGGAGCTCATTGGACCAGCCATTTTGTTTCTCTGTATGCTTAGATCATGTACAGTATCAAAAGAAATTTCAGCCATAGGGCGTGAAAGTAACTTAGAAGTTTGCGAACTATCTTTGTTCATTTTGAAATGCAAACAAATTCACTTTTCACCTGTTACTGTCACAGAAGTACATTGTATCTGTAGAGCGCCCCCTTATTTTTACACCTTGCTTCAAATGCTGTAGATTATGCTGCCTGTGATCACATCACTGTAAATATCTCCAACAAGAGCTTGATTTTAATAACTTTACAAGATATGCTGTATTCATCAATGAAGAGAACATTCCTTGTTGCTTATTTTAAAAAGATGTTTTCTCTTAAAAAGCTGATAATTGCTAACCTAATTATTACTTAGCCATCAATATTATAGCTATTAAATATTGTGTTTTTCTTCAGTGCATCCTGCATACATGTATTGCTTAATGCGGGTAAACATTAGCAGACAGATATCTCAGGATCTTTAACCAACATATATGTACCAAGATTAATTTGTCTTCTTTACAGAGTCCACATTATAATGCACCACTATCCTGTAGGCCCATTTTTTTAGGGCAGTTAATGTCATTTACTAATTAACTTATTTATTTTGAATTAGTGGGGATTGCTTTTTGTTGTGCATGCACTGCTTGGTATATATTTTTATTGTTTGTTTCATTTCAGGTCTGTTTACAATAAATATATACAGTAAGTATAATGCCAGGTGTTTCCTTGTGTTTCTTAAATCGTGATACCTTTGTACTCCTTGACAGAATTGTCAGATCTTTAAAATCAAAGTAACAACTATGCTTTGCAAGAACAATGATCAGAACAAATGCTAAGTTGACCAAGGGTATGTACACTTACTGACAAAAGGTAGCCTTTGATGGCAGTGTGTGAAACTTGCAACAACAAAAATCTCCAGCAAGCCTTCATGATCAGTAACCTCAAAATGTTGCTGGTTCTGTCCATAACCAATTGGTTCTAAATATCAGGATACAAGAAGGCAAAATGAAGTCAATGACTGACATTGGTAAATGTAGGTAGGCATGAACATCAGCCCGTGATATAGTTACTTATATAATAAACCGCTCCAGTGGCCTAGTGGTTAGAGTGTCTGCCTCAGATGCAGGAGGTCATGGGTTTGATCCCTGGCCAAGTCATACCAAAGACTTACAAAAATGGTACTAGCAGCTGCCTCGCTTGGCGCTCAGCATTAAAAGGTTAGTGTTAGGATTGGTCGCCCTGGTGTCAGGATAATGTGACTGGGTGGGGACATCATGCTACATGTCTGTGGCATGATGCCCCAGTGCTAGACATCGCTATAAACTGCCACAGTGCAGACATCGTAGCGATATAACTGAAAAATTGTTAAAGCTACATTAAAGATCCAAATCACACACACAGACACACACACATACCTATATAATAAAAACAACATGGAAAAATAAAACAAAAAAACCCACAAAATAAGACATTTATGTATCAGATCTTTTATATTTTATTCAATTCAGCATAAAATGGTCACTGTTTATTTATCAGGATAATGCTGCTAGCTGTACAGCTGATTGAGATCAATACATACGTCATCTTGAGGCTGGGCATAATTGCTTCATCTAGAGGCTGGGCATCAAAATTACCTTATCTAGAGGCTGGGCATCAGAATTATCTAGAGGCTGGACATCATAATGACCTTATCTAGAGGCTGGACATCATAATGACCTCATCTAGAGGCTGGACATCATAATTACCTCATATAAGGCTGGGCATTAGAATTACCTCATCTAGAGACTGGACATCATAATTACCTTATCTAGAGACTGGACATCATAATTACTTTATCTAGAGACTGGACATCAGAATTACCTTATCTAGAGGCTGGACATCATAATTACCTCATCTTGAGGCTGGGCATTAGAATTACTTTATCTAGAGGCTGGGCATCAAAATTACCTTATCTAGAGGCTGGACATCATGATTACCTCATCTTGAGACTGGGCATTAGAATTACCTTATCTAGAGGCTGGGCATCAAAATTACCTCATCTAGAGGCTGGGCATCATAATTACCTTATCTAGAGGCTGGACATTAAAATTACCTCATCTTGATGCTGGGCATTAGAATTACCTTATCTAGAGGCTGGGCTTCAGAATTACCTTATTTAGAGGCTGGGCATCAGACTTACCTTATCTAGAGGCTGGGCATCATAATTACCTCATCTTGAGGCTGAGCATCAGAATTACATTATCTAGAGGCTGGGCATCAGAATTACCTTATTTAGAGGCTGGGCATCAAAATTACCTCATCTAGAGGCTGGGCATCATTGTTACCTCATCTAATGGCTGGGCATCAGAATTACCTCATCTAGAGTTTGGGCATCAGAACCTGATTTTATGTTACCACTGATGACCAGTCTGAATCATAGTTGCAGCAAGAATGAGGATCATCATCCAATGATTTGCCATTAATGACAGTATTATAACAATGCCCTTCCTCTAAAGATAATGCTATAGCATCCAAATTACAGGTGTAAATGAAATTGAGTTCCCTGAAAAATGAGCTTTTGCAGTGAATTACTCTAATCTGGATCAAATGCATTCACATCATCAAAATGCAGCTGAACAGTCAACATCATTTTCTTTGTCTTTGCGTGAATCCTATTTCTGTATGCTGACTAGCCTCTCATGCATGGCACTACATTCACGTAGAGACAGGATTAAATCTATCAAATTTCAAAGCATCCCAAAAATCCCACAAGTTGACATTGGAAATCATAAGAAGAATGTGTATTCAAGTTCCCATAGATACAGAAAATATTTTAAACTGATATGGATAGCATCTATATACACAGATTATATGCAAGTTATTTCCCTTCTCATCACACCCAGCTGATTAGATTTGTTTGTCATCATCAGAAACAATTCAGTTATTTATCTTTACTTTGTTTTTTATTAATTCTTGTAATTTGATGAAATTTATAGATCAAATTTTCTCTGGGTAGCTAAAAGTCGGGCTAGGAAGATGGACTGGCTATTCTTTTTTTTGCACCAGTCTGTGGTTAAATTAGCTTGTATCCGACACTGATTCTTACCATGATGCTCAGGTTTGCAAAACAAATGCTTGGCCAAGATGTAAGTGCACATGTTGAAAAATTGTTATTTAAAATGTTAGGCATGGTCATGCAGTGCAATGAAACCACAATTTTTCACATTCGCTATAGGAATTGTATTTTCCTCAAAATTTAGATGAAACATATTTTCTACATAGTTTATTGCATATCAAAAGCATTACAGTCAAACCCTGTTATCTTGATTATGTCGGAGATTGTCAAAAAATCTTCAACATAACCGGATCCTGAGATGTCAGAGTTCATAAAAACTGATAGTGTAATTTTACAGGTGTCATTGACATTTATTCCTTTCTTTTACTCTTAGGTTTCCTGGACACTGCCGACAAACAGTTTTAAGATTAATAATTGCTTTATTTGTGTACAGTTTTACTTTCATAACAAGTGTTGTGATTTCATCCAATTGGTTATTGAGGTGCACACGTGTACTCTAAATAATTATATTTATTACTAAAATCTTTTTATTTAAAAAAAATCCGATTTAGTACTTTTCGGAGACAGAATAAATAATTTATGTACTGTATAATCCATTGTTGACCAGCACATAGAAACAAACAAATAACCATGACATGCATTGTCTGGCAGCATGAGGCTGTTGTTTATGTGCTAGATGTCTTTATTACATTGGGCTTGATTATGGGCTGCCACAGTGCGAGAAATAACAAATGTAAATTTCTTAATGATGCTGCCAATGGAAAGAGGCTACTCATAGGGAAATGAAAACATGTCACCAAGGTTTTTTTATATTATTAATTAAGCATAATGAAAACACACACAAATTCTAGACCATAGTAATGCATATAATTATGATTAACCTGCAGAAAACAAAACTTAAAATAAATTTGTTCAAATCAGCTATAACAATGGAAAATGCAACACTAAATCAGATTTGATAGCCTCAGTCAGATTTGTCTTGAATCAGTGGCTGATGAGAATGAGATCTCGGACTCCATTGACATTGCTCTGGAAGAATTTTCTAATTATGTACATGTGGATGATGAAGCTACAGTGAAATGGCATAATGTTTTAAAAAAATGAAATTGTTTGTGGAATGTGTTTCAGGTGCTGAGCATATGTATGAATCATTTGGTCAAAATAAGCAGGTCCACATGTTACTTTGGACTGAAACTTATTGCCAACATAATGGGGTTATCAACTTATCAGGGGTAGAGATAAGGGGGGAATAATTAGCATGACAAAAGATTTTTTCAGGACCAGACAGAAATGCTCAACATAAACAGGTTCTTGAGGTCGAGAAAAGTGGGTTTCATTGTATTGAAGGTATGTAGTGATCAATAAAATGAGTATGCTTAATGTCACATTTAGTGGTATCTCATAGAAGGGGAAGCAATACATTTTCTGATCAAAGTTTAATCTGGCATAAATATATATATATTTACCTATATGTATTATCCATTACATGCAAGCCAAATTGACAATGATATTGCCAATAGTAGATTAACTAAACTCGGCAATTGTGGTCTGTTTTATATGATTGGTCAATATTAAACATGATGTAAGTCGTGTGATGTGGGAAGGTTGAGTCTTGTGTACTTTGATTGCTGACAAAACAATTTTGTACTTGAAATTTCCTCATTCATATTACTGATTATTAAAGTCTGAAACTACTGTATATTACAATGGAATTTAGTACTAACACTGTGTTACACAAATGATTACAGTGTACTAATACAGCTGTACAGTGTACTAATAAAGCTGTACATAAAGGATTGCAGTGTACTAATAAAGTTGTACATAATGGAATTCATTGTACTAACACTGCTGTACACAAAGGATTACAGTGTACTAATACAGCTGTACATAAAGGATTGCAGTGTACTAATACTGCTGTTCATAAATAATTGCAGGGTACAAATGCTGATGTACATAAAGGGTTTCAGTGCACTAATGCTAATGTATGGAATGGATTGCAGTGTACTAACGTTGCTGTACATAATGGATTACGGTATACTAGTGCTACTGTATGTGAAAGATTGCAGTATACTAATGCTGCTGTACATAATGATTTTCAATGTACTAATGCAGCTGTACTTAATAGGTTTCAGTGCACTAATGCTGCTGTACATAATGGAATTTAGTGTACTAATGCTGCTGTATGTAATGGATTGCAGTGTACTAATGCTGTTGTACATAATAGATTACAGTATGCTAATGTTAGTGTATGTAAAGGATCGCAGTATACTAACGCTGCTGTACAAACTGGATTGCAGTGTACTAAGGCTGCTGTACATGATGGATTGCAGTGTGCTAATGCTGTTGTATGTTAAAGATTGCAGTATACTAACACCGCTGTACAAACTGGATTGCAGTGTACTAACAATGCTGTGTGTAGTAAATTGCAGTATACTACTGCAGCTGTGTGTAATGGATTGCAGTGTACTAACACTGCTGTATTAAAGGATTGCAGTGTACCTACTCTGTTGTATATGAAGGATTTCAGTGTACTAATGCTGTTGTACACAATGGATTGCAGTGTATTAACTCTGCTGCATGTAAATCATTGCAGTGTACTAATGCTGCTGTGCATAATGAATTTCAGTGTACGAACACTGCAGTACATATTAGATTTAATTTCAGTGTACTAATGCTGCTGTATGCAGTGGATTTCATTGGATTTGACACTGCTGTATGTAATGGATTTTAGTGTACTTAACACTACTATATGTAATGGATTTCATTGTACTTAGCACTACTGTATGTAATGGATTTCATTGTACTTAACACTACTGTATGTTATGGATTTCATTGTACTTAACACTACTGTATGTAATGAATTTCAGTGTACTTAACACTACTGTATGTAATGGATTTCAGTGTACTTAACTCTACTTTATGTAATGGATTTCAGTGTACTACTTAACACTACTGTATGTAATGGATTTCAGTGTACTTAACACTACTGTATGTAATAGATTTCAGTGTACTTAACACTGCTGTATGTAATGGATTTCATTGTACTTAACACTAGTGTATGTAATAGATTTCAGTGTAGTTAACACTGCTGTATGTAATGGATTTCAGTGTACTTAACACTACTGTATGTAATGGATTTTAGTGTATTTAACACTGCTTATGTAATGGATTTCATTGTACTTAACACTACTGTTTGTAATGGATTTCAGTGTGCTTAACACAACTGTATGTAATGGATTTCATTGTACTTAACACTACTGTATGTAATGGATTTCAGTACTACTTAACACTACTGTCATTTTATTGATTGAATTTAATTATAATGTTTACAGATATATTAACTTGAACCTGTGTTAAATGAAAAAATTTGATTTTCTTTTGTAGAACTTAATTGGTTATATATAGATAATGTGAAGGTACAAAATAATTAGCAGCATTTACATTCATTCTTGACAGACTATTTGAAATAACACAGATACATTCTGTGAAAACTTTGTTGCTTTGTTTCAGTGAATATAAAATGTCATCTTTTGGTTTGCATTCTCTTATAATGACTGATAATCAGTCTGAATATTGAATTGATGGTAATTTGTTGTTTGAAATACAGTATGGATGTGTTCAAAACTATTTAAATTTCTGGATGTGAATTGAACTGATGTGCAAGTAATTTAGAATGCAAATATGTACACTGTGATGTTATGAAGTCTGTCTTATGCAATTTAGTATGCAAAGATGTAAACTGTGATGTTATAAAGTCTGTAATATGTAATTTAGTATGCAGACATGTAAACTGCAATGTTATTAAGTCAGTATATGTAATTTAGTAAGCAGATATGTCAACTGCAATGTTATAAAGTCAGTATATGTAATTTGGTATGCAGACATGTAAACTGCAATGTTATAAAGTCAATATATGTAATTTAGTATGAAGACATGTAAACTGCAATGTTATAAAGTCAATATATGTAATTTAGAATGAAATGATGTAAGCTGTGGCATTGTACAGTCTGTCATTTGTAATTTAATTTAGTGTGCAAAGATATTAGCTGTGACATAAAGTCTGTCATATATACTTTAGTATCCGTATGTAAACATTATGTTCATTTATTCAGTGATCTGCTTTTTGTATTGTTTTGTGAAAGTTCTTTATTATTTCTAACATTTAATAAAATTTGGTGAACCATTTGTCAATTTTTAACCTTGATTATAACAAGCTTCTAATCAAACAGTGGAGGTTTTTGGTAATGAGGAAACTATCATTTTATTGTGTTACTCTGATGACTCAGTATTCATGATATGGTGGTGTAATGAAGTTATAGTGATCAGTTTATGAATTATATGAAATGCTTTAACTTGGTTTCTAAAAATGAATTTTGTAATCCAGGAAAAACAAGAGTTTCCTAAACTCCAGAGGTCTGAATATTTGCAATTTACTTCTTGATATAGGAAAATGAACTATCAGTGTACTTATCTATGTCAATTGAATAATAAATACTTGCCTTCTGTTAGCTATTTGATGGTGTGGACCTGTGAACCTCTGTTTGATTGGGCAAAAATACAGATGACCAAAATGATAATATTATGTTGATGCAATGTTTTACTGAGGTTAAAGTACCATAGTACCATTGACAATAGGTCTAGTTATGATTTAAAGCCTTTAGGATCAAGGACATTTGGTGTGAGACATTTGGTGTGAGTTGACAAGAAGTGATCTCTGAGTAGCTCTGGTTATGGTTCCAGAGCCTATTTGAGATCATAGGTGATTAGCATGAGCTTAGCTAGCCTGATCCAATGGGCATGTTAGGTAGGTCAGAGCCTAAAGGATCAATGACAAAAGCTTTGAGTACATATTGCAACCCTTTGAGATGGCTTGATTGGTAAACCAGAGCTTTAATGACTATTGGCTGTCTTGTTATCTAGAGTGCAAGGTGCTGGAACCAAGGGAGAGAATAACTCTGTTGATGTTAAGATATTGCAATTGCAACCAGAGACAATTAGATCACATGGTGTTCAATTGACCCACAATTTGCCAGTAAAAATCTTATATATGTTTCACTTCAGGTGGTGTCCAAAAATAAAATCAAATGCAGAACAGACAATTCATTTCATCTGGTGTCATCTTTCATTCATTCATTCCTTGTCCTTCCTTCTTTTTCTTCCTTCCTCCTTCATTCATCCTTATTAGTTAATGCAATCTCCATTCTTCATTGGTTCTTCATGTATTATCTTATCATCTTCAAGTTTCTCATTCCTTCCTTCCATCAGAAACATTTATTTGTTCCTTCTTTTCTTCCTATTTTCACCTGACACTAATTGTATCATGTTTCGTTATATCATCATAACAATTTATCTTTAAAATATAAAATGCAAATGGATAGAAACAAAATGATCCACTTTTCCGACAAACAGACATTTCATAGATTATATCACTGGAATCTTTATCTAATGATGGAAGGGGATGGAATGTATGTGACAAAGATTATTCCATGGAATATTATTTGGGAGGAGATCTACAAAATTTTCCGCCACATGATTGAAACCTTTCTTAGATGTTGTGAGACACAAAGTGTTTTGGCTATTTCATGTGGCCAACAGTGCCAGTTCCCACCCACTGACAGGGCACTGTCTCATGACTTACTAAAAAAAGTGCAGAAACTACGATGAGGAGGTAGAGGAACACTACTTAGCTTAAATGAGAATCTCAAAAGTCTAAAATAAAAAATAAAAATTTCGCCTTAAGTAAGACAAGGTACAGTATCAAGAAATTGCAAAAGTCACTTCCTGTCTGCAGTGATGGCGTTTTTTCTAGAACAGTCAACTTCTGCTGATGTTATATCTATTTCATGCATAACGTTGAGAGGCCGGGCCCATCAGCTCCTGTTTGAGCATCATAAAAAAAAAACACTTTTAGGACACACTGATTTCTTATTTATAACATCAAGATAATAGCATGCGCCATAGCATAGGTGTGACAAGTCCTGGAACAAAAGATGTGTAGAATATTGTGGGAAACGATAATATTGACATGACCAGTGCCGCTGCCTTGCAGGCAAGAAAGGCCCCACATTGTTGCATTGGCTGTGTCATCAGTTCGTAGGGACTTACCATTAGAAATCCAATAGAAATAATGATTGTTGGCGACAACTTGTATTGGTCCAATCTCCGGAATCTGGCAATGTGGAGGTCCTGTCTCAATATGAGCATATCACTGTGCTACTGGCTATTGTAAAGGTTGCAAAAAATCAGATGATGACTGAGCAATAACTCTGAAAGGCTACCCAGCAGAAGCTTGTTACCTATAAGCAGCATGGTTTAGCTTATGCTACAAGACTACATTCGAAACACTGCTCAAGGACGAGGAACTGCTCCACCTCCAGCAACAGCTAAATAATCACTGTGCCTCCTGAAACAATGAAGTGCTTTGGACTTACTAAGCATGGTTTAGCTTATGCTACAAGACTACATTCGAAACACTGCTCAAGGACGAGGAACTGCTCCACCTCCAGCAACAGCTAAATAATCACTGTGCCTCCTGAAACAATGAAGTGCTTTGGACTTACTAGCCAGGAGATGTTCAACAAGGTTCACACTGTTTTCAATCTATGATTTCCCATGCATGGCCACTATCTATAACATTACAGCAATGGTTTCATAGTGGTGCCTTGCCAACTTGAACTATAAAGACACTGAAGTGATCAATAATGAAATTGCTAACACTATGCAAAGATCCTCAAGAAGTCTGAAAAGTTCTGAGCAGATTCAGGGTGGATGTTTTCCATATGCTTGGAAGTTTAGCTTCATACTTCCTCATACAAACATTTTCGCGGATCGAGTTACATTACATATCAGTATGTACTCCACCACCGTCAGTAATCATTTTGAAAACTGCTGACAACCAGTGTTTTGACTGTAAGCTCATGTCTATGCAGCATCTTGTGAGCGATGAAAAGACCAGCCTAGAAAATGCAAGAATACCAGTGAACTTAAGTTTGGTAACACGCAATTTAGTTCCTGATATCAGTAAATTTAAGGGACTTAGCCCTAGCATCAATGTTAATGTTGTTTTTTTGGGGGGTGGGGGTGGGGGGTAGAATAAAGGCATGCAGCCAGTTTTACTATTCATTGTCAAAAGTGCACGGTAAAATATTTATTTGCTATTGTTGACAGTCATGGAAAGTTCCGTGGTGTGGTATCATTATGTGCTGATAAGAGATTTTCATGAATGCTATACCGACACAGCAAACACAATGGCAAAACGTTTCGATTTAGATACTGCGTGTATGTACTTAGCACGCAACAGTTCATCGCGGGCAGTGAGTGTTACTAGCGTGGAATCGGTGAAAAACCACAACAGACAATAATGCCAGAACCTGGGAAAAACATCATCAAAGGTACAGAGGAGGAACACAAAAAACTCGCATGCAAAACCGTGGAAAAAGTACAGAAAGTCGTGAAAATCGCCACAGAGATAATTGGGAATAAAGGCACCTGATGCGATCAAGCGTACATCTATCTGTATAACAATTACAAATTCAAATAGGTTAGAGGACTTGCAATATGATGTTGAATAGGCACATGTGAATCATCCACAACGCCATTCAAACAATTAATAACTGTTACTGCATACAATCTTTGACTATCCCTTTAAGTTCTCGTAACGTACCTGATTCAAAAGAACTAAAAGAATATATCTTAATGTCAGAACTTCCCACTGATCCGCGACCTGGTTTCTTCAACTGGGAACGGATAGGTATTCAATCAGTGGACAGGATATACAAGACTAAAAGCTAGTAGTCCCATGCCGAATGATTTCATAAATTTCTTGAGCTCCATACAAACATAAGTGAAGAAAACACCAAACCATACTGGGATAATCTGATGCGTCATGCAACGAATTTTTGCAAAATATTAATGAGAATCGTTTTTAGAGAGGAGCCTCATCAAGAAGGTGTGCATTTGAGGACAAAGAATATCTTTCCCTACTAAACGAAGAACCAACCAAACAGACGTAAACGAGGGACAAATGAAGGTTCCGTGAGTCTTAGCCCCTCACGTGAGACAGCTTTAGTAGTCTTCAACATACGCACACAGGTCCAAATGCATATCTGTCAACAAACAGATAAATGAACTAGTGGATTGGTTGGAAACACTAGTTGAGACAGTACGCGTGGGAAACAATGTACCAAATGTCATCAACAGGGCCATATAGATTTGTCCGTGGTCAATCACAAACCGAATTATTTACCCTGGGCGTTTCGCTTGTTGATGCACGAACTATTTGAAATCGTCCATGATGTTTATTACAATACCAGTTTTAAAGTACGTGCCATTGAACACCAATTCCTCTTCCCCACGGGGGGGGGGGGGGGGGGGGGGGGGGCCGCACACTTGAGATCGCACTAGCGGCTTTGCGCATGTATTACCGTGGGCTTAATATTCGATCATGGCCTTTACTCACGAATAAATCGTTCATGTTTTCAGAGGATAATGGAAAGAAGTTGCACTTCCCAGGGGCGCGTACATGGAATCGATGAACGAAGAAAATCAACGGAGGCGTTCATGTGCTAATAACTGGCAAACATTCTAAAATGTTCATACATGAATAGAAGCCGACACACAGATGTGTCATCTCGATTGAATCTTCACCGTATGCGATCGACATCATACGTTCGTCGATGTGAACAATTCTCGATTGACCTTGTTTCGGAGATTTCTCTAAACCCATAAAATTATGTGTGATCGGGGGGGGGGGGGGGGTCCGGACACCATATCACGGCTAATTTTGTCGAGATTACTTCAACAACTTAAATTAATTGTACATGTGACGCCTTGAATGGCAGTTATGAAAGCAGAACTTCCGCAAGAACATCGTCTCAGGATCACATACTGTCTGGTTTTCAGCAACTGTAGAACCAGGTGATATGACATCAGTTACTCCTGCGACGCCTGTGTACCACCCATACCATAATTCTGGTTGGCATCGTGCGTTAACATGTGATACTCGTGAGTGTTGTCAATGCGAGAAAACTCGTTTGCATGACATAGTATGGTAATGACCTAGGTAATTTGTCAATTGATTGTTCACAGAAGTGTCACAGGTGCTCGGCTAATCCTTGCGAGGAACACCAATTGCTAAACAAGTAGCAATGCGAGTCATAGGTAGCATCAGAAACGTCGCTGCAGGTCAGTTATAAAATCTAAGATTGCTTGTTGTTGTTGTTGTTGTAGGATTTAACGCCATTTTTCAGCACATGATAGGCCATACATATTGTCTCGATTGAAAGGAAAATGTCTTGGATTAACCTGGATGACTTGCAAAATCTTCTGTCAGGATAACGTGACTGGGTGGACATGATGCTACATATTTGCAGTATGATGCCCCAGCGCTAGTCATCACTATAAACTGCCACATTGCAGACATCGTAGCGATACGACTGAAACAATTTAAAGCTGCGTTAAAAATCAAAATCACACACACTCGTACAGCACTATCAGAAGCTTTCCATGCTTCAGTGGTTAATATTATTTTTGTTTCATACCATGATGTTACTACGCGTACTGGTGAGGCTATGGTTCATAACATCTGGGCGGCCTTTGGGTCTACATAGTCTTTGAAAATGGAACTGACATAGCAGTGTCTCAGATTCCTCAAATTTCGTTGATTTCAGCCAAGCTTTTCTCGAAGGCATCTCGCAACATGAAAGAAACGTCTTGACTAGCCATGTCAAAGGTTTTAAGTTTTCAAGTTTGACCTTGGAAACTCACAAGTTTGCCCAGGTCGACTACAACAGCAATCCGATGGTAAACTCAGTCAAATATCAGGACAGTCAAGACCTTCGGAATTCATTCAGAACATTCTGTACTTCTGGACTTGCGATTAGAACATTTAGGATTATTTGGGGTTTAATTCATAATACTCTACGTGTCTTTTCAATTTTCATATTTTAACTAAGAGAAATAAATTATTTGTTGAATTTTATTTAAATTGTTAGTTTCACTTCCTGTTACATAGTTTAAGACCTAGACTCGCAACACTTAGTTGTTAAACAACTTCAAAGTTGTGAAAGGGTGGATGCAAATCGGAACAGCTCGAATACTTTTACAGATACCGAGTTCAGATTTGAAATATGAATAGAAAACTGAAGAATCGATATCTTTTGAAGGGTATCTATTCCAAAAGTTTTAATATTTTATTACAAGTGTTTTGTACTGGAACATACCTGAACATAAGTCATTTCGTCGGATGGGTATGTTTAGATAAACCTCTATTCCGCAGCAAATTGTAATAAATCAGCGAATTTACCTCTCTACCAGAGGTGAAATCCAAGACTGTCCGAACGATAACCGTAACCTGCGTCCCGGATGTGTCGTGCTTTTTGAGATCGGCCAACGAGTGTCAAAATTCCACCGATATGTCATGAAACGAACGAGATATGTTCAGATATTTCGAAAATTTATCCATTCTTGCTTAAAGCTAGCTTACGTTTTACATTAAATGACACAAATATAACAAATTAGCCGGGTTGGAAATGCCGAGGGGTGAAGAATGGTGTCCCCCTTGTCCTATGTTGCAGAATTGGACCCCAGACCTCCATTGACCAATACTCCAAATTTCATTTGTAAGGAACCCCTTGCTCTCATGGTCTCGAGAAAGGAGCCTGAAGCAATATAAAATGCATTCACTTCATCAGTTATTAAAGTATAAAAATTGAAGTTTTCCAGATTAGACAATACCAGTTTCTTAAAGTGCATCGAATGAATCATAACCTATATAAAAGTGACAAGATTTTATGCCTCGTTTTATTTATTACCAATTTGCCTTGGAAGTCCAGGAAGTAAAAGTGACCAAACGGAGGTAGTAGTCTTTTGAAAGATGCGCATCTGAAGTAAGGCCAAAATGTAAACTCGATAACCTGAATCACACCCATCAGTCATACACCAAACTAAAATGAAATGAAAGTTATTTAACAATACCTAAGATAACAAATAATTTTTAAATAACCAGGCTAACTAATGACGAAAGCCTGAGAAATTATATTTCTTCAAAAGTCAAACCCATGCAAAGTACGAAACTGCAATGTGGATTGATGATGACATTGGTTGTTGTTGTGGGGTTTAACGCCATTTTTCAGCACACGATAGGCCATACATGGCGGCCAGTATTAATGGTGGAGGAAGAACCCGGATAAACCCTCGGAAAGAACCACCGACCCACGAGAAGCTACTCTCAAGCTTTATCACATACCCACATTAGCCGAATCCGAGACTCGAACAGAGGTGAGATGGCAGTGATCCGTAACGGAGAGCGCTTTAGACCACTCGGCCACTCGGGGCTTCCGCTGACATTAGTAACGGACTGGTTTATGAATATTTATTTCATTATTAACAGAAACAAACGAAATGAAATAAGCGAACAATCCTTTTCTGATAAAGTTTATCAACCTGGATACTGTACTGATCAGACTTGGTATGCTCAGAATAGTCTGTATGAACTTCATCATATATATATAATGTTTTAAAAAATAACTTGTGCATCAGTTACATAAGCATTAATTAATTTACTACCGATGTTGAAAAATAAAACTAATTTGGAAAACAGAATTATTTATGTGAACTGATGCATGATGAATAATAACTCTGATAGAAAGATGAGTATACGAAAGTAAGTTTCAGACATCAATTATTTATATAGTTGGGTTATATTATCAATAAATACCACTTTATCCATCATTACCAAGTTTATACTTATATACTTATCACTTAACTTTCGAAAATGACACAATCTAGCAAAATACGGTCGTACAGAGTTTCCATTTTATTTGTCTTTCGTATTGAGCTAAACTAAATATGAGTATCTTTTAGACAATAAATTTAGAAAAAACACAAACGTTGGGAATGTCTATGCCCTATTTTTATATTCATAATTATTTTCATTACCATAACATTGATAAAACTAATGCTTTTTATTTATAAATATGATCCTTGAAGTTTATTAGAACAATTTCAGAAATTGAACTCAACAGGCCAAGCATTTATACATTTTAATGTGCAAATTTTTATTTTAGGAATTGGCAAAAAGTACCTTAAAAGATTCTTAAGTATCACAAAGAGCTGTCCCTGGGGCTGAATGGAGTTCTGGAGACAGTCGGACTGGTGGAGGGTATTCGGAAGAAGAGAATAAAGATATGGATAGAAACAGAGTAAATGGAATCCATAGGTTATGTTAGTCCATGTCATTATTTATGGAAATCCGGCGAAGGCAACTATAACTCCAAGCATAAAATCAGACGTATATTATGTCGAATGTTTGTAACTCTAAAGGATCTTGATTACTGGGTTCCAGGTGTCCTAACATTCCTTGTAGCAAGTGATCTCCAGGTTATGTAATGTTACATATGATGGACGAAGATCAACCGTTGCCTGTCTATAAAACAAAACGCGACAAATGGATCAAATTATATAGACACGGTCACTTAGTTCTCTACAATAATTATCAACACCTAAACGCTGATATTGCTGATGATTACCATGGCCCTGCTAATACAGATAATGCTAGATCGATTACAGTTGATTCTATGGCTGGAGTGCAACACGAAGTCTTGACGAGGGTTCTCAGTTGTTAACGGCATAAGGGGCCGTTACAAGAAGCGCTTGGATTCATTCACGAGTCTAGCGCACTGTTGTTTCCAGTAGATCATAAACTAAAACATATGGAAAGAGTAAATTCATTTTTGGGGAGAAGCTTCTAGTGTGGCTATTTAATGTAACTCAATACAAGTGCGATGTTCTTTTGAAAATAATAGGCAATATTTTTATAAAACCAGTTGTTGGCGATAAAATGCTTTAAGCAGCTATAGTTGCAAAACTTGTATATTTCCCTAATAGACAACACACCGATAGGCATGTGGCAACCTGATAATCTTCCGATATGTGTTGATTTGTGTTTGAAACTGTTGTAAACTTGGAATGAAACTAAATATGCCTCATTTTCTTTATTCCAGAAGAAAATATGTTCAAGTGTACGGCGATGTACGGAGTCAGTTGCTCGCTATTTAAGCTATCTGACGAAGCGGGATGGTAGATATTTGGCCGGGGTATCAAGCGAAAAATAGGACTGAAGCTGGCGATGACTTTTCAAACTCCTTTCATGGAACTTGAATTAAAAAGTCAAGATGTCTCACAAGTTCTGAGAACCTCACTTATGCTTCTGTCTAAAGAATTAGACAAATGCAATAATATAGGGTCTTAAATAAAATCAGATTTTTTTAATTCCGTTCATTAGACAAGGGTTTTACCTCACATGAACCACGACGGAAATTAAACTTAATACTATGGAAATGTATTGTTCCATTATTGTTTCAAAACTTGCATGTGAAAGCTTTTCTGAAAAAACACATTTACATGCTTTGTGTTGATATACCCAGCAGCGTTTCCTTTGGGGGACCTTCTCCGATGTTGCATCTGGAAAACTGGTGTTGACTTCTTTTTATTCGGACCAGGATAACCTTGACATTTTCGAGGATATGTTAAATGAAATACATGAACATTATTGCTACAAGATATATCGATCGAACAAAATAACCAAACATACACACCCATACACACACACTTCAAGAAATAATAAGTGAAAACATATCTACAATACAACTAATAAATCGGCTTTTCCGGTATTTCTATCACCTTTTTACTCTTAAAGCGCTAGATCCATTTGAAAACGAGGTACGATAATCGGTGTGTGTTGACCAAATATTGTATCTCTATTTCCTTGAATTCATGTCATAAATGACGGAACAAGAGTTCACACAAGAACGTTGCTCTGGACATCATGATCTATGTCATCCGACTTGAGCATGTGAGGTTTAAAAACACCACTCTTAACCTTCTAACTTTGGGGTGGGGGGCACCAGACAGATGCCCCCCCATCCCCCCCCCATTTCCCAAAAAAATATTTAGAAAGTATTTTATGTTTGTGTGTTTCCCCCTCAGATATGTTGTATGTTCTATCTAAACAGAATTTTGTATCAAAAATTTAAATTTGAATTTTTGATGGGTTATTTATTTTTCCCTAGTGTTATCTATAGTGTCGTTCGTCTGAACCTGGTTTTATTCACCTTGCTCGAAGTCCCTTCCCTTGAAAATTTTGTGAACTTTGCTAGAGGTCGCCTAAGTCTCAGTGCTTGCTATGTGTATTAGTGCTATATTGTGTGTATGCTATATTTTCTGTATGTTTGAGACAGCAAGTATAAATCAAGTTTTTACCCAGTTGTCTTATTTCAATTCTTTAGATTTAAAATCCATTTTAATATATTTTATGTTATTTTCCGTTAATTTATTTTCAATTTAGAATTTTGACGATCGGAACGGTACCATATAATAGGTTATGGAAAAAGAAATTCTATTGTTTTATTCGAGTGTTAATCTGTGTCGTGCCTCGCAAAAAGTGCTAGAATTAGAAATAGATAGGCTGTGCTCGATTCAAGATCCACACTTCTTTATTCTCATTGTATTTCACCTGAATTGAGTTAGGCCTCCTTTTATTATTTTATTAAATTATTTCTTTAAAAAGATCCAAAATTGTTTGTATAACTAAAAGGTTGTAGATTTGTCAACCATACAGTACGGGAGCTGCATGGTTTGAGATAAAGAATGTGACAGTGGGGTATTTACTATGTAGTATTCTCTGTTTGTATTTGTGGGTTTTTTTTGTCTGTTTATGTTCTATATGGGGTGTTTTTCCAAGACTCTTTCATAGGCCTGTCCACTTCGCGTAGCGCCATGTGACGTAACCCCATGATGTCATCGCTTAGTACTTTCCCCATATAGATTCCCTGTGGATTTCCTGTAGTTTCATATTTTTAGATTTAGTAGATTTTCAAATACTGTATATGAGTTTTAGTACAAAACAAAAACAAAAAAAAAATAATTTTGAAGACTTGAAATTGGGTCCTGTTGTTTGGTGGGGCTCATGTCTTAGTCAGGGAATGAGTTGGAGGCTCTGGCCTGCGCACTGACAGTATCACACCCCTAATGGGTAGCCAACCAAAGCTCTCCCTCCCATTTCCCTCTCTTTATGTTCCTTCCTCTACCCCAAATACCAATTTTTTAACAAGTTATTTCATAGTTAACTGCCTATCACTATTATTTGCCCACAGGCCCTCATTGTTCCAACAATATAATCTGTAATTAATTTAAAGTGTATTTTTATCAAATTTCCCATCTCAAAATTACATGTTTTCTCATTTGTAATTGTCCTTTTTGCATATTTCCCCTATTAACTTTAGTCTTTCTTCTTTTCTTTTTTCACATTGCGTCATGGTATGGTATTTACTGAAAGGTGCGTTTTTACACAGTGGACATTTTGACTATACTCTGATCATGTGCCGTCTCACTGCCACCTCTCCTGTCAACCATGCATTGTGCATGTATTTGAAACAGAGGCTTTGAATTTTAAGTGATCCTAATTTGTTCCAATGCTCCCAGGCTCTTTCCAATTTACCCCTAAATTTTCTTGTTCTACTTTACTCCTACGTTTTTGTTGTATCTTCTCTTATCCGTTGATATGTATCTTTTCCATCCTTTTCCCATAAGTCTGTTTTATTACGATATTTAATTAGTAATTCTTTAATATGCCTGAACTTTCTAGGTATTTCTAATACTTTTATTAATTTATTATTTTGATATATTTCCCTCCTATTCCTCATCGTAAAACCGTACCAGTATACATGTATATTCCTTCCCCCGTCTCTCACTCTATATAACGTTTCTTTATTTATGTAGTGGGCTTTATAGTCCCATATATAATTAATAATATATGTCTATTTTTTTTAAAGTGGCATTTTCTATTTCTGTAGATTTTAAAATATAGTTTATGTTAGAGTACATGTATGGTTTGGCCACCTGGGCCCGTTCCATTATAAATAGTGGCATTAGTGCCCAGATATTCACATTTTCTTCTATTTTCTTTTTCATGTTTTTACAGTTTTCCTGTTCATCTCTTCTCCCAAAGTAGACTCCCGATGCCTTAACTAGGTCCTTGATTATATGGTGGTGCGTAGGTCCGGGGTGATTGCCCCACCAGTTCCCTGTCTTTAATATTTCTGTTTTTTCATGGTTGATTTTAGACCCTGAAGCCTTACCAAATTTTTCAAATTCCTTTTCAAGGTGTTTGAAGGAATTTGGGTCTTTTATAAAGTTAGTACAATCGTCTTCATGTTGTAGCATCTTAATTTCATGCTTTATATTTGGAACTCTAATACCTTCAATTTTACTGTTCAGTCTTATTCTTATACTCAGGATCTCAATTGCTATTACATATAATAGCATAGATAGTGGGCATCCTTGCCTCACTGATCTTTGTGTGTCGAATTTTCTCGTGTTCGCTCCATTGACATATACTCTTGAGGTTATTTTGTTGTACAGGATTTCAGTCCACTTTTGAAAGTTATTTCCAAATCCAAATTTTTCTAAGACTTTTTCCATATAGTTGTGTTCTAATCCGTCAAATGCTTTTTCCTGTACAAAATGTACCATAGCGCCTTTTATCCCACATTCCTGTATGTAATCTATAACTGTTTTAATACTTAAGATGTTATTCTGAATGTCCCTCCCCTTGGCCCCACATGTTTGATTTATGTTTATGATTTTATTCATTCCCTTTTTAATTCTTTCTGCTAAAATTTTGCTTAATAACTTGTAGTCCGTATTTAGGACGGAGATGGGCCTCCAATTTTTTAGATCTTCCCTATCCGCCTTCCCTTTGAATATTAGTGTTATAATCCCTTCCCTCATGCTTTCTGACATAGTATCATTTCTCAAATGAATATTGTTGTATAACCATTCTAAAATGGGCGATAACTCGCCAAGGAATTTCATATAAAAATCCGCGGTGAGTCCATCTCTACCTGGGGATTTTCATTTAGTCAAGGTATTTATACTATTTAAAATTTCTTCTCTTGAGATGAAATCATCACACAAGTTCTTGTGTTCTGATGATGTCATCTGGCAAACTATTCCTTGTAGGTACTCCTCTTTTGTGCTATTATTAATATGTTGTGAGGTATACAGCTTACTTTAAAATTCTTCAATATGTTTTTTAATTTTCTCTCTGTCGGATACCTTTCCTTCATTAATTTTTAATGGTTCAATATATTTTTCACACACACACACACACCCCCTTAACTCCTCTCTTTTATATAGGCCCACCGCTTTTTTTATATAGTGTGGTAAGTTTTCCAGCCCTTATCTCTGTCCCTTTGTTTTCTTCATCTAATATCTGATTTAATTTCCCTTTAAGTATACTTTCTCTCCTATTTGTATTAATTTTTTCTAGCTGTCTTATAATCGCGTCTTTTTCCATTTTTTGTTTTTCCTTCCTTATTTTTGAATAAGTAATAGCTTTTTTAAATAAAGTTTTTAATTTATCCCATTTATTTAAAATATCTACGTTTCCTTATCTATAAATTGTTTTAATTCTACCTTAATTTCTTCGATAAAATCTTTCTCATCCAAAATCTTGTTATTCATTTTCCAGTTCCCTTTACCCCATTTAAGTTTATTTTTCAATTCTATTTCTAAATATACTAACTTGTGATCTGAGACTTTAAAATCCGTAATGCCTGCTTCTTTATATATCTGTTTTTCATAGTAGGTACAATATAATTTATCTAATCTACTCCCTTTATATATTTTGTACTCGTACGTGTATTCCCTCCGAAGTAAATTTAATTTCCTATATACGTCTACCATTTTGTGTTTGTTAGGAAAAATTCCATCTCTGGTTTAAACCTTACGTCATTTGTAGTTAATTACCCTACTCTATCTATATTTTCCACCACCCAGTTAAAGTCTCCCCCAAAACTAAATTTTCAATGGTATATTTTTCGATGTATTTTAATAAGTTTTCAAAAAATTGTTGTTTGTGGTATTTATTGGCCGGCATGTATAGATTTAAAAGGTGGGCATCTTGTATTATAATGTGGATCATTCTCCTTTTAAAAAATCCTCTTCATTTTCTCTTTTCCAGTTTACTCCCCTTTAATTTTTAATAAATGTTGCTACCCCTCCTCTTACGTCTTTCCCTTTAAAATCATTTAAAATCAGTATACCATTCATGTTTTCCTCACATAACGCCATTAACTCTTAAGTGAATCCATTATGTGTTTCTTGTATAAATAGAATGTCGTTATTGGTTTCATTACATAATTTAATTAATTTATCCCTATTAATTCCATTTACATTTATAGATGAAACACGGAAGTTTTTTCCTTCCATTTTTCATTTTCCTTCCAGGTTGCCGCATTTTGGTTATACAGTGATTATTATTTAAATATAGTTATGAATGTATAGTATGTATGTTAATTAATTTGATAATTTATTTGTTTTTGTTTGAGGGAGTACTGGATCCCCCCCCCCCCCCCCCGTATAACTATATGCTGGAGTAACTTCCTCCGCTGTATTCTCTTCTGTCCTGTCTATACTCGTTTGATCTGTGGTATTTTCTGTGTACATTTCCGTTTCATTTTCGTGTTCCGTCTGTTTTGAGTCAGTTTCATTTTCCGTTCCTGTCTTAATGTCGTTTTCACTGTTTTCTGTGTCTCTATCACTGTCTATTTCGCTCTGGTCTTCACTGTCACTTTCTTGTTCCTGTCTCAGTTTATTGTTCCCCCCCCCCCCGATCTTATCGTCCTTGATTTCATAAATTGACTGCGGACTTTCTGTTAGCATCAACGCTGTATTCAGAGTCCTACGTGGCGGACAGTGATGCGGAAATTGTTGAGCATTCATGATCGATTCAGTCCGTCATGTTCTTTGCTTCTATTTGATATGAAAACATAGTCACCGTATGTATACAAAATGGCTACAATATACAAGTTAAATTACATGCCTTAAGGTTTGCATATTTATTTAAATTATACTCAAACAAATAATTGCACTAAATATAGTTAGTATTTTTATAATATAATAGTTACTGAATGTTTATAAAGACTTGGTTCCTATTTGTCTCAGTCTGGAATGTAGGCGTGATATATTTATGATTTGTTTTAAAATGATTATCAAAATACTGATTTATCATCCTGCTCCTTTTCTCCCAGAATATCAATATTCAAAATGTCATATGCGTTTCGCACCTCGTTGTATGATTTGGTTAATTATATTCGAAAATTATTTGGAAATCACGTTCCAACAAACAGGGCCTAATCAAACCGCTTTAGGCAGTCGGGTCAAGGTGAAAGGCTTCTGATTGAATTTAACTGGAATACGTTTGATAATTTCAGCGAATGATCTGAGTAGGACACCCTCGGAAATATCCATTAGCTGAACGATATGCACAGATGGAATTTTTACGCAGACGTGGCCTCAGGGAACTTGTGACCGGAAATAATAACTGCTTAACCATAGTGACATATATAACCATTCTAGCTTATAGTTTTAAATACAGTGAAGAATATATATCGCTAATAGGTTAGTCTCGTTCACAGAGACTCTGGCGTACGTCTGAGAGATGTATGCATAACGAGGGTACATTCAATACTAGAACGATTCATTGTTTTCAATAGGTGACGCTCGTTTCGCTTTTCCTTTTTTATCTTCCGTTCCAAAAATACACCGTATGTACCTTATTTGTGCGTAAATAATTAATGTAAACATATCTGTGAAGCACTTTAGAGCCTTGAAAATGTATTTGTGAAAGATACCCACAATACATGCCCCTTCTACGTACTCAGCGAATTAGCGAACTATATGACCATTTGAAAGACTTTCTGCAGCAGCAGAGGGGGCGAACAGACCACTTGTCTGAAACCTCATTTGCTTAAAATATAAGCTTCTTCCGAAATAAAAAAAATAAGGTCACTACTAACCTGACCGAGAGTTGTGTTTACATACCGGAGGTCCCCGCCCCCTCTGCTGCTATCAATTTATCCAAAAATTTTATCAAGCCCAGTACAATATCTTGTTCTAGGATCATGTGAATTTATTGTTATAAACCCGTGCTGGGTTGATTGTGCTTGTGAAAAGAAATTTCTGAATTTAATTATATCCATGTCATCGCTACACCAAGTTTGATGAATATTTCGCAACGTGTGCGTATCAACTCCATTAAACATAACTAAAATATTACAGTTATCTCTGATTACTTTTGGTATTTGTGTGGATCGCTGAGTAACATAAATCACATCAGTGTTTTTATGTCTGCCACGTGAAAAAATTCTGACAGGATTTGATTGCTTGTCCACCATCACATCATCGTATACAACTAAATTATTAATAAATCCGTCTAAAACATCAACGTTCGGCGCTTCATCAATATCGGTTATAAACTCTATAACATCCTTATCTCCGTCCAGTAATCTTGCGTTTTCATTGAAATCTTTAAGTACATCATAACATCGTTGATCATCAACTGATGGTGCTACCAAATATAACTTATCCCACTTTAGCCATCTCATTATCAGATTAAGTAATAACTGCGTCTTACCCGATCCAGATGGACCTATTATTATCATTCTGATCGAATTTGGCAACGCAGGATGGTATTTAACTGGCTCTTGTTTTCGTGTCGCTGAGAAATCAGTTATATCCATATATAAATAATATGAATCTATATTGTTTACGTTGTAGAGTTAAAACTCAACTAATGATCTATCTACGGTTACAACAAAAAATGCGAGAATAGCATATGGTGGAAGATGTGCAGTATGTAACAGAAAAAAGTTTTCTTTTTTACCCAGAAAAGATGGTGGTGATATTGCTAAATTAATGTCAAATTTCCCAGGAACCCCATGGGCTAAATACCCTGCAGAAAAACACCTACTAGGATTTAATTATTGTGGTCCTGGTACTCGACTTGATATCAGGCTTGACAATCAGGATCAACCAAAACCAGGTGAGTATCCCATAAATGATACTGATAAAGCATGTCACGTTCATGATGTGTCTTATAAAATTAAAGATCTACAACATAGGCATATTGCAGATGTGAAGTTGATTCATTCGCTAGATTCCATAGAAAAATAAAAATATCAGAGAATCATTAGCTAATTGGTTAGTAAAATCTGCGATGAAAGGTAAACTCGTATTTGGGGCTGGTAATTAATTATAAATGGAATCAATTTATTATAGTCCAAGGGGATATTGGAGGGGTGAAGCAGCAATTAGTAAACTCGCTGATGCAGCGGCGGTTAAACAGTCTACTGCTAAAGCGTGGTTATCCAAAACAAGCAATATGGCAAATTTACCTACCATCACCGAAACGAATTCAGTACGCGTATTTCAATGTTAGTGTTCCTAATGAAGTTCATCAAGTAGATATTCTGTTTTTACCTTATGATACGATTAAAGTACGTAGACGTCAAATAACATACAAATACGCGTTAACTGTCATTGACGTTGCAAGTAGATATAAAGAGGCAGAACCAATATCAACGAAAACATCATCTGAAGTAGCCGATGCGTTTGAGCGAATTTATCAACGAGGACCATTACGATGGCCACAACTATTACAGGTTGATCCTGGGAAAGAATTTCTTGGTCTAATATCATCGTTGATGAAGCAACATAATGTCAAAATCAGACGAGGACGCTACAATTCATCGTGATCAGGCAATTGTTGAACGATTTAATCGAACACTTGCTGAGCGGTTATTTGGATATCAATACGCCAAGGAATTCATTCAAGATAAAAGATCTCGCGAATGGGTTGTAAGATTACCAAGTGTGATAGCCGCATTAAATAATGAGATTACTCGAACAACCAATATGAAACCTATTAACGCAATTACCAAAAATAATATACCTGTACAACGACGTGATTTTTCAATCTAGCCAGTATTAGGTAATTTGACCGCAAGATATTTATATGAACGAGGTGAACTTGAAGGTGGTAAAAAAAGAGCGACTGATCCTATTTGGAGTATTACGACACACAAGATATCTAGCGTAACAAGATCTACTGGTAGACCCTCAATCTACAGACTGGATTCAACTGTTCCTCAACGTGGTTTTACACGTGAACAATTGCAGGTGAATCCTGAAGATATACAATTACCACCGCAATCACTTAACTGGCACCCCTACGTCGATTACACTCAAGACAGGTCAACATCGTGTTTTCTCGTGCATGGCCAAGATGGTTATCTTTCCTATCTACGGTAAATTGTCTTGGATCATTTTTCAGATACCGCCATAACTTTATACAATTACAACTTGCACAGTGGTTATTCTGCTGCTGTTTCAGCGTATTAATAAATTCAACGTCAAGATCAAAGTAGCGTTTATTTTTTTTTATCACACTGTTTATAACCAGCTAATTTTTTCTTATTATGTCACCGTCAACATCATCATCATTGATCACTGACTCATCCAGGATAATCCTTCGTAGTTGAGATATTCTTCTGACTCGAGACACTGCGAGATAAACCAAATTTGACCACTCGATATGATCATCGACGATCCAAACAACTGTATCAGAGATAGATAATCCTTGAGATGAATGAATCGTCATCGCGTATCCCAGCGTCCACGGGGATTTATTTGTTTTTAGCGCATCCTCAACAACATTGACATCGACTGCGGCAATATCATTCAACACTAAATTCTGTTTCTCGGTCTGTCCTGGTATATCAACGTCAATATTTTGTCGTCGTGTATCTGCTGGTCGATAACACAACGGCACTGACAACGCTGGAAACTTTTCTCGTTGTAACTGAAACAACCGCTGCTGAAGTGTGTCTCTGACTACCTTTCTACTTGCAACTATCAAATCGTTTGGTCTCCACGCGCGCAAAAAGTCTTTCATGGGTGTTTCTGAAATAACTTTACGCATTACTTCACATTGAATTTTATTTGGTCGCAGTCTGATTAATTTTTTAATCTCCCTTAATTCTGGATCAAGTGCTCTATGATCATCAGTCACTTCTTCGAAGTGGTCAACAAAATCTTTCAGTCAATCATGTGGAGATGGTCCAACAAAAGGTGGTGGTTGACCGTGATCGCCACACATTATCACAGCAGTAATTTTGTTAATAACCAATCAAGAAATGTTTTTAATGTTTCTAACGGTACTGTACATATTTCATCCCAAACGATAATCCTCGGAATATATTTCTCTCCCATCCTCGAAGAAGTCCATGCGTCACCCTTCCATCGGAAGAAGCTGTGATAGGTACACGACTGCACTCCTCGTTGTTTCATCTCTCGCTCGAGTCTATGTGTAGGAGCTAAAACAATCATATCTGAGTTCTGAAATAATTCGATTGCTCGAGTCGTCTTACCAGAACCCCTGGTCCGTTCAGATAAACGGTCTTGTGTCTGGTTATTGGATCGCACACAGATGCCACAGATGATAATTTTGATATCTGATTATTTATCAGGTAAATATCTTTAATCCCAACATCAGCGGATTCAGAATAATCGAGTATGTTTTCTTCTTTATTCTCCACGAAACCCACTGTGCACAAGTATCGATATGTAGTTTTTTAGCAATCCTGAATATTCTTTATTGATATAAAACGAGTCCGTGGCAACTCTGACAGCAAACTTCGAAACCTTATTTATCATCGATAACAGATTTATCGAAACATATGCGAGCATTGATAATCTTAAATGAGTATACTGACGTGACTCACCGTCCATGTAGCTCACGATTGTGCCTAGTTTAGTTCCATTTGACAAGAAAGCTATTTCTCGACTTATAAACGTGTTTTTCTTCGTTGTATCAGCGATTATAAAATCTATCCGGGTTTTCATCATCAGAATACTGTTTTTGTTGTGGTAACTAAACTTCGGTTTGTTTCCGAAATGATATAATTGCTTCGCTGATCGTCAACGATATTAACATCGCACAATCAAGCATATACCGTAACAGTACTATTGGTACCCACATTTTTTCTGAAAAATGTTTTCCAAACCAAACATAACAAATTGGATGAAGTCCCATAGCAAACTCGAATGACTCGATACGAGCGAATCCAGTCAGGTCAAAATCCGGTAATGGTCCATTTATTGATACTCGTGTCATTTCATGCTTCGGATGACCGAATCGCTCAAAGTATACAAAACAATCTCCGTACCCGAGAAAACTTCCGGGATAACACGCGACCATATCAACCGAAATAACATCTCTGTGATCGTATTTAGTATTCCATAATCCACCGTGTCCGTATTCGACACAACTGGATATTATATCATTGAGAAAATCAAATCTAGTTGGTTTCCGCACCTGATGGAACAGTAAAACAGTTGCTCAATAGTTCATCAGTATCATCAGTATATTGCAGTGCAAGATTTTTCATTTTCTCGTGGAGAAGATCCTTTCGATAAATAACGCCATTAGGTCGTACAAACTGATCAAATTTATTTTTTTCTTCCACGCATGATTCGTCGTTAGAACTCTGAAATAACCATACTGACACAGGATCGTCTTTACTTATTTCGTTAAAACTGTTACTGCAATAGTCCATGCGTGCGCGTTATGATCAATAATTTCGATCGAAGCACCTTTTGATTTATATTTTGATTCAAACAATATTTTTCTCCTGTTATCGTCGCTACGGTTATTGGGAACTTTAGTTTTTTTCCTAACTCAGCGACATCTTTGAGAGACGCTCCGGTATCTTTAACCATTTCTCCCCACGTATTTATTATTTTACGTCTTTTATCCGTTAGACCGTTTCCACGAGTCGAAACGGTAAAATGTTCTGTTACTCGTTCAGCCACACAGTTTATTTTTGAAAATTTCATCGGCGCCAGTTTATCAACGTTAGGTTTTTCATTTATCACATAGATTCCATAAATAACTGCTGTCACAGGATACGCTCGCTCATAATACGGTTTGTCAATGCCAGTCAATAGACCTGGTTTGCAATCTTTACTTAGTACGACAGTTTTTTCACCCTTGTGTACAGGATCATATTTGTCACGGATAATCCAATTACCTGTTTCTGTTAGTACGACAAATTTTATTCTGAAAAGATATTTGCGATTATCAATGTAGTTAATGATAGTTGCTGCTCGTTCGTCATTCATCGTAGCGTCGATGACACCGTTGCGTATAATCTTGAACGTTGACCATACATGTTATGCACCATCTGTGTGAAATTCTTTCTTGGTGCCGTGAATTTTATTAATCAAACTTTTATTTTTCGGATCAACCAGATCTCGCATCGGTAGGTCGGGAGATATTCTGTCGAGATTAAATTTATCTGCGCTCCAGGGCTTGATTCGGGACAACCTATCGAACTCGCTCATATTATATTTCAAACAAGTATTTAAATGAAAAATATTGTATATAATGTCTCGATGCAAATGGTTGATGATCGGTTCATTAACTCCCTGTAATAAATCCTGTAAAAACGAATTCTGCGGACAACACTTGCATGCGTTCACCGTGGAAGCTTAGGACCAATACCGTGCCTGCGATGTGGTGTTAGAGTACGAGGAAAAACACAATTATGTGCACGCTGTGGTGGGAAAAGATACAGAGAACTTAAAAGATATCATGATAAAAAAAAATAATGTCAGTGACAGATCTATAAAATCCGTAGAGGACTATCTAAGTTTTCAGGCAAATTATGATTTAAACAAATACTATTATCATATAAATGAGCCAAGAATTTATGAAGCATCATATAATAACAAACTATGAATCAAAGCGTGATGGTCTTTTCAGACACTGTCAGTTGAAAAGACCAGTTGGTACTGTTAATAATACCGGTTATTTAATATTTACTGCTGAGAAGAAAACTTATTATTGTCATCGATTCGTATACGAATATCACAAGGGGTTGATCAAAGACGGTCTTGTGATCGATCATATTGACGGAAATAAACTTAATAATAATTTATCTAATCTTCAGGCTATCACACAAAGCGAGAACTCTGCAAGGGGAAGAACGGGTAAATACCCAAAAATCCCTAGAGCGGTTAAATCCTTCAATACACAGACTTGCGAAGAGAGATCGTTTCAATCAATAAATTCAGCTGCGAAGTATTTTGATATTAACCCGCGTGTGGTAAAATACGTTGCAGAAAATATAACCAAATCCGCCTTCTCTAATAAATATGAATAAAGAATCATCTTCCAATATCAATGATGGAGATAAATCGTCAAGTCAGTAAATAATTACCTCGAATTATATATATTAACTATTTATTTAATAGTTGGGTCTGTAGTTGAGTTCGACAAACCGTAATTATTTAATTTTGATTTGTCTAGAGCTGGCTAACGGGAAGAATATCAGTTATTTTCCGTTGTCTTACAGGAATAGTATCAATTATCTCCCTTATTTTATATCAGTGACTGTATTTAGCACAAACAATATACTTTTTTATTTTATTAAATTCTTTCGGTTTTCCTGGTTCGCTACGATGTCTACAGTGTTTCAGTTTATAGTGATGTCTAGCACTGATTGTCTTCTGCGATAATAGCAAGTAGCCAGAACGTTTTTCGAATCGTTTTTCAGGTACATATATTATCCCGAAAAATAACTAACTTTTTAAGTCTGACTTGTACGTTTTATCTGCGTTCAGAACTGATAAATCAGTTGTATTTGGGGCAAAATACCCAATACTGATTTCTTCAGCGAATGGCTAACTATATAATAACTTCTAAAGCGTATACAAGCAGATTAGGAACCATGGCGCAAGTGGTAGCGCAGCTGACTCTCATTCTGGGGGTCGGCGGTTCGAATCTCGTAACGGACATAATGTCGACGGTACCTATGGTAGGGTTTTTCCTGTATAAAAGTGGGGGCGGCAGCAGCCCATGTACATCTCACACTACGAAAACCACGTAGTGTGGGTGCGTTTTAGCAACCCCGGGTTTTCTCCTGGGGTGTGTGTACATGGCGCATAGACAATCTTCTGAATATTCTAACATTTCGTTTCGGTTAGAAAAATTCTCCGGAGATATGTCTATGACGCCCCCAAAATAAATAGTAGCGTGGATGTGTAAGCTCTAAGTCACATGGGTACCCACAAAAAAAACATTTAGAAAGAATGTTTGGCTAAAAGAAACGATCATGGGATGCCGAGAAAAGACCATAAGAAAGGTCTCAACCGACACAGAGTCTCGGGAGAAAAGTCTCAAATGAAGACGAAAGTCTCAAATGAAGACAAAAGTCTCAAACAAAGGATCCCATGGAGACACACAGGCCAGAGCAGGAAAACCCATGAAATTGATAACCGCTCATCATTGCTACTGTTTATTTTTGTTAAAATTTATTTATTCTGAAATATACATTTTTTTAATTCTGAAATATTTTTTATTTATCATAGAATCTGATCGATTTGAGTACCAACCACCCCATCAGAATTAACAAACTGATTGAAATAAATGATTTAAGTACCAACCACGCCATCAGAATTAACAAACTGATTGATTTACATGATCTTAAGTACCATTTACCCCATCAATTTCTGAATAAATAAAATATTTCTGAATAAAATATTTCAGATTATAATAATCATTTCAGAATAAAATACTTCAGATTATAATAATTATTACAATTTGCACAATTTTTAGTACCAACCACCCCATCAAAATCAACAATCTGATTGATTTGCACGATTTTGAGTACCATTTTACCTGTCAAAATTAACAGTCTGATTGATTTACACGATTTTGAGTATTATTTACCCCATCAATTTCTGAATAAAAATAATATTTCTGAATAAAATATTTCAGATTATAATAATTATTTCAGAATAAAATATTTCATATTATAATAACTATTGCAATTTACACAATTTTAAGTACCAAACCACCCAATCAAAACAAACAATCTGATTGATTTGCACAAGTTTAAGTACCAACCACCCAATCAAAACAAACAATCTGATTTGATTTGCACAATTTTAAGTACCAACCACCCCATCAATTTCTGAATCAATAAAATATTTCAGAATAAAATATTTCAGATTATAATAATTATTTCACTGATTGATTTTGCACAATTTTAAGTACTTTTACCCCATGAAATTCAACGAACTGATTGATTTGCACAATTTTAAGTATCATTTACCCCATCAAAATCAACAAACTGATTGATTTACATGATTTGAGTACCAACCACCCCATCAGAATTAACAAACCGATCGATCTTGTACCAAACCACCCCATCAATTTCTGAATAAATAAAATATTTCTGAATAAAATATTTCTGAATAAATAAAATATTTTAGAATAAATAAAATATTTCTGAAAAATCATCAAGATTTCACATACAGATTCACAATCAATTCCTCTCCCCTCAGGTCAATTAAGTGTCCAAGGTGGTCAGTTAGTTTAAAATTTATTCGTGTTAATATATTAGTATGACACCGCAGATAAACAGGATTGGTTGATACTTGCACGATCAAATCTCCAGGGGGTACTTGTGGTGTGAACGTGTATAAAATGTTTCCTTGTTGAGCCTGGTTTGATTTTCCGAGATCTATTTGATAGCTGCCATCGATCACGTCACAAACGAGATTAACCGCGATTGTCGATGTTATATTAACAATTCCTGGTGAAACATGTCTGCCGCCGCCGTATGGGTCGCTATCATGTTTGAAAACAAGCGGTGGTGGGGCTATTTTTCTCCATGATTCAATGATTTTAGGAAAGTTCTCATTGATAATATCGCTGAGTGATTTTACACATTTGTCGATATTAAATCCTGGTATTACAAATATTGGTAATTGTTGTTCAGTTATTTTGTAATGATTGAGAAACAACCCTTTAGGGGTCGTTGCTATAAGTGGTTTTGTATCAGCATAATCACCGTAGCGAATCATATTCCAAATGATAGTTTTATTGACATATCTAAGATCTGATATAACCTGATTAAGATGTTTTATCGTCTCAACGGTCTGTTGTTTCACATCATCACTGTAGCATTTTGTGATGTCAGAAAAGAAATTTTGTAGTTTGCTGATTGATTGTTTAAATTCAGAATTAACAAGATCGAAATATGACTGAATAAATCCTTCATCGATGATTGCATTCATTTTATCATCATGGGTATGCGAATGTTGTATTATTTCAGGAAGCTGTTCACCATCAGGAGCAACAGTAATTCTGATAATTCCAGTCTGTCTCCATCGGAATTTGCCTCGATATTTTGGAGCTGTTATAAATTTCTTTTCATTTATTGTAAAATCATCCCGACGTGGTTCTGATGGTCCATGATATTCTGGCGCAATATCAGGCCAACCTAGTACTGATCTTATCGATGATTGATAAATATCAACGGCGTAATCAGGTGAATGTATTTCAATCGTTGCTGATAAAGTTGACTCATGAACGTTAATTGATATTTTTACTTCTTTTCCCGTTATTGATTTTATTCTACGCGCAAATTCTTCATTGATCTATTCAATCTCATAACTGCCAGTTGGTATTCCAACAACGACCCAGTCAGGTGTTTCCATCATCTTTATTTTTATTAGCAAATACAAGCGAATTATTTGCTGGTGTACCATTAAATACTCTCGATCTGATATTTGGCCAACTATGGTATACTCGTAATTGTGCTAGTGCAATTTCTTTTACTGGAATTGCTGCCAGAAAATTGATGTTAAATTCGGGATAAGTCGAGATTACCGAGATCATCGCTGTTTTTGGTGGAATTGTGTTTGTCACGATCTGCTGGAGTAGCTCTAGTGATGTGATTATTTAATGTATTGGTGCCTTTAATACCAACACAGTTGTATATTTTAATCATTTCTGTAAACTCAAAATCAGATATAATTCCATCATTAAGACCTGTTGATAACAACGAACATAACTTCGAGTATGCTACCGTCGCCGTGTGCAACTTTATCATGTAATCGGATAATTTTTTTATTCGTGCAAGTACTGATCTTTTTTGCAATGATATTGAGCACACCTGCAATTGATGTTGTGGCTGAAATACAAATTGTTACGGCTACTGGCGCCATCATTGTTATCGTTGATAATAATACGCCGGTGGACACAACAACAGCGGATACTGAATAAACGATTACGTCAACGATAACTAGTCGTTGTCAATATTTCTTTATTTTTACCGTATATTGTTCGACTCAATTTTTTAAGTTCGTTTGCCATTCACGTGCTTGATTGTACCTGTACGATGCTGAAGTACTCATTATATTTTATACAGTAACCAATTGAGGTGTTTCAGCTACAAATTCTAGACACCACCAGAAAGATGTTGCGGTTAATTTCTTATAAGCTGCTTCCAGAATAAATATTTCTTTGTTTCCGCTGTTTAATATGATAGACACAACTCCAGAAAACTTGTCGGTGGAATGACGCCATGGGTACGTTGTAAAAATCTCGAATTTTTCAGCACTGAACACAGACAGCCTGTACACGCCAGTGACTGTTGCAGTATATTTAATAGTTTTATTTTGCTGCGACCATGTTGCGAATCCAGATGACACCGTGTATACTATGCTGGTAATATGCCCGCCAGTTATTCCGGCTGGAATTTTAATCAGACTAATTTTGTTAACGATATCAGGAATTCCACTTACGAGATCTTCTAATGTTTTTTTAGTTGTGTCTAGGTTAGTTTTGATATCAGAAAGTTTTATGTCAACGGCGTGCGGAGTGCCGAAGAATTTATCTATGGATTCATCGGTTTTTTGAAAATTTCTTCGAAATCTTCCAAAAGCGCCTACGTGCACATCATACTCGGCCCGCAACGTGGAGAATTTACCATCTACGGTATTGTAGTTGACGTCATACTCGGCCCGCAACGTGGATAATTTACCGTCAACGGTATTGTAGTTAACGTCAACGTATTTTTTCGTCGCGGCATCTTCGTCGGATGTTGGATCTCTTAACACTGTTATCTTGTTTCCGTTCATGCTGAGTTCACCTGCCATTGTGTCGCCGGTGTTTCTTACACGATTAGCAACACTTTTTGTAATTTCATCTCTGATGGTTATAAACGATATACTTGAATCCCTGATTCAACCGCCGTCAGTAAACACAGGAATGTTATCCGTGACCGCACCGAGTACTCGTCGAACTATATCATTCCATTTGATATTACTAGTTTTTAGTTTTCCGTATCGGTCCTGAAAAACAACAACTTCATCTCGGTCAACTCCAGCCAGGTTCATAATATCAGCGAGTTCATCTTTAGTCGCGTACTTCGACAAATCAATGTCGGATTTTTTTTTCTTACTGGTAGAAGAAGATCTTCCGTAAATATCAACCATTATAATATATAGCGTCGAGTACATTAATTACTTCACTGCCGCATATTGGCGGATCAGTCATTGTTTGTGTTGGTAGCGTTGAATACCAAACCGCTGCGTGAAGTGGCGCGACATACTTGATAAACTCACGAGGTGGAGCTAAACCGTACGAATCGAAATAAACGATTCCACGTGGATCAATTGCGTATGCGGTCCAATGAATACCAAGTCCTCAATTATCGTCGAGATTAATAATACCTCTTTCAGCGCTGTTTGGTCGGTCCGGCAATTGATCTCGCATAAAAACACCTCTGAAGTTTTTTATTTTTGGTTGTTTAGTAGCATTAAGTAAATCAAAATTTGATGCTGGAATAATTAACGAAGTGTTCCTGGAAGCCTCAGACCTCTTCCCCAACGAGATCCTGGTAATCTTAATCCGGTCCCTCTTTTTTTTAATCCTCGCCCTGTTGCTTTCTTTAGAGCCATTCCAGCAGCGGTTCCAACAGCACCTAATGCGGCTGCTTTTGCTACGGCAGGTGCCGCTGTGGCAATTAATGCTGGAATAGCTGCGAGGAGTGGAAAAATACCGCCTGTTTTAATTGAGTCTTTAGCCGCACCCGCAGAGAGATTAAGTTTGACGCCTGTTTTTGATTGTTTAGCGCTGTTGAAATGTTTAAGTTGACGTTCTGATAATGATAATTTATTTTGACCACCCGTGATCTGATCTCGCTTTAGTGATAATTTCAATCCGCAGTTTTTGCTGAATTTGATTGAAGGTTTTTAATCTGACCAGGAGTCAGACTGACACTAACGTGTGATATGGCATTTTATGATAATACTCGTGTTTTTAAATAACATGATTAAAGATTTTCCACTGGTGCATCAATAACCCTCATTCGTCCACCAACAACCTCAAGCAACATTGATTTGTCGCTAAATATAACAGCAACTGCTCTGTAAGCACCATAAATAGCTGGTGGACCAGCTACGGCAACAGGCGGATGTGTTACCTGAGCTCGAAAGTGAATATCAACGACAGATTGTCTAGATAAATCAAGATGTTCCAACGAAAAGTAATAAATCGGATATAATGTTGTAAAATCTAGTTGTGATATTAGAAGACCAGTATCTATATTTTGATCACGTCCCATAAATGACATCAAACGATGATATGCACGCGCTACGTGATCTTGATCAAAATTTAACAATATATCTTCTGCTGGTTCTTGGTGTCCATTTATCCGCAAAGAAACCTCATTAACTCCAAGTTGATCAAATATCATAAGACTGCGTACTTGTGAACTCATTCGCGTAAAATCCTGAAAAGCAACAAATATATGTCGTGGTGCTGAAACACCCTGCTGTGAAGCTATATGCCATGTAAATAAACCATTAACAGAACTTTGGATACTATCTGTGGTCACTGTCAACCATGATACCAAAGATTTACCGCCTGAATCCATAAAAGAGAGTAATTTTTGTTCCTCAGCAATTGATGGAGTCATTACTGGCATCCACAATGAAAATTTTGTCAGTATTACTTTACCAGCATCACCAGCAGGTCTCCAGAGTGCATCGTTATCATCACCCTTTCTTACCAGTGCAATTGTATGTCTAGCCCCGAAGATAACTTTTCTAACATTTCTGCAAAATCCAAAGATATGGGATAATGGAATCGCGCATGAGAAATTTCTACGATTACCTCTTGACATCGATCGTCGTGATGAAAATCCTAAGTTGAAATTTGGATTAGGACTATTAACAACCGGCCACACATCAGCATCAGCGTTATCGGCAAAATTTCTTGGTCGTCCTATATTATACGGTCTGTGATCTGAGTGATCAGAAGTGTCTTTGGCGAACATCAATGTCGGACCGGCTGGTCTTGTAGAATCATCTGAATATCTTGCCAGACCTATTATCGCTGTGGCAACATCAACGTCTTTTTGAATCGATTCAATATTTCTTCCATCAATCATGTATGTGGCACTGTCAAACAACCCCATAATACCGTTGTTAACAAAATCGATTCTAACATCACCTCCGTACTCAGTATCATCTGCTTTTATAATTTCACCTTCTACTTCAATAAACGCTTCGGCGGGTAAGAAATATATACTTGTATCCTGAACTTGTAATTCGATTCGACCACGTTGATTTGGTTGTCGTGCGTTATAAGAATAAAATTGATAATCGCGTATTGATTCGTCTTTGAGAACGGGTACGTCTATATCAAACGCTGGGTCGGATATCCGCTTGAACATTTTATTATAATTACTAATTTTCCAAATGGTGATCTAAATTATCGTTGTCTGACATGAAGACCACTTCCGCCATTAAATTTGCAGTTATATTTCTTTCTGCTTCTTCAGATAATTCCTCTAGTTTTTGATTTGCGTCTTGATTTATTATTTTACTGACATTTGCGGGCATAACTTCAGTGCTGGCCAGTTTCATTGGTTGCTGTGGTTTTCTTCGTACTAATCGAGATAGTCTGTCCTTGACTGTCGAGAACGCTTTACTAGCAAGATTACCAATAGCGCCAGGAATTTTATCACGAACAGCCTCAATAGCCTTCATTCCTAATTGTTTTGCAATCGGTATTGCTTTTGGAGCCATCCTTCTAAATAGACCCTGAACAACATCACCAAGTCCATCTCCGTAAATTGTTTTGTAATTTGGCAGTCGTGAGTTTACTACCCTGACCATGATCGGTCCACGTTGAGCAGTGTGTGCAATCATTTTTATATACTAATTAATTAATTGTTTAGTCGCTGTGATAATCATCAGCAATTTCATCAATAAGGGAACGATAATGCTACGATCCATAATACCGCCTTGAAATAATCTTCGACAAATATCAGTTATTTCATTAACAATTTCTGAAGAATTGTTTCCAGCTCCTTTTCCTCCAATCAGTATTTCTAGTCGTTCTACGTCAGAAAGAACACTGTTAGGACAGGTAATACGACCACTTCCCTGAGTAACCAAAGGAAAACCGCTTCCAGTTGCTCCAGGTGCATCATCATGAAATTCTTCTTCTGGAGATTGTTGCGCTGGTCGAGGAATTTTTTATTTTCCTGATGAAGAAGATTGTTGCGGTGAGGAAAATTGCATTTTGTTGTTGTTGTATTCGTGTAAAATAATTATCTACTGCTTTAATAAATTCAGTATATTTAGTATCACCGCTTCTAGCTTGATCAGCTCCATAGTGTATGCGATATATCCATTTGAACCAGTTTTCACGACTTATAGCATCATTGGCATACTCGGGTTTTAAAACTTTGCCTCGTTGATCATAACTTTGCACGGCAAACTTAGCTAATTCATCTGTGTCTTTAATTTCCTTTATGACGTTAATATTTTTTCTGGTAAATTTATCTTTTATAGCAACTTTAGCCCTGGCTTGCTCTGTTTCTGTTTCTGGTACACGATCTTTCATATTACCTATTTCAGTACGAATTTTGTCAATACCTTCAATTATTTCTTCGCTGACGGGTGGAGGTTGAGCTGCAGCTATATCAGTTGGAAGATCTCGTAAAATCTGTTTTGTTTTCTTAGTTCTCGCCGCTATTTTTTCAGTTTGCTCAGCGGTTTGTTTTACTGATGGAAGTAGACCTTCAATAGCCTATGCAACTCTTTCAGTAATTTTTGTAACCGGTTTAAATAACTGTTATGTGCCTTCTGCAAATTCAGCTTGGGCTTCTTGACGTTCTTGCAATTTTTGTCTAACAGAATCACAAACAGGAAGAAATGTTTTGATTGCTTCTAGTCTTTCTCGAGCTAATCTAGCAGTGTGAGATTCCTTGGCTGGTGGCATTATTAATATGATAATTTTTTAATTGATAGCAGGAGAGGGGGCGGGACCTTAGGTATGTAAACACAACTCTCGGTCAGGTTAGTAGTGACCTTATTTTTTTTATTTCGGAAGAAGCTTATATTTTAAGCAAATGAGGTATCAGACAAGTGGTCGCCTCCTCTGCTGCTTCTGCTCAAGTAAACTTGTGTATTAACATTACACATTATACGTAGTTGGTCCAATATATAAACACAAGAATATGAAAAGTGTGCATATATGCGATTTTGTTCTTACTAGGAACGCTGACTAACCTGCCAACCAATCAACGACCTCCACCGATTTTTGTGAAGACTCGTCTTTAGTGTTACAACGGTTGATATGGACCTATTCTTCTGTAACCAGGCCTATTCTGTGGCTCCGTGACATTTTTATTATATGAAGATCAGGTAAAGGTCTGTCTGTTATATCTCACAGACCTTTAGACTGGCGCCACTGTCCACATCCGCAGCTTCCTCTGCTAGATGTGGATGGTGAGAGGTAGGTGCTCATCAGTACCGTATAGACTGGCATAGCTCTTCTGTAATTGACATTTACCGATAGACGGTTAATACCATATAGACACGGATAACTCTTCTGTAATTGACAGATACAGGGAAAGGACTAGTTTAATTTATATATGCACCACCCTTAGACAATTGACAAAATAGTTCTCATATTGAATGAAGTCAAATAAGTTTCATAAATGGACATGTGGAAGCACCAGAACAAAATGCACAAACTGAAAATTAAATTTAGGCCTGCTCAACTGTATTCAAAAAATCTTTGATTAAATTTGCTTGACAGTTATTACGGATTGGGTAATTAACATGTGATATACATTAAAAAATATAGCACTGACTATTGAAATTTCTATGAGAAATACATATATTGAATCATGTTTTAAAATTGACTTTGCTTGACAGAAAGTAAAAACCGAGTAATAAAGATAAATATTAATGTTTTGACAAACAATATATTTAACGATGTGACTCCATAACATGTTGTATCGGGAGGTAATGTTTGCATACTTTTGGAGTGGCAGAGTATTAAACCGTGGCCTCGTACATTTTGATTTCATCTTTTACTCAGAAACGTCATTGCCTCATGCTGGTAGACCTACTTACAAACTTTGTTTTGTTGTGTTTAGCAATCAGTGGTTTTAGGGGATACGGATAACGGAAGCGCAACGATGTATGCATGTATCAGTGAATGTAGAATAAATCTACCACAATAAATCAATTTTGTGTTTTATTCTCTCTTTGAAATGTATTCAAGGTTTATCTCCGACGCTCAATCATCCTATGATGGTGAGAAAAGAAAGAACTTCATGAATGTTTCAGACTGTCGCCAAAAAAAGCAATGGGAATTCTTTTCGTGCATGCGCAAACGAAAATATTAAATTCACGGAACCCACAGACGGAAACTTCCACTCAGGTTGAAAAAGATGCGGCAATCAGTTGTTCAATATCTTGCAAGCATGTAGTTTAGCGTAGGCACTTTCCTAAAACGCGAACTATGAAAATTTTAGGAAATGCAAAATTCGGTCACTAATTGAAGTTTTCTGGATGCAATTTAAATTGCCTGGATTCAATTTTCCTCAAATGTCGCTAGTAATCTGCATTGTGGAAGAGGAACTCACCTATACATTCTTGACCAGGGGTCTAAGACCAAGGTCATGGTGACAAAAGTGCCATTGGGTTACACGGGATAAGTAAACATTATTCTCAGATTGTAACAACGTAGCTGTTGAATTACACTTGAAGAAGAGAAGGTCTCTATCGAGTCTGCCATCAGCTGACTATGGGCTAACGTCACTAGACGTGAAATTGCATTCTTCATTCTTTTTTCAAAGTATTTTTCCAGCAGACTTGAACTGGTAGTTCCAGGTTTGAATTATACATGGTTTATTTACTGTGTTAAAATGCGTACAAACAGTAGATATCCCTTTAATGTCCATATTCCTGCACTATCATGGTTTAAAATGAATATAGGCCCATCAATGATTAACTCATAGCTTATCCATATAAATGTGTATAATTCATATGTTGTAGATCAAAGTGGGAATGCTGTAATTGATATCTCTCATGATTTAAACCATTACTCTCTTGTTGTTTTATATCTGTTATGCATGATGGGCATATAGCGGCTAAAAGTTTTAAAAGAGAGTTAAGTTTTTTCTTAAGTTATGTTTTAGAAAATGTAATCCATCTATTTTGTTAAGTTCGTTCGAACAGTATATAGCTTCTGAAATTTTTTTTACGTGGGTTGCATGACCAGTACAGCCCAGGTGGTCATCCTCTGTGTGTCCTCGGCAAAAGACATATATTTCCATATCCCACAGCGATATATAGCCAGATAGATATGCTGGGAAGCGATGTTTACAGAACAAATCCCTATGAAAGGTAATAATCTTGCAAAACAATTTCTTTAACATAACATAAGCTAGTAGAAGTATACAAAGACATATTAAAGTATTGATCACAGAGATGCTATTTTTACAAGAATCCTCTACTAGACATGATTCAGAACAGTAAAGAATTGTATTAATTTGACGTATGCAAAAAAGCACATAGACATTACAATAGATAATTCATATACAATGCACTATTATTCAAATGCATTAATGCCTGAATGAATGAATAAATAAGACTATAAAAACCTGTGTGCAGACAATTCAGACAGAGAACTAAAACGTGAGATAAGATAATCTAATTTGGAATGAGTTATACACATAGTTACGTATATTAGAGTTATTAAATATACAGTTTTTTAGTAGCTGAAGTAGTATGCACATACCCGTTCATGTCGTTCTTTTCCTACATGTCTACCAGTCCCAATATGTAATGTGGGTTATAAAATCTTTAATTTACTTAAAGATTTTCTGTGACTGGCAGTAACATTTATTCTAAGATATAAGTAGTTTCAAACATCTCTTTTATATCTGTATACATGCATAAAGTTTCGAAGCAACCGTTGAACGCCAGTCAGAATGAACTATGTATTTCAGTGTTTGGTTAAAAAGTGAAATAAAATATGATATATAGACTGAATTCGGGTCATACTAGACTGCTCCAACTTCTGAGCTCAATAGAATAGTTCTCATATATAAAAAACCCAACAGTTTTAATTATTCTTTCTTTCGCAATCGATAAGCATTAATTGGTATATTTCTTCAAGAATATAATTATTTGTGTTTAGCAATTTGAACCAGTACGTGATGATACGCATATATACCCGCGTGTATTTTAATAAATTATACATTGGCTCAACTCTCCATATACCGATATATTGTTGTATTTGAACGTTTAACATCTGGTAACCTCATGTACTATTTTCTATGTACCCGTTCTATCCACAAATACCACAGCCAAAAGACAAAACTGGAGATACAAAATAATCGGATCAGTTACAACTTATATTCACTGCAAATACATTGGTTAAGGAAATATTAGCAAACAAAATATGATTAACATGCATATGGACAAGCTGAACCCAGTATGCAATTCCCTCCTGTAGACATTATTAGCAGCACCATGCCAATCTGTTGAGAAAACCAACCAACACGAGAAGCCAACAATTTACAGTGAATAAAATCTGCTATGCATAAAGCCTGGTACATGTATAAGATTGTAGCTAATGTTGTTTTTAAATGAACCCTATTGAATGTTGAGAAATTGTTTCATTTCAACTGCTTTTCAAGGGGCTAAACAAGACTTTGTATCGTATCTATACTGAAATGAACAAACAAGAATGAATTATGAATTACGCCTATACCTTTTTCAACAAGCACTCTTTAAATTACGTTATTGAACAACACTGACATGAACAAACCATAATGAATTATTCCAATGTTTTTAAAAACTGTTTTCATATTACCGCACTGTACAATTTCCAAATTATGCAAGATGTACAAGAAACTATATCTAACTTCACAACTGTTCACTTTACAATTTGCTTGTTACCATATATGTCAGTTTGTTTGTCATTTATATTTTGTGAATCTGGCCAAGTCCGAACATTACTGACTAAACTGTTAAATGGGAAAATAATTTTAGTGCTGAATAATCGACAAATGGCAAAATATATTGTAGTTAATTCACAAGTTAATATATATAAATAAATTGTATGAGTTATTGTATTTAAAGAGTCAAATTTCTTTGAAGTTGATATTATATATATATATATATATATATATATATATATATATATATATATATATATATATATAGCACATTTCGTGTGGTTCAGACTAGGATAGTTCAACTGAACCCCTGATACCAGAGATGACAGATTCACTGGAAAGAGAATTTAAAAAGGTAAATTTGCGACAATTTTGCAACATAGACCCAAACAACAGTGTGTGTGTGTGTGTGTGTGTGTGTGTGTGTGTGTGATACAGTGAGGGAGGGGGGAGAGTGCAAGTGGTTACCAGACTGCATGTGCATTGAAGTAACATTATGCAACACAGTAAAAGGTTTTACTCTACTCGATTCGTAAACTCTCAACAAATGACCTTATTTGTTGTCCATGGGTGTATCACCATTCCAAGAGCAACGTTCATCTATAACAGTCATAACTCAATCATATATGCAGACATGATGGGCAAGATTAAGGTTTCTGGAGTGGATTTAAGGTTTCTGGAGTGGAGTTTCTTTCATTCTTTCTTCATTCTGCTTTACCTTTAATAAAGTTTTGATTGTAAGTTTTTCTTTATTTTTTTTCTTCTACCGTGTATATGATACATGGTTCGGTACAAGTATTACGTGAGAAATTGTATTGGTATGAGACCTGTTTTTCCCATTAAAAGTTTTACTGTTCTAGTAATAAAATCGTATGATGATTAATTTTCTAGAAAATTGATAATAACTGTACCTCTTTGATATTTCAGACAACAAAAGGTGTTGAATAATTATTTATGAACTCAAAGAATGCACCCCTTGGTTTTTGAATTAATGATGTGGCCCGAGGGTCCATGCTACTATTGTTCTCCTCCAGCATGTAGTTGAGTGGGACTGGTTTCATATTTAATTCCCATACATTTTTAGGTTCTGGATAGGGAGGGATCTGTTTCTTTATAGGAAGGAATAGCGTGACATGTTTGGTTTGGGTGGAGGTGTGGTAGGAATTTTCCATTACAAATGTAAATGTCGATCCGATGTGCGACTGCAAATGAAAAAAAAAACAAAAAAAAACCAACTTGCTATTACAGTTTGCATGTGTAATGTGATATTCCCAATCAATATATAATCAAATCTTTGTAAAAGCATTGGCAATACCCATTGATATAAACGTTTTCTTGTTTTGGAAAGAAAAAGTTACAATGATATAATCAACTGCAACATCTTCCAAGAAGCTTTATATTTATAACAAAAAAATGCAACAGTTGCTCATAAAGCCTTCTTATTTTAAAATCTTCTCTTTTTAATCCATGGTAATAAGCTGTCACCGCTTTCAGCTCCTGTGTTTAATGAATTGTAATACAATTTTAGTTTCTCAGTGGGATTTTTTTCAGCCTTTCCAAACAGTAAAATTTTACTGTGCTTTTACTGCAAACCAAAATTTAATTTGCTGACATTTGAGCTATAATTTGAAGTAATTTTATGTTAGCAGATGAATATTGCTGATGCTGCATCTTTTCATCCACCCATATAAATTTCATTGTTATCTTTAAAGTCTTACTCCAGATAATGCATTTTAAGTAACGTTATCTCCAGACAATTATTTTTTTGAAAACATTTGCGCTGGAACAATGACTTTGTATGTATGTATGTATGTATGTATGTATGTATGTATGTATATATGTATGTATGTATGTATGTATGCCAACCAACATTACCAGACAGACATTGAAATGGTACCCTCAAGGCAAGCGTAGAAGGGGACGACCAAGAAACACCTGGCGACGCGAACTTGAGGCGGACGTCACTAAGATGGGTCACACCTGGGGTCAGCTTGAAGGGATGGCACAGGACAGAAGCCTCTGGTGATCTTTTGTGGGCGGCCTATACCCCGGCAGGGGCGACGGGCAAAACTAATGTATGTATGTATGTATGTATGTATGTATGTATGTATGTATTCGGGCAAAACTAATGTATGTATGTATGTATGTATGTACGTATGCATTCATGCATGCATGCATGCATGCACGCAAGCACGCACGCACGTACGTATGTTGTATGTATGTATGTATGTATGTATGTATGGATGACCACCTGGTCCCTTTCTTGTTTCACGAGGAAAGCACTAATCTCTTTATGCTTTCCACGCGGTCGAGACTACGTTTCCTCTTCTAGGAAATTTTAGACTAAACAATTTCGACTAAGGTCGTCACTTTAAAGTCTGATTGCTCTAAAGTGTACACCCTCATTTATTCTGCCCAATGGTAGGCAGCGGTCCCTAATTTTTTCTAACGAAATAATTCATTTCATCAGGTTTAGACAGCTCGGAATATGTGAACGACAGTGCGTGACAATTTCCCTTTGATAAAATGATAAGTGGACATAGGTTCCTACCAAGCGGTTAGGGTTGGTAGCTGAAATGTTTATTTTCTAAGGACCGTGTTAAGATACCCCGGTCAATTTCACTGAGTTGGAATGCTGTCCCTTTGAAAAGTTACTCTGACTGGGGGGAGATGAACGAAGAAAGGTCAACGTGACCCTTCACAAAGACTTTTCTGGCTTAAATGCGATACATTTATAATGCTTATTGCATCCACCTTTAATGTTCGCTGCAATTCAAATTTCGACACTTCACAGACATGTTAAAAGTACGAATCACACACACACACACACACACACCATGCCCGGCAATTCAATGAGACGGTATATGCAGATAGAAGGTTGTTACGCAGATGTGATCTCTGGAGGAACGTTTGTGTCAATAGCTGCTTGAAGACCATGACATATAACATTATAGAGCTTAGCTTAAATAAAATAAAGGATATATTGCTAACGGTTAATGTCGTTCAACCAGACTCTTGCCTAACCCAGACAAAGATATGCTTAATGAGAATATTATTTTTGAACGCTCTGATTGGTTGTGATCAATAGATATCAATCATTTAGTTTTCTTAATGCTTTTTCTTCCGGTCTGATTGTACACCATCCGTATCTAAAAGGTCATTATCATTATTTGTGCGTAATTAATAGATGTAAACATACTTGTGATGCACTATTGAGGTGGTAGAATATATTTGTGCTAATCCCGGCAATACATGCCCCTTCTACGTAATCAATATACTAGTTTCACCCTCTCAAAATTTGAAAGATGTTCAAGCTGAAGTTAAATAATTTAGTAACATTACCTACTGTATGCGCTTGGCCCACACACGAATATTATGATTGTGTACGTTTGTCATCAAATTTTATTTTGGAACACTAAACAACCAGCCGACTAATCAGCCCGTTTCCCCGATTTTCGATAAGCCTCCTTTTGAGGTTTACAACCGTTTATATGGTCATATTCTCGTTTAACCAGACCTCTGGCCAGGCTCCGTGAGATTTCAATCATACGAGGATCTTTAAAGGTCTGTCTGTTACATCTCACAGACGTTTAGACTGGTGCCGCTCTCTGCATCTGTAACTCAGTCCAACATAAACGGTTGGCAGTAGTTAGAATCTCATAACACTCACACCATATATATCATGGTTAGTTAGTACCATTAATATATCCATTAGCTAAATGGCTAAATAATTAATACATGGAATATAGTCAACCAAGTGTGATGAATGCGTACGTAAAAGAACCAAAACAAGATGCACAGACTTGTTTGGCTTGCTAAAGTATAATCCAAATGTGCTCATTACTTTCAGTTGGCAAAAGATAATACAATTTTGAATATATATATATATATATATATATATATATATATATATATATATATATATATATATATATATATATATATATATATTGAAATATTTACCCAGCTTGACTGAATGTGTGAAGCTATACCGACTACTAACGACAAATGTTCATGTTTTCGATAAACAATATATTTAATAATGTGCGTACATGACATGTTATATTTGGAGGTACTTATACATAGTTCTTGACTGGCAGTTTATTACACGGTGAACGTGTTGGTTTTTTCAATTTGTTTTCTTTAAGATCAGAAACTATTTCGCCGAATGCTGGTAGGCCTAATTACAGACGTTACCTTTTGTGTTCAGAAGTCCATCTTCTAGGGGTTACTGATGAAATGACGGAAACGGTGTATCCTTTATTTTCACCTTAAATTGCTCCTTTGGCAGCGAAAGTAAGATTTTATGGGTAAGATGTGAAATATGGGTTTATTTCAAGTCTCATAAACTCTACAGAATCATAGAGTCTTTATAAGGAGGGATTATCTTAAAAATTATAACACCAAAAGCAATGTATAATATTACTGGAGAAAGTGTTACCAAATTTGGATTTGAGAGAGAAATACATACAGACAGCCAGAGAGACATGCATACAGGAAGACTTATAGCAAATTACATTTACCTTCCAAATAGCGTGAGATAAAATATATGGTATAAAAAAAATCCCCGTCAACCACACAGAAGGAACGTCTTTTTGCCAGTGTCATTAAGTTGTGTGTAGTAGAATGTTTATAGATTTTATACATAACGAAAATGTCCTCTAGTTTCGCTGTCTTGTACAGTATTGCCAGAGGGTGTTTTTTATATTCTTTTTATAGCCATTGATATTTCGAAAGTATGCGTTTGGTTTACCTATTGCTGCAGGAGCCAGTGCCAGCAATGAGAATCCTAATTAATTTAAGTTATCTGCCCGTGTATTTTACGACAACTAGGTTACTTGAAGAGTAAAGTTTCATTGTGTTACGACAATATAGCAAGTTCTATCCGGAAGCTGTCCACATTACTGAAGAGCTGTTTTGTGTCGGGAATTCACAGAACTCTGTGGGATTTTGAGCAAGCCGTATGCAGCTGTCGATGGTGGCGTTGGCTCAGAGAATGGTATTGGTTTTACTCGCTAGAGCTTCAGGACCAACTGGTCTGTGTACTATGAGGAGTCTCTTCATTCATCCTTCGGCATTCTAATAAAAGCAGTCCATGCGTGGTTGCTACCTGATCATGGTTTGTGGAACAGGAAATGTAATGTGGTCGTCAACTGCACACCATGAGACACTCGTTCATTTTTTATCAGTATTTCTTAGTATCACTATATGAGTGAAATCGCTATTTCACTATCGCTATATGAGAAGCAATCAATGATATATACATCTCCACTTATGGCTGAAACCTAAATTATTCATATTTGTGTGTGTATAGCTCATACTTCAGTCATCTGATAGGTTTGATCCATATGTCAATTATATTCGTTTATAAGGTCCATACCTTGTTTTCCCTGTTTGATTACTTTTCGTAGTTACAGTTTGAAACGATATTATTACCAGTTGTTGAGCTTGATGCACATCATTTTGTTACATCCAGTTTTGGACATACGGATGCGAGCTTAGCGTCCATTTATTAATCGTTCAAATACGTTATTAATACACATCTAATTAGGTAAATTGCTTTCAGTGTCTTTTCTAAATCCAGTCCCAAACTTGTTTCGTCCTATTACATTCAGCGCGTGTGTGTGAAGAGATTTATCATTCTGTTGAAAATCAGACACTGTAATGATAATGATTATTTAACTCTTTAAAATGTAACGTAAGTCGTAGTTATATAAAGAAGAAAACGAAAGCACTGTGCTACGATCTGATAAATTAACTACTGATATTTAAAATAATATACCTAATTCGGAAAACAAAACCGTTCATTGATATGAATGTATGAATGAAGACAAATAATCCTAATAGAAAGATGAGTAAACGAAAATAAGTTTCGAACATAAGGTCTCTCTTTCTCTCAAGTAGATTAGGACTCTGACTAAATTATTATCATATCATTTTTATTTTGCAGCATTTGTCCCTCATAGCATCCTGGTACTTGTTACATCACTAAAGGAGATGATACGGTAACGATATCCCAGACAAGAGTGTTATCATTTCTGCCTGCACCCGTTTGTACCTCATAACGTCATGTTACCTGATAACTCGACGGAGGAGTTGATAATCCAGATGGTACTTATATGCATCCATATAAGTTACTTATCAATCATTATGTTGTCATTCACATGCGTGCACTGTTGATGCGGTGGCTGATTATTTTAACAAACGATACAAGTACCCGTTCATAATTGTTTGTCCTGTTCTTTATTTGTTATAATACTTTTTACAAAGAAACTAAAACGTTAAAGAAGACCCGCTGGCTCGTTGGTAGAGCGCCTGACTCTTAATCCAAGGATAGTGAGCTCGATATCAACCGAAGTCACCCCATTTCGGCCCTTGCGAAAGGCATGCAGCTCCCATTTCCTCCGCACTATATAGTCAATAATGTGTTACAATGTTCAGATAAATGAACCAAATAAATCAAACTGGGGAAAGCAATATTTCTAGCCGAATGTTTGGTAAAAATATCGATCAGTAATACGATTATGGGAGTATAACTTCCTTGTAAGGGTTATATTCGAGCAGCCGCATTTCCAGGTTTTCTTTCACTTTTGACTATGCCGGAAAATCAAAGAAACAGTTCCAAAATACCATTCTTATGAATAATTGACAACACTGCTCAAATATGCCTTCCACTGTGCAATGTGGGGAACTGCACAATATAACTTTTGCATACTAATTTATCCCTATTACTAGCTTAGAGAACAACTAAAACTTCGCTAGTAGAATGTGCTGTTCTACATCGTACAGTATTAATAACAACAACATAATAAGCCTCAACCTACAGGTGCAGGCAAACTTAAACCTGAAACAAATAATCACCAATAGTTCTCGAATTTACAACCCGGGACAAAACTACTGATTTTGTTAGTAGAATCGGGACAGTCGAATTAATGCACCCCTTGTAATGACACTGACATTTGTCACAATTGTATCCACATGCAATCAAGTAAAGTGAAAAACAAGCTTCTGCAAATTCTTAAAAATCCTATGATGTAATGCTTTTATTTAATACGTAGCTACCTTATACAATACTTTATACGAAAAGGTAAAAATGACTCGTATTCAAGACAGCATGACAGAATACTAGTTCAGCATAATCAGAGCTTGGTGTAAGGAATATACCATATATATATAAATATATATATATATATATATATATATATATATATATATATATATATATATATATATATATATATACTATTTGACGCTCAGCAGCAGTTTCTGACAACGTGAGTACTATTTTGAACTTCTGTTATGCTCGATGTAGATATTAATTCCTTTTCGGGTAAATTTCCACAGGACGGAATACAAAATTCAACGACTTGTCATGATAATGTATACATGACGATTCAAATGCCGTACAAAGAATATATTTTCCGTTCGTAAGTTATTTTATTTATGTGCAACAATTGTTAACCTCATGCGTGTGATTTATTAATTTGTTTAGTTACTATTTGCAAATTTAAAGACTAAAGGTACATAGATTAAAATGTATAAAGAGATCATAGCTTTTCAAGTTGGTCTGTCCAAGAAGAATATAATGTTATCCATTGTACAAGTTGTTTTTCCTAGACGTTTGAAATATTGATAGCTCATCAGAGCTAAACAGTAAATTGTTACATTTTGGGGCGCGTCCAGTTGGTCTGTATTGTTTCCATTAGCAAGATAGCTTTATATAAAATTTCATGTGATGGATGAATATATCTTTTTAAAATAAATAGTATATTACAATGGCACTTAATACTACATTTGCTTTTATCTAAAACTGACAATGTAGGAGGAAATATTTTGGAAAAGAAGGATGTGAACTCTGGCTCATTTATGCTCCAGCATACAGCGTTCCATCCACATTAATCCAGTATACTTGAACGTTTTTCTATTCTAGGAAGAATACCGATTGCAGTATATGTTGAAGTGATTCCAAAGATACGACCAGAAATAAAGTCACTAATGTGTTGACGAGCTAACATTAAGAATGTCTATGTGCTATTTACATATTCATATTTATTTCAACACCATAAACATATTTTTTTAATAAAAAAATATATATATACTTTAATTTTATCTGAATGATGTCTCAACTTGAGCACAACCTGCTATACATGCAAACAAATTCGGTAAGATATTCAAGTTTATTTTTAAATGTAGAAATTTTTAGTTTAGATGTTCTCAAAAAGCACTAGGAAAGATGATTTTGAACATTCCTGAATATTACCAATAGAGTTGTCGATATGGTAGGATTTGGGCGAATCTTCGGTGGAAGAGAATCAATATGTCGATATGGTAGGATTTGGGAGAATCTTCGGTGGAAGAGAATCAATATGTCGATACAATCAGAGGAGATAAGATCTGTGCCTTTGATTCATTCAGGTCTTTATTTTGGGAGACAACAGGAGGGAACTACAACTCATGGACTACAGTTAGACCTAGATAATGTTCTGTATATGAAAAGCAGAGTTGTAAAAGATGTTGAGAGCTTGGTGCCTGTGTGTCAGCATTCCTTTATAGTATTACAGGCAGTATGCCAAAATGCACAATAACCTGGGTATAAAAGACTACACTTACCGCTCAAAGTAGATTTATATGGTTGGTCTGTTTTCTGCAATGCTGCTCATCACCTAAAATGTGAAAACGCGGATGAACACCATGGTCCTGCTAATACAACAGATGATAGATTAATTACATTTGACATTGTGCCTGCAACGCAACGCATTTATTTGCCTCTCAACGCTTCCCGGAGGTTAACAAGGAGCAGACGGCACCACAGGCCGTGACAAGAAACGATTCGATTTATTCAGGAGACGAGTGCACTGCTGGTTTCAATAGGTCTTAAACTTAGCAGAGGTAACATATGGAATGGCGAATATCTATTACGTATTTGAAGAACCTTCCAATGAGGCTATATAATTCAGCACCATACAAGTGCTATATTCTTTTCAAAAATAACCAATTGTTGCTAATCATATTTTGAACAGCTATCTTTGCTACACATGTATATTTCATCTAACAGAAAACACACAAAGAGACATGAGTCAACCATATAATATTCTGGTATGTGTTGAGCTCTATTTGAGACTGTTTTACAATTGAATTGAAAGTAAAATCTGCCCAATTACTATATCCCAGAAGCAAACATGCTCGAATGTAAGATGGATGGCGATATACAGGGTCAGCTGCTTGGTGTTCTAAACAATCTGCAGAGAATTGAGGGTATATATCAGGTTTGAATAACATGTGACAATATTGGGCAGAAAGTGGTGACGATTTTACAGACTCCACTCACGAAACCGGAATCACAAAGCCAACATGTAGATTATGTCTGATCGAATCACTTTTGTTCCTGGTTATTTAGTTAGAAATGACTGTAACAGCAAATCTTATAGATAATGTACTTTTTCAACCCCATGCTTTAAACAGGGTTTTGCTCTCATGAGCCGCTACGGGAGGCAAAAGTGATATCATGGTAATTTTATTTTTCTATTACTGGTTCAAAACTGGTAAATGAAAGACATTGTGAGGAAACTCCTGACCAGTATCGCCTGGATACGGCCATGGAGCTTCTCCTTTGGGGATCTGCTTCCGTTGTCTCATCTGGAAAACTGAAGTTTGGGCTGCTTTTTATTTTATACAGGACAACCTTGAAATGTCCGAGGATGTGTTATATGAAATAGATGTACATTTCTGAGATACCTGAGTGCAACAAAGAAGAACACACACACACACACACACACACACACACACACACACACACACTACAAGTAGTAATAAGAGAAAACCTCTTAACAACACAAGTACTGAGTCAATACGTTGCCTTTCCGGTACACAACCACCTTTCAGAGATTAATTGCACTCCTAACGCACTAATCCCAGAGATGGTCCTTTCTACATGGTCAGATAAAGTCGATCCATAGAGAAACCACATACCAAACGTAATTAGTGCTGACCCGGAATTACATCTCTATTTCCTTGTATTTATAAGTCTCCACTGACAGAACAAGAACTTCTACAAGATGAATTATCCGGAGAACATGATCTGTTTCATCCAACATGAAGATCTCCAGTTTGAGGACACGGCTCTTAACCATCCGGCTTACTGCCTGACTCAGGTGGGGAGATTAATGAACTTTTACAATGTTCTCTGCATGTCCATAAAACTAATCAAACAACATAATGCTGCAAAATGGCTCATAGCTCTTCTCATCAAAGCTGTTTTCAAATTCCTACGTCGCAGATAGCGATGTCGAAAATACAATATATAAAGGTACATGAATGCAGATTGGAGATTATAGACCTTTATTGTAATTTTAAACGTAGCATCGAGGCTATTTCTTAAAGACTATGTCGGTAATGATCTTATTTTCTTTTATGAAATGGACACAACGTAAATGTATGTATGTATGTAATACTGCGATATACAATTTAAATTAAATTTCCAGAGGTTTGCATATTTATTTACATTGCACTCAGAGAAGATAAATGCTCCAAACAGATGTAACATTTTTGAATATTATGTTTACTGAATGATTGAAAAGACTTAGTTATTATTTATGCCAGTTCAGAATGCATGCGTGATATATGTGAAATGTATTTTAAAAGTATGATCTTTTTGTATCAACATACACGTTTCCAAAATCTCGCATCCGTTTCGCACTCTATCGTATACTTTGAGTAATTAATTTTGAAACTCATTTTGCAATCTCGATCCATAAAAGGCCTAGTCAATTGTTTCAGGCAGTGGGATCAATATGAAATCAACTGTCTGGATCACACAAGATTTGCAATTAACTGAAACACCTTTGGACCTATTCGCAAGTGAAGGGCATACAGCACCCCCGGAAATGTTCATTAATTAGACGTGGAGAATAAAGTGTGTTACGCAAATGTTAGCTCTCAGGGAATTTGCGTGATTAGAAGTCAGTAACAGCTGAAACATCATATATATATATATATATATATATATATATATATATATATATATATATATATATATATATATATATGTATGTATATATATATATATATAAGACATTTAAGAGAGAGATATATTGCTAAGGGTTAGTCTCGTTCAACCAGACTCTCGCGTAACCCTGAAATATACGTGCTTAATGAGAATATGATCTTGAACTGTATGTGTGACTGTTATAGACAGGTGTAGCTCATTTCATCTATCATTCTGTTGCTTTTTTTCTCTCGCACCATCTGTACCTTAAAGGCTTTTCTCACTATCTGTGCATAAACAGTCAAAGGAAACATAGTTATGATGTACTTTAGAGGTGGCAGAATGTATATGTGCCACAATCGGCACTCCTTGTCCCTATTATGTACTCAGTGATTTAGTTTTGCTATCTGAAAATTTTAAAGATTTTTTATGCTGAAGTAAAATCAATTACTAACGTTAACATATTGTATTTAGTGGGCCCAAACAAAAATGCAAAGATTGTGCATGTTGGTGATATAGATTTTATTAGAAACGCATACCAAACTGTCAACAATTAGCGACTTCCTCTGATCTTCGTTACAGTTTTTTTTTTAATATTTACCTATTCTCGCTCAACCAGACCTCCTGTGGCTGCGTGAAATTTTTGTAATACGAGGATCCTATAAAGTTATGTCTGTTATGTTTCACACAATTTTAGCCCGACGCCGTTACCACCATTTGCATCTGCGTGCATCAGAACTGTTTGGCAGTAGTTAGAAGAGCATAACCCTCAGACCGATAATACCATATAGACATACCTAACTCTTCTTAACAGGTACCGAGAGACGGGTTGTACCATTTATATACGAATCCTCCTTAGGAAATTAATCTAATATTTAACAGTTTGAATACAGTTTGTCGTGTTCCTGAATTCACATGTGGCAGAATCAGAACCAGCTGTATAAACTAAAACTTTAGGTGTGCAAAGCTATATTCAAGATTTGCTAGATGACGTCAGTTTGACAATATTTACGGATTGAGTGATTGATATATAAGTGAAGAGGGATTTGAATGATATATATTTGAAAATATAGTTCATGACGATTACATGATTTTATTGGTATAGGCACTTTACTTTACTGGAACTCTGGGAATTTTAGAAATTGATATATCTTGTGCTAGCTCTCTAGCTCTGTGAGAAATCAGTCAATAATTTAAGTTTCCTGAATGTATTTTCATTCAATTTTCTTTGGTAATCGTCACATAGGAAGAAAGGAATTCTTGTATATTTTTCTCCAGGGGACACAGGTATGGGCTCAATAGCTAAATTGTAATTTGTTTTCCACAGATATGTAAACCGTTTTCTCCGTTTCTATCATCTTAAGAGTCGCATTACACTTGAAAAAGGCAGTTTTCTATCGAGTCTGTGAAGAAGAGATTGAACCCCAATTTCACTGGATATGCAGTCCATTTTCATGGTCTATCATAATTTAGAAAGAAAATAAAATGTATGCCAATTTTATTTGAGATTATATATATATATATATATATATATATATATATATATATATATATATATATATATATATATATATATGCAAGACAAGAAGAATGGTTTCCATGCGGACAGATGCTAATAATAATATTCCTCCTTAGGTCTGTTGGAAAAATGGGTTGAATTTTCCTCAAGTCTCGTTTGTAGATAAACTAGTTAACGGACAGTAAAAACAATTGTTCAAATAATTATATAATATTGACCAAATCTATGTGCTCTTCTTCGATCAGAATTTTCAGCAAAATTATGATTTTAAGTGTGGGATGGTTCAAATGTGAAATATGGCAAACCCACAAGTCCCATAAACCCTATAGATTTTCATATATAAATCGTTGCTCTGGTCAGTTGACTGTCGTCCATAATCCGTCTATCATACTGACTTCGTCAGGAACAATGATCCCGAGCTGGTATGGGTTGGTCCTTGATGTAATGTAGGTCACTGGCACATTTTGTAAATGAGAAAGAGAGAGAATCTAAATCTCAGTCGCGGGGTTGCGTTATTTGTCACCCTACGAGGCCGTAAAACGTTTCCATTTTATTTCCTCTTTTGTACTGAATTAACAATAAATATGGCTACCCGGCAGACACAAAGTTTAGATAAACACTGACGATAATGTCTATGCCCTATTTCCATATTCATAATTATTTTCATCACCATAGAAACAGATGCTTTACTATAATTAGCAAAATAAGTAACTTAAAGTTTCTCATAACGTTTTCTGAAAATGAACTAAATGCGTTTCATATGAGTTGATCAAAGTCTGTGGATAATTTGCATATAAATTTCAATCATTTAATTAATTTTATTTCTGAAATATTTCTAAACAACAATGGACGCCATTTTGTTATGTACATGTGCCCACCAGCGTTTATTGGTTGGAGTATAAAGTAACTCGGGAGGTTATTCGGATAATTACGGAGCAACTCGGTTAAATTAGGTATGAAATGGGCTAAAGAGGGCTCGAGAGAGTAAGATCGGGAGAGAATATTCGGTGGAGGATAATCAAGGTGTGGATACAATCAGAGGATATACGATCTGTAGGCTATGTTGGCCTTGTCATTATGTTGAGAGACATGCAGAGGCAACTACGACTCCTAACCTACAATCAAACCTAGATACCGTCAATCTGTTCTCTACAATGATCTTCATTGCCTGAACATGACGGTGCTGATGATCACCATGGTCCTTCCAGTGCAAAGGAAGTTGGATGAATTACAGTTAACGTCTGAGAATGCAATGGGACTCCATGCATGGTCTTACCAAACTTCTCAGCGGCTAATAATGAACAGTTCGGATATCATGTGACAACATCGCCCAGCTGATAAGGACTTTTCATCCTCCTCTCATGAAACGTGAATTACAAGGTCAAGATGATATCACACAAGTTCTGATAATCTGCTCAGCTGCGTAATGTTTATCAGAATAAAAACTGCTAAAACATAGAGGGTCTAGCGGGCTTTGGACAATTTTGTTTGTCAGTTCCGTGCACTGGACAGTGCTTCTCCTCTCCTGAACCACCAAGGGAGGCAAAGGTCATACTATGGAAATTGTATTATTTCATTATTGGCTCAAAACTAGCATGTGAAAGTTTTCTTTAAGGTAACTCCTGACCAGCATGGTCTGGATTTAACACATAGTTTCTTCGTAAGTTTTCTTTTTACGTTATAGCATCAGGAACACTGAAGTTGAGTGCTTATTATTTGGACCGGCGCAACATTGAAAAGTCAGAGGCTGTGTTAAAATGAAATACACGAACGTTCCTGCTGCGGTATATCGTACTCGAGCAAAATAACTGTACATACACTCACTTCGAAGAGTTTAAAATGAAATCCAATAGACAAAATAACTAAACGTCAACAAGTTACCTTTCCGGTACACTATCTCCTTTAAGAAATTAACTGCCCTCAAAAAGCACTAATCCCAGAGATGTTCCGTTCTACACGGCCAGACCATGGTAATATAACTGAAAACTACTGATCCAGTTTATTGGGTGTTGACCCAAGCTTATATATCTGATTTTTTGGATTCATATATTATCACCGACACAACAAGAATTCGCACAAGAAGGCTGCTCTGGACAGCATGCGCATCTCACGTTTGGGGACACCGCTTTTAACCGGTTTGGTTGCTACCTGTTGCAGAATGGGAGATTGATAACGCGCTCAAAATTCTCTGCGAGTCTACGATACCGATTAAATAACAGATCGCTGCAAATGGCAAATAGCTACTCTCAATTATGCTGCTTTCAGATTCTTACATCGTGGACAGTGATGCGGAAATGCAGTTTGTAAAAATGACATGAATGCAGACTCAGAGAATACCGATCTTTATTGGTATTTGAAAGTAACATTGATGCTATTCCTGACTAGGTCAATAATAGTATTATGATATGATTGAATATTTAGCATCTTGACCATTTTCTTCTAATATACACATATTCAAAATGGCAGAAGCTATTCACACCCTATCATATGCTTTGAGTAGGTATTTTTTGAAAATCATTTTGTAATCAATTGTCAGTAAAAATGGACTGGACAACCGTTTCAGACAGTAAGACTAATATAGGTCCACTGTATGTATCACATACGGGTTGCAATTAACTAGAACACAATTCGACCTTTCCACGAATTATCACCTTAAAATAATCTCCAGATATATCGATTAGTTAGACGGTATGCCAAGCTGTAAGTTTCTTATGCAGACGTTGGATCTCTATGAACTTATGTGACAGAAAGTCAATAACAGCTCAAAATTTATGATGCACATTAGAAGTGGTAGAGTGTATTTATGTCGAAATAGACAATCCCTTCCCCTTTTATGTACTCAGTCATTCAGACTTTTATGCTGAAGAAAAATCATTAATATTACATATTGTAATAATAATAAATGCAAACTAAAAACAAAAATATGAGCATTGTGCATATATGTGAACTCTGTTTTTAATTAGGAACGCTGACTGACCTGCCAACCAATCAGAGACTTCATTCAAATTTCGGTACAATTTCTTTCGAAGTCTTCAATTGTTTATATGGACCTATGATCATTAAACTAGACATATCCTGTGACAGCCAGATACATTTTTCATACAAAGACCTGGTAAAGATCTCAAAGAAATTTATATCGACGCCGCTGTCCCCATCCGCAGCTCCGCCCAAAATAAATAGTTCGTAGCAGTGAGATGCTAACAATCCTCGAACAGCTTCTACCATATATACATGTGTACCGCTCCGTAGTTCTCATGCACAGAGAGTGTAAGTACAATTGTATAAGAGAAATATGTATCAAGTGTGAAATATCTTAAGTTTGTCACCTTTTGCAAACATATGATCTTGTTGCTGAATGATAATTGTCCACGTTAAAAATGTCAAGGGGTTTCATCAAACGTATCGATATATATATATATATATATATATATATATATATATATATATATATATATATATATATATATATATATCCTGCGAATGTTTCATTTCGCATTTTTCGAACAATATTAGTGGTTTTTAGATAGAATATAGAGCCATCATTAAATCCTTTTGAGTCTTATTTAATTTCGGTGTATCAGAGTAATTGATTAAAGACTCAAGCTCAAAGCGATACATTTTTTTCCTGTAAATTGTTCTAGCATGGTTTCGTTTATTATTATGAGAAGATCATTTCCATTTTACAAATGTGGTTTCTATTTTGTATATTTCAAAGGATTTGGATTATTTTTTTCTCCTGTTCGATTCATTTCGTTCTGGTTCTAATATATAATTCTTGTTTGTTCTACTTCCCAATCTCTTTAAGCTCTCTCTTTTGTTTCCTCTTCTTTTGATAATTCGTTTGCATCGTTTATTTCATCTAATGATTCCACCTTTCTAAATAGTTGATTTTCCTATCGGTCTTGAGCCGTTTGTCTTCAAAGAAGACATTATACTGTAATTCCAATACTTTTTACAATATTATCTCTAAAGGAAGTCGATGACTAATATAAAATTGTATATCAGCATATGGAATATTTGCCATCTTAGTGAATTGTTCTACCTAAATGTATAGGTAATTTACAATTTGAATGCTTTCTTTAACCTCTTTGAGCAGAATATTATTAAATTTCCAAAAATTTGTTCTTTAGGTTTCCTTTTGAAATAATACCTTCGTTTGCACCAACGAACGGTTAGTCCTATGTCCTAGTTCAATATTAACTAGTTTGGTGAGCACCCTCAACTCCACAACGTGTAGTGTAGAAACGGATAAATTCCAAACGGAATATGAACTCTCAATACTTAGTAAATTTTGAATGAAATAACAAAAAGAAAAAGTCAAATAGGTCCCCACTTAGCATTAGCGAATCAAATAACTGTAATCATGCAATCCAGACACCTCCAGTTGCAAGAACTAACTATAACTTATATCCCATAATGAGTATAACTATTTTACAATACGTACAACTCATTGTGTGTGCATGTTGAACGGGCTGGATAAACTTTCAGCCTTGTACATTCCATTGGAAACTTATATCAAAAGTACCACTTATAAATATGAGTTCTGGTACACTAAATTATATATCATTCAACTAGTACATCATGCACTGATAATTATCAAGCACAATTGTTGTATATTGAATGTTGTGGGACAATTTGATTGAGAAATGAGCAATTCCAGTAATAATATATTTATAACAGACCCAGTGTACATTCAATTTCAAAACTGGCTTTTGACATAAATCCTCCATATAATTTCAGAATGATTCTGAATTCTCTTGGAGTGTATTATAGTCCCTCTTCATCATCAAGCTCTGAGCGACCATTTAACATTGATGAAATGGGAAAGGAGAGGTAAAAGTATGCAAAATGATGGAAATGCTGCTGGGGTCAAAGGCAGCCACCACAGAGCAGAGAAGGCTCTGCAAATACTTAATAAAACAGGTACATTGTAACAGAGAATTATAGGGACTAGATGTAATTTGACTTTAGTATGACATACATAGTTAAAAAGGAAATTTGTTTTACAATATTTGAAAGGACATACAAATGGCATATTTATCAAATGTACATTTTAATTTCGGCCATATTTGTTCCAGGGAATTAATAGTCGCAGAAAATTCATGTTCATTAATCCACATAAATGTGCGATTAAAAGTTCCTAATCCTGGTAACACATGAAATATACCATTATGGCATAATTAAAATATTTCCGTCACAACAGATTTGTATAAAAGAGTGGCTTGAAAATGGCGTCCATAATATCATCGATATAGTCGCATCTTCTCCAATGATACATATGAAATACGTACAGATTGAAAGCAAGAAATCTCACGTTATATTATATAGTTTGCAGTGAGATTCAAATATAAATGTGGATATTTCTAACATTAGTTCTCTTCTTATCCGCTAAGCACCCGTTCCCAAGACACCCCTCCTCTTTTTCTAGAACTGACAAATCATCAACAATAAAAGATTGAAAGTGTTGGTGCACAACATCATTTCACTAATAAAATGTCACTATTTTTCAGAGTGGTTATATATCACATTCTTTGTTTCGCTTGTAAACAGTTCGACACGTCTTCAATCTTGTGTAATTCATCTGCGAGATCCCTAACCTCCCCATTAGTTCTCTCAAATGACACTTTGACACTAGTTTATATCTAATACTTACATGCAGAAACGTTCGCTCTTGTTTTTTGTTTTTGTTTTCTAACTGCATTTTGCAAGGGATATGCAAAATAAAGTAAATAAATGTTAAACTTTATTATTACGGATTGTGTTTCTTCTTTCATTTTTGCCCAAAACCCAATAGCAAAATGACTAAAATGACAACTCGAAATGAATGAAGCAGACCCACAGACACGTGTATTGTTTTCCTACGGCTTTTGAGAACAACTTGGTTTTATAATTTCCATTTATCATACAGATATTAGGAATAGTAACGAGACCTTTGTCCTTTATTCTGTCACCATGCAAAGTGAGTTCATTGTTCATAATCTCCACTGGAATCCTTTGCCTTTTGCACCAACTTTGCCTTCTTTACTTGGGGATACTGCACGACCTTGGGAGTGCAGTATATCCATCCGACAAAACGAGTTCAGTAACCTCTTTATTATATGCTCATTTTCTTATTCTACCTTATGCTTAAATATATTAACAAAATGCACTACAAGAAATAAAGTAACTGAATATATGCGGTATTCCAAACTAAATACTTATGCGCAGATTCATCATTACTCAGCAACATTATTAATACGCGCATAATTCCGCCCAGACAAATTTCAACTTAGTCGCGCGCTCAACATAACTTTCGAAAGATACTGGCGTGTCTAGTTAAAATTTAAATTTGGAGTCATATAGTGAATGAATGCGCATTGCAACAACTTTTCCATTTCATCTGGAATGAATAGATTTTGGTATTTTTGCGATTCTACGAAAATTCGTGATTATGGACTGGATTTCTATATGACAATTCCACATGAAATACATCGGATTGAAGAAGCAAGGGAGAAGCGTGTTGACCTCTGCAAATGTGTTTCTGTGTCTGTCATTGAATGTTTGAAATCATAATGTGGGAAAATATGAAGTCTTTCAATTGCAATTATCAAAACGACGCTATGGAATGTAATGCTTATTTCATTTTGAGTGCAGTAAGGAGGACGTAATTGCACTTATTTTCAAAATTACAGTACAATTTCGAAATGTGTAGTGAAGATTGAGAACCTGTGACATGGCTCATTTAATTCGGATTTGCAGAACTAAGAAAGTACATTTTGAGGAAATTCAGGATGTAAAGATGTAAGTATATTTCTTTTGCCATTCTTATTACCAGCTAAAGAGGACAGTTTATGCCTTGTCACTTGTATGTTATTTGTAAGGACTCTTTCTTGCGTCTACTCTATAGCTAGCCTAAATCCGAAACATTGTATCAAAAAAGTTAACACGGAATGTGCCAACGCAGCTGGTATGTGGCAGTCCACGAAACATCTGCTTTACTTCATTCAGAAACAAATTTAATCAACCAAAACGTAAAGCGCCTACTACGCGAGTGTACATGATTTGTGTACAAATCAAAACTGCTGGCGTCTGCGTCCATTGTTTGTTTACAATAGAAAGTATTTCCTTTATGTACGTGAATGCAATATGAAGGTGTGCACTATCGTAAAATACTGAACGATTCTGACAATGTAAAGTTAACGGAAAAATAAATGAGCATATACTAACTAAGAATATGTTGCGAAAACAATAAAACAAACAACAACAATTTATGAATCATAAACTATGCGGAGCCGAAAGCCAGAACATGTACAAGATTAATCGACTAAAACAAATTTACCAATGCTGCTTTTATGAACCTTGATGGACACTAAGAATTTATATCATTTGAAGCAAATTCTTAAAGTGGCTCGTCAAGAGTTTGCATCATGTTTTACTTTCAAAAGAGTATATCAGAAAGAATTACCTATACTTTTCAATCAGCAGTCATTTCAGAAATGCGCGATCTCCCAGAAACTATGTCCAATTTTACAAGTAATAAATTTACAATTCGCTTATCATTAAATATTTAAAATATTTTTATCATTTTCATGTTCTGAATATGGGCAAATCAGGATATTATTGGAACATATTTTAGGAAGAAGAATAAAAGAAGTTATGTATTTCGTCATCAATTTGCAAAATATATCGTGGCGAATATGTCTTTTTTGTTTTTGGCGGCGGGTGTGGTTTAAGTTTTCTTGTAGTTGTTATGCTTTTAAATCTCCGAACTATTTTCTTCAAAATCTAAAATTCGAACAGTTTCATTTCGAAACATTTGATTTCCGTAACATCAAACAGAAAATGAAATGCGATTGAGAAGCAACCTTAAAATCTATTCTTTAAGATTAGTACGACTAAAACATTCGCGTAAGACAGTGAGTATGGATGGATGGATTGATGTTTGCGTGCTTGCGTGCAGGCCAATGGATGGATCGATGGATGGATGGATGCGCGGGTGCGTGCGTGCGTATATGTATATGAAAGAGAGAGAGAGAGCATCTGATAGAATCAAAAGCAAAAAGTAATGTCAGCACAGTATTAAGTTTTACTCTAATCTTTCTTAAACTATTAATAAATTACTTGTAATTGTTCACGTACAAATCCTCCATAGGTCCAGGGGATCCCGAACGGCCTTGTGGTCTACAGCTTTCATCTTTACCGATCACTGCCAGAAAGGGTGAACAGACCACTTTTTTGAAGGGTCCAAATGCCTAAATAAACCTTCGTAAAAAAAGATTAAATGGCATAAAAAGCTTTAAAAATCAAGGTATTTTAACCACACTGAGGCTTCTCTAATTGGGTTATTTTATTTTATTTTATTGTTTTTTTATTTTTATCTCGGACTGAAAAATCAGAGATAAACGCAAATATATTACGAAATTGAACTACCCTCTCTGCTGCTATAATTAAATCATTATCATATCAATATCTCAATCAAATATTTTATCAAGACATATACGATATCGTGTAAATTTATTGTTAAAAATCCGTGTGGGGTTGACTGTGCCAGCGAAAAGAAGTTTTTAAATTTAATTATATCCATGTCACCGCTACACCAAGTCTGATGAACATTTCGCAACGTATGTGTATCGACTCCATTGAACACAACTAATATGTTACAGTTATCTCTGGTCACTTTTGGTAGTTGTGTGTATCGCTGAGTAACATAAATTGCATCTGTGTTTTTATGTCTGCCTCGAGAAAATATTCTAGCTGGATTCATTGTTTGTCCAGCATCACATCATCGTATACAACTAAGTTATTAATAAATCCATCAAGGTCGTCTACAGATGGTGCTTCATCAATATCAGTTATAAAATTGATAATATCATCGCCATCTTCGTCCAACAATTTTGCATTTTCATTAAAATCTTTAAGTACGGCGTAGCATCTCTGATCATCAACTGACGGAGCTACTAAATACAATTTATCCTATTTGAGCCATCTCATTATCAAATTAAGTAATAATTGCGTCTTACCACTTCCAGATGGAACTATTATTATCATTCTGATAGAATTTGGTAGCGCTGGATGATGTTTGATTGGCTCTTGCTTTCGTGTCGCTGAGAAATCAATGACATTCATGTTATATAAATATAATAAAAAATATCGATTTATATTGTGTTCTGTGAAGAGCACATACTCCTACGAGTATGCTAGCAACAATAATAACAAAAAATAAAAAGCGTGCACTTACAGGTAAATGTGTGCGATGTGGTGCAAAAAAATATAAATTAATTTCCCTTGACAAGTCAAGGAAAATTGGTGGTGATATCACTACTTCATTAGGAAAATTACCAGGAACTCCATGGGCTAAATACCCAGGACAAAAATATCCTCCTGGATGTAATTATTGTGGTCATGGTACCCGACTTGATATCTGACTTGATAACCCAGATCAACCAAAAGCTGGTGAATATCCTATAAATGATATTGATAAAGCATGTCACGTTCGTGATGTAGCATATAAAAGCAAAAACCTGCAAGATAGATATATTGCAGATGTGAAGTTGATTCACTCGTTAAATTCCATATAAAAAAATATATCAGAGAATCATTAGCTAATTGGTTGGTAAGATCTGCGATGAAAGGTAAATTATTATTCGGGGCTAGTTATTAATCAACCAATTATTATAATGGAATCGATTTATTACAGCCCAAGAGGATATTGGAAAGGTAGAGCAGCTATTAGTAAACTCGCTGATGCAGCAAATGTCACACGTTCTGCCGCCGCAGCGTGGTTAGCACGACAGGCAATATGGCAAATTTACCTATCACCGCCTAAACGAATTCAGCATGCATATTTCGATGTCAGCTTTCCTAATGAAGTTCATCACGCGGATATTTTATTTTTACCACATGATACTATCAAAATTGGAAGACGCCGATTAACGTACCAATATGCATTAACTGTCATTGACGTTGCAAGTAGATATAAAATGACAGAACCATTATCAGCTAAAACAGCAACTGAAGTTGTATCTGCTTTTGAACGAATTTATTAACGAGGACCATTACGATGGCCACATTTAGTACAGGCTGATCCTGGCAAAGAATTTCTTGGTGCAGTATCATCGTTGATGAAGCAATATGATGTCGAAATTAGACGAGGACATACTGCAATTCATCGTGATCAGGCAATTGTTGAACGATTTAATCGAGCACTTGCTGAGCGGTTATTTGGATATCAGTACGCGAAGGAAATAATTCAGGATACGAGATCTCGCGAATGGATTGCAGGATTACCAAGTGTGATAGCTGCATTAAATAATGAAATTACTCGAACAACCAACATGAAACTTATTAATGCAATTACAAAGAAACAAATACCCGTACAACGACGTGATTTTTCAGCGCAGCCAGTTTTAGGTAATGTTACTGTAAGATATTTATATGAACCTGGTGAACTTGAAGCTGGTAAAAAAGAGCGACTGATCCTATCTGGAGTATTACAGCACATTCAATTTCTAATGTGGTAAGATCCACGGGTAGACCTGCAATATACAGATTAGATTCAACTGCTCAGCTAGGATTTGTACGTGAAAAATTACAAGTAATTCCTGAAGATACACAATTACGACCGCTATCACTTAACTAGCACCTCAACGTCGATTAAATTCAAGACAGGTCAGCATCACATTTTCGCGTGTATGACCAAGACTACTATCTTTTCTATCCACGGTAAATTGTCTTGGACTATTACTCGAGTACTTCCACGACATTATACAATTACAATTATACAATTACAGCTCGCACACTAATTATTCTGCTGTTGATTCAGCGCTATGATAAATTCAGCATGTTGGATCAAAGTTGCGTTTTCTGGTCACTTTGTTTATAACCGGCTAATTTTTTTATTACTGAATTACTATCGCCTCAGCATTTATCGAGGACATCATTGATGGTTTCTGTAGCGTCTTTGACATTTCTCCGTAGCTGAGATATTCTTCTGACTCGAGACACTGCGAGATAAACTAAGTTTGACCACTCGACAGGATATTCGACAACCCAAACTCGAGTATCAGAGATGGTTAACCCCTGAGATGAGTGAATTGTCATTGCGTATCCTAACGTCCACGGGGATTTATCAGCGTGTAGCGCACCCTCAACAACACTGACATCAACTGCGACATCATTATTTAATACGAGATTATGTTCCGCAGTCTGTCCTGGTATATCAACGTCGATATTCTGTAGTCGTGTATCAGCTGGTCTGTAACACAATGGTACATGTAAATCCGAAAACTTTCCTTTATGCTTTTCAAATAACCGCTGTTGAAGTGTATCACGAAATATCTTTATACTTGCCACTATCAAATCATCTGGTCTCCACGTTTGCAGAAAGTCGTTCATGGAAGTTTCTGAAATTATTTTACGCATTACTTCACATTGAATTTTATTTGGTTGTAGTCTGATTAATTTCTTAAACGCCCATAATTCTACATCAAGAGATCTATGATCATCAGTTATCTCCTCGTAATCATCCACAAAATTAATTCGCCACCCACGTAGAGATAACCCAACAAACAGCGGTGGTTGACCATGATCACCGCACATGACCACAGCTGTATTTTTCAATAACAGCCAACCGAGAAAAATTTTGAATGTATATAGCGACAATGTACATATCTCATCCCAAATAATAATTTTTGGAGTATATTTCTCTCCCATTCGATCAGGAGTCCATGCGTCACCCTTGTATCGAAAAAAGCTGTGATAAGTACATGATTGCACTCCTCGTTGTTTCATTTCTATTGCGAGTCTGTGTGTAGGTGTTAAAACAACCATATCCTCCGAACTCTGTCGAAATAGTTCGATCGCTCGAGTCGTCTTACCAGAACCTCCCGATCCGTTTAGATAAACAGTCATGTGTCCGGATACTGGATCATACACAGATGCCGCAGATGATAATTCTGATATCTGATTATTTTTATAATAAATATCTTAAATCACAACATCTGCAGATTCGGAATAATTATATAACATTCTTGTTTTATTCTCCATTCACCCCATGATGCATCAGTACTTGTAATACTTGTAAAAGGAGTCAGTAATTCTGAATATTTTTTCCGATATAAAATGAATCCGTAGCAACTCTGACCGAAGTACAAGGGAATCTATTTATCATCGATTATAAATTTATAAAAACATAAGCGAGCATTGAGGATCTTAAATGAGTAAACTAAGGTGACTCACCATCAATATAACCAACAATTGTACCTAACCGTGTTCCGTCAGATAAATAAGCCTTTTCTCTACTTACAAATATATCTTTCTTTGTTGCATCAGCGATTATAAAATCATATTCAGCATCATCTAGAATTAGTCGTGCATGATGTCGTTTGTGATCATATGCCCCACCTTGAGTAAATTTACCGATTATTCTTCTACCGAGATCTTTTGCGGTTTTATCATCATCAGATGGTGGTAACCAAACTTCGGTCTGCTTCCGATATGATATAATTGCCTCACTTATAATCAGCGGTATCAGTATTTTACAATCAATCATATATCGTAATAAAACTATTGGTGCCCAACGTTTTTCTGAAAAGTGCCTACCAAGCCAAACATAACAGATCGGACGAAGACCGTTAGCAAACTCGAATGATACAATACAAATGAATCCGGTTAGATCAAAATCCGGTAGTGGTCCATTTATCGATACTCTAGTCATTTCGTTTGTGGGGTGTCCAAATCTTTTAAAGTATCCAGTATATTCTCCGTAGCCAAGAAAACTACCCGGATAATACGTGACCATATCCACGGAAATAACGTCGCTGTGGCCATACTCTGTATTCCACAGTCCACCGTGTCCGTATTCACAGGAACTTAATATTATGTCTTCAAGAAGTTCAAATCGTGCTGGCTTCCACGAATTTTTCTCTCTTGCAAAGTGATCTGCAACAGATGGAACTGTAAAACAATTATTTAGTAGTTGCTCAATATTCTCTCTTGAAAATTTCCGCGCAAGATTTTTTATTTCTTCATGAAGAGGTTCTTTACGACATATTTCACCGTTAGGTCTTACAAATTCATCATATTTTTTTATCATCGGAACTCTGAAATAGCCATACTAACACAGGATAGTTTTTACTTATTTCATGAATAAAATCAAACATGTTTTTTCCAGAGTCTTTTTCTGGGTAAAATCTTACGATTCGATCTCGTGGAAATATTGTGATTGCGCTGGTCCAGGCGTGAGCATTATGATCAATAATTTCAATGGGAGCCCCTCTCGATTTATTCTTTGATTCGTATAAAATCTTCCCGGTTGACGTTTTTACTATTATTGGAAATTTTAATTTATTTCCTAACTCGGCGACATCATTTATTGGAACTCCGATATCCTTGACAGATTCAGCCCATTTGTTTATTTTTCCCCGTCGTAGATCCGTTAACTGATTTCCACGCATCGCTTTTGTAAAATGTTCGATTACTCGTTCTGCTATACAATTCATCCTTTGTCAGTTTCATTGGTGCAAGATCATTAATGTTGGGGTTATCATTTAGCTGATAAATTCCATAAACAACCGCGGTCATAGGATACGTTTGAGCGTAATATTGTCTGTCAATTTCAGTCAGTATTTCTGGCTTGGAATTTTTACTTAACACAGCGAATGTTCCATTAGCAATGACATGGTCACGTTTGTTACGTATAATCCACTCAGCGGAATCTGTTTCTACTAGCACAATAAACGTTATTCTGAAGAATATCTTTGATTGTGGAGATAATCAATAATCTGTTTCGCCCGCTCATAGTTCATTGTGGCATCAATGACATTGTCGACACCTCTGGTGTTGCGTATAATTTTGAATGTCGACCACTCGTGAGATGCCCCATTATCACGAAATTCCTTTTTAGCATTCCGAATAATATTAATCAGATGATTCGACGGATCAGCCAGTGTTCGCCTTCGTAAGTCAGGAGTTGTTCTGTCAAGATCGAATCTGGATTTAGGAGACGAAGTTTTCCAGAGCTAGATTGTAGATAATCTCTCAAACTCTTCCATATTATATTTCAGAAAAGTATTTAAATAAAAAATATTATATATATATGATGACTCAAATAAGAAATCAGTGCAAGTGGTTGATCGTAGGGTCTTTAACTCCTTGTAACAAATATTGCGTGAATGAATTCTGCGGACAACATTCGCAAAGCGTAAGGAGAGGGAGTTATGGACCAAAACCATGTTTATGATGTGGTGTTGGAGATATGATGAAAACGCAGTTGTGTGTGCAATGTGGTGGTAAAAGATATAGCGAACTAAAACGTTATTATAATTAAAAAAAAATAACGACTCTAACCCTGTCAAAGTTATAAGAAACCCTGAAGATTATATAGCTAGATTTGTAAAGACAAATTATAATTTAGACAAATAATATTATTAATAAATGGATCATAAAGAATTTGTCAGACATCCTAGCATCAAAAATTAAGAAGCATCTCGTGATGGTGTGATCAGACACTGTCGACTGAAAAAACCGGTTGGTACTGTTGATAAGGCCGGTTATCTTAGATTTACTGCTGGGGCAAGTTGTATTTCAATCAACGGTTTGTATTCAAGACTTTTCATTGGTTGATCAAAGATGGTCTTGTGATCGATCATATTGACGGACAAAACTTAATAATTCTTTACAGAACCTTCAAGCTATCATACAGAGTGAGAATTCTGCTCGTGGGGGGACTGGCAAACACAGAAAGATTCCTAAGGCGACTAAATCTTTCGATATTGAAACCTGTAACGAAATAAAATTTCAGTCAATGACCGCAGCTGGTAAGTATTTCGGCATTAACCCACGCGGGGTACAACGTGTTGCAGATAAAATAACCAATTTGGCCTTTTAACACAAGTATAATAATTAGATTTTATTTTCTTGTGTCCCACTCGTGTTAGATTCAGACAACGGAGATGTAACGCGGTTGATAGAGTCAGATAGAAATCAACGGGATAGATTGCACAATAATATTGACTTGTAAATAAATATTTTTTTGCGGTTAATTCTCTCTTGTCATGCATTCCTAAAGTAACAAAATCTAAAAGTAAAGAAAAAAAAAACAATCTGTAATACTGTTAATTCGACAAATCGTACTTATTTACTTCCGCGTTCAATTTCGGTTTGTTGAGAGTGGCTTAATCATTCTGTGTTATACAAGAAAGTATCAGTTATCTCCCTTGTACTTCCCGTTGTTTTATATCAGGACTGTCAGTACGGTAGGTGTAATCGTTTATTAAGGATAAATAATATATTCTTTAAGAAAAAATATTTTGTTGTATTAAATCCGTCCAGTTTCCTGGTCCATCTGTATTTTTTTCTGCGATTATATTTAAGAAAAACACAAGAGTGAGTCACACCATTTCCTGAATTTTTTTCAGGTATATATGTTACCCAGAAAATAACAGTTTTTTAATCTGTCTTGTTCAGGAGAAATATGTTTATATAGCGTATTTCTTCTAAAATTGAGTGTGCAGAAATAAAGTCAAGTTGAATCTTGCGATCCGACATGGGTAACTTTATAATAATTTCTAAAACATATATGTAGATGTCTCCGTAGCTCATTGCTAAAGCACACAACTCTGATACTCTACGTCTGGCGATCGAGTCCCATGACTGACAACTGTAGATGGTTGCGCATATTTCGCGATTTATATATATATATATATATATATATATATATATATATATATATATATATATATATATATATATATATATATATATATATATATATATATATATATATATATAATGAAGGCCCAGCCTCCCTCGAAACTCAACAGGAAAAAAACCACACCCTCCCACCATGTCACTACGTGGTGGGTGCTCATTTTTCACTCACCCCGTGTTTGATTATGGGGGAGGGTATGCAAAAATATATTCAGCGTAGAGTATGGCTCCCGTGTATGGTGTGCTTCCTTAATTAAAATTGTAGATACTACATGCATTGTGCCGTCCTTAAATAAGGTTTACTGTATCCTTTTGGACTTGCTAGGATATCGTATGGCACCCTAAAAGTTCACATAAGGAATTGTGCCGTCCATAGAATTAAGTTAATGTTGTGATGTGATAGAATTAAATCAACCAGATATGTTGTTTCATCCTTAGATCTAAGATTGTATATATTTCGTGCCCTCTGAACTTTATAATGAATTACGAAAATATCGATGATATTATTTCTGCTATTAAAAAATTAGAAAAAGACGGCATAAATATATCTGAAAAACTAAATAATGAAAAAATTATTTCTGATTTTGAAACATTACAAGAACGTAGATATGAAGGTGGATAGACGCTTCCATCGGAACACAAGTTCGTAAAACGAATTCAAACGGCGATGTTTCAATCGTTAGGTACAGTAAAAGAAAATGAGGTGGGGAATTCGCCCCCGTCTCTCTCTCTCTCGCAGTGGAAAATATTAGATCAGATTTATCTCGTGAATACGAAGCAAAAAGATAATTAATAATCGTATAAGACAATTAAGAAAAATTATGTCAGATCGTGAAGTGATTCAAAGTAAACATGTTACTGGTGAAAGTGAAAATATTGACAAAGTCACTGAAAATGAAAGTTATGGTAAATGGGGTCCCTGTCGCTGAACACGTGTAATATTTGTTTTAAAAATCTTTGATCTTTCAGAATTTTTTAAACTTCTGATTATTAAAAATATTTGGTTCATTTTCTTTGACAAATCCGAGATTTTTAGTCAAAACTCATCGTTTTTTCACTGATTTGTCAAAATAAATCAGTCAGATTACAGATTTTCGTCGGGTCAAACCTCGAGCGATTCTCTAAATGATGTATCAATCAATCGATACATTCTTGTTTAAATCCATCACAAAAACCCATCCTACTCCATGATACTTATGCTGGCGATGTGTATACTATGAATGTACATACCCAGGTATATAGGTATCTATAAACGCAATGACATATCCAGGTCATTTTATGCTTGTTTAGTTTAGTATGTGTATTTGTTAGATATCGTGGAGTAAAATTTCTTAGGTGGTAGAATCTGTGTCCAGCCTCTTTTCCTGCATTTATGATTTGTCAATACAAATATTTAAATCCGAAACAGAAAATGTAAGATAGAAGATAATCTTCCTCCCCCTTCTCAGCAGCAATACTATTATTTATAATCATTACCTTGGTCATCAATAATACCCCAATCATTATCATCACCATAGTCATCAGGATCATCATATTGCGTAATATAATATGAAAAGGATGATTCAGCGACAGTTCCTTCAAGTTTTGTTAATGCACATCTGCATTGTTTTCGTTTATTTTTAAAACAAAGAACGCCCCAGGTGCGATACTAGCACGTGCAATATATATCAGTCAATCACTTGTTGTCTGTATTTATCTATATCTCTCTATCCAGCTCTATAAACACACACACGTATATATATATATATATATATATATATAGAGAGAGAGAGAGAGAGAGAGAGAGAGAGAGAGAGAGGCATTCATCATATGAAGCACGTATGCATTAAAAATGTTGTAAACAGACCAAATCAGTAACTAGAGGTAGTTTATGAGCTGTATTTGGTTTCATATAGGCGATTGTTCTGCACACCTGGGCACCAACAGTGTATAGAACTGCATGTGTCTTTATAAAGGTGTTCGTCCTGCACACCAGACTGCATACAGTCTATATGTTTACATTCACAATAGACCGTCTGGCACCTTGTTTTAGATTATGTCACCTATTTGAATTAAAAAAAATTAATGCAAGAAACTAACGACAATGTATACAATATGAAGGTGCATCAGTGATATGTCATGATGACATTCTAACGATAAATGTTTTGCTATACTATATTCTACTATCATATCCAACCAAACACACACGCCTAGGCATATATCCCGATCTAAGCACTGGAACCCAATTCCATAACATGTCTTCCTGCAGCGACTGAATATACAATAAATCGTTACAAATATTTAAAATTGAAACAGTAATTGATATTTTAGGGCCATAAACTTTAAATTTCTTCTGGAGTCCTTAGGAGATTGAACCAAAAATGTCTAACCTTTAGCAGAATATTCAGACACGGGCGATTGTGATTGCTCGGGTTAGTTGTTCACGAACATAATAATAATAATAATATCTTAGAATTGTTCTTATGAAAGAATTTAACGTATGACTATGTCGGTTTATGTCCGTACGTGCGTAATGTATATCATTGTATCTGAACTTAAGCCTGAGTCATGCAGTACAATTGTTAGTTATTTTTATCTGTATCAGAAATTATCTAACTCCTGGGTTATGTTACCTGGATCATGCAGTCACATGTAACGCTGGTTCGAGGAACGATACTAGTTATCTCATATTAAGAGGTCAAAGTTTTGTGGGATATAGGAATTCATCAGCAGACAAAAAGTGCGCCACCGTGTATTAATTATGTGCTATATAATATCTGGTCAACTTATCATAGGTTTACCCCGACCATGGATAGTTACAAAAGAAAGAACTTTATGAACATTGAATATTATAGCCTGCCCTCCACCACCCCATCAACACAACCAAAGCAGTGCAATTGGCTTATGGGAAAGCACACAAAAAAACAACAACAGATTTAGTTCTTATAAGCCAAGGACGGAAGCTTCCATTCAGGGTTTATAAGGGGTGCTGAACGGTCTGTTCAAAATCAAGCAAGCATATAGTTATATATATACCATACGAAAATTATGGGTTTTTAGGAACCGCAAAATTTTGTTTGCTACATGTGAGATATCGGTCAATAATATAAGTTCCCTGGATTCAAGTTTCATGGAAATTCGTTGATAATCTACGCAAGGGAAGATGAACTCTCCTATACATTTTTGGCTAGGGGTCAAGACCAAGGACACTGGAGTTAATAGTGTCATTGGTTTCCACAGGAACAGTGAACTTTTCTAAAGTTTCCCTGTTTCATTACACTTAAGGAAGACATATCTCTACCGAGTATGGGATAAAAAATTCAAAGGCCAAGGTCATTCGACACATAACTGCGTTCTTCGTTTGCTTTACAAATTATGTTCCCTCTGACAAGAAGGGATAGTGTCGGTGTCGAATTACTTTGTTGTCGTACAACACATGCATGTATATTACTTTAAAGTCCCCACTTGTACTCAGAATTTGAACACACACACACACACACACACACACACACACACACATATATATATATATATATATATATATATATATATATATATCTTAAAGTGGAAATACTATAACTGACATTTGTATTGATAGAAACAATTCAACACTTCTTGTAAGCTATCTGTTATGCATTCTGGGCATATAGTTTTGTTCAGTTTTAAACGAGAGGTAAGTTTGTCTCAAGTTACATTTGTATAAACCATTTATCCTGCAATGAATTTACTTCAGAACTTTACCTTCGCTATTTTCATCTGAAATTACAATATAGGCAGCGTCATAAAGATCGGTAGATTATGTCAGCTGTGAAATATGCATTGATCATGAAGGAATTATGATAAATGTAACATGCTTTATTTTGAAACTCACTGTGTTAACTCCAGTCCTATAACTTCTACAGAATGGTATGTGTGAATCGCTGCACAGTGACTATCTATCTATCTATCCTCTATCTATCTATCTATCTATCTATCTTGGCCAAAGTGGTTTTATGGGAAAGTGGTTCTTCTCCCACAAAATATACCGGCCGCCATGTATACATCATGTGCTGAAAAATGGCGATAACCCCATAAATACCAACATCTGTGTGTGTGTGTGTGTGTGTGTGTGTAGAGAGAGAGAGAGAGAGAGAGAGAAATGAACTATCTTTTCTCAGATGTAAAGCAATTACAGTACCAGTTCATATGCTAGAATGCACTCATACCTCCAAACGTTAACACTGGTTGCGACAATAGCACAATGAGTATACGATGATCAACAAAAGTACTGCCATCGTGGGACGGGGGTATGGGTACGGTTGATGCTATAAAAATAATGCAGTATTTGAAAACATTTATTTTATACAGGGTAATCACGTTATATTCGGAAAGAATATGCGCTCTATCACATTATAGTAATCGGTTTGTAAGCACAAAAATGTGGCTGAGCCATGGCACCAATGATACAGTAACAGACGTTCTTGGTTAAGGCAAGAGTGAAGAATACAATGTAATTTACGGTTCTAGTGATCTTAACTAAACTGCAGTCTTCTTTGACATAACGGACGTCTCGCCATTAAGACGCGATTTTAGTTTCGAGTTGCGTATCAGCATGGGAGAAAACAGCCATTCTACTACTCTCGAGCAGTTAAACTTTCACGTTACACGACTCGTCGAGGAACTGTACGAAATCACTGCACCAAGATCCTCGATTAACAAGATTTTCGCCTGAACATATATGTGAGTCTGAAACTTCCTTAGGATTTGAAGTTGAACAGCTATACGCTTTGTACAAAAGGTACAGGTGCGCAGCAAACGCTGTGGATGAGGCGGCCATCATACTAACGGCCCTGTCTCGGGACACCGGCGTGGCAGTAAAAGTGATTATGTGAACCATTATTGCCTCCCTTATTACGATCGCTCTCGAGATCACGGTTTTAAGCTATAGCTCGCTTTCTGTAGCTGGAAAATTAATAAGCTTATGGATCACGTCGAAGATAAAAAAGCAAACGAGATTCTCGTCTTGGCGGAAACAACACTGAATAACATAGTAAATCATATTTATAAATCCTAGATGTGTCATCTCGTAGGATGAGTTCAAGTTCATGTTAGATATATGGACATGAAGAATGAGTTACAGGCGACATCACAAATGGTGTACACTTCGTATGTCATGGACAAAGTGTCAAAACGAATTGATACTCGTGGAATAGCCGAAGCATGCAACGAGGTCTTGAATTATTTCACTGAAATTTCATAATAAGATGTATTCAAGCCATCGGACGCAAAACAAGTTTAATGATCCGCAGGAAAAACATCCATTTGACTCGAGGCCTACCCCCACCCCTAGTTGTCATTTAATAAGATAAAAATGTGGCGCTAAAGTGGTCTAATTTTGCACCTACTTTTTTCACGCATTTGAAACGAGCTTAGCCGCCTCACATGTTATTCTCCTTATTTGATATGATTGCATGCCTGTAGTAGAAGGTATAAATACTGCTGTTAGCATTTTCGTGTCGACGAGTTACTACAGCCAAAGTTGTCAAAGGCACGGAGGTATCAATAAATAACAGACAGAATATATTTTAATTAATGGTCATACTATAACATCTCTAAATAAAAGCCAACAAAGCTAGATGTGTCAATCTTAGGGCCATCCTGCTCTGGCTAACGTACTCAGAATGTCCCGGGCACAATTAATTTCGTTTTGAATGATAAATCTTCCTACTTTCACCTGTTTATTTGGATATAGATGGGAACAGTACCCTCTGGCTCATCTTGGCACTTCATTCTAAACATAGTGACTCTATTGGCTTTTGTTGTTTCGTATGGAACAAAGATCTCAATTCTTCCCTTTGACATGTGGGCAATTTTGTTAGTTTCATTTATCTCTTTACGTACGTCATCCATAGAACGAGCACCTTCCAAGCGCCTTTGTGATTTTGACTTGCGCTGCATTATTTGTACACATAGCATATTGCATGTTTCTTTTGATGTCCACAAATAAAAACAAAACAAAACAAAACACTAGTACGGAGCTGGGGCTGAATCACACAGTATTTTCTAAGCTCGGGGTAGGTTTTCTATCGTCTAAACCTTTATGACTGAGAAACCACCATTATATAACTGTATTAATTTTTAACAAAAGCTGTTTGCATATATCTCCTTTCCGTTATGGTGAAAAATATTTCACAAAAGGCATTTAAATACCTGAATGGTGTGTTATTGAACACCTTTTGCAGACAGTCTAAATTGTACAACGATTAAGCGTGATGTATTTGGTCTAGCGGGTAGCTTTTTATAGATAGCATCTGCGTAATGTGGAAATAATGATGCGCTGTATGCAGTAGGATGTACAGCAATTAATTTGTTACCGAAAAAAATTATTAAAAGGTATAGTTTTAGAGGAAGTATCAATAATTTTACAACTATGTGGTCTTTATCTAAGCAAGTCTAGTAAATAAACCAAACAGATGAAGCAACACGTACAAAAATTTTATTCTCTTATTTATATGATGAACATTAAGGAGGAACCTACAGTATTGCGAAGTAACTATGCAATAATCCATAGAGCCCCAAAAAATAGTGTTCCGAATGAATTCAAGGTCCTGAATCTGCTGATGTACTAATGTCCTTGTATATAATGAAGTGCCAACAGTCTTGATTCTGATGGTGAGCCAAGAGTCTTGATGTATCACACTGTCCCGAATGTCTTCCATTGAATTTACAATAATCACAATATTTTGCATTAGTGCAAACATGCGTATGAGCACTTTGTAATTACATTATATAGTTAAATAAATGATTCATCTTAAATTAAATCTAAGTATACTACTAAATGCATCAGCAGACTGCTATTAAACTAAGAAGAATATAAGGATATAGGAGAAGGAATAATTTTTCACTTCTATCCTTATATACATGTCCACATCTTTATTACGACTCTTGCAACTCGAAGTTGCAATTCTTCCCTAAGTGACATATTTCACAATTTAATCCCACGTGACATATGTCGCAATACTCTACCATCCAATTAGAAAATAACATTAAATTGTAAACAGGTTCATTATTAAGGCTGCGATAAACAACTTATTTCTAGTTGTATCTAAATATAGAAGTCACAGTCATAGACCACAGTAAAAAACACTATATAGGTACACACAGCAATAGTAGGTTGCTGTGTATTGGTTAGTCAAAATGTATGTTAACGCTATGGATATTTTGAGCATAGGATTTCCCCGTATATGCCAAATAAACTCTGTATAGTACATCTCCCGCCAAACAGTAACATTAAACATGTGGAGGTTTTTAACACAGGACTTCCCATCTTGACCCTATAATTCACAGACCTTTTTTAACATATGATTCCCGTTAAATCCTAAAGTAGCATCGTCAAGTGATGTCGCATTGCAAAACTGGGGTAGAAGAGAAAAGCAATCACTAAACTTCTGGACTGAAGGCACGCTAGTGCTGAGATTGTGTGAGCATGTTGGTGGGCGTGCCGAAGACCGTGCCATTACTATATATAAAGACATTAAGAAAACAAGCATTTTCTTTGACATGATCGCCGTTTTGCCAGTACTCCAAACCAATTGTCAGATGTGCGTAACAGCAGGAAATCTAACCCCGACCCCATTGACTCAATTAAAAATTTATGTCATGCTAGTAGTGAAGGGGACCACTATAGGGACAATGGGAATTAGCATTACAGACCCCCCCCTGGGCCACTATAGGGACTATGTAAATTTAACATGGAGAAAAACCCTGGGCCACTATAGGGACAAGGGAATTTAACATGGGAATAGAGTTTGGGCTTGTTTAGGGACAAAGGGAATTTAACATGGGAATAGAGTTTGGGCTTGTTTAGGGACAAGGGGAATTTAACATGGGAAATAGAGTTTGGGCTTGTTTAGGGACAATGGGAATTTAACATGTGAAATAGAGTTTGGGCTTGTTTAGGGACAAGGGGAATTTAACATGAGAGAAAAAAAACTACTTTAGGGACAAGGGGAATTGAACATGGGATTTTATAATTTTTTTAAATTTAAAAAAAAATAAAAATAAAAAAGGGGTAGGCAATGGAAAGTCAATCTCTTTTCGAGACCTATGAGTGGCCCTGAAAAGGGCCTTTGGGTTTCTTCTTCTTCTTCTTCTATTTCCTCCACTTCTTCATCCATCCCCTTATCTTGCCTAATAATCCTTTCTTCTTCTTTTTTATATCTGACTCTGGTAACCAGTCAGGATGACCCAACTCTCTAAACTTGGTCTGTATCTTCATCCAATTCTTGTTAAGTCTCTCAAACTCTTCCTTTTTCTTTTTATTTTCCTCATCTTTTCTTTCTTCCCTCCATCTCTCTTTAATCTTCTCTACTTCTTCCTCCATTACTTTTCTCATCAGATCTTCTCCTTTCTTCATCTTGTCCAACCCCCATTTTACATTCCTGCACTCTGTCCAGTACAATATCTTTTCTAGGAAGCACCGGACTTGGATGACATGATCCAGTGCTTCCTTCAAACTTCCCACTCTGAAGTAAGGTGGGTTAATGAAGCCTCTTGACTTATTGACTTCTTCTTCTATCATCCCTGCTTTGATATCTCTTGCTGTCTTTAGGCCTTGAACTTGACTGGTTACCAAGTCTTTCATATCTCCATGCCTCCATTCCTCTTTTATTCTTCCTACAACATATTCTGCATCCATTATCCAAAAATAGATGTCTCTCAATAGATTAAATAAAACTGATACTTGAGTCATTTTGTCTCAGTTATTCCTTAGAATGGTTCCAACATCAAACTTTGTGGCTTCTTATAGTTAAAGCGCGGACGTGAAGGAAAACATCCCCTAAGACAAAATTGATATTACCTAGATTATCACTTAAAACGCGCGGACGTGAAGGAAAACATCCCCTACTTTTCTCATTTCATATGATCTACTATCCACATACGTGAATCATCAATAAACAAACCCCTGATCTACTATTTACACACGCAAAGCATTAAAATTAAACCCAAATCTACTATCCACACTAACCTACGTGAGCTCTTACAAACTCACACACACACACACACACACACACACACACTCACACAAATAAAAAGAGTCAGTGTTTATATTCACACTACTCTACCTACACACATTGGCAAATTGATTACTATTTCTTTTCTAAAGGTTTGGGTAGCCCTGGAAAGGGCTCTTTGTCTTTTGTTTTGAACTCCATGACACCTGGTTAATGATGGCACCTTCGAGGCCTGGCACCACACACACACCTTCTTCCCCAGTCTCTTTTCACTTTTTTGGGGGGAAGAGCAGAGGCGGGATAAGTGGCTTCAGAATCCCAATTTTCTGTCTCTGAGATTCTGAAATTTCCTCTCTCCTTTTCTTTGTTTCTTCTCTCCTCCTCTTCTTTGTTTCTTCTCTCCTCCTCTTTCATCCTTCCCTCTTCTATTAGGGCCTCTGCAGCCAGCTCATTCACTATACCCCTGGCATATTCCAGGTGTACATGAAGTTCAAGCAGTTTTGCTAGTCTGGTGTTCATTCTCTTGATCAATCAACAAGGGTAGCTAGACTACCGAACGAGTTTCAATTTATACTAAAAGCGCGGACGTGATGGAAAACATCCCCTAAAACTAAATTGATCTTACCTAGATCATAACCTAACAAACGCGCGGACCTAAAAGAAACACTCACTCACTTTTTTATACTGACCATCACTATTCTAAAAAATTTTCATTAATCACTTCAATATACTATTCACATACGCAAAGCAATCCAATCAAACCCCAAATCTACTCTCCCCACACCTCAAACAGCCAAAAACATGATCTTAATCTTCTATCCACACCAACGTACGTGAGCACTTACAAACACACAATCCTATACACAAACACATACACTCACATCACAAAAGAGTCAGTGTTTATATTCACACTACTCTACCTACACACATTGGCAAATCGATTGTTATTTCTTTTCTAGAGTATGTGGTAGCCCTGAAAAGGGCTGGGTTTTTTTTGTTTGCTATGGCAATCTTTTAGTTTCTAAGAATGCGACGTCCTCTGAGGATAGACTTTCTGACGTTAGGTCTGTTCCTTCGGAAAGAGAAGAAGAACTCTTTGGTGTCGATACGACAATCGACAAAGCCTCTGTCAGGTTCAGGTTCCTGCTGCTGCTGCTGCTGCTGTTGTTACTGCTACTGCTGCTGTCTCTAAGTCTGTACTTCTCTGTCCATTCTTATTTCTCCCTGTTCACTTCTTCTCTGAAGAGCTCTTCTATCAGGTCTTCAGTGACTTTTAACATTCTCACATTCTCTATCTCTTCAGCTTTCGGTATCAGACTGTGTCTGACCCTATGCAAATTCACGTAGGCTTCGTTTAGCTTAGCTAGTTTGGAGCACATCTTCGTAGGAGGATGAGTCGACAATGGATGGTTAGACTGGAAACTACCCCGGTTCTTAAAGTCAAAGCGCGGACGCGAAGGAAAACATCCCTCTACGGTTTTTGAGCCGGAACGTTCAATGAGTGTCATGAGAGAGATAGAGAGAAGACAAAGAGCATGAATCAAAATTCTTATAGTCAAACAAAAGACAAAGGCATTTTTTTCAAAACACAACATTTTTTATTCAAAATCACTTAACACTAACCAACAACAACTCTAACATTTTTTAACAATAATCCAACAATATAACATGAAACATTTTTTTTTAAAATGACATACATTTTTTTCAGTTAACACTCTACTTTAAACAGGGCTGACAACGTTGTGAATGAAATTGTGATTTCCATTGTTGGAAGTCATTCGGCCATTGATGGACACTACGTTTCCTAGCTTGAGACAAAAGATAAGCATAATGGTCACAAAACCATTGATCTACTTTCACATCGTTTCTAGAAAAAGAACGAGGATCAAAATGAGTCACTAAATGTTTTAAATAATAGCCCAGGCTGCGATGATGCAGAAAATACACACAATATTGTCCACACACCAAGGAATCTGTGCCTTGTAATTTCACATTATTGAATCGGGTGGTCTGAGCATTTCTTCTCATAAAGTCGATGATATCGTCTTCCAAAGGAGGCAATCCGTACGAATCGAAATATTTCACACATCCTTCTTGAGGAAAGTAAACGGCTACCCAGTGGGTTCCTGGGAGATGACTGTCGTCCGTGTTGATCACATAAGCTAGATGGTCTTGAGGTTTGCGATGAGGGAGTTCATCTTTAGCACAGACGACAGGATTCCAAGAAGCCGTATACGAACTGTGGTTCAAAAGGTAATAAAGTTCCCAGGTATCCATTTTTTGTGTGGTTTTTTTTCTTCTTCACAGGTAATAATAAGTCATCAATTCGATTCTGACTTTTTGCTTGAAAATGTCTGACAAATAACCGTTTCTTCGTTTCGTCTCCTCACTTTGATTCAGAAGAGCTTCGATACGATGGATCTCTTGAGTGGTTAATGGTGGACAAGAATGTTCACGCAAGTCTTTATACCACTGGTGCAACACGACTTCGTCCGAGATGAGACTCCAAGCTTCGTCCAGATACTGGTCCAATTTTTCTTCTTGACTCATCATCAGACATTTATCGTGTTGAATTTGACTGGGATGGTCATTTTGACATCCATAGTAATCTTTCTTGATCAATTCCGACATTTTTTCGACCAAGTGTTTGGCAAAACAGGAGGCTAAATGGGCTTCTTGTTCTGGCCATCTCGACTTCATCATGACAACTTCTTCGTCTTTGTCTTGGGATTCTCCTTCAACGGTCTCCTCACATTCCATGTCCAAAGTTTCTCCACTAGGTAAAGAGGGATAACAGTCTTCCATAGCTTCTAATAGTCTAGAATGACTTCTCTCAAACTGTTGATTTCTATCGTATTATCGAATTCTGCATACATGATGACGTTCACTGTCTCTTTCACTTCTTCTGCAAACTGAATTTCCACACGAATCTGGCCGGATTTTATAGGGTGGAAATGTCCCTCGTCACTGCCTTGGTCTGGAGTGAAATCGAAAGCCCACAAAGCATTACCTCCAGCGTAATCGTCGTACGTAATGCCGTGACTGGTGTTGGTCCCTAACTGGCCGGTGGCTTCGTACAGGGACAAGTACGATCTCAAGTAATTCATCTTCGTGTCACTAAAGTCAGGTTCGAAAGGTCTGGTACACAAGGTCTTGCCATCGCGACTGACTTCGATTTTCTTCACCTTAAAGTGTTTAAACTTAAAAGGATTTTTAGTGAAGTCTCCGTTGAAGGCTGAATTCTTGACCATACCAAGGATTAAACGTTTGGGTAACTGTCCTTGAAACAGATGATCTTCGATCATGGAATGATGTCCAGTGGGAATGGTGAAGGTTTTCACTTCCACGCGTCGTATGGGATATTTGGCGGTCGTTCTGCTCAATGTCTGACTAATGTCGTTTCCCACTTTGGGTAACACTTCCACGCGTCGTACGTAGTGTTTGACCTCCTCGATTTTGCTTTTAGGATTGCCACCAGTAGTAGCATCAGCATCAGCCAACAAATGGAAAGCAGTACTGCTACGATTCAGTCTCAAGCGAACATTTACCCCGTTCAGCAAATATTTCTCTTGCAACCACATGTCCAAATGCAAACGATCCATCAGTTCTAAACTCTTTCCATCTTTGATTTTGTTTCGTCTTTCCTCAAAGCCGTCATTGTCTTTATCTATTATGTCAAACTTGGTCGCTTCGTCAGGTTCCCATAGCACACAAGCATTGAGATGAGTATTCTTGGCATCTATTCCGTACGTCAAGAGATTTTCCAGGTAGGCACGGTAAGGGTAAGTATCCGTGCTGCTGCTGACCAGTTTGTTATTCAAGTACAAGTCCACTGAGCTGAACAAGGAATGCATGAAATTGTTGACGGGAGCTACTTTCTCGTCACCGTCTATACCACCTCCATTCTTATCTAGAACTTTGACTTTCAAGTACAAGTAACTGCTATTCAGATCGATGTAATCTTCGGGCTGTCCCTTGATTTCAAACTCGATGGGAGCGGAATCCGTCAAAGAGGAGACGGGATGAAATTCCACCCATTGGGAATGGTCATCATGGTGGGGGGGGGGGGGCATGGCAAACAGATCCAGTTCCGACTTGGAACAGGCGCATGACTCTCGGTGCATCATTTTTTTTTGTTGCTGTTTCTCAATAATCGAAAACGTCTAAGTCTCGAACGGTTCTACTTTTCTTTGCCTTTCTAGCTTTAGACGTGTGAAGTCTGGTGAAAGAGTGTTTTCTTCGTCGTCTCTTTCTGCCTTGTCCTTGCTGAATGCCTTACTCGGTAGCGTGCAGGGCATTTATAGGTGTGTCTCGTCGGCCCAAAAGGTCTTTGCCCGTTTGCAGCAAGACATTTTTGCCTGCCCTCATGAAGGCTTCTTTAGGGTTTTGTTTGTCGATGATGACATTTTGGAGAAATTCTTTGCCTTGCGTCAGTGCGGCATCTTTCAAGGCGTGCAATCCGCGTGTCACCATCGGTTTCAACACCGGGGCCACCGAACGAAAGGCCGATTTTAACATATCTCCTAAACCGTGTCCTCGCTGTCGAGCAACCCCTCGGTACACTGGATACATGACTTACGAGTCGTGAGAGAACCGTTTTCGAAAATGGAGTTTCACCGTGACTTTCCCTTTGGTGAATGGAATATTTTGTCCCAGATCTCCTTTTATAGCAATGTTGACCGTGTCCAAATACGACTTGCTGACAGGCAAATAGTGAGGATGTACAAATTCGCGGTGGACGTGATAAGTGTTTCCACCTTCCTCGTCAGTGACCGTGGCAGAATCCACTTTGAAAGGAATGACACGCAGTAACGACACGGAGGTGTGTCCCACCACGTTGTACTCCACCACATCGGAGTACACGAACATCAAATTCAGTCCCTGGTTCAGTTCTACCGGGAAACGAAAATACCTTGCAAAATGCCCGTTGTTGTCAATCTCTGCTTTCTCAATCTTTTTGGTCTTTTTATCCGTGACCAAATTGAGGTCTCCACCCAAAATGTCATACAATTCAGGGCAAAATTTAATACGTATACTTTTTTCCTCACTTTCAAATTTGATGAGTAGACGGTGAGACATTTTGTGGTACTCAATGGTGACACGCTTTTTTAGTCTGGTCAGAACTTTGTCAAATGTTGCATAGAATTTATAAGCGATGGCCTCCACCAGATTTTGACCACTAAAATAATGGCCTGAGTTAATTTTAAAGTGATAAACGTAAAAAGGAGGAGAAGGGTCACTGCTGCTGCGGGGTATTGGGGTCTTGGGAAGTGATTTATGTTGAGAAGTGGCCGTCATGGTTTGCTGCACTATTGGGTCCAGAATTTCGACGTCAAAAGTGTTTTGAGTTTCAGTGATGTTTTTGATTTGTGTTGGATAAATCATTTTTACCAAAGCCACTTCCCAATGGGCTTCGTGATCTAATGGGATGGCCTGAGGTAATTTGGCCGTGTAACAGCACAACGTGTTTTTGGGAAACACCTCCATGGAACTGTCACTGGGTAAGGTTAAGTAAAATTGGTTTTGGTGACTCATAATTCCAGAGTTCTGTGGCTCTCCGAGGGGTTACTGGAAGTCAGAGGCGTGTCTCCGCTCAAAATGGGGTTCTGGTTGTGGTTGGAGTGGTGACTGACACTGGCACTGGACACAAGGTTCCCGTGGTTCCCGTTCGAGGTGAATTTCATGGAGGGATTAGGAAGCAGGTAGCTGATGCAACTGCTCAATAAAATGGTCCACAATTGTTTGTCTCCTTGTTGCAAACTCAAATTGGCAATGGCTGCCCCGATGACACAATACACCACGAAGATTTGGCAGAAAAAGACGATTTGCGTTTTAGGCACACGTTCTCCACACCACAGCCACAAGGGTTGTTTTTGTAAATCTTGCACAGAAGAACTGGGTGAAGGAGTGGTTGACGTAGCTGCGTCTGTGTGAAAGGGCATGATGGTCACTTCTTTTTATAGTCTATGACTTGCGAAGCGTCGATCCAAGAATCAAAACTGTGTGGATATCCTTTCCAACGTACTTTGACTTCTTTGACACGTCGTTTGCCCACTTTACGGGTTCTGCGTTCGAGAATGCTTTCGATGTCGTACACGTCGTCTTCTTGTTTGGTGACACGTTGTAACTCGGGCAAATAAAACGTTCCTTTGAGCACTTCTCCGTTCATGTCTTCCAATTTATAGACGGCAGGATGACGGCCATGCACTCGTCCAGTGACTCGAAACAATTCGGTCGTCCAGTTAGGTAAGTAACCTTTGTCGAAAGTGCGTTTGGTTTTGCCAATGCGCACCCAATCTCCTATGGTCAACTCTCCACTTTTCTTGGGGACAGCCCTCGTCGGGGACGTACCAAACAGGCGCTCAAACACCAGCACTTCGTTGTCGGGAGTCACTTCTTGGGGGGCACGTCCAATGCTTCGATGGTAAGATTGGTTGTACGCTTGCACCAGGTGCGGTAAGATGTCGTGTTACTTCAGAGTGTGGTGATGCGTAAAATATTTCCACATGCGTTCTTTCAAAGTGTGTTGAAAACGTTCCACGATGCTGGCTTTGGTTTCGGGATTCTCGGTGGTAAAAAAATGAATGTCACGTTTCTTTAATTCTTTTTGGAAAGATTGGTTCAGAAATTCGGTACCTTTGTCCGTTTGCCATCGAAGAGGGTGACGACCGCTTTGTTTCAACACTCGTTGCAGGGCTCGCACTAACTCGCTGCTCGATTTGGAAGTCAAGGGCACGACTCAGGCAAATTTGGAAAAGACATCGATGACACAAAACAAATATTTGTAGCCGCGATTGTAGCTGGCCAAATGAGAGACATCGGCTAAATCGGCTTGCCATTGATGATCGATGCCTTCCACTCGGGTGCGACTTCTGGAAAACTTGCGTAGAATGGGTTTGTGTAAAGTGTAGGTAGCTTGTTCTTGTAACCATCGTTGCACTTGAGGTAAACGGAGACTTTTCAGTCGAGTTTTGGCAGCACGATACAATTTTTGAACTCCTGCGTAACCTGCAGGATGGGAGGGATCGTAGTAAATGCTGGCTAAGACTTTTTCCATTTCTTGGTTGGTGTGTTAATAAGACACCCACTCTTGGAGGATGCTAATCTTTTTCTCTTGGGGTATTTTCCTGGATTGCAATGCTTTGCGTGTGCGACCGGCAATAGGTGTCGAGGAGGAGGATGTGTAACAGGGGATATCGGTTCTTGTTTCACTTCTGTCTTCACTTCTGTCTTCACTTTCTTTTTCTCTTGTGATGAAGAAGGGGTGGCCATCATCTTTTTAATCCATCCAATTCTGGAGGTAGGTGGTGTTGTTAACTTGCGTACTTTTTCTGGTGGAGTTTGAAACCCTTCTTCTTCTTCTTCTTCTCCTATTTCTGTCTTGGTCACTGGTACTGGTACTGGTACTGGTAGTGATGATGGTGCTGGACTTTTCATCAAGGTCTTAAAATCTTTCAGAGTGGGTAGAGCTGTTTCGTCTAAAGCTTTCTGGTGAAAGAGTTGCAGTCGTTGCAAGAGTTGACCGTACTTTTGCGATTTTTCTGTTTCGGACAAATCTTGGCGATCCATCAAGGACTGCAATTCGTGTTGTAACTGGGACATCTCGCTCAAATGGGGATTGGGAGGTAAATGCGGGGTGCGTTGTTCTTGCCAACGATGGTATTCCATCCATCGTTTGTAAGGCACTAAAGCTAGTTTTCGTCCTTCCATGGGGTTGTCAGGGGTCGATTCTGAGATCTTGGGACTTCAGAGGGCCTTTTTATCTTCCTCCCACCAGTACTCCCAACATGGTTCCCAAGACTCCTTTCAGTAAGGGGCTTAACAAGAGGGGTAAAATACCTCCACGTTGGACCAACATCTTCTTCTTTTCTTTTGAACCATTTGGCGAAGAACGTGTCGATGTTTGCCTAAGCATTGTTTCTGGTGTTTGGACAAAGGGATCGTGCCTTTCAAAACGTTCAAACAGCATTCGCACACGGTATCGATGACCTCTTTGGAGGCTGATTGAATGAGTTTTTTTCGTAGGGGTGGAGAAGCTTTGGACAGGACAGATAACATGTCCCCATGTTTGACTAAACGAGGAGGCAGTCCTTTCCTTTTCTTTCCTTGGGGTTGTTTAGAAGAGGGATTTTTTCTGGAGGGTAACATCTTCAGGAGCACCAAAACACTGATACCCTACTTGGTTACAGGCCTTTTTTATACTGGAACGCGTCGCCACTGATTGTCTTTACGTCGTATCAACTTCAGGACAGGCATGACACGTCTAACAGGGGTACGCAACGGACTAAATCTTGCTTGGACAAATCCAGTAAACTTTCTTGGACTTTGATTTTGGGAGAAGGTACTTTGTGAGCAGCAGCCACTGCCACTAAATTGGAGGGTCCTGCCACTGGGGAAGTTCTTGTGGTCATCAACGGAGAAGTTCTTGGTGTGATCAACGTATCCAAGTACTCTTCAGTTCTTGGTGTCATCAACGGAGAAGTGGATGAACGTGAGGCTGCCGGAGACGCGGTCACCGCCGTTGCAGGTCGTGGTTTGCGAGTGTAAGGTTGCGTCCTGGCTGAAGTGCCTCTCTTGCGACTAGTTTTCTTCTGTGGACTTTTCTTTTTCTGGGGACTTTTTCTCTGTTTCTTTTTCTGGGGGCTTCTTTTCTTTATCCGGGGTGGTATCTGGTAAGAGGAGGGTTCCGCCACTGGAGAAGTTCTCCTTGGGGACCTGGTCTTTTTCTTCTTCTTGGAGCTTCGTTGGACTTTTTTCTTGGGGAGAGGTTTGGGGGCATTAGGATCCCATCTTAAGAGAGAGCGAATGATGACCCCTCCTAGAGTACCGCTCCCTCCAGGTTTCAAAATGATTTGTTTTTTGGTTTGAGTGTCGATGCGGGGATCGGCCAGTTGGGTCAAAGCGACTTTGTTTCGATCAAAAAAGCGTTTGGTTTGATGAGGAATCTGAATGATTCCTTGGAGTAATTGACGTGCCGTCACCGTGAACCATCGTAAGACTTCTTTGAGACTAGCTTCTAAGACACGAGCTCGTATTTGTTGATTTTTTTCTCGACTGATGCCATACAAGGCACGAATCAATTTGACGGGAAGATGCAACTGAAGGGACGTCTTGTTCAAAATGTGTGTGAGACAGACGAAAAGGGTCTGAGGTTTTTATAGATTTTTTTTGTGGAGTGAAATTAAGTCGAGGACGGAGACGTGTACAGGACAGGCCCTCCGTCTTGGCACCAGTGGTGAAACAAGTGGGTACGAAATCGCAAATCATCGGGGGTCGTAGGTTTCAAATCGACGAGTAAATAGGCGTGTGGCGTTTGAGTGGCATCGTCGTACGCCTGAGTCAGCCAAGGCGTCCCTAACTGTTTGGCTAAGACTTGCACTTGCGATTTATCTCGAGTGCTTTTAAACAAGACCACGTAATGCGCATTGAGACTGATGGTGCGATGGGCTTTTACTTTGTTGAAACAAATTTTGAGTGATGTAAACGACACTGGCATTACGGTGATGCCCTTTGCTCGTGAACCACAGTTTAATTTCTTCTTCGTCTTCTCCTAACATGTCGTCGAAAATGACCAAATGGGTTTGACGGGAGTCAGAGACGATGTCATCGTCTTCTTTAGGAATGCCTTCCACAAACACGATGGAATCGCCTTGACTTTCTCGCAAGAGACTGTACGCCGATTGCCACTCTTTGTAACACCACACGATCCGCTGAGGTGGTCGATCGATCAAATGATGTTTATGTTCGATCAAACGTTTGACGAATTCGGTTTTGCCTGAACCGCTAGGTCCGGCAATGAGCATGTTAAAGGGATGGCGAAGATACAAAGCCTCCCAACTGGCACGATCTAAGTGTTCGTCGATGACTTTGACAGTGGAGGAAGAGGGAGCAGAGACAGCAGAATTAGCCATAGTGTCAGGAATGTCACTTGTGACACGAAAACAGACAAGAAGAGAGTTTATATACTTTTTCAGAACACGTTTATTGAATGTTTTAAACATGAATACGAAAGACAAAAATACATAAAAGCCAAAGGCTTAAGTACAAGGATAAAAGGCACATGATAACCATCAACGTGGAATAGAAACAAGTGTCTGTACAACATGTTTTGGGTAAGGTTCTGACCAGTTCTATAAGGGGTAAGGTCACACAAGTGTCCTCCCGAAAGGGTCTTTCAGGTCTGTCCACGACAGTCCTGTCCTGGGTGACGGGTTCTTCTGGCACCGTCACTAACACAGGTTGAAAAGTAACTTTTTTCTTTGGACGTTGAAAGTAAGGATCACAACTCTCGTGCATACTGGGCCACTTCTTGGGTCCAAGCCTCAAAACCTCTCTTTTTCCAGGCACGGACATCTGTCCAATGGGGGTGTAAGTCACAAGCTACACACACATCGTCATACACGTCTTGGGTAGCTAAAAGTTGACGAATCTTTTTTTCCCGTAGAGGTCGAGAAGTATCCAGATGAAAACCTAAGGCTTTGAGCAAAAGGAGTCTCTCGTGAACATTTAAAGGCACCACTTTCATGTTGAATGGGTGGTAAGTACTGTTCGTAAAGAGTCCACAAGGAATCGGCTGGTAAACGAAATCCCAGAAAACAAGTCACTAAGACACACACCACTTGTCGACCCAAAATGAATCGATACAGTTCTTGTAATAATCGATGGTAATGATCCACGGTTTGAATATGGTCATTGAGTTCCTTCCACGGAATCTGTTGGATTACATGCGATAAAAGTCGTGGCATGGCAGCCTGTTTTTATAGTCTCTTTGTTTCGGAAACAATACACGTACTTTCTAGCCAGAGATCTTCGTTCTCCAGTGGGGAATTTAAATGTTGCATACTGTAACCGAAACTTCAGACTTCGTTTAGAAGTTTCCTCTTCCGCTAAGCAGATTCCACGTAAAATATGTCGGTAATCCTTTACTTTGTCTTCCTCAATGTGTTGTACTAGGTGAATCTCGAAGTAACCAAAATGATCAACACGTGGATCATCGGGGGCTTGGAAGTATTGAACAAGGTCTGACCACTGAAACAATTTCTGACGAATCAGTTCTCTTATACCATTCAGGTACCAGTGGTTAAAGATCTGGTGACGTAACGGATGCAACTGTTCTTTACGTTTGACTTGTATTTTGACCAGCTCTCGGTAAATCCTTTCTCTCAACTCCACAGGCAAAGCACGAATGTTCTCTTGTAAAGTATCCATGAATAGGTCAGTCGGTACAATTCACATTCTTCTCCTAGAGCAAAAGTAATCCACATAGTGAGTAATTTCTGGCCACTGCCATTCAGGGTAACGTCCAATAATGTCACTGAACTCTTTTGATGTAAACGGTCTGGAGTAATACAATAGGACGAATGCACACTTGACCCAAAGAAATCTAACACACTGGTTGACTTTTTTCACTTTCCTCTTATGAATTTCTCGGCACAAAAGTTCTACAGTGACCCATTGAGATTTCACTCTGGCAAACCCCTGCCAAACTTCTTTGTAAATCTTCTCTTGTAGTTCTTTAGGTAATGATTCAATATCGTTTTTGAAATGAAGTTTAAATACTGGTCTCGGTGATGTCCAACATTTGACTCCTAGCCAAACTGGTTTCTTCTTCGTCAACGACATGGTAAGTTACTTTAATGTCTCGGTCCCACTAAGGGTAAGTATTGACAATTCGGTGACCATCGAGCATGTTCTAGGTGGGCCGAATCTTGCGGTTCCCAGTGGTGAAGTGACACACCGCAACTGAAGCACTTGACTTTATCTCCTTCGCCCAAGTAGAAAAATCCGGCTCTGGCTAATTCTTCGGGGGTCGGTCCTCCCAGATACTTAGGCCATTTTCCTTTGAACGATTGAAGACGATTTTCAAAGTCGCAGTATTCCGATAAACGCACAGGAAACGAATATTCGTCTTTCACAGGTTCGTTTCGATGAGGGTTGGGTGACATGGACAGGAGTTTGCTCAGGGCTGGATGACATCCGTAGGGGGGTAGACGTGAAGGTGAACATCCACCTTTAAAACGAAACCCAGTAAAATGTCCAAGAGGACGAGCGGCATCGCTTTCGCATCTCTCAGGTTTGACACGCACAGCGTCACTTTCCATGATAGGGGTAGTGAGAACAAAGTTCCCATGATGCTTTACGGCATCGCTAAGGTCACAACGTACAGCATCGTACCCTTCGCAAGGCTCACAATCGCATTCCACTTCAGAAGCCCCACACTTGAATTGTGCCTTTCTAAACTTGTTTTGTGTTTCTCTGAAAGTATTCATCTTGTTCGCTTAGTCTTGGTAGTCTCAATGAACAATAGATTTTGCCTAGGGTTCCTTTTTATATACAGACCAATACCGACGTGTCCATACGGTAAGGTGAAATGATTGGGAAGTCGCACTCGCTTCTGGTACACGATTTGATAGACTTTTTCCAAGGGCCGACTGACGATGTGGTGAGTGGGTAAACGTACAATCTTGTTCGGTGGTCACTTTAAAGTGTTCATCCTCTCCGGATTGCAAGGCTTCTTTCAATACCCCAAAGTTGACCACACGACTGGTACGATAATTCAGAGTCAGTCCTTTCACTTTGCACTTCGTGTGCACTTCTCCTTGTTTGTCCCGGTATTAAAGCCGTAATTTTTGGGACCGCCACTGACGAAACTTAGAATCTTGTCGTCAGGATGCTCGTCTGTCCAGGCTCCTAAGCGGTCTCCTTCGATGTCAGGGTGCTGTTGACTCGGGTGATGGATGTAAATGCAACTGTCCATGTCAAAGTACAGGACACGTTCCCCTAACAGTTCTAAAGCTTCGTACAATTTTAAGCGAGCATGGGCTGTCACGTAAGCCGCAATGATGACATTTCGAAAGGGATCGTCTTGTACAAAGTCCAGATCTTCTTCGTAATTGACCAAGATCAAATTCTCGCGAACGACGTCCACGTGTTTCATGAATTTGGTTTTGTCGTGAATCATCTGAATGTAGCGGGAAGGTTCTGTCAAATATTCCGTCTTGGGTAAACACGGGCGTTGTGCCATTTTCCCCACAAGCAATTTAACATCACTTTGGCAAACGATCGCCTGCCTTCGTTTTTCTCGATGTGATCTAAAGTGATGCCTTCTTGTTCATAGTATTTCTCTTTGAATGTCTTTTCGTCTTCGGGAGTGTGACACAAGGAAGGATAGCCGCTGGCTTCTTGCTTCAATTTGAAAAAGGCATCCACGTAGTCGGCGAAAATGCGTTTCTGAGTGGGGTCACCCTTGTGGTATTGTTGTGTCTTGGGAAAGTGGCAAATTTCGTACACTTCTAACAGTTGGTATCCCATGTCCAGAGCTTTGAACAATTCTACGCTGACCCAGGTTCCCGTCAAAGCCCGTTCTTCCTGGGTGTGATGACAAGGCTGATCTTGGTTGCACGTTTCGGCACAAGTACGGCACAAAGGAAACATCAGTTTGCCTTGGCAATGGTGAGGTAAGACGGGATGGTATAGGTTCGTGGGAGGCAAAACTTTGCACTTGATCAAACCTTCGTATTGTCGAATGTTTTTCAGGTCGATGTCCTGCAGGAAAGCAACAATATTTGCACACGTAAGGATACAGCGAACACACGTCCAAGTATTTGATTTCTTCTCCTTTCTCTTCGTCGGCTTGGTACAGCAAACAGGTGGCATTGGTTCTTCCTCCGTACAAACTATCCCTCGGGTTCAGCGGGTCCATGAACTGGTAACTTTCCACGAGGCGTTTAAACTCGGGATCGGTTTTCAAACGGTGATCGTACTCGTGTTCCCACATTTCCACCACTTGGTATCCTTCCAGTTCTAACTTTAGGCGTCGCTGACAAGTGGCCTGGTACAAGTCTTCCATGGGTCGTTGTAAAAACTGATTTTTAGTGCCACGGTCAGGGTAACAGACGGGGCATCCGTGAAATAAGCAACCCTTAAACTCGTACACGATCTTGGGGTTTTCTAAGTCCCAGCCATCGACCGAATGCGTTCCGATGGTCTTTTCGCCTCCTCCGTTGCGGGCATGCTGAATCCATTTGTCTTCCTTGTCGCACAAGTAATGTAACCAGCGTAGGGCTTTGACCGAGTATTGACGTTTGACATAGTGGGTCGTTTGAGGACTGATGACAGCCACGGTGTTTTCAGGCATGAATCGTTGCCGGTACACTAAGGAACACGCTTTGGCAATGGTGCAAGCTTCTTTCAAAGGATCGACCCCTCCGTGTTCCATGAACAGTTCTCGAAATTTTCCACCGCAACGTCGTAAAATGTCCACGTCGGAACGACAATACTTTAACATTTCTTCCTGAAAGTCGAAAGGGTCCGAGGTGTGAGGCTGGTACCAAGCGTAGAAAGCTTCTCGTTGTTCGGTACGCATGTTGTCAGGGTCGTAATAGTGAGCCTCAGGCAAATGGGGTAGAACGACGTGTTGATTGGCTTCCGTATTGAAAAAGTGTGGAAAGTACCCTTTAGCCATTTCTGTCATTCCAAATGTTTTAGGCATTCGACTCAAAGGCATGGCCAAATAGCTCATCGAATCTTTAAACTGTACTTGTCCCACTTGCATGAAAATGATTTTGGCTCCATTCAAAGTCACTTTAGGACGCTCAGTGCCTTGTTCCGTATAGTATCTGAGAAGAAACCGTCCATCGTATCCGGAGAAATTGTGAGCCATCACCGTGGTATGACGATGACATTCTCCGTAACGTTCGATGTCCTCTTGGCTCCACGTCTTGTCGATGGGGTCTAAGACCCATTGGGCGATATCGCCTAGCGTGTTCGGTCCCCGAAAATTTTTTTCACGTCCTCCAGGAATCTTGCTGCAGTGAGGGCAATGACTGAAGATAGGTTCTTGAATGCACTTCTCGCACGCTCGATGAGCCACGCAGAAATTAGGAATGTGAATGCCGGTCTCTTGCATGCATTCGAAATCGAAAAAGATGAAATTGCCTTTCTTCTTGTGTCCATCCTCTTTCTCTGGTGGGGGTTGGTATTTTTGCACGCAACATTCGTGTTCCAAGTCCACGATGTGGTGACAAATGTGACATTTTTTCTTTCCTGAACATACGTGTGCCTTGGCATTATTGGTACGTATGCCTTGTCCACACGTGGGGCACAATCTCAGCAGTTGACAAGCACATTTCTGCTGTGAACCTTGCGTCTTCAAATGCTGTTGGTAATAGGTAGGACTGACAAACGTGCGCAGACAAGTTGAACAATGCACTGGTCCTTCGCTCAGACAGGGTGGAGAGGCCAAACATCCTGAGCATTTCAATCCGCAATGCTTGTGTTGCTCTCGATTATTATAACCATAGTCACATTTCTCACAGTAATATCTGTATCCCATGAATCCGGTGATACTGGTAATGGTATCGAAATGGTCATCGTGATAATAGACATGAATGTATTTTCCATCCTTAAAGTCTTTCCCTCGAAACAACAGAGGCCCACGCACTTCTTGAGGGTACACTTTCAAGGTGTAGCGTGGAGCTAGGACATCTTGCAATTTTTGCATCTCAGGAATGCCACAGGGTGTGTCTTTGGACAGTCTGGCTTGTTGTAACAGGAGTTCTGCTTCATTTCGTTGTTTGGCTCGGTCCGATTTTCGAATATTCTCCCAGGCTCTTTTCCATTCTACCGTGTCGTTTTTGTTGGCATAGGTTCGTCCCACCACGATAGCCCTGACTAAACACATCTGGTCTTGAGGGTTGTAAATTTGGAGGAGGCTACGCTCAATGCTGCGAAGCTCGTTCACCAATAACATCTTTTTGCGTCCAGTCCCTTGAGGAGGAGAGACGTGGGTCATGTCCAGTGTGGCTTTTCCATCGGTGATGTCAATCTGGTCATTGGATTGTTGTACGTGTTGAATCTTGTCCATGACTTTGGAAGCGGTCAATTCTGCAGGGCTGCTAAACTCGATCCAAACAGGGGATTTCAAACCGTCGTGTTGTATGGAAAGTCTCAAGCGATCTTCTTTGGGTTGACATTGTCGCTTGAGTGTGATGAGCAAAGAATCCCACACCCCACTGACGAACCCTTCTGCTTTCTCTAACGGTACTTCAGCCTTGAAATCTTTAAACTTCACCGTGTATTTGTAAGCCGTGGTTCAAAATTTTCTAGAGGAACGCTTTTCCGTCTCTCGAATGGAATAGTACTTTTCAGGGTTGACTAAGGGTGGTGAAGTTTGTTTAGAGGGTTCGGATTCTGGTTCACTCATGTCCTCTTCAAAATCACTGGCATGAATTTGTGCCAAGACTTCAGCCCTGGTACGAGGCGATAGATCACGTTTCTGCCTCTTACTTTCTTCTTCTTTCTTCTCGAATGAATAGGATCGTTTCATCTTGAGTGAAAAACGTCAAATGACTCAAGTTTAAACACCATAGACTAATTTATAGTCATGGCAGACCACCGTATATAAAAGGGTGTGTGTCTTGTCCTTTCACTATTCATTTCACTTTCTAACCGAGCACAACGATGGAAGAGACTAGCCAAATCGAACGTTTCACCAGTGCTTTGCGAGGGGTCATTAGAAAATTTTCTTCAGACCAGCCCACGGACTACTCTCCTTCCTTTCGAGATAAAAGTCAAGATACTTGCTATATCTGTCAGAAGAAAGGGCATTGGTCTTCAGAGTGTCCAGACCATCCAAAAAGAAAAACAGGGGCTAGAAAAGACAAAAGTCAAGATACCTGTTATTATTGTCAAGAAAAAGGACATTGGTCTCCAGATTGTCCAAAAAGAAACAAGAGGAGTCAGAAGAAGAGAGGGATTCTTCAGAAGAAGAGAGGGATTCTTCAGAGGAAGAAAGCAGACAGGTGAAGAAAAAGAAACAGGAGAAGAAACGAAGAAGGGAAGAAAGTGAGGAGGAAGAAGAGGAAAAGTCTGTGACGGTGAAAAAATTGAAAAAACAGAGAGAGAGTAAACAATGAGATAGAAGAAGTCTATGAACTTTTTAAAGTGTTCTGTTTGTGAATTATGAATTGGATTGTAACTACTGAGAAAAGAATAAATTAGTTATATAAGGTAAGTGTCTTTGAGTTTTGATTTTAAAATAAGAAGCTACACTCACGCACTCATATACACGTACTATAGGGGTAAAATGTTTTTTTTTTTGAGTTATTGGCAATTGAAAGTGTATCTCTTTTCGAGAGACGTGGGTGGCCCTGAAAAGGGCCTTTTTGGTGTAGGGGTGAGTTTAAGCAATCAACTTTAACTGCCTTAAGCCTTTGCCACGGCCGAGGCCTACTTCTGGGCTGCGTAATGTTGATGATGATGATGATTTGGTTGAAATCACTAAGGGTGGTACGACAGGCTTAGTCACAGGGTTGGAGTGTTTAGCTCGGGAAGGTCGTATTCTCTTCGGTCGTGATAAAGAAGTCTGATACATTTGTTTCAGACTTCTTAACTCCGCTAAAATGTCTAACAGTACCGTGACCGTTTGATTTTCACCCTCTTGTTTCTTTGCTGCTACTTCTTCTTGTTGTTGTTTTTTTTCTTACCTCTTCTTCTTGCTGCTGTTGCTGTAGGAGAAAAGCTTGTTCCGCTTCCTTTTGTCGTTGTATAAATTTCTCCAATTCTTCTTTCTGTCTCTGTCTAAAATTCTCCACTTGCAGTAATGAAGAAGGTGACGAAGGTTCCGGAACAAATTCTTGCGAGGTAAGAAAATCCACAAAATCCCAATTTACCTCTTCTGAAAGTAAGTCCGGGTTCCCTTGGGCGGTCTCCACTGCTGGTGCACCCCAATGGATCGTTTTCTGAGTTTCCGTCATGTTGAATCACTGTCGCATAGATTGACTGCACACAGGCGCTAGCAAATCTATATAGACCACGTGACGTCACAGACTGCTCTCTTCGGATTGGATGCGGTCTGACTGAATTTTGTAACGCGTGTTTGGATTGGTGAATGAACTCAATCCGTTTCAATCCTTCCTCTACCTATAAATAAGCGCAGTTCACTGCATTGATTCACCTGTTCTCGTCGCCTCAAGATGTGGACCACAGTTGAATCATCCACCCTTGTGTCTTCAATGATGTTTAGGACGGACATGCTAATGTATGTCCGATCCAAGTGGACCGTTGTCCACAGGACAGACACCAGTCTGTGGATACGTAGGATCTATGTAGAAAGACAAGGATGCCTCAAAAGAGTGCTGATTTACGGTCCTACAGTGAGGCGCAGCCTAAGGACAAGAAGAAGACCAATGCGGTGCCCTTTATGTTAATGGATACATTAACATAAACCCAAAGGCCCTTTTCAGGGCCACTCATAGGTCTCGAAAAGAGATTGACTTTCCATTGCCTACCCCATTTTTTTTTTTTTTTAAATTTAAAAAAAAAAATCCCACGTTCAATTCCCCTTGTCCCTAAAGTAGATTTTTTTCTCTCATGTTAAATTCCCCTTGTCCCTAAACAAGCCCAAACTCTATTTCCCATGTTAAATTCCCCTTGTCCCTAAACAAGCCCAAACTCTATTTCCCATGTTAAATTCCCCTTGTCCCTAAACAAGCCCAAACTCTATTTCCCATGTTAAATTCCCCTTGTCCCTAAACAAGCCCAAACTCTATTCCCATGTTAAATTCCCCTTGTCCCTAAACAAGTCCAAACTCTATTCCCATGTTAAATTCCCTTGTCTCTATAGTGGCCCAGGGTTTTTCTCCATGTTAAATTTACATAGTCCCTATAGTGGCCCGGGTGGGGGTGGGGTGGGGTCTGTAATGCTAATTCCCATTGTCCCTATAGTGGCCCCCTTCACTACTCATGCTCCTTACAGAGGAGCTATAAATGTTGCTGAACCCAAAGCTCCAAGATCCACAATATTTCATCCTAAACAAATATGCGAGATCTTCCGTAAAGTCTGAAGCCAAACAACGGCGTGATCTGTATCATATGTACATTTTCACGGTAAACGCGTTTGATGGCTTTGACATCGCACTTTCAAGTGTGTCATTGGGCACAGGGTTGGTAGGGATTGGCCTATTGCCCACAGTCATTGTTGCCCCATTGACATTGACCTTGAGATCAAACTTTTAGCTGTATGCATGTTTCCATAGCTGGAAATTTCATTAGCTGGCGGCAGTCCCTGGGGACTAAAAGGCACTATGAAATCAGCGTTCTCGTCAAGGCAAAACTCGACACAATATCCAACAACATATCCAAGGCAGTCCAGGAAGTATTTAAGCTCATCCACGATGAAGTCGACAAAAATACGGCTATGAAAACATAATACGGACTGCTTCACACAAGGCATACGATTGTGTTGTCATCGATGGGGTGGCATAAAAATATGATAGCCAAAAGAAAGGTAGGAGTCCTCGAAAAAAAAAAAAAAACAACAGTGAAAGGCATAGCTGGAAATTGCATGCAAACGGGCGCATCCCGTGTGTTTGCTTTACGGAAACAGTCGGATCGACATGAACATAGAGCAAGACCAATTCCCAGCATCACCACTATATGGTGCAGTGCCTTCACTTTGATATTTAGTTCCAAGCTGCCTTAAAATAGTTTGTCCACTTTTCGTTAGAACGTGCGTACAACATTCAAGGGTATATTCCCTCTGGGGTAACTCTGCAGCGTCCGATGGTAACTAAGGTCATAATTGTAAATACAGTTAAAGGGAATATTCGTAAGTAACACAGTAGATCAAAACCATTTCACTTTGATGATGTTAAACATCGTACGCCTTTATATCATAAAAAAATATTGTATTGATAGTTTATAGTACACAGTTACTAAAAGTGCTGCAAATGCTCCATATACTACTTAGTTTCATGTAGCTCGTTGTTGTTGTTTTGCGTTAACGCCATCCACGGCGGTTAGCATATCTAATGGAGGAAGAACCCGGAAAAGCTCGAGAAGAACCACCAACCCACGGGAAGCTACTGGCAAGATTTTCCACGTACCCAGTCTGGAAAAAGCTGACAGTCAAGCCCACATGCACAGAGATGAGATGTAGGTAATCAGTAAAGGCGGCGAGCGCCTTTGACCTCTCGCATTTCCCTGATCTCCATGTCGACATAGCTTTACAATGGTTAATGCATCATCCGGCTTTAACTAGTAAAGTCGCTGCGCGTTATTCATTGTCACATGTAAATATGCAGTGATATATGCAACTTTGCTGATGTGTTTTAGTCATGAAACTCGATGTAAAAGGATATAATATATCAAAATTTAAGTAGCGTGACCTCTTTTTAACACCTATGGTTAATGCATTAAGGAACTTAATTACTTTAAAATAAAACTATTTAGCGTATTATTTTCTCATGAACCAAATGTACGTTGCTTTTATTTAAATTTTTAATTTTTGTTTTTATTTAAACAACACTGTAGCCACTAATTCCCATAGTAAAAAAAAAATAACCAGTAAATTTTGCCCCTGTTAGTTCCTATCTACATGGCAAATTACGGGATGACCTGGTTTTTCACCGCAGATCAATAGCCGAATGTAGCAAATAAGGTTTTTCATTGAAATGTACATATATTGATAAAAGGAATTAAATGTTGGCCCAGCCGCGTGAGTTACCATCACCTGGTTAGGTGTCGGCTAGAATGCGGGAGCACTCTCAATGTTTTCAAACGGTTTAGCGGCCCAAGCCCCAAGGGGGATGGGGACATAGGGTATACGTATGTCACGTGAGCGAAAACCTTATGTTGCGATACTGAGAGACAGATCAAGCTTATTGTTAAATCACGAAAGAAGTATAACACTTCTAAGCATTAGATGGTTGATACGGTTGGAGAAAAGACGTTGCACTAACCTGGAACATGACTGCATATACTATTAAACTAATAAAATATACAATAATGAGAAAGGCAGTTGTCTTTTGTTTTATTCCATTGACCTCTTTACTGGCTTTTGCTTAACAGGTTCACATACAGCGAACTACTTATTGCGATATCCATCCATATGTCCATATATATGTATATCAATTTTTTTCCTGATACCTGAGAAACTAGAGCATGAGACACTTGTTGAGATATAATCTCACACGCTAACTGTATTCCATTGTTAATATCTCTAGGTTTCCATATCACTGCTGGTTTGGATATCCGACAAGTTTACAACTACTAAATTTGTTGGTGGCTCAAAGCGATGAAAATTCATAATAATTTAATTATTATTGTTAATTAATACACCTAATTTTAAGTTCATTTACTTAACGACTTCATTTTGGTAGAGTACTCTCCGTCTCTCTCATACGGAAGACACCACAAGAACGTGTTTCCAAATGTCAATCAAATATTGTTTTATTATCAGTTAAGTCATTTGTATTCCACAAACTTATTACAGTTTAACCCATTTTCCATTTAACTACGCACAAATATTCTTGGACATATATACGGTACTACCGTCATTCAACCAACGGAAATGCGCAGCCGAGTTTGAATGGCTCAGCCACATGATTATGCTTGTGTATAGTTTACTAAGGTGAATAAGTAGTACAGTAATACAAAAGCAACGTGACTTTTTTGGTACGACATTATTATCAATACAGACTGCCAACAAAACTAGATAACCTGTCTATAGTTCTGACCTCGACTTACGAGGAATGAAGCTTAATCATGTGATAAGACAGCCACGCGTCGTAGTTTCATGGCAACGAGTATGCGCGCATCGGAAATTTGTATTTGTCATCGGAATATACTAAGCAGTAAAACAAAACCGATACTTGCCAAAGGCTCTTGAAAACGCATCTACTTGATTGTTCCTGGATTTGATTCCGTTTGGAAAAAGACACCAAAGTAAGTATTATTTGATTAAAGCAATTAGAGTCAATCTGTGTAAAACAGTGTCAATATGTATGCTATGTGAGATATTCTTGAAATTTTCACTGATAAACAAGCTGCACCAAATTATTTTCAACCACCAGTGTCGGTGACCGATCTGCTTCTTTGACCTTTGCTTTACTGACTACCCACAAGTAATTGGATACCATCCGCTTACGAGTGTTTTAATAATTAACTTCGCTCACATTTGTCATAACATTACGGTAAACTGCGCACAACATTGGTGACCTTAACAAATAGTTTCCATACCACCCACTACACAAGCATCGTAATGGCATCTCGTGTGTTTCGTAGCGGTTATTTTTTTGTTGTTAATATCACGTGATAATATGAAGCTAATAACGCAATTTTCAGAAGATTGGTTGACAGCCCTTTCACGGTTTACTGGAAGTAAAACAAATGATCCGAGTTCATCTACATGCCGTAAGTACACACATAATACAAACAAACACAACAAAACATCACATTTCCGAATACACTTTTATACCCATTCAAAATATCTTTATTTTTCAATAGTGCCATTGAATTAAAACCTTTGGTAACTTGGTTTATTGTCGTCTGTCAAAGGAATACAATCAGGTAACCTCTCATTTCCACCCACTTCGCAGTTATTGTTTCCTACGGAAGCCCATTAAGTACTCAGTTGAGCTATTTCATTTAATTGGAGTATTCTCTTTTCTTTTGTTCCTTAATTGCATTTTCAATAAAAAGTAATCGATTATAATAAAATAAGTATATTGTTTATAAAGATACAGCTTTATATTTTCGTAAATGAATATTTACGTATTATTTAAGACGAAAGTGTTAAACCTTCCACACCCTGTGATGAATGCATTACACGTCGTTTTCCATGATTTGTAACATGGCGGAAGCCTGCATGGAAAGTATCGTTAGTTTGATCAAGACGATTTAACAAAGGTATACATAGAGGTTAAAGAGAACAACATGTCAGTTATAATGGGGACAAGGTTCCATAGTGTTCCTGAAACAACCTTATGCTAATGTGTCATCGACACTGTTAAATCGGAGTAGAGTCCACTATTTTCCTTGGAGCAGGAAGCGAGGCTTGTCAACCACATTTCGTTTTTGGTGAAGGTAGGCTATGCGGGTACCCTTTCAGATGTTTGCAGTTTTGCCACTAACACTGATGCTGACACTGGACTTCTTTAGAAAGATAATCTGTTATCACTGCAGTGGTATAGCAACTTCCTATCGCCAAGGTCTAATTTAATTCTGATCCACGTCCATAGCGAAAGTAACAGAATTTTTTTTTAAGAACATGAGAAAATCGTGAACACCCATTACCTGAAGACGAAACCACAGAACATTTAAAAAAAATTGACGAAAATGGCATTCAGACAATCAAACTCCACTTTTTGTCATCCCCGCCTAAAACTCAAAACCGATCGCAATTTTCAGTGCAATGACATATGAAAAATGTGACTGTTGTGTAGGCTGGAAATATTTTAAGTACTTCTCTTCTGGTCTATTTTGCATTATGGGAAAGAAAATGAGCAATCAATTGCTAGATGGTGCAACAACTGGGTTTTCTGGTGCTGTCATTGAGACTGAATGAAATAGTCATGTATTCAGTAAATATCTCGAGGAACAATTCATTAGCTAAGTACAAGGATGTGAATCATCACAGCCACTGCTTCTGTTGTATGACGGGCACTGATCACATGTATCTTTGGCAATCGTTGATTGGGTAAAACTACATAACATCACACTAGTCATGTCCTACAACCACTCGACACAGGGTTTTTCGGACCGTTTCAGAAGATCTGCAATAATGAATGGGCGAAATGTATGCGAGAAATTGCATCATAATCTGTTCCTATGCACGGCACTTGTGAGGTAGCATGCAAAGCATTGATCTTAGATATGTTTGGTACAAATATTTCGAGCATCGTTGCAAAAATATGGATCTACATTGTAATTCATCTATTATAGGCTGCGCGTCAGTCACACCAGCTACAGTATTTCACAATCAAAGCAGTGTCTCGAATTTCAACAAAATGTCCGATGCCCAACATGCAATCTATCCATAAAAAATAACTAATGATTTCTTCCCAACTAGGGCTAAGTGTTAGGTTCTCATGCTCTTCCAAGCTGTCAAACTGCTGTCCCCTTTCTCAAAACTGATAGTGTATTTCTGGACATATCAAAGTAGATCACTAAGAAACGCAAAGTCCTAACAAGTATGGTTAGTGGAAATATTATAACAGACTATAGCATTATGCATGAAATAATAGGACATATTGAAAGGCTTTCGTCAAAAAAGGCAAAGGAAACTATGGACAATTGAAAAAACGGAGAAGCTTAAGGAATCTTTAGTATATGAAGGTTCAATCAAGTCAGGGAAAAAAGTAAACTTTACACCCACGCTGTCAGACAGATTGTGTCAAAAATGGCTTGACCATCGGAAAAACAGGTAATATAAATACGTGACTTGGAAGAAACGGACGAATCTGAGTTTGTAAATACCAGTGAGCGCTGCTGTGTCTGCAAACAGGAACAGCCGATACCATAAAAAAAACAATGATTACATCGAGTTAGTAGTTTAGGAACAATATTGTGTTCAAGGTTGCGGTCACTGGTTTCATTTGAAGTATTGCACAGTAGTAATAGTCTTGAAGGAGAATGAGGTTTTAGATTATCCTTGTCATCCTGAACTGCCAAGGAAAACCATGTCAGAGGGCACTGATGTTCAGAAAACGTTTTCATCTGTATACATACCTAATTTCAAACTTGACAGTGAATTAATTTTGAACTAGTTTAAAACGTAGTCCATCCAAATTTATTACTTATTTTCTGTTATGGAAATAAGCAGAACAAATATAAAATATTAATTCATGTTAAGATGGCTTATTTTCACCATTGTTGCTTATTTTGTCACATTTCTTTTTCATGTCTACAATGGCCGCGAGTAGCTCTGTGATCGACTGCTCAGAAACAGATGACGTTATAAATAAGGTAAGCAAAACGTATTACTCATAAATGTCTGCGACCATAAATAGTTTGAAGCTTTCACTTTCAGTGTAGGTATATTGATGATTCAAAACGTAAATGAACTTTTAATATAGCAACATTGTATAAGATATATTCTGCGATTTTTTCTTGAAGGCTTCGAAACTGATACTTCTATGATATATTTACTAGAACTAATACATTTTTGTTATTAGAATAAACTAAACAAATTTAAAAATAATCCATCAGTTCTTAATCAGAAATCACAGGGGCTCGTTACAAAGGAAATTAGGAATGTAGGTCAATTTACAGAGGGTTGTTGGTGTCCAGCCTGTAAAAATATAGAATGCTTGTGTAATATTAATATCCTAATTTGAATGTTATGCTTATAACCATTGTTACTGGGCGAAAAACGCTACAGGTCAAATGCATGTCATATAATTTTGATTAGTTCCGTGCTGCACCATATTAACTCATCTGCAACACGCAGCGTGTGCCTTAACAACAATAATTAATTTAAGAAAACAAAAGTATCTGTAATAATTTTGAAGTTTTCATTTTGGTTTTCAGAAGATTCTGCAGTTGTGATCAATATTTGTGGCAACAAATTCAAGTATGTTGTTTTAGGGAAAAAGATTTTCTTTTTAAAATGTGTGACTTTCATAAAGTGTTTATGGTAAAATGTATTGGTATGTTTATGCTAATCGTCATGACTGGTAACACGAGATTATCGCGGTAATACGGTTTTCAGAAAAGGCTTGCAATACAATATTTGGATCTTACTCATTCCTAAATACATTAACCAAGTAAAAGCAGATTCCAACAGCTGGGTCCTCGTTACGCAAGTGCTTTTTTTCGTAGAAAAAAAAATGATCTTTTTCTCCGTTTTTAGAAAACTGGTAGCAGTCATCCAATGCGAGAGCTATCAAAAGAGCTGAAACGGATTGTAATGACATCAGGTAAAGCCACATAGGTTAGTTAGATCTTATCAAACAAGGAAATTACGACACCTGTTAATTGCTGTCTGTATATAATCAGTTTGATCAAAATATTAATTACATGTGCATGATTGGCATTGTCTTTGTAACTCAGAGCTTTAATTAAAAATGTTTATGCAATGTTTGGAGAACTTGCATGTTTGTTGTATACCGTATATATAAAAATAGTGTTATGATTTTGAGACAAATTTTGTTTTGTCGGTGGAATACGTATTCGTATGCTAATCGTCATAAAGCTTTTTAATTTTTGGTGTGATATACATATTAGATTTTGATTGATTGTCATACGTGTAATAGTCCGATGGCAAGTTTACACAATTTCAATAATGCCGTGTGCAAGGCTGCAGTTGAGCTGAATTCTTGCTGGACTGGCAAGCAAACATTAGTAGATGCATCTAGTTTTGATGCAGAAAACAGAACACAAAAATGACTGAAACATTTCGTGGAATGAATCACGTAAAAAGACGCATCCATGGACCGAAAATGGGGAAACAATTGAAACATTATTAGCTTTATGCACATGGTTTTACTAATGTGGAAGGAAAAATGCAGTGGCAACCCAAATAACACCATAAATTCAGGATTTGGATCATAAACCTTATGTGGAGTAATTTGTAAGTTTATTTAAGATTGAATTGAATGGAACATCCTGTGTCGCTTAAAGATCAAATAAAAAGGTAAATGTAACATGTTTATCACTTTCTATTTACAGTGTCTTGGAAAATGCATTTATCTAAACATCAATTAAGACAGTAAAATAAATTAATGTAGCAAATAAAATGTAGTATCGTCCTTGATTCATTCCAGCTGCATACATAATTAACGAATTGCAAGTTTAAGGTATTGAGAATTGTTATGGTTGTTACGTCAGACACAATGATAATTATCTTGGTTATTGACTGCCTTAAATTTCCATTCATTTATTGTACGTCATAAATATCTGGGTTTCTGGTTACATGAAGAAAAACATTAGAGTATGCGGTTAGGCATGTAAGTTTTGTTTGTTGTCTGGACTGATTTAAACGAAAGTAGTGAATGGGGACACCCTAGGGACTAGGGGACTTCCATGTTAAAAAGGGTATATCCACTCTGGGGACAATGTAAAATTTAACATAGGAGAAAAAAATATCCACTCTGGGGACTATGTAATTTAACATGGGAGAAAAAAATATCCATTCTAGGGACAAGGGGAATTTAACATGGGAATAGAGTTTGGGCCTGTCTAGGGACAAGGGGAATGGAACATGGGAATACTCTGTGGGCCTATCTAGGGACAAGGGGAAATGGAACAGGGTCGGGACCCTATTTTAATACGGTCCCGACCTGATGGGTCTATGGAAAGGGAACAGGCAAAAAATTGAAACAGAGAGCGGGTCTCTATTTTTTTTTTAAAATAAAAAATAAAAAAAGGGCTAGGCAACTGAAAGTCAAGATCTTTTCGAGACCTATGAGTGGCCCTGAAAAGAGCCTTTGGGTTTCTTCTTCTAATTTCTTCTATTTCTCCACCAGCTTCTTATTTTCTGTCCTACAGTTTTTCTATTCTTTTCTTTCTTTTCTTCCTCCTTTTTCTTCTTTTTCTCTTCTTTCTGCCTCTCCTCCTCTTCTTTCTTCCTCTTCTCATTTTCTTCTTCTTTTTCAATTTTTTCGTTCCATGCTCTCATCCTTATCCTTTCCTCTTCATCCTCCTTCTCCTCCTTTATTTCTTTCAACAGATCACTGATGATTTCCTTTAGTTTTCGTAAGTTGTTAATCTCCATCTTCACTCGATGGGGACTATAAGAATAGTGATCCTTGTTTAGCCTAACTAACATTTGCTCCATCATGCCCAAATTGTCTAGGACGTCTTGCAATATTTTCATTTTATCAAAGTGGTTCGAAGCCATCTTCTTTTTTATTCTTTGCAGAATGGTGTGAATGACGAACTTTGTGGGTTCTTATAGTTAAAGTGCGGACGTGAAGGAAAACATCCCCCTAAAACATAAAATTTATATTACCAAGATCATGTCCAAACAACGCGCGGACGTGAAGGAAAATATCCCCTACTTTTCTCATTTCATATTATCTACTATCCACATACGTGAAGCATCAATAAACAAACCACAAATCTACTATCCACACACGCAAAGGATTAAAATGAAACCCAAATCTGCTATCCACACAAACCAACTTAAGCTCTTACAAAACCCAATAATCTACTATCCACACTAACGTACGTGAGCGCTTACAAACACAAACACATACACTCACACCACATAAGAGTCAGTGTTTATATTCACACTACTCTACATACTCACATTGGCAAATCGATTACTATTTCTTTTCTAAAGGTTTGGGTAGCCCTGAAAAGGACTGTTTGTTTTTGAACTCCAGTGACACCTGGTTAATGATGGCATCTTCCAGGCCTGGCACCACACACACATCTTCTTCCCCAGTCTCCTTTCACTTTTTTCTTGGGAGTGCAGAGGCGGGATAACTGGCTTCAGAATCCCAATCTTCTGTCTCTGGGATTCTGAAATTTCTTCTCTCCTTTTCCTCCTCTTCTTTTTTTTTCTTTCCTCCTCTTTCATCCTTCCCTCTTCGACGATGGCCTCCGCGGCCAGTTCATTTAGTATGCGCCTGGCATATTCCAGGTGCATCTGGAGTTCTAGAAGTTTAGCTAGTCTGGTGTTCATTCTGGTGTTGATCAATCAACAAGGGTAGCTAGACTGCCGAGCGATTTTCAATTTATACTAAAAGCGCGGACGTGAAGGAAAACATCCCCTAAAACAAAATTTATATTACCTAGATCATGACCAAACAACGCGCGGACCTAAAAGAAACACTCACTCACTTTTTTACTACCCATTACTATTTTAAACTTTTTTATTAAAAATAATATACTATCCACATACGCGGAGCAGCAATAAACAAACCCCAAATCTACTATTTCCACACGTCAAACATCAAAAAACATCATCTACTATCCACACAAACGTACGTGAATGCTTACAAACACAAACACATACAATCACACCAGAAAAGAGTCAGTATTTATATTCACACTACTCTACATACACACATTGGCAAATCGATTGTTATTTCTTTTCCAGAGATTTGGGTAGCCCTGAAAAGGGCTGTTTGTTTTTTTTGCTTGCGTGAAGTTGAAGCTAGGACGATCTTTTAGTTTCTAAGAATGCGACGTCCTCTGACGATAGGTCTGCTTCTTCGGAAAGAGAAGAAGAACTCTTTGGTGTCGATACGACAATCGACAAAGCCTCTGTCAGGTTCAGGTTCCTGCTGCTGTTGTTGTTGCTGTTGCTGCTCTCTCTGCTGTTTCTGAAGTCTGTACTTTTCTGTCCATTCTTCTTTCTCCCTGCTCATTTCTTCTCTGAAGAGCAGTTCTATCATGTCTTCAGTGACTTTTAACATTCTCACATTCTCTATCTCTTCTGGCTTCGGTATCAGACTGTGTCTGACCCTATGCAAATTCACGTAGGCTTCGTTTAGCTTAGCTAGTTTGGAGCACATCTTCGTAGGAGGATGAGTCGACAATGGATGGTTAGTCTGGAGGCTACCCCGGCTTTAAAGTCAAAGCGCGGACGTGAAGGAAAACATCCCTCTACGGTTTTCGAGCCGCAACGTTCAATGAGTGTCATGAGAGGGATAGTAAGAAGTCAAGGAGCATGAATCAAGATTCCTATAGCCAAACAAACCACAAAGGCCTCTTTTTCAAAACACAACATTTTTTATTCAAAAATCACTTAACACTAACAAACAACTCTAACATTTTTAACAATAATCCAACATTTTTTCAAATCACAAACATTTTTTCAATTAACACTCTACTTTAAACAGGGTTGACAACGTTGTGAATGAAATTGTGATTTCCACTGTTGGAAGTCATTCGGCCATTGATGGACACTACGTTTCCTAGCTTGAGACAAAAGATAAGCATAATGGTCACAAAACCATTGATCTACTTTCACATCGTTTCTGGAAAAAGAACGAGGATCAAAATGAGTCACTAAATGTTCTAAGGAATAGCCCAGGCTGCGATGATGCAGAAAATACACACAGTACTGTCCACACACCAAGGAATCTGTGCCTTGTAATTTCACATTATTGAATCGGGTGGTCTGAGCATTTCTTCTCATAAAGTCAATGATATCGTCTTCCAAAGGAGGCAATCCGTACGAATCGAAATATTCCACACATCCTTCTTGAGGAAAGTAGACGGCTACCCAGTGGGTTCCTGGGAGATGACTGTTGTCCGTGTTGATCACATAAGCTTGATGGTCTTGATGTTTGCGATGAGGGAGTTCATCTTTAGGAAAGACGACAGGATTCCAAGAAGCAGTGTACGAACTGTGGTTCAAAAGGTAATAAAGTTCCCAGGTATCCATGTCTTGTGTTGTTTTTTTCTTCACAGGTAATGATATGTCATCAATTCGATCCTGATTTTTTGCTTGAAAATGTCTGACAAATAACCGTTTCTTCGTTTCGTCTCCTCACTCTGATTCAGGAGAGCTTCGATACGATGGATCTCTTGAGTGGTTAATGGTGGACAAGAATGTTCACGCAAGTCTTTATACCACTGGTGCAACACGACTTTGTCCGAGATGAGACTCCAAGCTTCGTCCAGATACTCGTCCAATTTTTCTTCTTGACTCAGCATTAGGCATTTATCGTGTTGAATTTGACTGGGATGATCGTTTTGAGATCCATAGCAATTTTCTTGATCAGTTCCGTAATTTTTTCGACTAAGTGTTTGGCAAAACAGGAGACTAAATGGGCTTCTTGTTCTGGCCATCTTGACTTCATCATGATAATTTCTTCGTCTTTGTCTTGGGATTCTTCTTCTTCCACGGTCTCCTCACATTCCATGTCCAAAGTTTCTCCACTAGGTAAAGAGGGATAACAGTCTTCCATGGCTTCTAATAATCTAGAATGACTTCTCTTAAACTGTTGATTTCTATGGTATTGTGAAATTCTGCATACAGTAGGACGTTCACTGTGTCAGGTAGAGGATTAGTAAACTGAAGTTCCACACGAATCTGGCCGGATTTTATAGGGTGGAAATGTCCCTCGTCGCTGCCTTGGTCTGGAGTGAAATCAAACGCCCACAAACCGTAGCCTCCTGTATAATCCTCGTACGATATGCCGTGACTGGTGTTGGTTCCTAACTGTCCGGTGGCTTCGTACAGGGACAAGTACGACCTCAAGTAATTTATGTCACCAAACTTAGGCTCAAACGGTCGGGTACACAGTGTCTTGCCATCGCGACTGACTTCGATCTTGGCTACGTTGTAATGATGAAACAGGAAAGGATTTTCGTTGTGGACTCCGTTGAAGGCTGAATTCTTGACGATACCAAGGATCAAACGCTTGGGTAACTGACCTTGGAACAGATGATCTTCGATCATGGATCGCTGTCCAGCAGGAATGGTGAACGTTTTTACTTCCACGCGTCGTATGGGATACTTGGCGGTCGTTCTGCTCAACGTTTGACTGATGTCATTTCCCACTTTTTTGTAACACTTCCAAGCGTCGCACGTAGAGCCTGGCTTCTTGGATGATGGTTTTGTACTCGTTAGCATGGGCCAACAAATGGAAAGCGGTACTGCTACGATTCAGTCTCAGGCGAATATCCACTCCGTTCAGTAAATACTTTTCTTGTAACCACATGTCCAAATGCAAACGATCCATCAGTTCTAAACTACGTTCTTGCAGAATTTTATTTCTACGTGTGTTAAACCCCACATTGTGAGGATCGTCATATGCTGTGAGGGCTGTATCGTTAAACGTGTTATCACCCGCTGTGTCAGATTTCCATACCACGCAAGCATCCAGATGAGTATTCTTGGCTTCTTTTCCGTACGTCAAGAGATTTTCCAGGTAGGCACGATACGGGTAAGTATCCATGCTGCTCCTGACCAGTTTGTTATTCAAGTACAAGTCCACTGAGCTGAACAAGGAATGCATGAAATTGTTGACGTGCGCTACCCTATCACTGGCTTCAGGATTGGTGTTGTCCGTTTTGATCACTTTGACTTTCTTGTACAGGTAACTGCTATTCAGATCGATGTAATCTTCGGGCTGACCTTTGATGTCAAACTCGATGGGAGCGGAATCCGTCAAAGAGGAGACGGGATGAAATTCCACCCACTGGGATTCTTGCATCGTCATCATGGTGGGTGGCATGGCAAACAGATCCAGTTCCGACTTGGAACAAGCGCAAGACTCTCGGTGCATCATTTTTTCTCTGTGTCTTAATATTTTAATAATCGAAAACGTCTAAGTCTCGAACGGTTCTTCTTTTCTTTGTCTTTCTAGCTTTAGAAGTGTGAAGTCTGGTGAAAGGGTGTTTTCTTCTTCGTCTCTTTCTGCCTTGTCCTTGCTGAATGCCTGACTCGGTACCGTGCATGGCATTTATAGGTGTTTCTCGTCGACCCGAAAGGTCTTTACCCGTTTGCAGCAAGATATTTTTGCCTGCCCTCAAGAAAGCTTCTTTGGGGTTTTGTTTGTCGATGATGACATTTTGGAGAAATTCTTTGCCTTGTGTCAGTGCCGCATCTTTCAATGCGTGCAATCCGCGTGTCACCATCGGTTTCAACACCGGAGCCACCGAACGAAAAGCCGATTTTAACATATCTCCTAAACCGTGTCCTCGCTGTCGAGCAACCCCTCGGTACACTGGATACATGACTTACGAGTCGTGAGAGAACCGTTTTCGAAAATGGAGTTTCACCGTGACTTTCCCTTTGGTGAATGGAATATTTTGTCCCAGATCTCCTTTTATGGCAATGTTGACCGTGTCCAAATAAGATTTGCTGACAGGCAAATAGTGAGGATGTACAAATTCGCGGTGAATGTGATAAGTGTTTCCACCTTCCTCGTCAGTGGCCGTGGCAGAATCCACTTTGAAAAGAATGACACGCAGTAACGGCACGGAGGTGTGTCCCACCACGTTATACTCCACCACATCGGAGTACACAAACATCAAATTCAGTCCTTGGCTCAGTTCTACCGGGGAACGAAATAACTTGCTAAAAGGCTCGTTGTCGTAAATGATTGGTAATTCGTTTTTCTTAATCATGGCCATTCTCATGTCCATGTCTCCGCCCAACATGTCAAAGAATTCAGGACAAAATAAAATGGACACGATTTTACCCCCGTCAAATTTCATCAGGAAGCGACGAGCTGCTTTGCGGTACTCCATGGTGACACTTTTTTTGACACTTTCCAAAGGTTTCAGAAACACGACATTAAATCTGGAGGTAATGGTGCTGACCAAATGTTGACCACTAAAATAATAGCCTGGGGGAATGAACAAGTGGTAGGACCACTTTTGAGTTTTATCATCATAGGTTTTGTGATCATATTTGACATGGGTATTCAAGCACTTTTGCATTGGCTCGTCATGAACTTCCACCGTAAAAAAATTTTGATTAGGAAGGACATTGAGGACTTGGGTCGGGTGAATGATTTCCACTAAAGCCACTTCCCAATGGGCTTCGTGATCTAATGGGATGGCCTGAGGTAATTTGGCCGTGTAACAGCACAACGTGTTCTTGGGAAACACCTCCATGGAACTGTCACTGGGTAAGGTTAAGTAAAATTGGTTGTTATTACTCATAATTCCAGAGTTCTGTGGCTGTCCTAGGGGTTACTGGACGTCAAAGGCGTGTCTCCGCCCAAAATGGGGTTATTGTTGTTATTGGAGTGGTGACTGGCACTGACACTGGACACAAGGTTCCCGTTGTTCCCGTTCGAGGTGAATTTCAGGGAGGGATTAGGAAGCAGGTCACCGATGCAACTGCTCAATAAAATGGTCCACAATTGTTTGTCTCCTTGTTGCAAACTCAAATTGGCGATGGCTGCTCCGATGACACAGTACACCACAAAGATTTCGCAGAAAAAGACGATTTGCGTTTTAGGCACACGCTCTCCACACCACACCCACATGGGTTGTTTCTGTAAATCTTGCAGAGAAGAACTGGGTGAAGGAATGGTTGACGTAGCTGCGTCTGTGTGAAAGGGCATGATGGTCACTTCTTTTTATAGTCGATGACTTGCGAAGCGTCGATCCAAGAATCGAAACTGGGTGGATATCCTTTCCAACGTACTTTGACTTCTTTGACACGTCGTTTGCCCACTTTACGGGTTCTGCGTTCGAGAATGCCTTCGATGTCGTACACGTCGTCTTCTTGTTTGGTGACACGTTGTAACTCGGGCAAATAAAACGTTCCTTTGAGCACTTCTCCGTTCATGTCTTCCAATTTATAGACGGCAGGATGACGGCCATGCACTCGTCCAGTGACACGAAACAATTCGGTCGTCCAGTTACGTAAGTATCCTTTGTCGAAAGTGCGTTTGGTTTTGCCAATGCGCACCTAATTTCCAATGGCCAACATTCCACTTTTCTTGGGGACAGCCCTCGTCGGGGACGTACCAAACAGGCGCTCAAACACCAGCACTTCGTTGTCGGGAGTCGCTTCTTGCGGGGCACGTCCAATGCTTCGATGGTAAGATTGGTTGTACGCTTGCACCAGGTGTGGTAAGATGTCGGTGTACTTCAGAGTGTGATGATGCGTAAAATATTTCCACATGCGTTCTTTCAAAGTGCGTTGAAAACGTTCCACGATGCTGGCTTTGGTTTCAGGATTCTCGGTGGTAAAAGAATGAATGTCACGTTTCTTTAATTCTTTTTGGAAAGCTTGGTTCAGAAATTCGGTGCCTTTGTCCGTTTGCCATCGAAGAGGGTGACGACCGCTTTGTTTCAACACCCGTTGCTGGCCTCGCACTAACTCGCTGCTCGATTTGGAAGTCAAGGGTACGACCCAGGCAAATTTGGAAAAGACGTTGATGACACAAAACAAATATTTGTAGCCGCGATTGTAGCTGGCCAAATGAGAGACATCGGCTAAATCGGCTTGCCATTGATGATCGATGCCTTTCACTCGGGTGCGACTTCTGGAAAACTTGCATCGAATGGGCTTGTGTAAAGTGTAAGTAGCTTGTTCTTGTAACCATCGTTGCACTTGAGGTAAACGGAGACTTTTCAGTCGCGTTTTGGCAGCACGATACAATTTTTGAACTCCTGCGTAACCTGCAGGATGGGAGGGATCGTAGTAAATGCTGCCTAACACCTTCTCCATTTTGTTGGTTTGTTAATAAGGCACCCACTCTTCGAGGATGCTACTTTGGGTGGGACGAAAGGGTGGTTTGGAAACGGATTTACGTGTCCGATGGGTTACGGGAGTAGAAGTCGAAGGTAGTGGTGGTGGTGGAGGTGGCAATGGAATGGCTTTGGTCTTCTTTTCTGTTTTCACTTCTGGTTTCCCTTCTTTCTTTTTCACTTCTGTCGAAGGAGGAGTGGACATCATCTTTTTAACCCAAGTTTTCATTTCTTCTCGTTGGGGTGTGGGGGACGGGGTCAACAAGGATGCTGCAATCTTACTTGACATGGGAGCTGCTGTTTGAAACACTTCTCGTATCTCTTCTTCCTCAGGTCGTCGTGGTTTAGCATCTCTGGTGACCCCTGGGGATGGTAGTAGTGGTGGTGGTGGCGGTAGTGATGATGGTGCTGGACTTTTCATCAAGGTCTTAAAATCTTTCAGAGTGGGTAGAGCTATTTCGTCTAAAGCTTTCTGGTGAAAGAGTTGCAGTCGTTGCAAGAGTTGATCGTACTTTTGCGATTTTTCTGTTTCTGATAAATCTTTGCGATCCATCAAGGACTGCAATTCGTGTTGTAACTGGGACATTTCACTCAAATTGGGATTGTTAGGTAAATGTGGGGTGCGTTGTTCTTGCCAACGATGGTATTCCATCCATCGTTTGTAAGGCACTAAAGCTAGTTTTCGTCCTTCCATGGCATGTCAGGGGTAGATTCTGAGATCTTGGGACTTCAGAGGGCCTTTTTATCTTGCTCCTACCAGTCCTCCCAACATGGTTCCCAAGACTCCTTTCAGTAAGGGGCCTAACAAGAGGGGTAAAATACCTCCACGTTGGACCAACATCTTCTTCTTTTGACGAATGGGAATTTTCTTTTGAACCATTTGGCGCAGAACGTGACGATGTTTGCCTAAACATTGTTTCTGGTGTTTGGACAAAGGGATCGTGCCTTTCAACACGTTCAAACAACATTCGCACACGGTATCGATGACCTCTTTGGAGGCTGATTGAATGAGTTTTTTTCGTAGGGGTGGAGAAGCTTTGGACAGGACAGATAACATGTCCCCATGTTTGACTAAACGAGGAGGCAGTCCTTTCCTTTTCTTTCCTTGGGTTTTAGAAGAGGGATGTTTTCTGGAGGGTGACATCTTTGAGTCTTCAGCACCAAAAACACTGATACCCCTACTTAGTCACAGACCTTTTTTATACTGGAACGCGTCGCCACTGATTATCTTTACGTCGTATCAACTTGAGGAGAGGCATGACACATCGTGCAGGGTACGCAACGGACTAAATCGAGCCAGTTCTTGCTTGGACAAATCCAGTAAACTTTGTAACATGCCCGATCTCTCTTGGACATTGATTTTGGGAGCAGGTACTTTGTGAGCCGCGGACACTGCCGCTAAACTGGAGGGTCCTGCCATTGGGGAAGTTCTTGGGGTCATCAACGGATACGTTCTTGGTGTGATCAACGTCTCCAAGTACTTTTCAGTTCTTGGTGTCATCAACGGAGAAGTGACTGAACCTGAGGCTACCTGAGACGCGGTCACCGTCGTGACAGGTCGTGGTTTGCGAGTGTAAGGTTGCGTCCTGGTTGAAGTGCCTCTCTTGCGACTAGTTTTCTTCTGTGGGCTTTTCTTTTTCTGGGGACTTTTTCTCTGTTTCTTTTTGTGGGGGCTTTTCTTTTTGCGGGGTGGTGTCTGGTAAGAGGAGGGTCCCGCCACTGGAGAAGTTCTTGGAGACACGTTTCTCCTTCGGGACCTGGTCTTGCCACCGTGGCTCTTTTTCTTCTTCTTCGAGCTTCGTTTGACTTCTTTTTTCTTGGGAAGAACTTTGGGAGCATTAGGATCCCATCTTAAGAGAGAGCGAATGATGACCCCTCCTAGAGTACCACTCCCTCTAGGTTTCAAAATGATTTGTTTTTTTGGTTTGAGTGTCGATGCGGGGATCGGCCAGTTGGGTCAAAGCGACTTTGTTTCGATCGAAAAAGCGTTTGGTTTGATGAGGAATCTGAATGATCCCTTGGAGTAATTGACGTGCTGTCACCGTGAACCATCGTAAGACTTCTTTGAGACTAGCTTCTAAGACACGAGCCCGTATTTGTTGATTTTTTTCTCGACTGATGCCATACAAGGCACGAATCAATTTGACGGGAAGATGTGATTGAAGGGACGTCACGTTCACACTGTGTGAGACAGAGGAAAAGTGTCTGAGGTTTGTAAAGATTTTTTTGAAGTGAGATTAAGTCGAGGACGGAGACGTGTACAGGACAGGCCCTCCGTCTTGGCACCCGTGGTGAAACAAGTGGGTACGAAATCGCAAATCCTCGGGGGTCGTAGGTTTCAAATCGACGAGTAAATAGGCGTGTGGAGTTTGGGTGGCATCGTCGTACGCCTGAGTCAGCCAAGGCGTTCCTAACTGTTTGGCTAAGACTTGCACTTGCGATTTATCTCGAGGACTTTTAAACAAGACCACGTAATGCGCATTGAGACTGATGGTGCGATGGGCTTTACTTTGTTGAAACAAATTTTGAGTGATGTAAACGACACTGGCATTACGATGATGTCCTTTGCGCGTAAACCACAGTTTAATTTCTTCTTCGTCTTCTCCTAACATGTAGTCGAAAATAACCAAATGGGTTTGACGGGAGTCAGAGACGATGTCATCGTCTTGTTTATTAATGCCTTCCACAGAAACGATGGAATCGCCTTGACTTTCTCGCAAGAGACTGTACGCCGATTGCCACTCTTTGTAACACCACACGATGCGTTGGGGTGGACGATCGATCAAATGATGTTTATGTTCGATCAAACGTTTGACGAATTCGGTTTTGCCTGAACCGCTAGGTTCCGCAATGAGCATGTTAAAGGGATGGCGAAGAAACAAAGCCTCCCAACTGGCACGATCTAAGTGTTCGTCGATGACTTTGACAGTAGAGGAAGAAGAAGCAGAGACAGCAGATGTAGCCATAGTGTGAGGAATGTCACTTGTGACACAAAAACAGACAAGACAAGAGTTTATATACTTTTTTCAGGACACGTTTATTGAATGTTTTAAACATGAATACGAAAGACAAAAATACATAAAAGCCAAAGGCTTAAGTACAACGATAAAAGGCACATCGAAATTATCAACGTGGAATAGAAACAAGTGTCTGTACAACATGTTTTGGGTAAGGTTTTGACCAGTTCTATAGGGGGTAAGGTCACACAAGTGTCCTCCCGAAAGGGTTTTTCAGGCATGTCCACTACAGTCCTGTCCTGGGTGACGGGTTCTTCTGGCACCGTCACTAACACAGGTTGAAAAGTGACTTTTTTTTTCCTTGAACAACTCTCGTGCATACTGGGCCACTTCTTGGGTCCAAGCCTCAAAATCCCATTCTTTCCAGGCACGGACATCTGTCTAATGGGGGTGTAAGTCACAAGCTACACACACATCCTCATACCCTTCTTGGGTAGCTAAAGGTTGACGAATCTTTTTTTCCCGTAGAGGTCGAGAAGTATCCAGATGAAACCGCAAGGCTTTGAGCAAAAGGAGTCTTTCGTGACCATTTAAGGCCATTGGGGTGGTAAGTACTGATGGTAAAGAGTCCACAAGGAATCGGCTGGTAAACGAAATCCTAGAAAACAAGTCACTAAGATAGACACCACTTGTCGTCCCAAATTGAATGGATACAGTTCTTGTAATAATCGATGGTAATGATCCACGGTTTGAATATGGTCATGGAGTTCCTTCCACGGAATCTGTTCAATTACATGTGACATAAGTCGTGGCATGGTAGCCTGTTTTTATAGTCTCTTTGTTTCGGAAACGATACACGTACTTTCTAGCCAGAGATCTTTGTTCTCCAGTGGGGAATCTAAATCTTGCATACTGTAACCGAAACGTCAGAGTTTGTTTAGAAATTTCCTCTTCCGCTAAGTAGATTCCACGTAAAATATGTTGGTAATCCTTTAACTTGTCTTCCTCAATGCGTTGCTCTAGGTGAATCTCGAAGTAACCAAAATTATGAACACGTGGATCATCGGGGACCTGGAAGTATTGAACAAGGTCTGACCACTGAAACAATTTCTGACGAATCAGTTCTCTTATACCATTCAGGTACCAGTGGTTAAAGATCTGGTGACGTAACGGATGCAACTGTTCTTTACGTTTGACTTGTATATTGACCAGCTCTCGATAAATCCTTTCTCTCAACTCCACAGGCAAAGCACGAATGTTCTCTTGTAAAGTATCCATAAACAGGTTGTGGTAAGTTACTTCAATGTCTCGGTCCCACTAAGGGTAAGTAATGACAATTCGGTGACCATCGAGCATGTTCTACGTAGGCCGAATCTTGTGGTTCCCAGTGGTGAAGTGACACACCGCAACTGAAGCACTTCACTTTATCGCCTTCGCCCAAGTAGAACACTCCGGCTCTGGCTAATTCTTCGGGGGTCGGTCCTCCCAGATACTTAGGCCATTTTCCTTTGAACGACTGAAGACGATTTTCAGCGGCATCACTTTCGCATCCCTGAGGTTTGGCACGCACAGCATCACTTTCCATGATAGGGGTAGTAAAAACAAAGTTTCCATGATGCTTTACGGCATCGCTAAGGTCACAGCGTACAGCATCGTTCCGATCGCAAGGCTCACAATCGCATTCTACTTCAGAAGCCCCACACTTGAAGTGTGCCTGTCTGAACTTGTTTTGTGTTTCTCTGAAAGTATTCATCTTGTTCGCTTAGTCTTGGTACTCACAATGAACAATCAATCTTGCCTAGGGTTCCTTTTTATATACAGACCAATACCGACGTGTCCATACGGTAAGGTGAAATGATTGGGAAGTCGCACTCGCTTCTGGTACACGATTTAATAGTTTTTTTCCAAGGGTCGACTGACGATGTGGTGAGTGGGTAAACGTACAATCTTGTTCGGTTGATAGGTGGTCACTTTAAAGTGTTCATCTTTTCCAGACTGCAAGGCTTCTTTCAATACCCCAAAGTTCACCACTCGACTGGTACGAAAATTCAGAGTCAATCCTTTCACTTTACACTTCGTGTGCACTTCTCCTTGTTTGTCCCGGTATTCGTAGCCGTAATTTTTAGGACCGCCACTGGCGAAACTTAGAATCTTGTCGTCGGGGTGTTCGTCTGTCCAGGCTCCTAAACGGTCTCCTTCGATGTCAGGGTGCTGTTGACTCGGGTGATCGATGTAGATGCAACTGTCCGTGTCAAAGTAGAGGACGCGTTCCCCTAACAGTTCTAAAGCTTCGTACAATTTAAGCTAGCATGAGCTGTCACGTAAGCCGCAATGATGACATTTCCAAAGGGGTCGTCTTGTACAAAGTCCAGATCTTCTTCGTAATTGACCAAGATCAAATTCTCGCGAACGACGTCCACGTGTTTCATGAATTTGGTTTTGTCGTGAATCATCTGGAAATAGCGGGAAGGTTCTGTCAAATATTCCGTCTTGGGTAAACACGGGCGTTGTGCCATTTTTCCCCACAAGCAATTTAACATCACTTTGGCAAACGATCGCCTGCCTTCATTTTTCTCGATGTGAAAAGTGATGCCTTCTTGTGCCCAGCATTTCTCTTTGAATGTCTTTTGGTCTTCGGGAGTGTGACACCAGGACGGATAGCCACTGGCTTCTTGCTTCAATTTGAAAAAGGCATCCACGTAGTCTGCGAAAATGCCTTTCTGCGTGGGGTCACCCTTGTGGTATTGTTGTGTCTTGGGAAAGTGGCAAATTTCGTACACTTCTAACAGTTGGTATCCCATGTCCAGAGCTTTGAACAATTCTACGCTGACCCACGTCCTCGTCAAGGCGCGTTCTTCCTAGGTGTGCTGACAAGGCTGGTCTTGGTCGCACGTTTCGGCACAAGTACGGCACAAAGGAAACATCAGTTTGCCTTGACAATCGTGAGGTAACACGGGATGGTACAAGTCGGTGGGAGGCAAAACTTTGCACATGATCAAACCTTCGTATTGTCGAATGTTTTTCAGGTCGATGTGTTCCGTCAACAATTGTGGGTGCCCTACAGGAAAGCGACAATATTTGCATACGTAGGGATACAGCGAACAAACGTCCAAGTATTTCATTTCTTCTCCTTTTTCTGCGTCGGCTTGGTACAGCAAACAGGTGGCATTGGTCCATCCTCCATACAAACTATCCCTTGGGTTCAGGGGGTCGATGAACTGGTAACTTTCCACGAGGCGTTTAAATTCGGGATTGGTTTTCAAACGGTGATCGTATTCGTGTTCCCACATTTCCACCACTTGGTATCCTTCCTGTTCTAACGTTAGGCGTCGCTGACAAGTGGCCTGGTACAAGTCTTCCATGGTTCGTTGTAAAAACTGATTTTTAGTGCCACGGTCAGGGTAACAGACGGGGCATCCGTGAAATAAGCAACCCTTAAACTCGTACACGATCTTGGGGTTTTCTAAGTCCCAGCCATCGACCGAATGCGTTCCGATGGTCTTTTCGCCCCCTCCGTTGCGGGCATGCTGAACCAATTTGTCTTCCTTGTCACATAAGTAATGTAACCAGCGTAGGGCTTTGACCGAGTATTGACGTTTGACATAGTTGGTCGTTTGAGGACTGATGACAGCCACGGTATTTTCAGGCATGAATCGTTGCCGGTACACTAAGGAACACGCTTTGGCAATGATGCAAGCTTCTTTCAAAGGATCGACCCCTCCGTGTTCCATGAACAGTTCTCGAAATTTTCCACAGCAACGCCGTAAAATGTCCACGTCGGAACGACAATACTTTAACATTTCTTCGTGAAAGTCGAAAGGGTCCGAGGTGTGAGCCTGATACCAAGCGTAGAAAGCTTCTCGTTGTTCGGTACGCATGTTGTCGGGGTCGTAATAGTGAGCCTCAGGCAAATGGGGTAGAACGGCGTGTTGATTGGAAAGTGAGGAAAATACCCTTTAGCCATTTCTGTCATTCCAAATGTTTTAGGCATTCGGCTCAAAGGCATGGCCAAGTAGCTCATCGAATCTTTAAACTGTACTTGTCCCACTTGCATGAAAATGATTTTGGCTCCGTTCAAAGTGACTTTAGGACGCTCGGTGCCATGTTCCGTATAGTATCTGAGAAGAAACTGTCCATCGTATCCGGAGAAATTGTGAGCCATCACCGTGGCATGACGATGACAATCTCCGTAACGTTCGATGTCCTCTTGGCTCCACGTCTTGTCGATGGGGTCTAAGGCCCATCGGGCGAAATCGGCTAGCGTGTTCGGTCCTCGAAAGATTTTTTTCACGCCCTCCAGGAATCTTGCTGAAATGAGGGCAATGACTGAAGATAGGTTCTTGAATGCACTTCTCGCACGCTCGATGAGCCACGCAGAAATTAGGAATGTGAATACCGGTCTCTTGCATGCATTCGAAATCGAAAAAGATGAAATTGTCTTTCTTCTTGTGACCGTCCTCTTTCTCTGGTTGGGGTTGGGTTTTTTGCACGTAACATTGGTGTTCCAAGTCCACGATGTGGTGACAAATGTGACATTCTTCCTTTCCTGAACATACGTGTGCCTTGGCACTATTGGTACGTATGCCTTGTCCACACGTAGGGCACAATCTCAGGAGTTGACAAGCACATTTCTGCTGTGAACCTTGCGTCTTCAGATGTTGCTGGTAACAGGCAGGGCTGACAAACGTGCGCAGACAAGCAGGACAATGCACTGGTTCTTGCCCTTCGCTCAGACAGGGTTGAGAGGCCAAACATCCTGAGCATTTCGATCCACAATGTTTGTGTTGCTCTCGATTATTATAACCATGGTCACATTTCTCACAGTAATATTTGTATCCCAGGAATTTGGTGATACTGGTAATGGTATCGAAATGGTCATCGTGATTATAGAGGTGAATGTATTTTCCGTCCTTAAAGTCTTGGCCTCGAAACAACAGAGGTCCGCGCACTTCTTGAGGGTGCACTTTCCAGGTGTAGCGTGGAGCTAGGGCATCTTGCAATTTTTGCATCTCAGGAATGCCACAGGGTGAGTCTTTGGACAGGCCTTTTTGTTGTAACAGAAGTTCTGCTTCGTTTCGTTGTTTGGCTCGGTTCGATTTTCGAATGTTCTCCCAGTCTCTTTTCCATTCTACCGTGTCGTTCTTGTTGGCATAGGTTCGTCCCACCACGATAACCCTGGCTAAACACATCTGGTCTTGAGGGTTGTTAATTCGGACGGGGCTTGTTTTGGTGTTACGAAGGCCGTCCACCAATACGACCTTTTTGCGGCCAGTCCCTTGAGGAGGAGAGACGTGGGTCATGTCCAGTGTGGCTTTTCCATCGGTGATGTCAAACTGGTCATTGTATTGTTGTACGTGTTGAATCTTGTCCATGACTTTGGAAGCGGTCAATTCTGCAGGGCTGCTAAACTCGATCCAAACAAGGGATTTCAAACCGTCGTGTTGTATGGAAAGTTTCAAGCGATCGTCTTCTTTGGGTTGACATTGTCGCTTGAGTGTGGTAAGCAAAGAATTCCACACCCCGGTGATGAACCCTTCTGCTTTCTCTAAGGGTACGTCGGACTTGAAATCTTTAAACTTCACCGTGTATTTGTAAGCCGTGGTTCTAAATTTTCTAGAGGAGCGCTTTTCTGTCTCTCGAATGGAATAGTATTTTTCAGGGTTAACTAAGGGTGGTGAACTTTGTTTAGAGGGTTCGGATTCTGGTTCACTCATGTCCTCTTCAAAATCACGAATGAATTTGAGCCAAGACTTCAGCTCTGGTACGAGGCGATAGATCACGTTTCTGCCTCTTACTTTCTTCTTTCTTCTGAAATGAATTGGATCGTTTCATCTTGATAGCAAAAAGTCAAATGACTAAAATTTAAACACCATGGACTAATTTATAGTCATGGCAGACCAGCGTATAATAAAGGGTATGTGTCTTGTCCTTTCTCTCTTCATTTCACTCTCAAACCGAGCACAACGATGGAAGAGACTGCCCAGATCGAACGTTTCATCAGAGCGTTGCGAGGGGTCATTAGAAAATTTTCTTCAGACCAGCCGACGGACTACTCTCCTTCCTTTCGAGAAAAAAGTGAAGATACTTGCTATATCTGTCAGAAGAAAGGGCATTGGTCTTCAGAGTGTCCAGACCGTCAAAAAAGAAAACAAGGGGTTAGAAGAGACAAAAGTCAAGATACCTGCTATTATTGTCAAGAAAAAGGACATTGGTCTCCAGATTGCCCTAAGAAACAAGAGGAGCAAGAAGAGAGGGATTCTGGAGAGGAAGAAGAAGAGGAAGAAAGTAGACAGGTGAAGAAAAAGAAACAGGAGAAGAAAAGAAGAAGGGAAGAAACTGAGGAGGAAAAGACTGTGACGGTGAAGAAATTGAAAAAACAGAGAGACTAAACAATGAAACAGAAGAAGTCTATGAACTTTTTAAAGTGCTCTGTTGTGAATTGTGAATTGGATTGTAAATATTTATAAAAGAATAAATTAGGTATAAAAAGGTAAGTGTCTTTGGGTTTTGATTTTAAAATAAGAACGTACACTTACAGATTAATACACACGTACTATAGGGGTAAAAATTTTTTTTTTTTTTTTTTTTTTTTTTGTTGTTTATTTTAGTTTGAATCGATGTTGGCAACTGAAAGTCTTTCTCTTCTCGAGAGACGTGGGTGGCCCTGAAAAGGCCCTTTTTTCGTGTAAGGGTGAGTTTAAGCAATCAACTTTAACTGTCTTAAGCCTTTGCCACGACCAAGGCCGACTTCTGGACTGCGTACTGTTGATGATGATTTGGTTGAAATCACTAAGGGTGGCACGGTAGGCTTAGTCACAGGGTTGGCGTGTTTAGCTCGGGAAGGTCGTATTCTCTTCGGTCGTAATAAAGACGTCTGATACATTTGTTTCAGACTTCTTAACTCCGCTAAAATGTCTAACAGTACCGTGACCGTTTGATTTTCACACCCTTGTTTCTTTGCTGCTGCTGCTTCTTCTTGTTGATTTTTTCTTACCTCTTCTTCTTGCTGTTGTTGCTGTAGGAGAAAAGCTTGTTCCGCTTCCTTTTGCTGTTGTATAAATTTCTCCAATTCTTCTTTCTGTCTCTGTCTAAAATTCTCCACGTGCGGTAATGAAGGAGACGAAGGTTCCGGAACAAATTCTTGCGAGTAAGAAAATCCACAAAATCCCAATTCACCTCTTCTGAAAGTAAGTCCGGGTTCCCTTGGGCGGTCTCCACTGCTGGTGCACCCCAATTGATCGTTTTCGGAGTTTCCGTCATGTTGAAAACACTGTCACATGGATTGACTACACACAGGCGCTAGCGAATCTATATAGGCCACGTGACGTCACAGACTGGTCTCTTCCGATTGGACGTGGGCTGACTGAATTTTGTAACACGTGTTTGGATTGGTCAATGAACTCAATCCGTTTCAATCCTTCCTCTGCCTATAAATAAACGCAGTTCACTGCATTGATTCACCTGTTCTCGGCGCCTCAACATGTGGACCGACGTTCAATCTTCTACGCTTGTGTCTTCGATGATGTTCAGGACGGACATACCGATGTATGTCCGATCCAAGTGGACAGTTGTCCATAGGACCGACACAAGCCTATGGATACGTAGGATTTACGTGGAGAGGCAAGGATGCCTCAAAAGAGTTTTAGTCTATGGACCTACCATTAGACGAAGCCTAAGACGAAGATGTCGCAGATGCCCTTTATGTTAAAGGCATATTAACATAAACCCAAAGGCCCTTTTCAGGGCCACTCATAGGTCTCGAAAAGATCTTGACTTTCAATTGCCTAGCCCATTTGTTTTATATTTTGTTTTTATTTTTTTATTTTAAAAAAAAATAGGTACCCGCTCCCTATTTCAATTTTTTGCCTGTTCCCTTTCCATAGACCCATCAGGTCGGGACCGTATTAAAATAGGGTCCCGACCCTGTTCCATTTCCCCTTGTCCCTAGATAGGCCTACACAGTATTCCCATGTTCCATTCCCCTTGTCCCTAGACAGGCCCAAACTCTATTCCCATGTTAAATTCCCCTTGTCCCTAGAATGGATATTTTTTTTCCCCCATGTTAAATTACATAGTCCCCAGAGTGGATATTTTTTTCTCCTATGTTAAATTTTACATAGTCCCCAGAGTGGATATACCCTTTTTAACATGGAAGTCCCCTAGTCCCTAGGGTGTCCCCATTCACTACTAACGAAGCATAAGTAATGCCCTTATAAATTTCATCCATACATATCCAAAGAAGGTCACTGAGAGCAACATTCTTTTGCTTTAGTGCCTGTGTTATGTATTTATATTAGTATGCACCAACCATGCAGGGAGACACAGCGTGCCACAAATTTCTTGCTAGTTGTGTTTACCTTAAGAGCACAAACCTAACTATTTTAGGTATTGTTTGTTGCAGATGTTTGCAAGATTCAAACATTTAGGACTGTGTGTTGGTACTAATGCCACAAGGACAGCACTGAACCATATAAGGAAATATCATGATGACTTATTAAGATGGAAAACTGAAGTTATTTTGTCAATGGAAACAGCTAGAGATATTGCAGAATAATGTTGCATCTCCTCTGTCTTCAAAACCCATGTCACCAAGAATGCATGAGCAAGAATCACAACATGATGGATACTTTTGTGAGCAACAAGGGGACATAAAACATGTTGACCCAGTCAAATCATAAAAGTAGGACTTATGCATCCTACTTAAGTGTAAAATGGCCCCTCACTGTAATGGTGTTACAAATGAGGTCTCCTTATAATATAGGTGCAACCACTGCCGCGTATTGATACGATTCGCGATACATCATCTATACATTGATGTAGTTTTCATCATTAGAATGTCTATCAGTGGCAGAGTGGTTCTGTAATATAATATTGACATACTGGTTGCATTTCGAATATGTATATTACAGATGGACATAGACTTACAATCTGCTCATATGATATTTTCTTTTCTTTGACACGATGAACGAAATAGTTCCAGCAGACTATAAAATACCAAAAGCAAAGAACAAAGTATTAAAAAAAAACCAAAAAGACTTTATAGAATCTTAGCTTTTCCATAAAAGTTTATGAGGAGAAGGATCATCAGATGAAACGGCATTTCGTCCCATGTTGGCAAATTTTGGAGAACTAAAATATCCGTGTTTGACAAGACCAATAGTCGCACTTACTGCAAAAGCAGCTGGACCAACCAGAGAAAGACAATTATGAGGAAACCATGTTTGGCAATCACTGCAGTGTTGTTATTGTGGAATCACCAGTCACGCCAGACGTTACAGTATCATCTATATGTATTCTCAACAATGCAGAGATTGACTTCATTTTAGGTGGTTAATTCAGGACAAAAGAAACAAGTGCCTTGACATGACATCTTTTGTGCAAGTATATCAGATTGTGCTAAAGTGTACTATGCAGATGTTAAATAATTCAAGAAACTGCATTATTTGTCTTGTATCACAGTAAGAACAATGACAGAGAAAAAGACAAAATAATAAGTGACGCGAACTGTGATGGTTACATCAGAATTCTTATCTGCATCCATGCAGCAGGAGCGATAGTAAATTTTAAAAAATGTAGAACATAGCAAAATTGAGTTTATTAGAGAAACGGACAGCTTGTATGTGCAATATATGTGAAGAACAGAATGAGTTGAAAGTTTCTTTTTCTCCTATTGACAGTATCAAGCACTCACATAAACTTGTGGGATCTGTAAAGAAAACTAAACATTGTGAACTCAGATTATTCGGAATCATATTGACACATCAGTCCAAGTCATAACTTTGTGATGTTTATGAGAACAAAAAGCATACATGTGCTGCATGTGTCTCAGGCACTTTGTCAGAAAGTGAAGAGGAAATGAGACGTGTTGTGAATGAAAATATTGTTTCTGAAGCAAAAACGTGTATCCTTACGATGATCCATATCCCATGATGAAAGCAATGTGATAAATCAGGTAGTCGTATGTGGACTGACCGATTACTAGAGATTAGATGTAGTTCATAAATATAGTGTCCTATTTACTCCTGATGATTGGACGAATCATGTTGATGTATCGGAAATTGTAAATGATGTAATTGTCGATGCTAAGATTATGCTGTTGAATCCCATACATCTGATGATAATTAAATGAATACATTTCGACAAATACCAAGTTTGTTATTGAAAAAATTGTTGCCATTATGGACTGAAATATAGTTAAACGTGCCTGAAAATGAACAATAGAGGATATCATATCTTCATCCGTTACAATAATGTGTCTTCTAAACGGAGCCAACTCCTAAAGAAAGAAAACAATGCATAAACACTTGTTTGCTAATTCCCAATTGATCTTTTAACAATAATTTTTTTATTAAAAAGATAATTGCATGAAAGTAAAACTTTTAAATAAAATTAAGAGTCTTAGCTAGTTCTTCTGCAACTAGAATTGATAAGAACAAGTGTGTTTTGTCCAAAGTATATCACATCATTCCTACAAGAAGTTTGGCGGGATTCCAAATAACTATATGAGAGGATTCACTGCATCACATTGTACCTACAATACGGTTGGTGGACAACAATTAAAATACATGTCCATTTTAGTCAGAATAGGTCCATCTCCAGTGTGGGATTACTGCGCAAAAGCTTATATCAATTGTTTTGGGTAAAAGAGAGCTTATTAAGTACCTTAAAACACCATTAATATAATTATATTATTAACGCAGTTCTAATTTTATTCTTTTATTTCAGATCCGATATTTTCACTATATCTATTTTATTTGACAAACTATAATGAAGACATTCAAATACGATACCGACACACACTAGTCTGCACAATTTCATAATAAAATATATCTTTATGCAAAATTATCAACAAAATGTCTGTTGCCTAGAGTTTCAGCAATAGCTTGGATTCCAACCTTATTGACTTCTAGCCTTCTTCCTATTTGCTTCTCTCCACACTTTTCTTGATTACGTCATACATTTCGTCCTGTATTTGCATAGTCAGATTAGCGTTATGGACAATCGGAAAAGCAGCATTGCCTACCTGGACTAGGATCATTTTCCTCACAGCCTGAATATGTATGTATACAGCTTATTATTAGTATATTGTTACAACTTCCATCTATAAGATCGCTGCGCGAATTTCATTTGATATTTTGTTACCACTTTCGACCATATTTCCACCAGATTATCATTTATGATGTTGTTATCACCTCCACTCATGTTATATCCACTCTAATATCATTTGCTATATTGCTACCACTTTCAGTCATGCTATTTAAAGTAGAATGTTCTTTGGGTGCATTTGTAGTCCATATAGGTAGCAGTGTCATATAATATGTTATGAACTGAAACTGCCATAGTTTGCATTTTACATGATGTCGAGTTTTAAAAAGCAACATATATAATTTCTATTTTAATACAGGGAGATATTGGTAACATTAGGCTGGATTCTTCTTGAAGAAAAATCTATGTTAATGCTTTTTTAAACCACCTAGTGTTATTTGTTATCACAGCATGCGTGCACATACTTCGGAAGAATATTAGGTACCTTACTTTGAAGTATTAGTTCATGATAACAAGAACAAGTTCATCATTGTATGAAACCTCTCAGATCCTCGAACACCGACAAGCCTGTCTAATTTTGATGCCAAATTCCACAGTACGATGTGTGCAGCATAAACATTATAATTCATAAGAGTACCTAAACCAAATAAATATATCCTCGGAATATGGGATTTCTCCTAAAAAAAATACTTCAGAATGGGGAATGAACTTTGTATGCATGTTCTGTTATATGTATATCATATTATAGGATATGTTTTCATTATTATCCAGTCAGTCCAATATTACATTGTTTTGTTGATTTCAAAGCGTTATCAATATGAGGATGAGAAATGTGTAGCTTAGAATACATATTTGGTATTTCTTCAGATAATAAATGTATTATATTAAGACATGCATGATGTGAAAGACGGAATTCTTATCTAATGAACTGCAGTTCTCTTTGCTTGGAGGAAATATACTGTTGTATGCTTGCCAGATAAGTGCTGATGGTATATTGTCATTACATACTTAAAACAAGATTTCTACCGCATAACAAATGGCAAAAACCAATGCCTACTTTTGTTTCTGTTTATCTTTGTTGTCTGAGACGTTTTTCTAGTGATGCCTACGGTTTCCCGCATAGTAACTGCAGATATGAAATTGTTATCAGGCGTACCTGATTTATATTGCTCTATTTCCTTCAGTATGAACTATCGTATGTGCTTTTCGTGTCTCTCAATCAACATGTATTTTATGTGTGGGCACTGCTGGGGATGACAAATACAGTCTGAAGTTATTTAAACGCTGATAGTCTAAAATATGTTTATATTCTTGATATTGCAAAATACATGTTAGGGAACAATTTATTTCTTGCTTAAATTATTATTTGTTTGTGCGGAGTTACATTGTTTATGTATATAATATTATTCTACCAATCTAAGACATTCACTTACGGTATACCCATTCCCCATTTTTCTAAATTTCAACCAGGTTTTCTTTTGAATGTTTTATCTGCTATTATGCTCCATCTTATCATCAATTTCAAACAAATTTGCAAGGTTTTTACCTGGAACTTATCACGGGGGAAACACTGTACTTACTTAGGTCATTACAAACACGAGTTTGGACAAATATTTACCAAATGTGCAGTAATTCAGGTATGCATTATTAAGCAAAGCAAACAATCACTGCAATGAATGCTTAAATTTCTAATCACCAAAACGTGCCATACCTAAGCTACAATGACTGATGAGGACTCATGGGGAAAAAGTGAAAGAAGGTATTTCACATGACTACTTGTTTTTTAAATACAAGTATTTCACATGACTACCTGTTTTTTTTAAATGCATGTACACATATGTTTTCAGTATGCAACATATATAATAGCAACGCATGTTAATAAATGTGCTTTATTATGCATATGATTTCACTACACAGACGCAGTGTTGTCGGACAGTATCAATAGCTATATACTCATTTATATCTCCTTTGCTGTAGATTGTCAAAAGCGTGCAGTATTTGAAAGTACCATTCTGATCATTTAAACAATTATTTAGGAGAAATATTCATCCCAAATAGAATGGTTCAGACTATGATCAGTGTTCTTTAGGGTCTATAAAAATAGCATATAAAAGCATATTGAAGCCACGGGCTATCGCATATCTGTCAGAGACACCATTTTATAAGTCAGTCAAAACAACAAATTGCTAGAAAAAAAAATGAAACTCAAGGGTTTGGTAGGAAACTAAGGGCATCAGAGCCAATAAGCCAATACGACGAGAAAGGATTATTTCCGTCGGCTAAACGGACTTTCACATAAGAGCGGCTTTGGAATTTTCACCGTTTAACTACTTTCATACAATGTTAGCCTAGCGATACAAGCCATATAGATCATAATTTCAAACATAATTTTAGAATACAATATTTCGTGAATTTCATTACAAATTATACAAACTGGAAAGACTACAGATTGGGGATTAAATTAAATATTCTTTAGCTTGAAACTGAAAATAGATATGTTCTGAGTAATGCTCAAAGTTGACGAGAAGAATTACTTGGAAAACATTTAAGTGTATGCGATGCTAGGGAATGCATTTGATGCATTGTGTCCTTTTCCTTTATTACCCAACACCCCCACCAAAAAAACAAACAAAGCCAATACCTACGAAATAGCATTGCAATGTTAATATGTCAGCAATATGTCTTGTTTTTTTCTTATTACACGCATATACATTATTTATGGTATTTCATATGTTAAATGCCTTTAGTAATAAATTTAAAATGCATATTTTGGTAGGTTAAAGCAAATAGCAACCCAATATGCTTTCCTTCGGAAACAAATTTAAAACTTAATTAACGTAAGTTTTCTAAAATATCCAACTCAATTTACAGGATGCCGACCTCCAAATGTATCGTCAATAAACTAAGGAGTAAATACAAACATGTAACGAATCATTCCCATTTTTTCTGAATATTGTGACCATTCTGCAGTCATTTCACTCATGGGTCACATTACAGAAATTATAAATCTTTCTTTTTTTCTAAGTTTCATCAACATTCGCCAATGGCAGATGGGTGACTGAAGTCCGAGCCTGATGGGATTTGTCAAAACCTCGATATCAAATTGTCACGTTCAATTTTTTTGTTTTTGCATACTCCCATTTCCCACCCCACCTCCCTCCCATGAAAAGGAAAACATCACCATCAAATCTGTGAATATAAACCAGTCTGTATCGTCACTTCAATCAAGCAGAATGAACACTAGGTATCATAACGGAGAGTACATCTTACTGCTCTACTCATAAAACTTCTGTCCTGTGACTAAATTCCATATCTTCAGTCAGTATGCACACGACGTGGAGTCATTGGTTTGGGTTTAACCGGTAAACGGATAAGTATATCAGCACAACATAACACTGCCTGGTAAACGCGATTTTGTTTTAGTTCTACTTGTCATATTCTAGAATAGTATATGATATGCATTATTTATTGTTTTCCTTTGGTTTACGTACATCGGCCTGCCAGTCCTTAACACAAGTTTCTTTTTTCTACTTCTCCTAAATTATTCGGAGGACTGCCATGAAACTTTGCGCACAAATTCATCTCATGGTGGATACATTCCTAAATGAAAATGGCGATAGGTGCAAAACATGTTTAGTTGCTGACATCTCCTCTTTTACAGTTGTGTTATTGTTCTCCTGAATGGATAGTCATATCAACATGGGCTTTCCACCAAATAATTTTGTATGATGTCTAGTTGAATTTAGATGAAAATGGTGCCGATATGACATCGAATATGGCAGCAATTGCGGCCATATTCAAAATTTTCTTATCGCTACAACCCCTGAACAGAAACTCGTATCAACAAGGGGTTATCACCATGAGATGTCTATTTAGTCTCATTACGGCTGACACAGTCCCATCTTAAAAGTCTTGTTATGGCTCTTCCTACTGAATACATGGTCATACCAACAGAGAAAAGACTTCGAACAACTTTCATAAAGTTTTCTTGAAATAGGTTTGCTAAATCCAATATGAAATATCCTAAACTAGAGTGATTTCAAACTTATACAACCGATGTTAATCCTTTATAAAGAATAACCACTGTTACTAAAACAAGAAAGATTTAAACAAGTTTTCAAAAAAATCCGGACAGAAATGGATCATATTAAAGAAAAATTATCCTGGCACGAACGTTTTAAATCTATTCGAACTATGGTAAACTGCAATCGAAGATGGTCGCCATTAGTAAAATAAAAACACTTTACATGACTTTGTGTCAAAAACTGTTGAATAGAATTTCAGCAAGCTTGGGAGACAGTATTCTGGAATGAGAACATTCAAATTAGTAGCACTAACGCTGAGCCACTTCAGATAGGATTGTCGTTACTAAACCTAAAAATCTTTAACCAAATTCTTCGCAAAACTTCTTGATCGGATTTGACAACGATCATGTAGGTAATGCCAAAAAGCAATATGGCCACTGTTGCTGTAAATAGAAAGAATTTGCTCAACGGAATTTGATCAAACTTTTACCAAAAGCAGGCTTTGAAATTTGTGCTAATTATATTAATCCATCACGAAAAGTAGGAAAACATTTACACGACTTTGTCTCTGGAAACTGCTAAAACAAATTTTGACCAACTTTAAGATTAGGCATCGCAGCATAGGGGCCTTCGAATAGGGGTCTTTGAGTTTTCGATACTTGGCACTGATGTATATACCCATATATATGGATGAAGCTGCAAAAGCAAATAAATCTTGAAACAATCGTTTTCATAACATATGCAATCAATAGCATCGGTGGGAATGTCAGCAGAGAGCATCCCAATGACCCACATTTCTTGCCAACTGCCCTTGCATTTAGCTATTTGGTAGATGCCAGCCAGGTTAGCAATGTCATGTCCACTTTGGTTTCTTGTTTTGTGCAAATAAACACAATTAGTCTATCTCTCGTCAGCAGTGTTATATTGTGCTTCTGCCCACAACCTTCATATCCGAATGAACAGTCATGCCACAAAGTGACAATTCTCAATTATTTCAATATATGGAAATTACCAATGTAACTGAAATCTAGAAATTGAGATTCTTGTTAAGGAAGCTTTGAGAATACAGATCCAGGACTTCAACCACTTCCCATGTATCAGAACAGATGAAGTGGAGCTTTGTGCTATACCCATACATCGCATATTCCAAGGGTTTATTTCTCGTTTTTCTTAGCTCATATGGCCAAGAGGCCAGAGGAGCTTATGTATGGCAAGACCCTGCGAACACCTTGCAGCAAGTATTAACTATCGTTTGTTTATCAACAACTGCTATGAAACACTTCTTCTGGAAAACACCTGGTCCTAGGAACAATTTTGACCTAAATTTGGAAACGTTTTGCAGTGAGGGATTTCCGATTGGTGCAGCTAAACCTGATCTGTAATTAAATATTTCCACATTATTACAAATAATAAATATATAAATAACTTCCTCTGAAAAATGTATTTACATAATTGACAGACTGTATGCACACAATTTAAATTTATTCAAATGATTTCCATTTGCCATGAAATATGGCCGCCATAACTAAATGTAGAATAACCTTTAAATGACTATGTTTTAGGAAACGCTCTGACAAATTTGACTATTTTTGACAGAATATTCTAATATGAAGCATTTTTAGGCTTGTAAAATTGATGATGGTCTGCCTTCTGTTATTGCTGCTGTTACTAAATATAGAAATCCTTTAAAGGTCTTATTAAATCGCACAACACAATTTGACCAGATTGTTCTGCATAAATGTTTATTTTATGGACAAATGATATTTTATTAAATACACTTTTATTGAACACAAGTCGGAATTGTACAGGTTCTCCTACACCGCCAACTGACATATTTACAAACACTCATCACTTATACACCACACATACTCGTGAACACACACAGATAATCACAAATATTTTGCACAAAATTCACTCGAATATAAACTTCAAGGCTTTTTAAGTTGCCTATTTCTTTGGTGCTTTTATAAGTAATCTTGTATTTTTACCCATCCGCCCCTACAGTAAAAAATCACCAAAATTTGACACCTTTCCGTAAACTCTTCTGTTCTGTTATGTACTTTGGCTTAATATATTTTGTATATGATGCAACGCAAGATTTATATGTGAACGTAGGGATTTGTTATGTATAACGTGATTTATATATTACATATTTTTCAAGCATTATTGGAATGTTACTAACATCATTTATGTCCTATAGAGTCATATTTTGTATAAGTCTAAAGTTTGTTTCATGAGTTTGTATCGATGTCACAAATTATTTACTAAAGTGTTCAGCAACTAAACAGCAATATAAGAAGTCCTCAATATATTCTATTCTTTCCTTACATGAAGTCCTCAATTTATTCTATTCTTTTCTTACAAAAGTTACATATATCAGTAATCCTTTTAAAAACCGGGCTATCGCAATATTGCGGTGAAGAAATTTAAGATGAAATCTATAATCAGTTTTATATCTTTTGCACCAAGCTGAACCAAAACAAAATAGTTGATCTATTTATACCAATTGCACATTCTAGGTGCCTGGACTAAGTTTAAATTTACCCTTACCGCTTGAAATTTGTATCCTGGTTCTCGCCAGGATTTTACAAATGAATGTATTCCTTTTATTCTTATCCTAAGAAGTGAAGTTTTGTCAAAATTTACATGACGATCATTTTTATTTCAACAGTTCAAACAAACTTTAATTTTTCTTTTTCCACTGTAATGATACATTTGAGATAATAGCAAAGTATTGTACAAAATTATTAGCTTGTGTTTTTCATATATTTCATCAGAACTAAATAGAGATGTGTAAGCATCCAAGCAATGTTGAATATCAACAAAAACATTGTTATCCAGCTTGTGTGTGATTTTAAATTATCTATAGTATTTAAATTATGATCCAGTAAGTCAAGCTGATTGTTAATGTCCTGCACTGCCTCATGGAACATGTCCTGAACAACATTCCAGTCACCACAAAAAATAACAGAAGTATTGTCAAAATGTATAATATCTTCGACATTTTCTGCAACTAACCTTCTGGTCTATCATAATTAAAACCATATAAACTCGTTTGTGCTAATTGCTATCGTGAACTGATTATTTTAAGTGAATATATCTTCATATCTATTTCTGAGAATAAGAAATTCAAAATTATTTCTGAACAGGATAGCAACACCTGCTGAAAATACACTTATGTTGATCCTGCCATTTTTTTTTCAATCTCCACTGACTATGTATCTCCTGTAAACATACAATGGAGGCATTCTTTGGGTTGACCGAGCAGAAAATATGTCTTCCTTTGAGACTGCAAATGTGTAGACCACTAACATTCATTGACAAAATTATGTTCTGCGTATCCATTGTTAAATTCTATTTTGCAAATTTGCAAGACATATAGCTATGCATTACAAAACCGGTATCATTAAAAGCCCTTGCATACACCAAGACAATAACACAACAGAATTAGACCAAAGTAAATGCCTTTTATATTTGGACATGTCAAGTGGAAAGTAAATGCCTTTTAGTTTTGGACAAGTGGAAACTATATGCCTTTTAGTTTTGGACAAGTGGAAAGTATATGCCGTCAAACTTGGATGAGGATGCAAAATATAGAAAATCTTTCAACCACTTGTCTTCTAAACATATGCAATCAATAGAAATAAACAAATGTCTACAGGAAGCAACATACGGACCCGTTATTCATGACCAGCTGCATTTTGCTACATAGCAGATGCTAGCCAGGTTTGCCACGTTGGGCCACGTGGATTTATTGTTAACAACACAAGAACAGTTGCAACATAACATGCCAACTCTGTGAAATCACGCGGCTGTATTTAATTCTCTTGTTTGGACAGTACAATAGAGGATGCATTGCTTCATACATACATCAGTTATAATCCACCACTTCACTCTTACGGCATATTCTAAACAGTGTTCGATGCGTTTATTTTCAAAATGAGACACTTGTATGTTCTCTGAATCTTATCTAACAAGAAATCGCAAAAGTATTAAATAAGCCACAAAAGAAAGACTGATAATTTCTCATGCTCTATAAGACAAATTGAAGACTGCCAAAATTTGTTTGGTTTGAAGATGTCAATAAGATTTGTTGATACATATACTTAGTCTATGGCATGTGGTGTTGGGATTCAGTTCAATGTAACATAAAATAAAATCACAGTAGTGAATCGTCAATTGCAGTTGAGAAAGGAATGTGCAATGAACATATACACCTTTAAAACAGGACGACGTTATTGTTTTATTTTACAGATTGTTGTAAATAGCAGTTTTTCAATTAACAAAAATTTGGTAAACGTATGTTCATTAGAAAATTATAAAGAGTTACATATAATTCGAAACATGTAATCAAATGTTAAAATGTTTTAAATTTGGATTATATTTTAATATGTGATTTGATAAATCGATTGTGTGAAGATGTACTATAAATTCTAATTTCAGATTCAGATGGAAGAATTACGCAAACTGCAAGATGACTCAGAGAAAGTATGTGAAAGAAAAGATTCCATAAGCTCAGACTCTGATGAAACGAAACAAGAGGTCACCTCATTTAGGGAGAAACTGAAGTCCATTCTCCATAGCCACAAATTCCTGATTATCATTATTTGTATTGTAGTCCTTGATTGTTTGCTTGTCATAGCAGGACTCCTCTTCGACTTGGAAATAATACATGCGCCTGAACACAGCGAAGTGCCTCACATACTGCATTATGCTAGTATTGGAATACTCGGTCTGTTTATTATTGAGCTTATTATCAGACTCTATGCCGTTAGACTGGAGTTCTTCCGTCACAAGATAGAGATATTCGATGCAATTATTATTATCGTATCTTTTGTTCTGGATATAGTTTTCCGAAATACCAAAGGCCCAGAAAGTAGTTCCGGACTTTTGATAGTGCTGAGATTATGGAGAGTGGTGCGGATTCTTAATGGCAAGTATTATTTAGACTTTATGTTCACATTTTTATACCATGCCATGTATACAGAGGTGGAATATTTAGTTTTACCTATGATTTCCAGTGAGTCATTTCATTCATACCTTGGTTAATTTTTCTACTGATGTCAGTTTCCCTATACAGTTTAGGTTGCACAATGATAAAGCTTGGTGTAGTGAATGAATCACCTGTTTATGAAAAGTAGAAACCACAGTGACCATGACTAAATGTTAAATAATGCAGGACTGCAGGGTATTTTTATTCTTTGAACCGATTTCCAGTTTTCTAAGGGCAGATTTATTTTAGAACCAAAGGTTTAGTGATGAACAATCCTTTCTAGTCTATTTAACGAAGGGGAGATATTCTAAATATGGGAGATTTAACAGGAAACAAATGTACGTTTGTAAATACTATTTTCATGCATTCTGCCGATTTGTTTACATGATTTCGTTTTCAGAATTAGCGTGAAACTTATATATCATAAATTAAATTATGTACAGTTCATGCAGACACATATACTTTTCATTGCTGTGTATGACGTATTTTTCTTTTGGTCTCTATTAAGCACTTTTTATCCCCCAACCAAGGCAGATTGGTCTGGTTCATATTTTGCAGTGTTCAGGAGAAACTTGGACTTATTTGAAGTGTTTGGCAGTGTGTAGATGTCAGTTAGACTGCGAAATGAGGAACTCTCGTAACAGGCAGCCATGTATGAAATGATAGCATAGTGAATTTTCAACCGGGCTTGAAACAGTGCCAAACGATACATTTTAGGCTGAAAGAAATGTAGAGTGAGATCAGCAAAAATTAAAATTAGAAACGTGGACTTGAAATACGATGCTTAATGATCATCCCCAAATAGAAAATGGTTGCACTCTTTTATTTTGGGATAAAATATAAGTCAATACTGATATACCAGCAATACTTCATACGATGAAAAAATTTTATATATATATATATTACTTCATTAATATGAATACTGTGAACCATTTTTCATCCATATATTTGTGCATAAAGGCAACAGTTCAATCAGGCCAGCATTTTATTCTTCTTACTGACTCAGCGTGCAAGCAAGATATACAAAGATGCACAAAATAATACCGAAATCATTTCCTGCCTAACTTCGTTATTCCATTCTCGAAGGATTTGCCTGGTATACCGCTATTTGCCTTTAAATTCAACGAATTGTGATTGCAGGATATCTTTGAAAAGTATATGGGAATATTATGAAACCAGGTAGAGTGATAATTCCCTAATCTGTCTCCTATAATTTAGGTTCTTTAAACTAACCACATGTTCAGTATATCATAGTGCCATTTTAATACCAACTTGAAATACGTCCATATGTCATAGATACCCTGGAAAAATGTGAAACAACTGAATTGCAAGGCTTTAGGTCTAACAGAGGTCATACCTTTATAAAACCTCATATCAAATGTTATATAGCTGAACTTGCAAGGGTACGATTTTAGTTAAACAAGGTCCTCATCTCCATAAAATTTGACCACATAACAATTAAAAGCAAACCTGACTAAGGTTTTCTAAATGCAGTCTCAAACAAAAAAAATCTGGCGTTGGTCCGTGAAGTCCTTGAAAAGTCATTGACTGCTAATTGCAGATCAAAGTCAACCAGTTACCACAACTCTAAAAACTTTTGATGGAAAATAGTGGCAAGCTACCATATAAGTCTTCTCCATAAAACCTCTGTACGCAGGCCACCTCAATTAAATAGATATTTTTTAGGCCCGAACAGCCTGAGTCAGTCTTTTATGTATATGTAACGCCAGATACTACGTTCAAATCATATTGATATGAAGACCTAGATTATACTTTTGACAGTCAAATGATCGGCCCATTCATCAGAACAATATAGTATTTTTAAATTATTATTTTAGGAATTGTTATGTCCGTCAAGAAAGAGGCAGACGAGAAAATTCACAAGGAACGTAAACGACGAGAGGAATGTGAACAGAAACTGACAAAGTACAGAGGGTACTATATGGCTCAACAAAAAGAGATTGAGGCTTTGCGTTCTCTTCTGCATCAGCATGGCATCACTGACGTAGTTCATACAGAACTTCCTAGGTGTGTTAGCGATATCGATGTGGTAGCTGAAGTAAACCAATTACATAAAAATACTGGTAAACAGATGGAGACAAATGAAAATAAACAGGAATTTCCTTTAGCAGCAGTATTATGAATTACATTTTAAATTTGATTCCTATCATATGTTACCATTTAATCATACATTACACATGCGTAGTTTGAGATCAGTATAATTTTATATACAATCATTTTCAACTACAACGCAGCAAAATATGAACATAATTATGTGATTAATATGTTTATTAATCATGTACATTCATGGAGGACTGCATCAATGAAGCATATATTTCATTGATGTTTAGTAGGAAATATGGCTTGTCTGCACTCTAACTGAAATAAATTATTATATGCAAGTTTGTCATGTTGCTGAATCTGTTTGGAACAGTGCAGTATGTTAGATGTTTTTGATGGGAAATATGAGTTTGTTTGCGCTCTAATTCAAACGCCGTATTATATCGTCCGTTTTACAAAAATAAGACTGCTTGTTTGTAGCATGTTGGCACTAGTTTTCATGTGAAATATAATAAGTTGGAGTTTGTCATCACTCTTACTTAAATGAATATATGTTTAGCATGTATGGATTTAGTTGGTCTATAAGATGAAATATGACACAAATTCCACTTGCTATTTAAAATGCCGTTTGGAATTGCTATCATTCATTGATTTACTGGCCACAAAGGGTAGTCTGTAATAAAAATTATAACTACAGCATAATTGAATTCCCTTTTAAATCACCCTTTGATCACCGCTGAGTCTAATTAATGAAAATGAATTAAGTAAACAATCTCTAGCCTTTTATAATATCCCAAGACTTCCTTACACTGCTATTTGAACATTTAACTACATAATGATGCAGTTTGACATGAACTTCTTTTGCTGCATATTGACACCCTTTGACATCAGTCCCTTTACGGCATACTGACGCATTTCGACACCAAAACCTTGATAACATATAAATCCATTTTGACACATTTCATGGCAAACGCAATTAAGATGCACAGTAAAACCAAATGCATGTAATTGTACCCGTAACTATCATCTGTACGGCTGCAATAATGAATCTAGAAAGTGAATATGGAACCATATCATTAGCTCAATCGCAGGATTAAAGCGTCTGCGCAGTACAATCGAGTCACCTCATTTTATGTAATAGGTTGTCTGCCATTGGTAATTATGTGCTCTACATCTCGCTGTTGCGACGTGACGTCATTTAAAATTTAGAATAATACAGTTAAAACATTTTTGATAATGTACACAGGGATATGTCATTCACTGAAACAGTTCCGTTAATTATCACGATTTCACCATAATATTTTAAGAGTAGAACAGACTGAGAACTTTGGAACGAGGCTATATACTATAAATACCTTACTGACTTGTGTTCACCGTTTAAGTTTACATCCTTCATTTCAGCAAAATGATGTGATCAAGAATCACCTTTCTCTCACAAATATGAATTTTCAATATTTTTAAAACATTGACTTGCTGCTTCTTATAGTAATAGGAATAAAAATTATACAAATAAATTTCACGAAAATTTGACTAATTTTAAAAACAAGGAACAACTGTTGATCATATGAATCCTGCTCAACTCCGCTAATTATTGGCGACTGTTGACCTCAGTAAAATTAAGGATATGTCCTCAAAGAACCATGTCTCAATACGTTTAAATCTTTATTTAATGTCACGTATTATTGTTAAATCATTAGAGTTTAAAGTTTGCTGAATTTCACAAGAAGGTCGATGCACGATAGCAAACCTCAGCAAGTGAATCAAGCGCTGTCCATTTTGAAACCTACCAAAATATACTAAATATTACTCAACAGTAAGTATTCATGACCAATTAGCCCAACCCCTCTCCCCTTTTCAGTGATCTGTAAATCTATTATGTTTTAATCAGTGGCAATTTTTAATTACTACTAGAACACATTTCAAGCTGTTTCTGCTTTGAATATAATACAAGTAATATTAAACAATGCAATTGTGCAATTAGGATAGTCTGCGAATTAAAAACACTAGACTTGACTATGTAAACAAGAGACGTAATTTCTGCAACAGGCTTGCCATGATTTGCTTTTTAAATATACAATTTAGTGAAAGGGAAAACATGTAAGTTAGCAATTATCTGTCACCGATGCTAAAGGGCACATAATAATAAATATTGGGAAGCAAATAAAACTAATTTGTCCACTTTTTGGGATTCAATTTATAAAGTTACTGTTGGTGATTATTTTAGGATGCATGCATCATTATTTTGTTATATTCATTCAAGCTTCACTTCACAGAAGTTTCAATGATTTGAACCTATGTAGGTCTATTGACTGTTAAATATATATATTTAAAAATATTTTAGGATTAATTAGATACTTTTTTTAAAGACACCCGTTTAGGCGTTGTTGTTTTTGTCATTCTTCTCGATGATGTGATAATTTAATAAAGGTGGTATTACAATTACAAGCTGAATGAATTTCGCATGCCTACCGTACAAGGTCAAGTATTTTTATACAGTTTCTTGGGTGTCACAATTTCAGAGAAATGCATTCCCAATACCATTGACGGTACTCAACTCAGATGTTTTTCTTCTTTCCATTCATGTTGATCAAAATGTATTCAGAATGATGTCTATCCCATTTGTCATTAATATTAATGTTCGTCCTCTTTATGTTTTCTCATAATGAAATGTTAATGATTTCAAGTAGGCGTCACACCTGATTTGTCAGATTAGTCACATGATAATCATATCCTAATTGTCTACTTACACCACAAAACAATTTTGTGAAGTGAATGATACATGTACTAACTTAAATTACAATAAAATCTTGAGAACTAGAGATTAAAATATTTATGTTAACTGATGCAAGTCAATTTCGTTCTTTCTTGTGATATCTTATGAATATTTTTTTTAAATCTCAAGCTCAAGAGAGCACCTGATTATTTATTTGCTGATCGTGTTTTCCGAGACTGAATATTAACATCACGTGCTTCCAAACACGCTACATAGATTTCATTGATATTTTTCACGACTGCTGAAATAGTATTAATGATTCATGTTTCAGCCTCAACGTCAGAAAGTAGTGTGTTGTCACGAAGTTTGTTTAATACCAATTTATTTTTCTTTTAAAGATTGTAATATACATTACTGCCGATTTATGAATTTGTATGCTCTATTCCACAATTAGTGTTGATGATAGGCCTTTAAAACTTGGGTTTTACTTCTTTCAGACAAGCTAAGTATACGTGCATTGACTAGTTCGTACACGAAAATTATTACACGGTAACAAGCTTGCCATAGAGAGAGTTCCATTGGAATGGCATATTTAAAGTATGCTGGCACATTTCTTTTGCATATATGATATCTTGGTGTGCATCATTGCAATCTTTTCTGAAAAATAGCTTTAAAAGATGAGCAAATTCATATGATGGAGATTATTCAATGAAATTAAATGTGTTTTTCTATGTGAACGTTAGGCATTCACCATAAAATATGTTTGCTTCTAGTATGCAAGTCATTAAACCCATGACTATATACAATAAGTATGTGAGACATTCAATCCATGACTACATACAATAATAATGCAAGACAGTAAATATCTGACTATATGCAAAAGTCTGATTTAACTAATGTTTGCATCAACAGTCAAGTCTTGCAAAATTGTAAATCTGATCTTAATTTCACTTCATAGAATTATGATATTTGGATAAAACAGATTGGCTTATTATCATTGGTCATCACGGTAATTTTCTAGTTTATGGATCAAACCTTAATATTTATTACCCAAGTATGTGCATTTGTATATGTATGAACAAATATGCTACATTTTATGATCATGCTGTTTATTAATTATGTGTATATCTTCTGCTTTCTTTGAGCTTCTTTTCAACATGAATGTAAACAATAATTGTTTGAGATATGGTTTAAAATATGCTTTATTATTTTAATACTTTCCTTTACTGTTTTGAACTGTTGCTTTAGTACTCAATCGAACTGATATCAATCTAAATAAATTTAATGTTTGACAAATATAATTTGATACATTTGATTTGTTTAACACCATGTTAGTATATTAGTGAAAAATATAAGCACAGAATTAGCAAAACAAAGCATGACATATGGTAAGAAAATAGCAACCTCAGCATACATGAGTACTAAAATATGTAGCTTTGTCATGATCTGCACACATTATAGGCAGGCTTTAGTTGGCATTAAAACCAAACATTTGATCATCATGCTGAAATAAAGTATACGCAATATCCATCCATTGTCCAGAACAAATATATCATTACAAAATATCTTTAACCAAGAAGTAAACTGAAAAGTGATGCTAAATTACTGATTTAATAGATACGTTCTCTGCAACTTATGTAGCTCAGCCATAATACTAACGTACAGTAAAAGGTTAGCTACCATCCCATTCACACAAGGTAGAATGTCAACGGAAGGGCATACAAAACAGAAAGTAAATCCCTTATAAATAAAGGCAACTCTCTTCTTGGTTATATAACCATATAAACCTCTTAAAATCAAAGTCAAACTCCTATCCCCCTATAACTTCCCTATCTCCGTTTTGGAGGAACAGGTACAAACCAATGAATTTGTACCACCCAACTTGACAACATCATGAACACGGAGAACAGATGCATCATTTTGCCGTGCGTGTGCTGAAACGTGTAATCAAGATTGCCATAAAGACCAAAAATGCAATTTGAATGGAGTAATGTGATAATGTTTGCTTTAGATTTCGGGTATTATTATATGTCACGGCCTATTTCCCCATCGCCATATGCATGTACTATAAAAGACATATGTGTATGTGCAAACCCACCAATAATAATCAGTGAAAGTGACCAATATGAGACCATAAATAAGACAAAGAATGTTTGGAAATATCAGTAACTGACAAAACCACAATTATCACGCTACAATGGCACATTTTTTAATGGATTTGACATGATAAATGCCATCCTTGTTTTTGCTTGGTGCTTATAATTCTTTTTGCCGACTTCTAGTTTCTATTGACACATTAAGTCGGTCCCAACAATCAAGTTCCATTTTGGCTCTTAACAAGATTATATGTCAGAGCATACGAGAGTTTTGTTACATCGTTTCGAAGCAGAAAATCGGCGACAAGTGTAACAAATTTGCCATTAATGTGAGCATCTGCTGGCAGCCTGTCTAACACTGTCACAAAATTCCGCAACCATATCATCATGGTCAGAATCCATTATCTGTAATGATAAATCTAATCTTAAACACAAACTCCAACAGATAGATTCAGAATGATTCAGACTGAACATCATTTTTTGCTATCAATGAGATATGTCGAATTTATGAAAGATTTTGGTAAAACTGGTTCGTTACGTTTTATTACCCGTATACTAGGCTGATTATTTAATTATCAATGCTGTTAGTTGACTCCATCCACTATAACTTAATACAGTACGATCTTGACTCGCGTTCTGTTCAGGTGTTAGGTTTAGGATTATTAATGCCAGTAAAAATAATTCGACCATTTCTTATTTTATATTCAGATGATTCCTCTTCTTTGCTGGTTAGCAGGTTCGTATAATGTGTATAAACTTATTACGCGTGCACGACGGGCACATATGCAATGTGTTCATACGCATATTGTTTTGTTGTAGCAGCAGCATTGTCAATATTATCTCCGATACGGGAAAACGTCATGCTTGCGTCCTCGATTTCGCATTTTTCAGTAATTTCTGCCAGATTCTTGGCGACATCACCTCGCACCCTCACATCTTGAATTTCAACGTTGGAACGTTAGCGATTTTTATTTTCTCAAGCTGGTATTTGCTGAGGTCGACCTTAACTTAAAGATAGAACATTATTATTTGAAAAGGTACCAGGTTCAATTAAAATTATATAAATTCTCGACAAGCACATTAAGGAACCTCATTCAGCTACTTCAAACAACGAGTTCTTGTGAGAAAGAAGCAGCATAGTGGGAACTAGCCCATCTATATACGCTTGAAATTACATATCGACAAAATACGGTTTGAACAACTCCAGATGTACCGATGAAAAGTAAAAAAGTAGGGTACGAATGCCGTATTGGAGGAAATTTAAAAACGGTTATCAACGTTTTCATGCCGGTCCATATACGATATCATAGTTTGACATGATCGTTACTATTTGATTGTTGCCAGCGTTAAACATAATTGCTTCAGAGGGGTCTTGGTGACCGTAAAACCGCAAAGAAACCCCAGATTCTCAAAGTTTGACATTTTGATACACTCTTGGTTATTATCTCGATTTGTATTTGAAACCCCACGACCACGTATTTTGCTGCTGTAAGACCATGTTGGGTACTTATTTGCCATTTCAACGGCCCCATCATATTACTTATTGTGTGCGCATCTATAGCACGAGTGGGAAACGATCGGGTTTACGCGGATCCAGATTGGATAAACAACAAAAGTGCTGTAGACAGCCGCAGGGTTATAACAGGCATCCACAAGGTCATTGTTGTTCATAACAATTACCAGTAGCACCTCCTGTACGCTAAACTGCATAGTTGACGTTGTTCCTACGAACTAATGAGGGAGCCCCGAGTGTCGAGTTGTCTAAGGCGCTCACCGTTAACGATCACTGCCATTCCACCTCTGTCTGCGCGTGGGTTCGAGTCTCGGGCTTGGCCAATGTGGATATGTGGGAAAGTTTGTCGGCAGCTTCTCAATGGTCGGTGGATCTTTCCGGGTTTTTCACAAGTTTGTCCTCCATCATTTACATCGGCAGCCATGTATAGACTATCTTGTACTGAAAATGGCGTTCATCTCTAAAACAACAAAAACAATAACAACAACCACGAACTAATGTGACTAAGTTTTGCTCCAAAAGTAACTTGTGAAAATCTCCGCAAAGCCCAAATAATAATAATAATAATAATAATGAGGACTTTGTATAACGTATAATCTTTAGAAGCTCTAAGCGCTTTACAACATTAGACAACACCTATAACATGAAAACATATATAATGATATTATTACAAAAATCAAACACCAAAAAATTAAAAAACATGCTAAAAATATTTAAGGTAGGGAACATTATTAGGTCTTTAAGTTTGTTCTTGCAGTCGAAATAAGTGAGTTTTAAGTGAACTCTTGAATGGGATCATGTGGCTTTTGTGTCTAAGTTCAGTGGACAATTCATTCCACGTTGCTGTGCCCTGGCATGCAAAAGAACGTTGTCCATAAGACCGTTTTCGTAGTGGGAATAATGAGTATACTATTATCAGAAGAGGAGCGTAAATATCTTGCTGGTGTCTACACATGGGTGAGGTCAGATAGGTATGTTGGACTGGAGTCCGTCAGTGAAACGTAGCACAGAGAACAAGTTTTGTGTTTGATTCTGGATCGAATGGATAGCCAGTGTAGGGTACAGAGCAGCGGGGAGGTGTGCTCTGATCGTGGTACTCTAAGTATGATCCGAGCAGCTGTGTTTTGAACTTTTTGAAGTTTCTGAAATAGATATTGAGATGAACACAACTGAGTTCCACTAGTCCAGTCTTGAAAGTAGTAATGAACATACAAGTGTTTTAGTGTCATCAACTGAATGATATTTGCGAATGGAGCTGATGCGTCTCAGCTCAAGATATGCAGCCTTGCATATATTCATGACATGTTGGTGCAACGTGAGTGTACTGTCCAGAGTGACACCTAGGTTTTGTACTGACTGTGTGAATTTAATGTTGTTGTTACTGATATTTGTTGTTTGAGGTAAAGGATATGACTGAGAAAGGCTTTGTGTTGTGATCAGAATGGCCTCAGTTTTATCCTCGTTAATCTGCGGCTTGTTACATTTCATCCATGATTTCACATCAGAAATGCACCTCTCTACCCGTTGGATGGTAGCATCAACTTCAGTTGGTTGGCTTGATTTGTATATTTGGGTGTCATCAACTTACAATTGGTGAGACACTGGATGATGATCTATGAGTCTTGAGAGCGGTTGAGTGTGTATAATGAAGAGAACAGGTCCAAGAACAGCTGGGCTGGATCGTGTTCCATTTGCAGACACAATGTGTGTCCTGTTGACCAAGTAGGACTTGAACCACAGTAAGGCTCTATCATGAATGCCTAATACCTGCTTGAGACGGTGAAGGAAGTAATATATCATGGCCTATTGTGTCAAATGCTGCAGACAAATCAAGGAGGATCAGACTGTAATCTTTCCGCTATCCAAAGCAGAGAGAATGTCATTAACTATTTGTAGAAGAGCAGTTGCAGTACTGTGGCAAGGGTGATATGCAGATTATACATGGCTAAAAAGACTGTTTGAATTCAGATGAGAGACAAGCTGGGATAGAACAACCTTTCTAAGAGTTCTGATATGAATGGGAGATTAGAAAGTGGGCGATAGTTCTTTAAATCGTTATAGTCGAGTGTTGGTTTCTTCAGCAGAGGCTTTGCAATGGCAGTTTTGAAAAATGATGGGAATTCCCCGGATTAGAGAGAGGTATTACTAACATCAGTTAGTGAAGTCGATACTGGATCTAAGCACTCAAGCAGCAGTGATGCTGAAACTGGATCAAGTTCACTTGACTCTGGTGCACTCTTCATCACCATTGTATGTGCTAAATCCAAAGATGACAAGTTCAAATGCTGCTAATGGTTGCCGTTGAAATTCTGTATCCCAACTACATGGTGATGACGAATCAATTGAAATTGTGTTGTCAAGCTTATCTCTAATGGTTTGGACTTTGTCATTGGCTGGAACATGAAGTTCTTAATGAGTCTCAATGAAGATGTAGTCGACATTGAAGAAATAAAGAGTTGAAATTAGCTCTGAAGGTAATTACAGAGACCGTTGGCTCATCTCTTGTCGTGATTCTAATTTCCAAATGTACGAACTGCATGCGGTAATGAATCATTGGTACCCATCTGGCATGTCTAAGAATCGTCATGGTAATGTTAACGTTGTCGAGAATTGCTTATATTTCCTTTATATCGATGGAATAACGTGTGTAGATGAACAACACTATAATATTAACGTTGACAAATCTAATTCGGTAATCGACACTGAAACTGTAATTGCCATCCTGTACTAGTTCACCCTCAATTTCCAAGAAAAACGACACTAGGAACGATAAATCTAGTCGCGCACTTGTAATTATACTTATTGGTTGATTTATTTCTTTTGCCGGCTACGAATAATGCTGAAAATCTCTTTGGTCCAATCTATCAGTACATGCGATCCAATATCAAATGCGGGATTCACTGTATCGTCGAACTGGGCTAGGTGAAACGATTTATTAAATGTTTTGTCTAATTACATTTCCGCTTTGCAACAGCACATCCCATTCATATATATGCAATGGTGTAATCGGCTATTCATTGTTGAGCGGTTTCATTTGCAATAACCAAATCTGACAGACGTTGCTGATTGGCGTAATTAATAATTTTCCAACAAAATAATTTTACATGTTTCTGTTGATGATAGTGTAATCGTTTTTGGTTGTCAAGTACTTAATCGTTGTAACCGATCTCGAATCTATTGAAACGCTCGTAACCAACCTTCTTTAAACGATTAGCAGCAACGTTTTTGGTGCTATCAACGACTCGCTTTGCATCTTGCTAAGCGATTGATGCAGCGCGTGACGACAAGGCTGTCAGCACATTTGGTGCCCATTGTTACTACTCAATGGTCTTAGACTATGTAAGAGTAATGAGCGAAAACCAATAAGTTTGGTATCATTCTCTAGAATATAATGTAAACATTTAAAAAGAACTTACTATATTTAGAATTAAATCTTGTATGGTCCTAAAAAGGTCATATCACAAATCCAGTAGTTCTGAGTGTTTTGAATGAAATCCAGAGACGTTCCGAATGAATTCCGGTCTTGAATATGTATAATCAAGATAGTCTTTGGAATGAATTCGCAATAGCTATTTAGTCCCAAAGTCAATAGGCACTTTGGAATTCCAATGAATAATTTAAATAAATAATTCCTTTCACATATTAACAGAACAGAACTAAAAGACTGATTCCATTACAGTGTGAATGAATGAATACGACTGTATAAACAACATTAGTATAAAACCTAAGTCAAAATACGAAGCACAAGATAATGGTCAACAGTTTATTTCCAGAACATACTAAGTTGTCAACAAGATCTGGTCTTTTACTTACAATTTTTCTTACATTTTAATAAACAACATGACAAAAAGAAGGAATACCATGAATTTCCAAGCCGAAACATAATGTCTTGAAATCAGATCCATGTGAACATATTTATGTTAAAATGTATCCACATTCGTACACAAGAAATAGTTGTATCATATGTTTTTCACAAAATAACCTTTATAATAAAAGCTCAGGGACACAAGCCAAACACACATCAAAGTTATACATACCACCACCCCTCATACAGAGTAAGAATGGCTTATATAATAAAGCTTTATTTTACATACTAGTCAAATATGCATATGACACTTAAATGATTAAAATTACATAAGACGATATCTTATGACTGTCACAATATATACACAAAGCAGCATATATACGTCAAAGTGCATCTGCATTCACATTATATTTTACTTTGATGTGCTTAAATGTCAATGTTATATTTCTTTAAAATCAAACTATAACTCAACAATCTCTGAAAGTTGTTTCCATTTTGTTAATGAAACTGAGAGGACTGTAATCATTGAATATATTGATCAGAGAAGATGATGAACTAATTTAGACTTCAAAGTTTTACAAAACCAATATCAGAGCCAAATATTCCTTCTCGATTTTGTAATACTTTTTCTAATGCTTCTTTAATATTTTAGGAATTAGTACACTTGATGATCTCGCCATTTTCCTGCAATCAATACTCCAATATTTCCTACATTATTTACATCCGTATATTTTTTAAATGATTGAAATTTGGAGCCAAAGAACTGGCGCATCTCTAAGTATGGCCTTCAGCTTTTCAAAACCTCCTGACAATTGTCATGCAAATGAAGCGTGGTCTTTATACTCAACAAATTGGTCTGGGTTCCGAAATAATGGACATTTTGAGCAAAATGTCCGATAATATCCACAAATCACATCAGTTGCTTTTTAATGATAGGCAGAAGATATTCCGCGATAGTCTTGACCTTAACTTAGTTTAACTTGACCATGACCCGCAATATGCGTTAAGATAGAATACAAACACGGCAAGACCCACTTTTATCTAAATTAATTGTCAAAATTGCATAAATGAGTACATCAAAATATTTCTGGCTAGTTTCAAAGTGTTTTGTCCTGGTGTCGTTGTAGGAGTGACATCATTGATATAAGTATCGCAAATGCCAAAATTTCTTTTTTTGTTTCCGTTAGTGGAATACGCCAAAAGCATTTATAAAGTACAGTCATTGCTAGATATTTGGTATTTCTGAAATTGTCAATGAAGTCATCGATTCTTAGCACTGGGAATGAATCTGTTTTGGTACGAGTCTATGCTCTTAAAATAAGTAACAGAAAAGAGTGAAATACAACAAGCTTTGTAATATTTAAAAAACATTATTTCCCTAAAATACAGAGTAAAAATGTAATAAAAAGGATATTTCGGTACTAAGAATCACATCCCAATTAATTCTAGAATTACGGAATCAAATCCTAATAATTTAAAGTTTTGAATACAATTCAGTGGAAGTCCAAAATAAATCAGAAGCTGAAGGCGAGTATTGATGTGCCAGCAGTCATTTGTTGAATCACAGGTTTGAATTCACTGTAAATTCCTACGAATGACTCTATCCAATAATTTTATCAGAGCACTTTGTATTACCATATAAAATAATCCGTTGACGTCAATAATTTGAAGAAATAAAATTCAACCCAAAAATGGATTACTGGGCCAACATATAATACAACTTGATTGTGCTAGAACTTAAAACACGAATGAAAAATCCTCTCAGTTACAAGTTTATATCGTTCTCTACTTGACCTCACGTCACAATTAGCATTTTCTAAAATAAAAACTATTACCTAATGTAACATAATCTTCCAAAATGATCCTGATGTTTACAAAATACAAATGCTAGTTATTATTAGACATCAGATACACTAAGGAAATTCCAAAACCTAGATCTAGATCCAAATAAACATATTTACTTCCATTAATAATAATTCCTGATAATAAACCCATACACATAGAGAATACTGTAGCTATGTATTAGTTGTTTACATAAAAAAAGTCAATTCATGTCAATCAGAAATGAATTCATTTTCGGACAATACCAAATCCAACATATAATATTACATTACAATAACATGTGATGAAATTTAAAAACGTTTTAAAAAAAACCTAACTTAAACACAATGCAAACTAAATATACATAACACTGTTTTGATGATACCGTTCACTTATGTATAGTTAATACCCGTACTAAAAATATTATCTAGTTTCAGAACCAGAATGCACATTGAACTCCACTTAGTTTTAATCATTCTACGGCAAATACTGAATTTGTTTTTCAAATATTCCTGCTTGAGAGGATTTATTCTCTGAGGTTGCTGCTTCAGAGGTGTAGAATCTAAAATTTCCACGTTATGATGCAGTTTATTGACTCTTTTTGAAGCATGTGGAAAGAGCTGCTCATATTCACATACTATTTCTTTTAGTTCACTCTTTTCTTGTGACTGTTGTGGCGTTCTGTCGTATTGGGGTGGGGTTCTCCCAATATAATTTAATTAAATTAAATTGAAAGTTCCACCCTGGCTCGTTAGGTTAGAAAGTTAAATTAGTGATGATGTAGATTTACAGCTCTGAGCCCCCAGTCAGCAATGCCGACGGTTAAATTATAGAGAACACGAAGATGAAATTCAATCAATAACAATTTAATAAATGTGATAATTTAAAAACGATAACTTCCAATCACTCGTCTTTCCCTCGACCAAGTGACAGCCTAATTCATCCCGTGATTTACAGTGTGAGTTCGATTTTCCCCCTGCCCTTGCATCTACTCATCTATTTCTTCCCGCTGATTCTTCCTTCTTTCCGTTCCTCTAACTCCTCCTTTGTCTGTTTCCCTCTCTATTATCTCCTCCAGCTTCGCTCCAGATTTCAACTTCTCCTTTCTTCTCCTTTCCCTCTCTATTATCTCCTCCTGCAATTCCGCTCCCAGACTTCAACTTCTCCTTTCTTCTCCTTCCCTCCTTTCCTCCGTCTCTCTATCTGAGACAACGGGACCAAACTTTAACTGGTCTGTCCCTCAAAGCTTCCTGTGAAAAACCACAAGGCGTTAACAAATGTTTTATCCTCACCTCACACTATAACGACAATTAACCATCAGATAGCTGTCACTGTTTCGGCCACGCATGCATACACATCGAAATTCCCACACACTTCTTGCAGGGTAAACAATGGCGTAATAACACAGTATCAGCGAATTGTTATACAGACATCAATACATTGCGTCACGTCAGTATATACACATATATATTTAATCTCATCGTACTACAATCTGACAAAATCAGACGCATGTCTGTACATTACAAATATTCAACAATGGCAAAATCTATAATCATATGAACATATGTGTTAGTCTACTATAAGATACCCACATAGTAAATTACAATATTAACTCTTACGACGGCTGGCAAGCTATATAATTATTTACAAATATCAACTCATTTCTTCAAAATATGCAAACATATTAACAAAACAAAGTAATTCTTCGTACTACGATTCTAGTACTAATAAAGTATACATACGACCTACAATTAAAATGCAGTCGCATTCCACAAAGACCGAACACATATCTACTGACCTTTTGAAGCTTTCTGTACTTAGAATTTCCCGCTCTAAGATTTTCCCGCCAATAACGAATGGCTATTCGGAGTTACGCTAACCTCTTCTCTGGGTAATTTCTCTTAGCGAACTAACTTTTGCCGGAAAACTCAGGGATATCATTCTACCCAAATCAAGGTCTCCCTCCTATCTCGATTCTGATTGGGTGGCGCTGTGCCCCTGTCCAATCGTCTTAGCGGCCAGTTCAACCTGTCTGTCTGTTTGCAGGGGAAATAAGTTAGGACACTCCCACTTCTTCATGCAATTTATTTTGATCTTGGAAACATTTCGACACCTAGGTGATAACTGGCTATCGGGCGCCTCGCAACTCCGATGTCCGGTTTTTCGATTCTAGCCACAACAGTCTTACGTAACGGATTAGTGCTAGCCTTCGGCAATGTTCGACATCAAACAATGACCTGTCAGAATTACCTTGATTATACATGTTTCAAACTGGGCTACTCTGGGTCGGGGTAAACATGACACCGTATATGCGAGAGTGTCTAGTCCAGATTAATTATTAAAACCGCTTTCCGAAGATTGGATAAACCAAACTCAATAAAGACCGATTACAGGGTATCGTTTAGATCTGCACTGTGAGGAACATGTACAACTAAATTGTTTGTATAATGAACATGGCCATCTCTACCAACATATTCCTTTAACATATTTATATGGAAAATCTCTATGTTTCCTCGTCCCAGGAATATCAATGATATAATTTAAGTCACCTACATTCTGTTCAGTTGTACAAGGACCATAATATCTAGAATTCTGAGGTATGGGCAAGAGAGCCAAACTCTTTCACAAGACTGAAAACACCTTTACTTTTGTATTTCTTCATACCTTAATTTCACATTTTGACTGAGTAGAGTGAACAGTAGTGGTTGCTACTTCACAAACCTTTGACAACTTATAATTCAAATGGAAAACATGGCAATATGATTAATTTTCGAATCTTTAGTTCAAATAATTTTCGCTTTTAATAACTCGAATTAGCTCTGTCAACTGCAGAATCAGGGAATTCATTTTCAACAGGATCAACTGTTTGATCAAAACGAGGCTTGTCAGTTACAAGTGAGTTAAGCACATCATTATCTCTCCGGCAAGGTTATAGCCTTGTAATAAACGAATTCCAACGATGGGTAATTAAGTCAACTCTCCGACAGTAACACCAAATCCTGAACTCTTCATTAAATTTCAGTTGCATTTAAAATTCTCCTCTCTGCATCTATATTTCCCTTACTTTATGGCCTTTTTGCATTTACATATGCTTCCTCTCGTCTCTTTCATTTCTCTTTTTAAATTGTCATTTGCCTGCCTCTCTCTCTCTCTCTCTCTCTCTCTCTTGTCACAGATGCTCTAAATCAAATATCGATATGTATGTATGTATGTATGTATGTATGTATGTATGTATGTATGTATGTATGCATGGATAACAGCCCAACTTCGTGGATAACCATGGATCTCTGATGATATATAGAGAGGCATACATATTAACACAATTCCTCTTTAACAATTACAGTACATAAGAGATTGTGACATAAAAATGATAACTCACAAGTTCCATGCGACAATAGTCTCTGCCTATTAGGGTTGGTATAGCCATACAGAGCTGAGTAGTGACATTTTAACGAATGCAATAAAGAATCTTTTTAAATTCAATTTACATGAAATACGTGTCACTCTTTTATGACTTAGGACCAAACATTTGATTGGGGGGGGGGAGGGTAGGAGACATGGTTCCTTAGTTGGTAAAGCGTCGGATTCGTAATCGTTGGGTTGCGGGTGCGATAACTTTCGAAGCCACTGCCCGGCCTGGCTGTCTCTGTGGGTCATTGGGAATTGCACTTACCTTCCACATCCTCGGCAAGATATAGCTTCAATGTATGTTAACCGCTCTCAAAAATCACATCTACCCAGCCACTCCCACTCCATCATTTTTTGACAACATTAATGTGTAAGGCACTAGTAGAAATTATAGTATTTTAAAGAAACAAATACTTTCTTGAGTTATTTTAATCTCGTAACTCAAGCCTTTGGATAAAGAAAAGTATGAGCTGTTCATGAGAAATAGGCACCAATGAAAGTTGAAACAAAAATGAAGAAATGGTGTGAGCAGAATACGCATTAATTACAGAAGGAAAAGTAAATAGAAACCTATTTGATTTTAAAGGAAAATCAAAAGAAAAAGGAACACAATAAATAGCAGGATATGTTTGGACTCCAACAGCTAATGTCCGTTACATTGTTATCGGAAAATGAATCATTTTACCCCAAATCTATCAATGTCAACATAACAAACAATTAAATCGCTTTATGAGGTTCCTTGGGGCAATGTGTACAACCAATGCTTTGATTATTTGTTTGGTGTTTTCTTTCTTTCATAAAAAAAATCAGCAAATTTATGCACATCGTTGCACTAAAAGTAAACCATTTGTACGATAATTCTTTTCTTCAATACATATTTCATTGCAAACTGCTGCGTATCAATAGTTTATTTTACAATGTGCCGGATTGCTCCTTTTCAATTATTTGTATTACAATGATTGCTGCTTATCAATAGTTTGTATCACAATGTGCTGGTAGCCTACTGTTAAGGTCTATTTTATGTCCTATTTACGGACAATAATTTAAAGCTAGGTACTATAACGGTTCAAGAAATTGAAATAAATGAACAATGATACTAACGAATATTGTATTTGATTTACTATATTTCACAACTTTTAATGTATGGTTGTGCTTCACGTTATTATTTACATGATCCTGTTTACCCATAGACCACTGTATCTGATATCATAGAAAGTTAGAACATAGATAATAAATGCAACTTAATATTATCATGTAATTAAAAACTTACACATAAATAATATTCATTACCATTATTCCATTTTAACATACCATTGTAGTAAAAACAATAGTACGTTTGGTTGCTTTCTACTTGCCGTGAACATTATTCCTCAACGAAAATCTGTTAAAAGCTACGTTAAAAATCCAAGTCACACACATTTATCAATGAGCCTCTCCGATATTTAACTACTTTTCGTCCAAGTATTCCGATTTTAATTTTCAGTAAAAATGCATCCAAATGCAACTAAAACAGAAAGAGACAAATACAGTGGCACATACAATAGTAATCGACATATGAATATTTTGTTTAAAGAAACATGAAATGGTGTTTTGTGTTACTGTGATGTGACACCCTAAAATTGTATGGTGATGAAAATAGCATCTGGTCTAAGTTACGCATTTTGAATTCATTTTTCTTCTCGTCAGTAATGAGTGCAAATGAGGACATGTACACAATTTTTACATTTGTTACATGGCTAAAAAAATATTATCTTCTTTCAAAAAATTAAAAAAATATTCTCGAATATTTTTAAAGCTAGGTGCTATAACATGGTTTGAAAAATATAGTTTTTATGAATTCAAATGATCAGAAATCCGGCAAAATGTGAGTTTTTGATTGAATTTAGGCCTACATGGAAACACAATTGGCTGTTACTTTCACATTGTTTCATTTTATCATGTGTACATTTGTTGCAGTTGTTAATATATAGCGGATATGGATTAACCATAACAAATACTCTTACAAACAATTTGATTTATCGCTAATTTGGGGGCCAAAATCGGCAGTTATCGTACCTAGTCCTTTGTTAAAGCGTTATTCTACGTCAATATAATTTAATAATTTAATTTTAAGAATTATGTTTCATGTTAAGATAGAGTATAGGTCGATCAAGATCAAAATAAAATGTAATCGTGCAACTTTTGTAATTTATATATCGTGTATACACAGTTGCAATTGCCTACCGTTGTGTTTGTAGTCTTCACTGCTCAACGCAAGCTCATCTAGATTTATTATACATTAATGAAAATTATTATTTTGTATCTGTACCATGAAATATGTAGTAAATTTACAACAAAGAAACACTTGATATGAACTAATAAAAGAGGATATTTTCTTTTCCTACGTTAATACTGGTTTTGCTTCATCGACTGACACCAAGACCATGATACTTTAAATATATAGTTTTGGTACCACATCGACTGACACCAAGACCATGATACTTTAAATATATAGTTTTGGTACCACATCGAGTGATACCAAGACCATGATACTTTAAATATATAGTTTTGGTACGACAGGATACAATATGTATTAATGTAGGAGAAGTATGTCTGCTTTTTATTACATAATAAACTTGCTTCAGAATCGAACTTTAGGAGATAAAACTCACTCTTCAAAACAACAAACCCACCCCAACCCCTTTTCGTAAATTCATCTCACATTCTTAACCTGATTATATAAATATAAGTGACATGAGTATCCGGTAGGGATGGCAGAATCTGTCGCAGTAAATTACATTTTTGTAAACTATTTGACCCTTTATGAAAACAACGTAGGTCCAATTGAGCAATGCATCACAGCGGGTTTATCGCTGGTAGCAAGGAAGTAAGGGGAAATAACTTCAGATAGAAGAGAACGTCATCTAGTCAAATTTCTTAATCAAAGATTAATTTTCATGTTTGAAATGTAATGCAGCATCTATTTATTTATTCTAGCTCACAGAGTACTTGTTTTTGTTGTTGCAGGTGCAAGATTTGTAGGCACACACAATGAACCGTATGCATGATGGGAAATCTTATAGTCTACTTGTGAAAATATAGGATGAAAGATATGAAAAATATTTCGCCAGTAAATCTCTATATTTCACACTTAAGCTTTAATAAAGCGACATTTATTGTTATTATATTTCTGTAACAAAGTTGCAAGAAATAATGTTTTAACTTGTTAAAAAATCACCACCAGATAAACTGAACAACGTATGAGGTACACATCTTATTTACAAGTTAACATGCAACTGTGGTATATTTCGTCGTAAATAAAAAACAAAACAGCCATTGATAACAACCAAAACATCAAACACTGTGTGCGTTTGGAACTTTGCTTAGTATTAATGGTTGATATGATTAATTACGAAATCTGGTGACTTCCGAGAAAAAATTGGTGTTCTTTCTGGAAATAAAAGATGCTCGTTAACAATTTCGTGGCAGCATGCACGCAAATTAAAATAAGACCAAAGCCTTTGATCAATTCAAAACCTGTTTGAGTCATGTGGATTTATTTTGTCTTCCTTGTCCAAAACTTGACTATACCTGTCTATTTTCAAAAACGAGTATCATAATAATAGCTATAAAATCGGTTTCGTAAGTCAGGCTTCCTTTTTCACAAAGTAATGTTAGCTTGCACTAAAGATCTTTGTTCATCGCAAAATCGTTTCTACCCTTATAAATGTGCTCGCACAAGAAGATGAAAGAAACGCTGGATTTACGTTAAATATTGATTGTATTTAAATTTGAATACATATTGTCAAAGAAAGCTTTATTTAGTGGAAGAGTCGAACATTTCACATATTAATATGTAGAATTAAAAGAGAAAATACTGCACAATATGTGGCTCAGTCGTGATTAAGTTTCAGAGTTAGTATTGCAATGATTTCTTTGGTTTGTAGATGCGATTCAAATGACCAGTTTGAGGAACGTAACAACAAACTGTATAATTCAATTGTGTAGTTATTTTAACTGAAAATATTAGATAATATTCTTGAATACTACCTTGCTGAAGGATGACTTCAGCTATTGTATACCTAAATTCATGGCCCGTATGTTGTAAATGTTTTCAGGATCTTCTAAACTTTAATTCCTGTAATACCATGTTAAATTTTTGTTACAATGATTTCATCCACGTATACTATCGGAGTTTGATGTTTTGAGCGTATTCTAGAGTTTCTTGCTTAGCACGTTTTGAAAATGGGAGTGTGGTTGGGTAGGGCTACTCCTCTGTGCTTCACTGTCTATATCCGATCAGACAACACATCGATTTAGGTTTAAAGTGAAATATTACCATGAATCTGTTTGATGTAGTTTTAACAAACTCACGTTGACATACCTGCTATTCGACAAAGTAATGAGACAGTTCAAAAATCTATAAATGTTTTACTTCAGAAGCAAAGCGCGTAATTTATATTACTTGAGAGATAAATACCGCATACTGAGGATCCACATCTAATCGATCACGTGCGAATAGTTTTGATTTGCAGAAAGGTGAACTTGAGGTCTGATTATAACAAAACATGTGTAAACCTACATTCTAATGTGGGAGTGTATAACATTACTAATATCCAACCCCAAACACATTTTATGATATTGGTGTTATTATAGAATTCTGCTTTGTGTGGACAAAGCTTAGAACACGCCCTGAAAAAAATCTAAGACTCAATTTCCTAAAGTATGAATCAATATTTAATATTTAAACCTTTTTATTATGAAGTGTTTTTTGCCTTTGTTGTAGGGTTTAACGCCATTTTTCAGTAAATATTATGACAGATAGTGCGAGTTCACTTATCCATTCTTCGAAGATACTTATCCACTGTTAAATACAGGGGCCTCGTGGCAAGTATAGGATAGCATTGTAAAAAAGATGGGGATGTTTTATCTGTTTTTGCTTTTATCGGTACCTTTTATACAATATTGGCTAAAGCACTAAGTGCAAATAGAAGCTAAATGTCTTTACCAAGGACATATACTGGTTGCGGGGGGGGGGGTATCGCAGGTTCGATATAGACAATAATATGCTAAAAGTACCTTCAGAAAAGCAACACAAAAAAACAACAAATAAGATTTAATACTTTTATCTATAATTTGTCACATTCAAATTCCCACTACAATAAACTGGAAGTAAATGTCCTTGTTAAATTCGAACCTAATTCTACCGTGTAGCAAACGGACGCTTTACCAAATTTTCGGTTCAACGTATATATTGGCTTACATTGCCTAGTTTGACACTGTCATGTAGTTCAGTTTAACAATCATATTTTTATAACTGACAGTTGTCATCTTTTTCCATCCATTTTAAGGTTTTTGTTTTGGAGAAAATGAAATATAGTATACACACTTTCTATGAGGAGGACCCACTGTACAGTACTGTACAGTAAATTTGAAAATAATCATTGTACTCCACGGAAGTACCGTTCAAGGCTTACCCATTCTTTGTAACGTAAATATTATTAAAACATGAAGAAAGAATAACTAAATTAAAAATGTTAAATGTATTTTGGCTTTGACCATTAATCTATGGATAACAATAAGCTGTATGTTTGGATGCGTGTATATATGTGTAAAGAAATTGTAAGCGACAATACAATATTTATATTATCGTTAGTTATTGCATCTATATTATGATCAACTGGCTATGTCCAGGTACGTTATATAATAAAATGTTACGAATTATAGACGCCGCAGTTTCTGTTTACCTTTTCCTAAATCGCGAGTGTCTCCCCTTTAAAACTTCGAGCCATGTGCAAATAGCAAGCTGAACGTTTCAAAGGCTAGAAATGTAATAAGGAAATAAACAAGCACTTTTTAAATATCTTTCTGCTGTTTCCATGACTATTTTGTGTTCAATAATGGTAGGAATAGAATAAAAAGTTGTGCAAACTGCAGTACTATTTATATACTCATAGTGGAGACGGAAGTACCAACAATGCGACAGCAAGAAATTTCTAATTCATCATTGGACTTTAAAACTCGTGACGTTTAGTTTCGTTTGGTATCGCGCCACCAAGATGATATTGTATAAACGTATAAACAAGTTTTATCATTGAAAATATAACGTCTAATGTACTTTCTTCATGGAGTAAGACTGCGTTCATATATAAGTGAAATGAAGAACTTGCCAAAAATGCTACATTTAATCTGCAATTTCCAACACCAGGCGATGTTTAAGGGTCATTTTTCAGCATAACATAAAATTCTATATAATAAACCTAATGAATAAATGAGTTTCATTTTCTACATTGAATATCACAACAGTAAAGAAATGTAAGTATATTTACTTTTCATAAAACGGGGATATAGTTCAGCCTTTATTCAGTATAGTCTTTTGACAAAATTTATGTTGGCATAAAGGGCTGCTTGTAGTAGTGTATAGAATAATGCCAGTCTCTCGTCAGATATGCCAATTTGCCATCAAATATGGTCATTAGCATATGTGTAGAAAAATCTTTTTGAACGATTCTTTCTCAAATTCCATAAAAGGATTTGACCAAGTTTATCAAACGACACAGTAGCATGAAGAGTTTAACGTTTGCATACGTAATGATGATCCATCAACAATTTGGCCAATATTAATGGAAAAAAATGAAAATTTAAACATCTTTAGGTAAACAAACCCTCAACCGAAATTCACAAACGTTAACAGAATGGATCATGTTACATAAATATACTTCAATATTGCAGAACCCTGAAAGAAAATCATTTCACGTTCATTTTAATAATACCAATCCGCCAAAAAATATAGCCATAATAGCTGACAAACTCTGAGCAAAAATTGATCAAATATGACAGTAATTATCATGGAATGGAGGCATATAACGTTTGTGCAAGTGATGCCATTCTGCGATAAAATATAGCTACTGTTACTAAAACACAAATCTTCAAACGATTTCTCCTCAAAATCCCAATTAACAGCGTATGACTAACTTTAACAGAAAGTAATCAGGCATATGTGGAAAAGATTAGCAAAACCTTTAGAGCATTTCTATAAAATACTATAGAATATGATTTTGATTTAATTTAAGAGAAAGTATCCTGACGTAAAGGGCTTTGAAATGATTGCAACTGTTGGTGAGCCACCTTAAACATGGCCACCATTATTAGAAAAAGAGAACACTTTTGTATGACTTCTCTAAAACACACCAAAAGGAATTTCATTAAAACTGACTTGAAGCACTAGGCATGAAGTCCTTTCACATTGCTACAAAGGCTGCCAGTGTGACACACACACACACACACACACACACACATATATATATATATATATATATATATATATATATATATATATATATATATATGTGTGTGTGTGTGTGTGTGTGTGTGTGTGTGTATGTGTGTGTGTGTGATCATTACATAACACAGATGTACCTTCAAACAACTTTTCTCTTTGCCAAATTAATGTGACCAGATTTAACAAAATTCATCGGACCATGAACCATGAAGTACTTTCAACTGTGTACAACATGATGCAGATATAACATCAAATTATGGCCAAAATATAAAACATATATCCACCTTTAAATAGATTTTGTTTATAAAACCTCCAAACAGAATTGTACCAGGTTTGTCGTAAGTACAATGCCGTAAATTCTTTTCATTAAAAGTTGAAGCTGATCCACCTTAAAGTACATCAGACACTACATCCCAGTTGTCGATAAGACATCTTTGCCATAGCATTTCAATTTTGCATAATAGCAATTTGGTCTTCATCTTATTTGTGGAGCAGTGAAACTGTGAGTATAATTATCAAGCTTGATTTGAATTAGAAAAAAGAAAACAACTTTTGGATGAACCAGTAGATTCGCAAGTTGTCTACCACTACATTTGGGTTGTTGTGGATATTCATGTTTGAAACTAAATAAGCAAATACATAAATATAAAATAAATTAAAAGCAAAATACGCAAGAACTCTCTAGACTCTAAGCTATGAATTTCAATTTCAGTATAAAATTTGCCTTTACAAATTTCCTACCAAACATTATGTTGAGTAAACTGGAACATATTTGTATTGACCCTTAAATATTGATGAGCCATAACGACATCAGGTCTTCAGGACATGACATATTACCTCAAGAAAAGCAAAGCAAGCGAACCATTACTGCCAGATACATTGCTTGTTTCCTTCGACGCCACACCTTTGTATACTAACATACCGCACAACGAAGGGATGCAGGCGTGTAGAGAAGCATGGTAAGCTAGAACTGTAGACAGCCACATACATCCTAGTCCAACTCCTGTACCTTGTCCTAAAACTTAATAACTTTGAATTTAATGAAGAAAACTATAACCAAATTAATGGAACCGCAATGGGTACAAAATTGACCCTTCGTATGCCAATTTTTTTGTATGGGAAAACTGTAGGGTCAACTGTTAGCATCGGTTGAACTTACAACATATCAGTGGGTACGATTTATTGATGATATAGAAATGAAGTGGCAACCTGGATGATTTCATATCAAAAGCAAACAACTTCCATCCCTCAATAAAATTCACGGCAGAAATCTCCAACTCAAACCACGTCTTCCTGGACACAACAACCAGACTGGTAGAAAACTAATTCCATACAGACATCTACTCCAAACCAACCGACAAATACCAATATCTCCTCCCAAGCATATGTCATCCAAAACACTGCATTAGGGAACATCCCATATAGTTAGGCACTGAGGATACGCAGAATTCGCTCCGATGATGAAATATTCATAAAAAGGTCTGAAGTGCTATCTAAACATTTAATTTACCGAGGCTACGACAAAGACCTGATTATGGAGGCAACTCAAAGAGCTAAACAAACAAACCGCGATGATCTACTAAAATATGGAAAGAAGGAAACGGCTGATAGGATACCATTTATCCTGACCTACATACAGACAACCCCAAAATATGTAAAAATCATCGGGAAACACTGGCCCATCGTGGAATCGTCGGACTCACTAAAGTTAATCATCCCTAACAAACAGGTAGTCGCCCACCGGAGACAGGAAAACCTCGAGAACATCCTAGTCAGGGCGAAGCAAACACCAATCACTAATCAAGACCACCCTAGTAAATCTGGCCCCTATGGCGATAAAAGTCGCAAAACCTGTCAACATATGTCAGAGCCCATGACATTTTCTAGCACAGTGACTAGAGAAAAATTAAACATACATGGTCCAAACAAAACGTGCAAAGCAGAGAATGTAATTTATCTCATCACATGTAAGATCTGTAGCCGACAGTATGTCGGAGCAACTGAAAAGCTACACAAAAGGATCAACCTTCACAGATCTGATTGGATAACAAAGAAGCAATACAGAAGCCCGATCGTATGACACTTCTCTTCCCCTGGCCACACTTTCAGTGATATAACAGTTATTGCAATTGCTCACAACCCCAACTGGAGTCCCCAAACCAGGAAAGAAAAGGAACCCCACTAGATACGCCGCCTTAGAACATTGAAACCAAGCGGTTTTAACCAAGATGACTTGAAAAAGACAACCGTGCACAAATAAAATTATCCTTTGCAGCTGACACGTTTTCTTTTAAATAATTCTCTAAATTTGCTTACTAGCCTATGCCTACTATAACAATGAAATATCCGGGATATAATCTGCCATTACATAAATTTACATAAAATAACAGATGACATTATGGCACATCAATTCTTAGGTCAATAAAAAAAATTCCAGTATCAGCAACAAGCTAAAATAAACTAGTTGACACAAAATAGAGCTAAAAGTTGAATTACTTTAGAAACAGTCATGCAAATTTTCGCAAACATAACCGTTTTACTGTTTTATTTGTTTGTCTTGTCTATGTTTTGTATTTGCCTTTGAAAAAGATTCATTAAATAGTCGAAAGCGCACAGGCTAGCTAGATACTAGTTTCGCACCGTCGTTGTCAGTTTATTGCATATATATATATATATATATATATATATATATATATATACATGCATACACACATGGGCTTGCCCCCAATTATTTTGCCAAATGCCAAAGATTTTGACTCGCCTCCCCGCAAAAGATTAATGTAATCATTGGATACTGCGAGCATCTGTTATTAAAACATAAACAATTGCAAATTATACGAAAATACTGATACATATCATTAGCTGACTTTAGGCCAACTTTGTCATTGAAGTTCCTTCGAAAATTGATTTTCGCGAGTGACAATAAAGGTTTGAGCTGTTGCTATTATGTTTGCTTTTTTCTTTAGGTTGTTATTATGATCAAGACATAATGTATGTTTGTTTACGATAATGTATGCGCTGACACATAGACTGATTTCACATATTGTGAGAGTCTGATGCTAGCACTAACATCGGAAAAGTAAAGGGCATGAGTTAGTCATTCAGTTGTAAAATTTAAAGGATAAGAAAAGGAAATATAATTTTTCAAATTTGCACTGTTTTATGCTTTAGGGTTATTGGGTGTGAAGAGTTCTTGGCAGCCAATTAGATATCCATGCATGAAGCAAGCAATCCGGTCATTTCAGACGGTTAACACAATCCCTTTGAGGCGTTCAATGAAACCTTAAGAATTTTGAAACGGTTGACCTTTTCCGTCAACAATCATTGCATTTGTAGAAAAACTTCAAAATATTCAAAAACTGCTCGAATTTATGTGAGAGAAAAAGAAACTTTGATCCTAACATATACCACTATGTAAATTCAGCATTTTTAAATTTAACCTAAATGATCAATAAGTGAATAAATTACATGGGGCAAAAATGGGTGATCAAATAACACACAATGACGGACGTTACCTGATGGAGCCATGCCCCTTGGTTTAACTTATGCACTAATTGGTTAGTCATTTTTACTTCTATTTTTGTTCCTTTTTATTTTGTAATGAACAAAAACAGACATAGTTCAATATCTGTAAGAAACTGATAATCTGAAAATGTGTGGCAATCCTTAAAAACTCTTTGGATCTGTACGAATCACACATTAGTTTATCTATCACACAAGAGAAAATGGTGTTTTGGGATGCATATACTGTTGACCCTCATTATTAGACACCACAAGTATAGTTTATGGACACATTTCATTATTGAAGAGTATTGTGTTTTAACATTGTATAAAATACCGTAGTATACGAAAGTTCACTTTTATCGCTGATTATTTCATTAAATTGGTATGCAAGGTCATGTTCATTCAACCTTCCCATAAAGATTCATAAAATAAGGCGGTCAACTTTTATGGCTGATTACACTGGACTGCAGTTGCTTACAAGTCGTCTGCTTCACAAGTAAAATGTATTATTTATTATGGATGTTGATGTGCTGAATTCAAATATGACAAAACAACCGACATTGGATAGATATATTGTGAGATGGGGAGAGGGTATCACATTCCCGTGAAGCTCTACAAAATGAATAATATATATATCAAATCCCACTGAACAAGATTATGTTTCCAACTCAATTATATTTTCTTCCTAAATAGCAGATGTGTCCATTGAGGTGTGTATTCAGATACAGCTAAACTTAGCTGTTTGAAAGTCAGATATATGACTTCCAACCCTTTTCCGTATCTGTTAATTTCTTACCAGACGACAATATCTGTTCAGGTTCATGTACCGAAGAAAACTTCTCTTTCATTAATGATTTGACCATGACAGAGTTTCATTAATGATTTGACCATGACAGAGTTTCATTAATGATTTGACCATGACAGAGTTTCCGAAATAAACTAGTGATATAGAAGATAACCGTTTAATTATCAAGGTCACACATACCCACGAGAAGGAAATATGTTTCAGGATAACATTTCCGATACTATTTAATATAGGGAATCACACATACCCACGAGAAGGAAATATGTTTCAGGATAACATTTCCGATACTATTTAATATAGGGAAGATGAATAATGTTTAGCTATGCTTATTATTATTATTATTATTATTATTATTATTATTATTTTCGTAATGGTGCTCTAATTTAATAAATGTAGATTACATACAATATTAAAGTTATTAAAAGGAGCAGAAGTCTGAGCCTCTCAAGCATATTTCCTGATGGTACTGTACACTTAATCCCCGCATGTCCTGGAAAGCTCACTCATAATGGTTACATCAAGGTATTCCTATTTGTATAAAATACTTAGTAATCATGAAGTCTATTCAACAATTTCAGTCCTTTTGGCCAAGGAATTCTAATGTAATGTACCATGCTCTGTATACAGTATATCCTTTTTCTTATTAAAGCTTAGATCTAGAACGGTTATTTTCCGATGGTTAAACAATCGTGGACTTCCAATCACGCACGTTCCGTGAAATAATACGTTTATGTAACAAACTTCCATCAGCGCATGACGTTTAACTAATGAATATTTGGGGGTTATTCCAATCACTTGCTTAGAGGTTCAAATGCAGCACGTGTGTAATTTGATACAGCTTGCCTCGTCTTTGTCTCACCATCTGCAACGCTTGAACAGGACCTATTTATTGGAACCGTGAATGAAAAATGATTTTCAAAATATGTTTACTTAAATCATAGGAATAAGATTTTACATTTTGCATATATGTATGATAGGAGAAATGGGTCACTAAGCTAAATATTTAGTCCACGAAATCATAAGGTTAAAAACGTTACATGCGTTAGGCCAGTGTTGTCCACGGAGATAAAAAGGACATTTTTCAAAACTTTGTTTCCCAGCCATTGAATACATATTATAAATGTATTAAAGAATGTGTTATCTGATCGCTTTCATGGACTTTCATAGAATATTGTAGGCGTTTCTATATCTCCCCTACCACGACAGAGAGTACGCCAGATGGTTAAGAGCAGTGCCCATGTAAAATGGAATGTTCCTTTTGGATAACATAATGTCATGTTGTCCAGAGCAGCCATCTTGTACGATCTCTTGTTCTGACAGTGACAACATGGAAGTTCCAGAACACGGAGGTAAAGGTGGGGGCAACACTAATAAACTTCGATATGTTGTTTGTATCTGAATCTTTATCTCGCCCCTTATAACGGTACATCTCTGGGATATGTGTATTGTGAGTGTGGTTAGTAGTGAAGTGGGACGGTCTGGGGACTAGGGGACTTCCATGTTAAAAAGGTTATATCCACTCTGGGGACTATGTAAAATTTAACATAGGAGAAAAAAATATCCACTCTGGAGACTATGTAATTTAACACGGGAGAAAAAAAAATATCCATTCTAGGGACAAAGGGAATTTAACATGGGGAAAAAAATCCTATCCATTCTTGGGACAAGGGGAATTGAACATGGGAATAAATCGTGGGACTGTCTAGGAACTAGGGGAAATGGAACAGGGTAGGACCCTATTTTAATAAGGTCCCGACCTGATGGGTCTATGGAAATGGAATAGGCGAAAATTGAAACAGGGAGGGGTTTCTATTTTTTTAAAACAAAAAATTTTTAAAAAATGGGGCTAGGCAATGAAAGTCAAGATCTTTTCGAGACCTATGAGTGGCCCTGAAAAGTGCCTTTGGGTTTCTTCTTCTTCTTCTTCTTCTTCTTCTTCTAACTCCTCCACTTCTTCCACCAAGTCCTCACTTTTTCCATTATTCCTTTCTTCTTCCTCTTTTCAGTTTTTGTTATCCAGTCAGGATGACCCATCTCTCTGAATTTCTGTTGGAAATTCATCCAGTTGTTATTCAATCTTTCAAACTCTAATTTGTTCTTCTTATTCTCTTCTTCCTTTCTCTCTTCGCTCCATTTTTCTTTTATCTTCATCACTTCTGTTTTCATTACCTCTCTAATTAGTTCTTCTGCTTTTATCAACTGGTTAAACCCCCACTTTACGTACCACCAGTCAGTCCAATAAAAGCTATTTTCTAGGAAGCTCTTGACTTCTATGACATGATCCAAGGCTTCCTTTAAAGTACCTACTCTCACGTAAGGTGGGTCAATGAATCCTCTGATTCTTTCTACTTCTTCCTCAATCATTCCCCCTATTAGATCTTTTGCTACTCCAAGACTCTTCACATTGTTCAGGCTACCTTCAAATCTTCCTTCCTTATTCAACCTTTCTACTACATAAGTCCCATCCATTATCCAAAAATACCTATGTCTCAAATCGCTAAATAATTTTGTCACCTCCGTCTTCTTTGTTTATTCCTTAGAATGGTGCTAACGACGAACACGGTGGGTTCTTATACGAAAAGCGCGAACGTGAAGGAAAACATCCCCTACTTTCTCATTTCATATTATCTACTATCCACATACGTGAAGCAGCAATAAACAAACCCAAAATCTACTATCCACACACGCAAAGCATTAAAATGAAACCCAAATCTACTATCCACACAAACATACGTGAGTGCTTACAAACACAAACACATACACTCACACTAGGAAAAAAAGAGTCAGTGTTTATATTCACACTACTCTACATACACACACTGGCAAATCTATTACTATTTCTTTTCTAGAGTTTGGGTAGCCCTGAAAAGGGCTGTTTGTTTTGAACTCCACTGCACCTGGTTAATGATGGCACCTTCCAGGCCTGGCACCACACACACATCTTCTACTCCAATCTTTCCAGTTGACTCTTTTGACTGGGAGCGCAGAGGGAGGATAATTGGCTTCAGCACCCCAATCCTCTGTCTCTGGTATATTGTAAGTCATCCTCTCTCCTATTTTCTTTTCCTCCTCTTCCCTCTGTTTTCTCTCCTCCTCTTCCTTCTTTATTCTTCCCTCTTCGACTATGGCCTCTGCAGCCAGCTCATTCACTATACGCCTGGCATATTCCAGGTGCATCTGGAGTTCTAGAAGTTTCACAATCCTTGTATTCATTGTCTTGCTGTTAACAGGTCGACGATGGGTAGCCCAACTGACGATTAGTTTTCAATTTATATTTAAAGCGCGGACGTGAAGGAAAACATCCCCTAAAACAAAACTTATATTACCTAGATCATGACCAAACAACGCGCGGACCTAAAAGAAACACTCACTCACTTTTTTATACTACCCATTACTATTTTATAAATTTTCATTTAAACAAATAATTTACTATCCATACACGTAAAGCAGTCAAATCAAACCCCAAATCTACTATTCCCACACTTTAAACAACAAAAAATCATTATCATTATCTACTATCCACACAAACGTACGTGAGCGTTTACAATCACACACTTTCTAAGCAAGATAAATGATTCATGTGCTTATACACGCACTTCTATTTTTTAACTTATATTAGGCAATCTATTGTTATTTCTTTTTTAGAGATTGGGGTAGCCCTGAAAAGGGCTGTTTTTTGTGTGCGAAGTTGAAGCTAGGGCGATCTTTTATGTTCTAAGAATGCGACGTCCTCTGACGATAGGCTTTCTGACGATAGGTCTGCTTCTTTGGAAAGAGAAGAAGAACTCTTTGGTATCGATACGACAATCGACAAAGTCTCTGTCAGGTTCACCTTGCTGCTGCTGCTGTTGCTGCTGTTGCTGCTCTCTCTGCTGTTTCTGAAGTCTGTACTTCTCTGTCCATTCTTCTTTCTCCCTGTTAATTTCTTCTCTGAAGAGCTCTTCTATCAGGTCTTCAGTGACTTTTAACATTCTCACATTCTCTATCTCTTCTGGCTTCGGTATCAGACTGTGTCTGACCCTATGCAAATTCACGTAGGCTTCGTTTAGCTTGCTTAGCTAGTCTGGAGCACATCTTCGTAGGAGGATGAGTCGACAATGGATGGTTAGACTGGAGGCTACCCCGGCTTTAAAGTCAAAGCGCGGACTTGAAGGAAAACATCCCTACACGGTTTTCGAGCTGGAAGGTTCAATGAGTGTCATGACAGGGATAGTAAGAAGTTAAAGAGCATGAATCAAGATTCCTATAGCCAAACAAACCACAAAGGCATTTTTTTTTAAAACACAACATTTTTTTAATTCAAAATCACTTAACACTAACAAACAACTATAACATTTTTAACAATAACCCAACAATATAAAATCAAACATTTTTTTCAACTAACACATTATTTTGGACAGGGCTGACAACGTTGTGAATGAAATTGTGATTTACACTGTTGGAAGTCTTTAGGCCATTGATGGACACTACGTTTCCTAGCATGAGACAAAAGATAAGCATAATGGTCACAAAACCATTTATCTAGTTTCACATCGTTTCTAGAAGAAGAATGAGGATCAAAATGAGACACTAAATGTTCTAAGGAATAGCCCAGGCTGCGATGATGCAGAAAATACACACAATATTGTCAACACACCAAGGAATCTGTGCCTTGTAATTTCACATTATTGAATCGGGTGGTCTGAGCATTTCTTCTCATAAAGTCAATGATATCGTCTTCCAAAGGAGGCAATCCATACGAATTGAAATATTCCACACATCCTTCTTGAGGAAAGTAGACGGCTACCCAGTGGGTTCCTGGGAGATGACTGTCGTCCGTGTTGATCACATAAGCTTGATGGTCTTGCGGTTTGCGATGAGGGAGTTCATCTTTAGCACAGACGACAGGATTCCAAGAAGCCGTGTACGAGCTGTGGTTCAAAAGGTAATAAAGTTCCCAGTTATCCATGTTTTTTCTTCTTCACAGGTAATAATAAGTGATCAGTTCGATCCTGACTTTTTGCTTTAAAATGTCTGACAAATAACCGTTTCTTCGCTTCGTCTCCCCACTCTGATTCAGGAGAGCTTCGATACGATGGATCTCTTGAGTGGTTAATGGTGGACAAGAATGTTCACGCAAGTCTTTATACCACTGATGCAACACGACTTCGTCCGAGATGAGACTCCAAGCTTCGTCCAGATACTCGTCCAATTTTTCTTCTTGACTCAGCATTAGGCATTTATCGTGTTGAATTTGACTGGGATAATCGTTTTGACATCCATAGCAATCCTTCTTAATCAATTCCGTAATTTTTTCGACCAAGTGTTTGGCAAAACAGGAGACTAAATGGGCTTCTTGTTCTGGCCATCTTGACTTCATCATGATAACTTCTTCTTCTTCCACAGTCTCCTCACATTCCATGTCTAAAGTTTCTCCACTAGGTAAAGAGGGATAACAGTCTTCCATGGTTTCTAATAATCAAGAATGACTTCTCTCAAACTGTTGATTTTTATCGTATTGTCAAATTCTGCATACAGGATGACGTTCACCGTTTCATCAGAGACTCGGTTTGCAAACTGAATTTCCACACGAATCTGACCGGATTTTATAGGGTGGAAATGTCCCTCGTCGCTGCCTTGGTCTGGAGTGAAATCAAAAGCCCACAAAGCATAGCCTCCTGCGTAATCTTCGTACGTAATGCCATGACTGGTGTTGGTTCCTAACTGACCGGTGGCTTCGTACAGGGACAAGTACGATCTCAAGTAATTCATCTTCGTGGGACTAAAGTCAGGTTCGAAGGGTCGGGTACACAAGGTCTTGCCATCGCGACTGACTTCAATCTTGGACACGCCAATGTGTCGAAAGTAGAAAGGATTTTTATCGATAGCTCCGTTGAAGGCTGTATTCTCGACGATATCAACGATTAAACGTTTGGGTAGCTGTCCTTGGAACAGATGATCTTCGATCATGGATCGTTGTCCCTTGGGAATGGTGAAGGTTTTCACTTCCACGCGTCGTATCGGATACTTGGCGGTCGTTCTCCTCAACGTGTGACTAATGTCGTTTCCCACTTTAAGTAACACTTCCACACGGCGTACGTAGAGTCTGGCTTCTTGGATTTTGGTTTTGTAATCATCGGCACTATCGGCCATTAAATGGAAAGCGGCACTGCTACGATTGAGTCTCAAGCGGACATCCACCCCGTTCAGCAAATATTTCTCTTGCAACCACATGTCTAAATGCAAACGATCCATCAGTTCGAAACCTTTGTTGAGTCCTATGATTCTCCTTCTTCGTTCTACAAATCCCTCATTGTGTTCATTCTTTGTTTCAGTTTCAAATATTTCAAACTGGTTCGCATCGTCAGCTTCCCATACCACACAGGTATTGAGATGAGTGTTATTAGCGTCTATTCCGTACGTCAAGAGATTTTCCAGGTAGGCACGATAAGGGTAAGTATCCATGCTACTACTGACTAGTTTGTTATTCAAGTACAAGTCCACTCCACTAAACAAGGAATGCATGAAATTGTTGACGGGAGCTACTGCTTCAGTGTCTACATCACCTCCTGTCTTATCTAGAACTTTGACTTTCAGGTACAAGTAACTCCTGTTCAGATCTATGTAATCTTCGGGCTGTCCTTTGATTTCAAACTCGATGGGAGCGGAATCCGTCAAAGAGGAGACGGGATGAAATTCCACCCATTGGGATTCTTGCATGGTCATCATAGTGGGTGGCATGGCAAACAGATCCAGTTCCGACTTGGAACAAGCGCAAGACTCTCGGTGCATCATTTTTTCTATTTCTCAATAATCGAAAACGTCTAGGTCTCTTTTCTTTGTCTTTCTAGCTTTAGAAGTGTGAAGTCTGGTGAAAGGGTATTTTCTTCGTCGTCTCTTTCTGCCTTGTCCTTGCTGAATGCCTGACTCAGTAGCGTGCAGGGCATTTATAGGTGTTTCTCGTCGGCCCAAAAGGTCTTTACCCGTTTGCATCAAGACATTTTTGCCTGCCCTCATGAAGGCTTCTTTTGGGTTTTGTTTGTCGATGATGACATTTTGGAGAAATTCTTTGCCTTGTGTCAATGCCGCATCTTTCAAGGCGTGCAATCCGTGTGTCACCATCGGTTTCAAGACTGGGGCCACCGAACGAAAGACCGATTTTAGCATATCTCCTAAACCGTGTCCTCGCTGTCGAGCAACCCCTCGGTACAATCGATACATGACTTACGAATCGTGAGAGAACATTTTTCGAAAATGGAGTTTCACCGTGACTTTCCCTTTGGTGAATGGAATATTTTGCCCCAGATCTCCTTTTATAGCAATGTTGACCGTGTCCAAATACGACCTGCTAACAGGCAAATAGTGAGAATGTACAAATTCGCGGTGTACGTGATAGGTGTTTCCACCTTCCTGGTCATTGGTTGTGGCACTATCCACTTTCAAAGGAATGACACGCAGTAACGGCACGGAGGTGTGTCCCACCACGTTATATTCCACCTCATCGGAGTACACAAACATCAAATTCAGTCCTTGGTTCAGTTCTACAGGGAATCGAGAAAACTTGTAAAATTCCGTATTGCTGTTGATCTTCGGTTTAAAATTTGGAGCCATTTTTGTGTCTCCACCTAAAATATCAAACAAGTCACGATTAAAACTGATGGACAACGTTTGGGTATCCTGAAATTTCATCAGTAAGCGACGAGCCACTTTATGGTACTCCAGGGTGACACTTTTTTGATTCTGTTCAGGGCTTTGCCAAAGGCTGACTCGAACCTGTAAGCAATGGTATCCACCAAATGTTGGCCACTAAAATAAAACCCTGCCGGAATTTTCAATGTGTAGATACTGAAGGCTGGATTGCTGGATGGTCTTGTGTCCCCTGAAAACCCGATTTTATTGATTTCAGTGATGTTTTGGATTTGTGTAGGGTGAATCATTTCCACTAAAGCCACTTCCCAATGGGCTTCGTGATCTAATTGGATGGCCTGAGTTAATTTGGCCGTTTAACAGCACAACGTGTTCTTGGGAAACACCTCCATAGAACTGTCACTGGGTAAGGTTAAGTAAAATTGGTTTTGGTGACTCATAATTCCAGAGTTCTGTGGCTGTCCGAGGGGTTACTGGACGTTAGAGGCGTGTCTCCGCCCAAAATGGGGTTGTTGCTGTTGGAGTGGTGACTGACACTGGCACTGGACACAAGGTTCCCGTTGTTCCCGTTGGAAGAGAATTTCAGGGAGGGATTGGGAAGCAGGTAACCGACGCAACTGCTCAATAAAATGGTCCACAATTGTTTGTCTCCTTGTTGCAAACTCAAATTGGCGATGGCTGCCCCGATGACACAATACAGCACAAAGATTTGGCAGAAAAAGACGATTTGCGTTTTAGGCTCACGTTCTCCACACCACACCCACAAGGGTTGTTTTTGTAAATCTTGCAGAGAAGAACTGGGTGAAGGAGTGGTAGCAGTAGTAGCTGCGTCTGTGTGAAAGGGCATGATGGTCACTTCTTTTTATAGTCGTTGACTTGCGAAGCGTCGATCCAAGAATCAATACTGGGTGGATATCCTTTCCAACGTACTTTGACTTCTTTGACACGTCGTTTGCCCACTTTACGGGTTCTGCGTTCGAGAATGCTTTCGATGTCGTACACGTCGTCTTCTTGTTTGGTGACACGTTGTAACTCGGGCAAATAAAACGTTCCTTTGAGCACTTCTCCGTTCATGTCTTCCAATTTATAGACGGCAGGATGACGGCCATGCACTTGTCCAGTGACACGAAACAATTCGGTCGTCCAGTTACGTAAGTATCCTTTGTCGAAAGTGCGTTTGGTTTTGCCAATGCGCACCCAATCTCCAATGGCCAACACTCCACTTTTCTTGGGGACAGCCCTCGTCGGGGACGTACCAAACAGGCGATCGGACACCAGCACTTCCTTCTCGGGAGTCACCTCTTGCGGGGCACGTCCAATGCTTCGATGGTAAGATTGGTTGTACGCTTGCACCAGGTGCGGTAAGATGTCGATGTACTTCAGAGTGTGATGATGCGTAAAATATTTCCACATGCGTTCTTTCAAAGTGAGTTAAAAACGTTCCACGATGCTGGCTTTGGTTTCGGGATTCTCGGTGGTAAAAAAATGAATGTCACGCTTCTTTAATTCTTTTTGGAAAGCTTGGTTCAGAAATTCGGTGCCTTTGTCCGTTTGCCATTGAAGAGGGTGACGACCGCTTTGTTTCAACACTCGTTGCAGGGTTCACACTAACTCACTGCTCGATTTGAAAGTCAAGGGTACGACCCAAGAAAAGACGTCGATGACACAAAACAAATATTTGTAGCCACGATTGTAGCTGGCCAAATGAGAGACATCGGCTAAATCGGCTTGCCATTGATGATCGATGCCTTCCACTCGGGTGCGACTTCTGGAAAACTTGCGTCGAATGGGTTTGTGTAAAGTGTAGGTAGCTTGTTCTTGTAACCATCGTTGCACTTGAGGTAAACGGAGACTTTTCAGTCGCATTTTGGCAGCACGATACAATTTTTGAACTCCTGCGTAACCTGCAGGATAGGAGGGATCGTAGTAAATGCTAGATAACACTTTTTCCATTTTTTTGTTTGTTTGTTTGTTAATAAGACACCCACTCGTGGAGGATGCTACTCTTTTTTTCTTAGGGTATTTTCTTGGATTACAATGCTTTGCGTGTGCGACCGGCGATAGGTGTCGCAGAGGAGGATGTTTGAACAGGGGATATCTTTTCTTGTTTCACTTCTGTCTTCACCTTTTTTTTCTCTTCTGATGAAGAAGGGGTGCTTATCATCTTTTTAATCCATCCAATTCTGGAGGTAGGTGGTGTTGTTAACTTGCGTACTTTTTCTGGTGGAGTTTGAAACCTTTCTTCTTCTTCTCCTTTTTCTGTCTTCGTCACTGGTAGTGGTGGTGGTGGTAGTGATGATGGTGCTGGACTTTTCATCAAGGTCTTAAAATCTTTCAGAGTGGGAAGAGCTGTTTCGTCTGAGGCTTTCTGGTGGAAGAGTTGCAGTCGTTGCAAGAGTTGACCGTACTTTTGCGATTTTTCTGTTTCGGACAAATCTTGGCGATCCATCAAGGTTTGCAATTCGTGTTGTAGTTGGGACATCTCGCTCAAATTGGGATTGGGAGGTAAATGTGGGGTGTGTTGTTCTTGCCAACGATGGTATTCCATCCATCGTTTGTAAGGCACTAAAGCTAGTTTTCGTCCTTCCATGGGATTGTCAAGGGTCAATTCTGAGATCTTGGGACTTCAGAGGGCCTTTTTATCTTGCTCCCACCAGTCCTCCCAACATGGTTCCCAAGACTCCTTTCAGCAATGGGCCTAGCAAGAGGGGTAAAATTCCTCCACGTTGGACCAACATCTTCTTCTTTTGACGAATGGGAATTTTCTTTTGAACCATTTGGCGAAGAACGTGACGATGTTTGCCTAAGCATTGTTTCTGGTGTTTGGACAAAGGGATCGTGCCTTTCAACACATTCAAACAACATTCGCACACGGTATCGATGACCTCTTTGGAGGCTGATTGAATGAGTTTTTTTTCGATGGGGTGGAGAAGCTTTGGACAGGACAGATAACATGTCCCCATGTTTGACTAAACGAGGAGGCAGTCCTTTCCTTTTCTTTCCTTGGGTTTTAGAAGAGGGATGTTTTCTGGAGGGTGACATCTTTGAGTCTTCAGCACCAAAAACACTAATACCCCTACTTAGTCACAGGCCTTTTTTATACTGGAACGCGTCGCCATTGATTGTCTTTACGGCGTATCAACTTGAGGAGAGGCATGACACGTCGTGCAGGGGTACGCAACGGACTAAATCGAGCCAGTTCTGCCGCTAAATTGGAGGGTTCTGCCACTGGGAAAGTTCTTGGGGTCATCAACGGAGAAGTTCTTGGTGTGATCAACGTCTGCAAGTACTTTTCAGTTCTTGGTGTCATCAACGGAGAAGTGAATGAACCTGAGGCTACCGGAGACGCGGTCAGCGCCGTTGCAGGTCGTGGTTTGCGAGTGTAAGGTTGCGTCCTGGCCGAAGTGCCTCTCTTGCGACTAGTTTTTTGTGGGCTTTTCTTTTTCCGGGGACTTTTTCTCTGCTTCTTTTTCTGGGGGCTTTTCTTTTCCGGGGTGGTGACTGGTAAGAGGATGGTCCCGCCACTGGAGAAGTTCTTGGAGACACGGGTCTCCTTGGGGACTTCGTCTTAACATCGTGGCTCTTTTTCTTCTTCTTGGAGCTTCGTTTGGCTTTTTTCTTGGGGAGAAGTTTGGGAGCATTAGGATCCCATCTTAAGAGAGAGTGAATGATGACCCTCCTAGAGTACCGCTCCCTCCAGGTTTCAATATAATATGTTTTTTGGTTTGAGTGTCGATGCGGGGATCGGCCAGTTGGGTCAAAGCGACTTTGTTTCGATCAAAAAAGCGTTTGGTTTGATGAGGAATCTGAATGATCCCTTGTAGTAATTAACGTGTTGTCACCGTGAACCATCGTAAGACTTCTCTGAGACTAACTTCTAAGACACGAGCCCGTATTTGTGGATTTTTTCTCGACTGATGCCATACAAGGCTCGAATCAATTTGACGGGAAGATGCGACTGAAGGGACGTCATGTTCAGACTGTGTGAAAAGTGTCTGAGGTTTTTATAGATTTTATTGGAGTGAAATTAAGTCGAGGACGGAGACGTGTACAGGACAGGCCCTCCGTCTTGGCACCAGTGGTGAAACAATTGGGTACGAAATCGCAAATCATTGGGGTTCGTAGGTTTCAAATCGACGAGTAAATAAGCGTGTGGAGTTTGAGTGGCATCGTCGTACGCCTGAGTCAGCCAAGGCGTTCCTGATTGTTTGGCTAAGACTTGCACTTGCGATTTATCTCGAGGGCTGTTAAATAAGACCACGTAATGCGCATTGAGACTGATGGTGCGATGGGCTTTACTTTGTTGAAACAAATTTTGAGTGATGTAAACGACATTGGCATTACGGTGATGCCTTTTGCGCGTAAACCACAGTTTAATTTCTTCTTCGTCTTCTCCTAACATGTCGTCGAAAATGACCAAATGGGTTTGACGGGAGTCATTGACGATTCCGTCGTCTTCTTTAGGAATGCCTTCCACAAACACGATGGAATCGCCTTGACTTTCTCGCAAGAGGCTGTACGCCGATTGCCACTCTTTGTAACACCACACGATGCGTTGCGGTGGACGATCGATCAAATGATGTTTATGTTCGATCAAACGTTTGACGAATTCGGTTTTGCCTGAACCGCTAAGTCCAGCAATGAACATGTTAAAGGGATGGCGAAGATACAAAGCCTCCCAACTAGCACGATCTAAGTGTTCGTCGATGACTTTGACAGTGGAGGAAGAGGGAGCAGAGACAGCAGAGGTAGCCATAGTGTTAGGAATGTCACTTGTGACACAAAAACAGACAAGACAAGAGTTTATATACTTTTTCAGGACACGGTTATTGAATGTTTTAAACATGAACACGAAAGACAAAAATACATAAAAGCCAAAGGCTTAAGTACAAGGATAAAAGGCACATCAAAACCATTAACGTGGAATAGAAACAAGTGTCTGTACAACATGTTTTGGGTAATGTTCTGACCAGTTTTATAGGGGGTAAGGTCACACAATTCTCCTCCCGAAAGGGTCTTTCAGGCATGTCCACGACAGTCCTGTCCTGGGTGACGGGTTCTTCTGGCGCTGTCACTAACACAGGTTGAAAAGTAACTTTTTTCCTTGAACAACTCTCGTGCATACTGGGCCACTTCTTGGGTCCAAGCCTCAAAACCCCCTTTTTTCCAGTCACGGACATCTATCCAATGGGGGTGTAAGTCACAAGCTACACACACATCGTCATACACGTCTTCGCTAGCTAAAAGTTGACGAATATTTTTTTCCCGTAGAGGTCGAGAAGTATCCAGATGAAAACGCAAGTCTTTGAGCAAAAGGAGTCTTTCGTGACCATTTAAGACCATTTGGATGGTAAGTACTTTTCGTAAAGAGTCCACAAGGAATCGGCTCGTAAACGAAATCCCAGAAAACAAGTCACTAAGACACACACTATGCGTCGACCCAAATTGAATGGATACAGTTCTTGTAATAATTGATAGTAATGATCCACGGTTTGAATATGGTCATTAAGTTCCTTCCACGGAAACTGTTCAATCACATGTGATAAAAGTCGTCGCATGGATTCCTGTTTTTATAGTCTCTTTGTTTCGGAAGCAATACACGTATTTTCTACCCAGAGATCTTCGTTCTCCAGTGGGAAATTTAAATGCTCCAAACTGTAACCTAAACTTCAGAGTTCGATTAGAAGTTTCCTCTTCCTCTAAGTAGATTCCACGTAAAATATGTTGGTAATCCTTTAACGTGTCTTCCTCAATGCGTTGCACTAGGTCAATCTCGAAGTAACCAAAATGATGAACATTTCGTTCATTCACTAACTCAAAGTGTTGAACAAGGTCTGACCACTGAAACAATTTCTGACGAATCAGTTTTCTTATACTATTCAGGTACCAGTGGTTAAACATCTGGTGACGTAACGGATGCAATTGTTCTTTACGTTTGACTTGTATTTTGACCAGTTCTCGGCAAATGCGCTCTCTCAACTCCACAGGCAAACCACGAATGTTCTCTTGTAAAGTGTCCATGAATAGGCCATACTAAATCCTCTTTCTGACACAAGAAATGTACCGTTTGCACAGACATGGTTTTACTTCAGTGTCGAATCTAAATCGTTTAATCACTAATTTACACATTACAATTCGTTCAGAAGTTTCCTGTTTCACTGAGTTGACATTGTGTAAAAGATGTTGGTAATTCGTTAACTCTTCCTCTGGAATTCGATGCAGTACGTTTACAATGATGTAACTACAATCGTCCATACCAAACCAATCCTTTTTAAAACTAGAGGATCGTTGATCAATGTCTGTCCGATGGAACACTTTCAACTGAATCAGTCCTTGTATAGCACTCAGGTACCAGTGGTTCAAACACCGGTGACGTAACGGATGCAACTGTTCTTTACGTTTCACTTATATTTTGACCAGTTCTCGGTATATGCGTTCTCTCAACTCCACAGGCAAGCCCAAAATGTTCTCTTGTAAAGTATCCATAAGTATATACACTGTTTTTGGAATCCTTGGGTGGTGGCCAATAGCCTCGTTTACCTTTGTGGCTGATGTAATATCCACTCATAATCAGTCTTCTTATATTATGCGTTCTCTCAACTCCACAGGCAAAGCACGAATGTTCTCTTGTAAAGTATCCATGAATAGGTCAGTCCGTACAATTCACAATCTTCTCCTAGAGCAAAAGTAATCCACATAGTGAGTAATTTCTGACCACTGCCATTCAGGGTAACGTCCAAGAATCTCATTGAACTCTTTTGATGCAAACGGTCTAGAGTAATATAATAGAATGAATGCACCCTTGACCCAGAGAAATCTAACACACTGGTTGACTTTTTTCACTTTCCTCTTGTGAATTTCTCGGCACAAAAGTTCTACAGTTACCCATTGAGATTTCACTCTGGCAAGTCCCTGCCAAACTTCCTTGTAAATCTTCTCTTGTAGTTCTTTAGGTAATGATTCAATATTGGTTTTGAAATGGAGTTTAAATACTGGTCTCGATGATATCCAACATTTGACTCCTAACCAATCTGGTTTCTTCTTCTTCAACGACATGGTAAGTTACTTCAATGTCTCGGTCCCACTAAGGGTAAGTAATGACAATTCGGTGAGCAACGAGCATGTTCTAGGTAGGCCGAATCTTGTGGTTCCCAGTGGTGAAGTGACACACCGCAACTGAAACACTTGACTTTATCCCCTTCGCCCAAGTAGAAAAATCCGGCTCTGGCTAATTCTTCGGGGCTCGGTCCTCCCAGATACTTAGGCCATTTTCCTTTGAACGATTGAAGACGATTTTCAAAGTCGCAGTATTCCGACAAACGCACAGGAAACGAATATTCGTCTTTCACAGGTTCGTTTCGATGAGGGTTGGGTGACATGGACAGGAGTTTGCTCAGGGCTGGTTGACATCCGTAGGGAGGTAGACGTGAAGGTGAACATCCACCTTTAAAACGAACCCAGTAAAGTGTCCAAGAGGACGAGCGGCATCGCTTTCGCATCCCTCAGGTTTGACACGCACAGCATCACTTTCCATGATAGGGGTAGTGAGAACAAAGTTCCCATGATGCTTTACGGCATCGCTAAGGTCACAGCGTACAGCATCGTTCTCATTGAAAGGCTCACAATCGCATTCCACTTCAGAAGCCCCAATCTTGAATTGTGCCTGTCTGAACTTGTTTTGTGTTTCTCTGAAAGTATTCATCTTGTTCGCTTGGTCTTGGTAGTCACAATGAACTATCGATCTTGACCATAGCCCCTTTTTATACTAGTCGCAATGCAGTCTCAAGCTTGTACATCGTTCCTTTTTTATGACCTGTTTTGGAAGGTACCGTCTCTAAGGTACCGTCATAATTGTACCGTAGTGTAATGGGTGGAAAGGCCATAGAAAGGTAAGGGCAGTGCGGAGACCATCGAGTATGTTCCAGAATAGCTGAGTCTTTATAGATACATAGATCCATTCGTAACTTCAGTCCGCAAGCGAAACACTGTACTTCGTATCCCAATCCAGACTCAGGTCCCAAGTAGACAAATCCTGTTCTAGCTAAAACATGCGAAGTAGGTAATCCTTTCCTATCCGTAGGCCATTTCTGAAACGTGTCCAATCGACGGACACAATCACAATAGTCAGGCAAGAAAACCGGAAAATGGTAGGGTTTGAACTTGGAGTTCTCACTGGATTTCTCACTCGATTCTTGCTGTGGCGAAGTCATACTTCTGGTGGCAATCCTCTTGCAGCCAATGTTTTATACCGACATGTCCAAACGGCAATGTAAAGTGGTTGGGACGCCGCACTCGCTTCTGGTACACGATTTGATAGACTTTTTCCAAGGGTCGACTGACGATGTGGTGAGTGGGTAAACGTACAATCTTGTTCGCTTGATAGGTGGTCACTTTAAAGTGTTCATCTTCTCTAGACTGCAAGGCTTCTTTGAATACGTCAAAGTTCACCACCCGACTGGTACGATAATTCAGAGCCAATCCTTTCACTTTACACTTGGTATGCACTTCTCCTTGTTTGTCCCGATATTCATAACCGTAATTTTTAGGACCACCACTGACGAAACTTAGAATCTTGTCGTCGGGGTGCTCGTCTGTCCAGGCTCCTAAACGGTCTCCTTCGATGTCAGGGTGCTGTTGACTCGGGTGATCGATGTAAATGCAACTGTCCGTGTCAAAGTACAGGACACGTTCCCCTAACAGTTCTAAAGCTTCGTACAATTTTAAGCGAGCATAAGCTGTCACGTAAGCCGCAATGATGACATTTCGAAAGGGGTCGTCTTGTACAAAGTCCAGATCTTCTTCGTAATTGACCAAGATCAAATTCTCGCGAACGACGTCCACGTGTTTCATGAATTTGGTTTTGTCGTGAAACATCTGGAAATAGCGGGAAGGTTCGGTCAAATATTCCGTCTTGGGTAAACACGGTCGTTGTGCCATTTTACCCCACAAGCAATTTAACATCACTTTGGCAAACGATCGCCTGCCTTCGTTTTCGATGTGATCTAAAGTAATGCCTTCTTGTGCCCAGTATTTCTCTTTGAATGTCTTTTGGTCTTTGGAAGTGTGACACCAGGACGGATAGCCACTGGCTTCTTGCTTCAGTTTCAAAAAGGCATCCACGTAGTCTGCGAAAATGCCTTTCTGCGTGGGGTCACCCTTGTGGTATTGTTGTGTCTTGGGAAAGTGGCAAATTTCGTACACTTCTAACAGTTGGTATCCCATGTCCAGAGCTTTGAACAATTCTACGCTGACCCACGTCCCCGTCAAGGCGCGTTCTTCCTGGGTGTGATGGCAAGGTTGATCTTGGTTGCACGTTTCGGCACAAGTACGGCACAAAGGAAACATCAGTTTACCTTGGCAATGGTGAGGTAACACGGGATGGTACAAGTCCGTGGGTTGCAAAACTTTGCGCTTGATCAAGCCTTCGTATTGTCGAATGTTTTTCAGATCGATGTGTTCCGTTAGCAATTGCGGGTGCCCTGCAGGAAAGTGACAATATTTGCACACGTAGGGATACAGCGAAAACACGTCCAAGTATTTGATTTCTTCCCCTTTCTCTTCGTCGGCATGGTACAGCACACAGGTGGCATTGGTCCTTCCTCCGTACAAACTATCCCTCGGGTTCAGGGGGTCCATGAACTGGTAACTTTCCACAATGTGTTTAAACTCGGGATTGGTTTTCAAACGGTGATCGTATTCGTGTTCCCACATTTCCACCACTTGGTATCCTTGCTGTTCTAACTTTAGGCGTCGCTGACAAGTGGCCTGGTACAAGTCTTCCATGGTTCGTTGTAAAAACTGATTTTTAGTGCCACGTTCAGGGTAACAGACGGGACATCCGTGAAATAAGCAACCGTTAAACTCGTACACGATCTTGGGGTTTTCTAAGTCCCAGCCATCGACCGAATGCGTTCCGATGGTCTTTTCACCTCCTCCGTTGCGGGCATGCTGAATCCTTTTGTCTTCCTTGTCACACAAGTAATGTAACCAGCGTAGGGCTTTGACCGAGTATTGACGTTTGACATAGTTGGTCGTTTGAGGACTGATGACAGCCACGGTGTTTTCAGGCATGAATCGTTGCCGGTACACTAAGGAACACGCTTTGGCAATGATGCAAGCTTCTTTCAAAGGATCGACCCCTCCGAGTTCCATGAACAGTTCTCGAAATTTTCCACAGCAACGCCGTAAAATGTCCACGTCGGAACGACAATACTTTAGCATTTCTTCGTGAAAGTCGAAAGGCTCCGAGGCATGGGCCTGTTACCAAGCGTAGAAAGCTTCTCGTTGTTTGGTACGCATGTTGTCTGGGTCGTAATAGTGAGCCTCAGACAAATGGGGTAGAACGGCATGTTGATTGGCTTCCGTATTGAAAAAGTGTGGAAAGTACCCTTTAGCCATTTCTGTCATTCCAAACGTTTTAGGCATTCGACTCAAAGGCATGGCTAAGGAGCTCATCGAATCTTTAAAATGCACTTGTCCCACTTGCATGAAAATGATTTTGGCTCAGTTCAAAGTGACTTTAGGACGCTCGGTGCCATGTTCCGTATAGTATTTCAAAAGAAACTGTCCATCGTATCCGGAGAAATTGTGAGCCATCACCGTGGCATGACGATGACAATCTCCGTAACGTTCGATGTCCTTTTGGCTCCATGTCTTGTCGATGGGGTCTAAGACCCATCGGGCGAAATCGGCTAGCGTGTTCGGTTCCCGAAAGATTTTTTCACGTCCTCCAGTAATCTTGCTACAGTGAGGGCAATAACTCAAGATAGGTTCTTGAATGCACTTCTCGCACTCTCGATGAGCCACGCAGAAATTAGGAATGTGAATACCGGTCTCTTGCATGCATTCGAAATCGAAAAAGATGAAATTGCCTTTCTTCTTGTGACCGTCCTCTTTCTCTGGCTGGGGTTGGTATTTTTGCACGTAGCATTGGTGTTCCAAGTCCACGATTCGGTGACAAATGTGACATTTTTTCTTTCCTCGACAAACGTGTGTCTTGGTATTATTGGTAAGTATGCCTTGTCCACACGTGGGGCACAATCTCAGCAGTTGACAAGCACATTTCTGCTGTGAACCTTGCGTCTTCAGATGCTGTTGGTAACAGGCAGGACTGACAAACGTGCGCAGACAAGCAGGACAATGCACTGGTTCTTGTCCTTCGCTCAGACAGGGTTGAGAGGCCAAACATCCTGAGCATTTCGATCCACAATGTTTGTGTTGCTCTCGATTATTATAACCATAGTCACATTTCTCACAGTAATATTGTATCCCAGGAATCCGTGATAGTGGTAATGGTATCGAAATGGTCATCGTGATGATAGAAGTGAATGTATTTTCCATCCTTAAAGTCTTTCCCTCGAAACAACAGAGGTCCGCGCACTTCTTGAGGGTGCACTTTCAAGGTGTAGCGTGGAGCTAGGACGTCTTGCAATATTTGCATTTCAGGAATGCCACAGGGTGTGTCTTTGGACAGGCCGGCTTGTTGTAACAGGAGTTCTGCTTCACTTCGTTGTTTGACTCAGTTCGATTTTCGAATGTTCTCCCAGGCTCTTTTCCATTCTACCGTGTCGTTCTTGTCGGCATAGGTTCGTCCCACCACGATGGCTCGGGCTAAACACATCTGGTCTTGAAAATTGTTAATTTGGACGAGACTTGTTTTGGTAATGCGAAGGTTGTTGACCAATAAGGTCTTTCTGCGTTGTCCGGTCCCTTGAGGAGGAGAGACGTGGGTCATGTCCAGTGTGGCTTTTCCATCGGTGATGTCAAACTGGTCATTAGATTGTTGCACGTGTTGAATCTTGTCCATGACTTTGGAAGCGGTCAATTCTGCAGGGCTGCTAAACTCGATCCAAACAGGGGATTTCAAGCCGTCGTGTTGTATGGAAAGTCTCAAGCGATCGTCTTCTTTGGGTTGACATTGTCGCTTGAGTGTGGTAAGCAAAGAATCCCACATGTCAGTGATGAACCCTTCTGCTTTCTCTAACGGTACATCGGACTTGAAATCTTTAAACTTCACCGTGTATTTGTAAGCCGTAGTTCTAAAGTTTCTAGAGGGACGCTTTTCCGTCTCTCGAATGGAATAGTACTTTTCAGGGTTGACTAAGGGTGGTGAACTTTGTTTAGAGGGTTTGGATTCTGGTTCACTCATGTCCTCTTCAAAATCACTGGCATGAATTTGTGCCAAGACTTCAGCCCTGGTACGTGGCGATAGATCACGTTTCTGCCTCTTACTTTCTTCTTCTTTCTTTTCAAATGAATTGGATCGTTTCACCTTGATAGCAAAAAGTAAAATGACTCAAGTTTAAACACCATGGACTAACTTATAGTCATAGCAGACCAGCGTTTATAAAAGGGTATGTGTCTTGTCCTTTCACTATTCATTTCACTCTCAAACCGAGCACAACGATGGAAGAGACTACCCAGATCGAACGTTTCATCAGAGCTTAGCGAGGAGTCATTAGAAAATTCTCTTCAGACCAGCCCAGGGACTACTCTCCTTCCTTTCGAGATGAAAGTCAAGATACTTGGTATATCTGTCAGAAGAAAGGGCATTGGTCTTCCGAGTGTCCAGACCGTCAAAAAAGAAAACAAGGGGTTAGAAGAGACAAAAGTCAAGATACCTGTTATTATTGTCAAGAAAAAGGACATTGGTCTCCAGATTGCCCAAAAAAGAAACAAGAGGAGTCAGAAGAAGAGAGGGATTCTTTAAAGGAAGAGGAAGAGGAAGAAGAAGAGGAAGAAAGCAGACAGGTGAAGAAAAAGAAACAGGAGAAGAAAAGAAGGGAAGAAAGTGAGGAGGAAGAGGAGGAAAAGACTGTGACGGTGAAGAAATTCAAAAAACAGAGAGAGTGAACAATGAGACAGAAGAAGTCTATGAACTTTTTAAAGTGCTCTGTTGTGAATTGTGAATTGGATTGTAAATATTTATAAAAGAATAAATTAGGTATAAAAAGGTAAGTGTCTTTGGGTTTTGATTTTAAAATAAGAACCTACACTCACACACTCATACACACGTACTATAGGGGTAAAATGTTTTTTTTTGAGTTTGAATGGATGTTGGCAACTGAAAGTCTATCTCTTTTCGATAGACGTGGGTGGCCCTGAAAAGGGCCTTTTTTATTTTTTTGGAGTAGGGCTGAGTTTAAGCAATCAACTTTAACTGCCTTAAGCCTTTGCCACGGCCAAGGCCTACTTCTGGACTGCGTACTGTTGATGATGATGATTTGGTTGAAATCACTAAGGGTGGCACGGTAGGCTTAGTCACAGGGTTGGAGTGTTTAGCTCGGGAAGGTCGTATTCTCTTCCATCGTAATAAAGAAGTCTGATACATTTGTTTCAGACTTCTTAACTCCGCTAAAATGTCTAACAGTACCGTGACCGTTTGATTTTCACACCCTTGTTTCTTTGCTGCTTCTTGTTGTTGTTGTTTTTTTCTTACCTCTTCTTCTTGCTGCTGTTGCTGTAGGAGAAAAGCTTGTTCCGCTTCCTTTTGCTGTTGTATAAATTTCTCCAATTCTTCTTTCTGTCTCTGTCTAAAATTCTCCACGTGCAATAATGAAAGAGAAGGTGACGAAGGTTCCGCAACAAATTCTTGCGGGTAAGAAAATCCATAAAATCCCAATTCACCTCTTCTGAAAGTAAGTCCGGGTTCCCTTGGGTAATCTCCACGGCTGATGCACCCCAATTTATCGTTTTCTGAGTTTCCGTCATGTTGAAAAACTGTCGCATGAATTGACTGCACACAGGCGCTAGCGAATCTATATAGACCACGTGACGTCACAGACTGGTCTCTTCGGATTGGATGTGGGCTGACTGAATTTTGTAACGCGTGTTTGGATTGGTCAACGAACTCAATCCGTTTCAATCCTTCCTCTCCCTGTAAATAAGTGCAGTTCACTGTATTCCTTCACCTGTTCTCGGCACCCCCCCACATGTGGACCGACGTACAATCTTCCACGCTTGTGTCTTCGATGATGTTCCGGACGGACATACCAATGTATGTCCGATCCAACTGGACAGTTGTCCATAGGACATACACCAGCCTATGGATACGTAGGATCTATGTGGAGCGTCAAGGATGTCTCAAAAGAGTCTTAATCTATGGTCCTGCAGTTAGGCGCAGCCTAAGGACAAGAAGAAGATGTCACAGATGCCCTTTATGTTAAGGGTATATTAACATAAACCCAAAGGCCCTTTTCAGGGCCACTCCTATATCTCGAAAAGATCTTGACTTTCATTGCCTAGCCCCATTTTTTAATTTTTTTTTGTTTAAAAAAATAAAAAATAGAGACCCCTCCCTGTTTCAATTTTCATAGGCCCATCAGGTCGGGACCGTATTAAAATAGGGTCCTGACCTTGTTCCATTTCCCCTAGTCCCTAGACAGTCCCACGATTTATTCCCATGTTCAATTCCCCTTGTCCCTAGAATGGATAGTTTTTGGGTTTTTTTCTCCCATGTTAAATTCCCTTTGTCCTTAGAATGGATATTTTTTCTCCCATGTTAAATTACATAGTCCCCAGAGTGGATATTTTTTTCTCCTATTTTAAATTTTACATAGTCCCCAGAGTGGATATACCCTTTTTAACATGGAAGTCCCCTAGTCCCCAGACCGTCCCACTTCACTACTGTAGGTAATCCTCTGGGAGTGCGTTTATCTCTGAAGGGTGATAGGGTACCTGGGCAGCAAAGTATTGGTTTATTAGTTGTGTTGTCGATATGTTTTCATTAATATTGCTTGAAGTGAATGTTGAGATGCGTTGTGTGTGTCCGATATGTTATAGCTGCAATTATAGTGTATTTCATTAAATGTCTCCTTGTACTTGGCAAAATTGGTATTGGGCAGTCATAAAATTCTTCGCCCATGGTGCTGATATCTACAATGGCTTTCTTAGCATCTTCAAATTGGTTGAGGTTTTTCTTTCCTAGTGCTCCATCATAATAGACATTTTGATGAGCCTCGAACATAATCAGGAGTTCGTCAGTGAAATAAATGGCTGAGTTGTTGTTTTGGAGTAGGTAGGAAAGGCCCCATGCGTCAAATTGGTCGGCCACATAGTTTTGTACGTCTGTTTGTATTGTGACTTGGTCGGTCTTGGTTGGGCCACTTCTTGTTTTTGTTTCTTTAGTGACTTTTGTGTCTTTTTTCTCAGCTTGTGGTAGTCTTTTTTAATTACTTTCTGGTGGTGTACAAGTTTTTGGTCTGGCATCAGTGGTTGCTGACTTGGTTGTAGTTGATGTTGATGTTTCTTCAATTGGAAGTGTAGTGGGTTGTTGTTTCTTGGTACGCTCACTAGTTTTGGTTGTTGTTGTTGTTGTTGTTGTTCTTGTTCTTGTGAGTTTCCCAGGATTGGTAGCAATGTTTCTGCTAGTTGGTTTAGGGGGTACTGCAGTAGGAGATATAAATGAGTTTGCTACTCGAGTTGCTGAGGTCATTTTTATTCCAGTTTTTGGTTTAGTAACAACAGTTGTTGAAGTTGTTGTTGTTGTTTTTAAACCCGTGTCTATTACCTGGGCTAAGAGTGGCAATGTGGCTGCTACAGATCTCCTTAATTGATTGTGGTCATTAATTTTGTGTGGCGGTACTGGGATAGTAAAAGGGATAGTTTCCTTTTTTCCCCTCCCTTGGGGTGCCCTCAATTGCCATTGACTCCTTTCCACTAGTTGGATGACTTGATGTCACCTCCATGCCCCTCTCTTGAACCTCTTTTCCATTTCTGGTAGTGGTTTCAACAGTTCTTGTTACCAGCTGAATATTTGGAGGTGATTTGATAGATGTTTGCATCATTCCGTGGGTGTGAGTCGTTAAATTGCCGATACAGGGAGTCACTTGCAGCTGGGTGTATACATTCTGCTGTTGTAAGTCGTGCTCCCTCTGTGGTGCCTTGTTTTCTTTTCTTGGTGTCGGTCTTCTTGGGGGCGCATTTCTCCAATTTCTTATATTGGCACCTCTCCAGTTGTATCTACTATCTTCTTCCCATATCAGCAAAAGTGTAGTTCTCGTTGCTTGAGCACGAAGGCTCCATCCTGTTGCAACTTGGAGGCTTAACCCCTTATCGCGTTCAAGGCTTGTATAGGGAAAATGGCTTTCATTGACTCTTAATAAATCTCGTGCTCCTTGCTGCTTCGTTAGTCGACGACTAGCCAGACTCAATGAATGATAAAAGATTAAAGTCGCCTAAGCAACATGTGCTTTTGCGACTGGTTAAGTCTCGAATGTCGAGATTCTTAATTGGTCGGGTTTGTAGGTATGAACCTATGTGTGAATGTCACACTTCTTAATTAGCATGTCTGGAAGTGGCAAAGGTGGAAAAGACGCACAAACCCAAACAAACAATTTCCAATTCGCCAAATAATAAGAGCGTTTTGTGAGTTGATTTGGCAATTGCATATGGTAGCTTTTCCTCTTTCATTGCTTGTATGATTTCCTCTTCTCTTCTGGTATACTGACAATCTTTGGAGATAGGATGGTGGGGGCCGTTGCAGTTGACACATCCGCCGCAGGTGTCACATTTTGTTCTTGCAAATGCTGGCTTGGTGTCCCCCATGATTTGCAGTGACTGCAGAAGCGAGGTTTGATGTTGTATTCCAGTAGTGGGTATGAGTGGCCATCAAAGTAAACAAGAAGTGGTGGGATTGGATGGAAATCTAGTAGTACGATGTTGTCGGTTGTCCTTGGCTCGTCTTAAACCTGGAAGCTCTTGATATTTCAGCTCCCTGATTTATTAGCTCTAAGGCTATATCATTGTTACTTAGATGATTACATTTTGGATGAAGTTTAATGACCTTTTTGTATGTTATAGTTGATTTGGGTCCAATCATCCGTGTTTGTTGGATATTGGTTTGCGCGACGTTATCCACTTTTTCTTCCTTTTTCTTATTCATTGTTTGGTCCTGTTGTATTCTACTTAAGGTGTTTTGGAGAGTGCTTTATGTCTTGTTATATTAACTTTGGTTGGTCCTATTTGTTGAATCTCCATATATTTGGCCACTTGCCTTGACGTGCTACATCTGACTATGATATAATTCGATCTTGGTCGGATGATTTCAAAGGCTCCTGCATGGGTTTTAGTTAGTATGGAAGCTAGACCAGTGTTGTTTATGTTGAGTTGTTTGGCACCGCTGCTGACAATGAAAAGGGTAAGATCGATACTATGATATTGAATTTTTCCTTGTAAGTTTCCCATTGTTGTTTTGTTGTTCATTCTTATTGACTGTTTAGTTCTTTCCTTTGTGTTGCCTACTGTTGAATGTACGGTTCTTGTCATTCCCTTGGTTGATTTGATCGGGGACTTGATTGTTTTGGTTGTTGTCGTCTTAATAGTTGTCCCGGGTGTATTTTTGGCCTTGGATGTTCCGTTCATTGGGGTCTTACCCTTTTTTGGAATTCAATATTTCTTCTGTTTATTTGGCTTTTCTCTTCTTTGGTGATAGCATGTGGCAATATTCTTATTCTGATGGTAGTGAATCGTACATATTTGGGTCAGCTAGATCTAGTATGTTTGTTTCCATGAAAGGACCTGGGGTTTCGCTGGAGTGTAAGACCTCTTTTGCCGTTTGGTGGTTCGGGTTCTTTGTTTTATTTAAATTGGTAGGTCCCTTTTTGTTTTTGCCTTGTGGCAGTAGTGAGGTTTGAACCAATTTACCCGGTTTGGTGGTCTTATTCTTGTTTCTGGTGATGGTGGGTTTTGGAGCATCTGTTATCAGGTTGTCCAGTTGGCATTTGCGATTAGGGAGTGGTGTTGGGTTGGTGAGGGTGGTAGTGGTGACAAACACTTAGGAGGGTAATTAATCGGAGATGGGATGGTAGGTGATGATATCTGTGGTAGTTCTGGCAGTTGTGGGTTGATCGTTGAGTAGGGAGTAAGTACGGGAGGTTCAACTACGTGGGATGGGCGTTCCGGGGTCAGTTGTATTATGGTTAGATCCAGCAACAAATCCGACAAGTCGGCAGTGTATCTTTATTTCCTTGAATTCCTGTGTCATCACCGACAGAGCAGGTGGTCACATAAGAAGGCAGCTTTAGACTGCATGATCTTTGTTATCCGATATGATAATCTAAAGTTTAAGGACACTGCTCTTAATCTTCTGGCTTACTGTTTGATGCAGGACGGGAGTGTGATGAACGCCTTCAGTATTCTTTGCAAGTCCATGAAACTGACAAAACAAGAAAAGGCTGCAATATGGCAAAATGCTACTCACATCAGTGTTGCTTTCAGATCTCATCGTGATAGGCAGTGATGCGAAAAATGCAGGGTATAAAAAGATCCCTTGAATGTATATTCATAGAACACCGGTCTTTTTAGCGACTTAAAGCTTCATTGAAGATTTCGTCATTAACTTGATCTGTAATGGTGTGTGTTTCTTTTAAATACATAAACATTACAGCTACAAAATTTTGGAGCCATATGACATATTGACTTATTATTATTTCTTAAACAACGTCAATGTATGTATATATCAATGACTATTCTTTACTGACTCCGTCTATAATGGTATTTATGTCTTCTTGAAACGGAAACAATGTCAGCAGATGCATACGTATATGGCTATGATGCCCTTTCTGCAAATAGATGAATATCCCAAAATATCACTTTTTTCCCAAGTGTATGATTTAAGTAATTATTTTGGAAACTCATTTACAATAACGTGACAAAAAAGGTCATAGTCACTCGTTTCAGACAGTGAGGCGAAGAGACAGCAAACTGTATAGATCACACATGTGTTCTAAGTTATTGGCATACATATGGACCTTTCCACAAGTGATAGCAATAAAAGCACTTCGGAAATACGCATTAGTTAGACGATATGTGCAGATGGAAATTTGTTAGAAGCGTTCTCTCATGGAAACGATATGACCGGAAGTCAGTAACCGCTTAACCACCATGACTGATATAACCTTTATAGAGCTTAAGTTTAAAGTTTAAATACGGTGAATGATCTATTGCTAATAGTCTCGTTCAACTAGATTTTCTCGCAACTCTGAGAGATCTACGCATAATGTAAGTATAGTCAAGGACTGTATTATGTATATCTGTAGTGTGTATAACTTTTATCCATGACTTTAGATTGTAATGATCGCTTATAAACAACATATTGGATAGCCAATATTTGTCTTTGATCATATCTACTATTTTGAGATAGTAATGTTGTCAATGGAATGTTTAGAGCCTTGATAATGAAACTGTGTATGGTTTGGGGTATTTTCCCATTGGTATGATTAGGTATTGCGACACAAGTCATTTGGGGATATATTCGATATAGAGTCGTAATATAGTCGTGGAGATGTATTTAAGAAGAGAAGTGAAGAAGTATTCTTATTCCTGGTACTGTTCAGATTTTATTTTCAGTCTGTAGAAGTATTTAAGATTTTGTTTAGATTTAATTTGACAGGATTCGCTTATTTAAATTATTTATTAGAATTAAAATTTGCTCATGCGACTCTTTGGACTTAACAATAAGTTTGGGATCGTTATGAATTCATTCAAAGATATCTTGGACAATACCATTACGATTAATCAAGACTGTTCGCACTTAAGCATATTCAAGGATGTTGGCTCATCAGCACTTCCAAGGCCTAGAATCATTAGGAGCATTCTATTCTTTTGGACTTTTGAATTTAATTCCCAATATTGTACGTTCCTCCTGAAATCTTCATGTTATAACTTTCAGAAATAAATTCTTTGTTTATGTTTCAGAAAACTTGTTGGTTTTGCTTTTTCTTTTACTTAGTTTATGACAATAGAGTAGTAACAACTGTATGATTTCCTCTCCGGTGGGTGGCCTAGTGGGAGGCCGTGGGTTCGATCCCCAGCCGAGTCATATCAAAGACTTACAAAAAAGGTACTAACAGCTGCCTCGCTTGGCGCTCAGTATTAAGAGGCTAGTGTTAGGACTGGTCGGCCTGGTGTCAGGATAATGTGACTTGGTGGGACATCATGCTACGTGTCTGCGGCATGATGCCCCAGTGCTAGACATCACTATAAACTGCCACACTGCAGTCATCGTAACGATATGAAATATTGTTAACGCTACGATAAAAATCCAAATCACACACACGCACACATACAAACAACTGTATCATTGATTGTTACCGATAAATGTCCCTCGTTACGTTTTTCTTTCTTTTTCTTTCTGTTCTAAGAATACACCATCTGTACCATGAAAGCCATTATCACTATTTGTGGATAAATAATGTAAATATGTATATGTACTTTTAGAGGTGGTATAAGGTAGTTTGCCATAACTGGCAATCCATATCCCTTTTACGTACACAGTACACTTTTGGAAAAAAATCGGAATTGTATATCATTAAAATGTAGTATATGACGAATAACATTTTGGAATGAAATATATAAATCGAAATATATGCTTAAACATATTCAATGTACGTGATGGAATGTGAAGAGATATAGCAAATAATAATGGCAATTATGAATGTATTAATATTCAGTATATTTAACGATATGACATTCTATATTTGGATGTATAATATCCACAATAGCCAAATGAGACAATATTGCACTGTGGACTTTTAATCGCATTCTTAAACGCCACATACTAAAAAAGTTGTTTGTTGAGCTTACCAATATCCTCTAAATGATCACCTAAATGGTGATACTGGTTAAAGAACGTGCAGCAGTGTATGAATATGCCAACCAGTTTATTACCACAATATATTAATTATTTGCTTTAGTATATCGCTGTCAAGTGTTCAAGGGTCGTTCCCAGACATTGTTCAACCTATGATGGCGACAAAAGAAAGAACTGGATTCACAGACTCAGTTTTGTAACCTCCCTCTCTGACCCAATCACCACAACCAAAGCAATGCGATAGATTTATGGGCGAGCTAAGATGACCATATTTAGTTCACGTAAGCCGCCTACGTAAGCTTCAATTCACGTGTGATAAGATGTTATGTCTATCTATATTCTATGCTTAATTTTTGCCCATGATGGTAGATTGTAATGTCATTTTGTAAACAACACATTATGTAGCTAACTTTTGTCCATGAGTGTAGACTAAACATTAAGATAAAATTAGACAAGATACTGAACATGACTCTCCGCCTGTTAAGCCTTAGCTCAAAGACGAATGTTGATGCTGCTCGTAAAACACGTTCACACTGACAAGAGACAAACCACTGTTGCAAATGTGTCTGCGCCAACATAGTGTTGACACGCACCGGTTCGCATAGGGATGGAAAGAAAAGGTGAAGCGGATAGACGTCGAGCATTACGACCACTCTTTACACCGTAACCCAATCCGTGGTCTATTGTGTGTAACTGAGACTTCACTGTTGAAAGAGAAAAAAAACTAAGAGTACTGCCCTCGAGAGGGAAGTGGGCTGATGGCAAGAACACTACTACTGCAATAGCAATGCGGTATGTGACAAAACCGAATCCTATAATATTACCTTCGGTGTATGCGAGACATTTTTGCACTAATCTTCCCCAATGAAAAAGAAGTATAATCGTGATAACGCGGTTTACCTCATCGCAAAAACAAAGAGTCTCTGGACCTTGAAGATAGATGGCACACTAACGACATTGTCTCTGGACACCGGCTTGACGCGAATCGCGATCCTACCAATGATCATTGCCTACCCTATTGTGATTGCCTTTGAGGTTACGGCTTTGCGCTACAGATCACCTATCATAGCTAGAAACTTTATCAGCAAGCGGCTCATCACAAAAGCAAAAACCAGACGAGATCCTCTTCCTGGAGGAAACAAAACTAAATAATATTGCTGATCATATTTATAAGGCCTTGCAAGACAATGCCATCTCGTATGATGAGTTCAAGATCGTGCTTTATGAGGTTGATAACTATCTGGCCATAAAGAATGAGATACTTGCGGCATTATAGAAGGCGTCTGCTTCAGTTGGCTTTGTCAAATATTGAAGAGTTATCTCGAGGAAAAGCCGCCGCACGCGAGGAGATCATGAAGGTTTAGGCTAGTTATAATGTCGTAGCCTTAACGTGATTAAGGCCATAATCTGATTATGTACCTTACAATACAGCGAATAAAATTATTTTCAAAGACTGTAGTCTCCAAATAAGGCAGCAATATCCTTGTATGCCACACTAAAAATGATGCTGAACACGGAAGTAGTTATCGGTTGAACTAACATGGCGGACGATACAAATAAAAATATCTGATAAAGAAGGTAAACGATATTTTACAGGTATTTCTACAATTAGATACAGCAAGTCTTGTAATAAATAAGAGGAGTATTTAATTTCTGTTAGTATATTTAAGGAACATGTTCACATTTTGTATAGTAGGAGTAAAAAAAGGGCCGTGTGTGAATCACACCCAGCTGCTCCGTTGATATACATAGGCTTATGTTAGTACCACGTCCACAAAGTAGGGTACTAATATTAGTGCTAGGATTTAGACATAAACGAAACTCTTAATATAATGGGTCTTCTTTCATCCATGTAATTTTATTACCTCACCTTAACTAATAAGTTATTATGGTGCTTTAATTAATCGGATAAATCTATTCTATACTCAAGTTTCAAATTTGGAGAATATAAATCCTTAAGCATGTATGCTATAAAAATTTGAATTAAACGTCTTTCCTATTTTTTACATTTTCTGTCTTATTTTTTAAATTGTATTAAAACGGTTGTTAGAGATTTTCAAGGCAAGATAAAGCAATAATTGCCGTAGCGAGAAATGTTTAGAGATGTTTTGGTGAGGTAGGGTGGTATTCTTTAATTTTTTAGTTAATGTGAAAAAGATATATAATACACGAATGCGGAAATATGGTATTTTTATCAAGGGAAACAGCTGTGAAAATCGATCGACAACATTGATCTGGTTAATGAAGAACAAACATTTCACTATCTAATGGGTTTCTGGGGGCGATCAAACTGTGACTCTTACATGTTGTATGAATTGGAACATGGTTTGGTTACAAAATCAGATCATTATTTCTTTAATGCTTTAATCTCTTGATCCTTTCAATTTATTATGCATTAATAAAATAGTGTGTGTGTGTGTGTTTAATTTTTAACGTAGCTTTAACAGTTTTTAAGTCATATCACTACAATTTTATGCAGTGTTACAGTTTATAGTGGTCTAGCACGGGCATCACGCCTCAGACATATAGCATATTATCCCACACAGTCACATTATCCTGACACGAGGCCGACCAGTCCTCTTAATGCTGAGCGCCAAGCGAAGTAGCTGCTAGTGCCATTTGTATAAGTCTTATTCACTTGTTTAGGCTCGAATAAACTGTAACGCAAGAAAGAGTGAAAACAACAAGCTTTTAAAATACAATAATTTATTTCCCTGGAAAAATTCTGTACAAATAAAAAAAATATGAACTTACGGTTTTATAGAATCAAATCCAAAAATAATCCAAATATAATCCGAGAATAACATTTTAGTAGTCCTAATAACAAAATGTTCTACTTATTTCACGTTCGAATCCCGACGAAGAATCCAAGATGGAAGACGATGACCTATGCTGCAATCCTAGTGTTGAAGTCTGCAGTTCCTTGTAAACAAGAATTATCACACCTGTTTCTGATAGCTGAATAAATTTTATTAAAAAGAACTGTCCTTGTTCCACAATATTACATGAGCACACGTATTTTCTAGAAAAATAACAGAATTAATCATTTTGAATCCAAGTAATTTGAAATAACTCCAAACAGCACTCATACAACTAACAGTTTAACAGGCCAGCTTCTACTGAGATTAATTCTCCAAAAACATGGGTTATATAGGCTTTCAGAAACGTAAACACGCGTCACGTGATCATCTTCTGGAAGTTTATAGAAGCAATTCTTTGTTACAGATCACGTTTACCCAGTGTGACCCTGACGAAAACCAATAACTTTTACTCTAAGAAATAAAAAATAAAAAATTGTTTGTATCTTAAACACAAAGTCCCATCATGACCTTGGAAACAACCAATCATTTTAAAATAAAATAGAACTTGTTTACGAAGGTTGCTACAAATTCTGAAACAATGTCAGGATTTGGATCAACGCTTGGTGCTTATAAACTAACAGTCAAGGTCAAACTATTTTCTAAAAATAAGTATCATCTCTGGTGAATAAATGTACATTACAATACCATGTAATGAAAATTAAAAATATTTAAAACTGAAAAACAATTAAATTGAAATAAATATATATTAAATCAGAAATAATTAAATCAAATATACATAACCTTCCCCCCCCCCAAAGAAAAGGAAAGATTTATGTATAAAGCTTTCTTTTTACCACAGACTAATTATACATGAGGTTTAAAAGAACTCATATAAATTACACATTGTTATACACCGGAAATGCGTCTGCTATTAAATTATCTTTTCCCTTGATATGCCTGATGTCAAGATTATATTCATGTAACAACAAACTCCACTTTTGTAGTCCTTGATTTTTATTTTTTATCTTGACGATGTAAGTAAGGGGGTTGTGGTCACTAAATACAATAATCGAAGAAGGAGCTACGGTAAACTTCAAAATGTTGTAATGCCAATATCAAAGCCAAACATTCCTTCTCGATGGTTGAATAATTTGTTTCGTGCTTATTTAATTTCTTAGAAAAATAGCACACTAGATGATCAATACCATTTTCATATTCTTAAATCAAAACTGCTCCGATCCCAGCATCACTTGCATCAACAGACAGTTTGAAAGATTGGCTGAAATTTGGAGCTGTAAGAACCGGAGCACTTTTAAGTAAGGCTTTCAACTTGTCAAAAGCTCCGAACATTTTCAGTCAAAAGGAACTTGTTTTTCTTACTCAATAAATTTGTCAGGTATTCAGCAATTATAGGAAAATTGGAACAATAGTTTTGATAGTGTCCGGCCATACCCAAAAATGGCATCAGTTGCTTTTTATTTATAGGCACGGGAAATTCAGAGATAGAGTTGACCTTAGCATCTATAGGTTTAACTTGTCCATGTCCCACGATGTGTCCCAGAAATATAACACTAGCACGGCAAAACGCACTTTTAGATAAAATAATTGTCAAAAATGCATCTGTGAGTCTGTCAAAGAATTTCTAAATTGTTGCTAAATGTTTTTTCCATGTGTGGTTGTAGATGATGACATCATCGATGTAAGCATCACAATTGTCTAGACCAGAGGTAATCATATTCATGAGGCGTTCAAATGTACTTGGCGACCCTTTCATCCCAAACGGCATTAGTTTATATTGGTAAAGTCCACCTGGAGTCACGAATGCGGAAATTTCCTTTGCTCTTTATGTTAGTGGAATTTGCCAAAATCCTTTCAGAAGGTCAAGTTTGGTGATATACTTGGCATTCCAGATCTTATCAAGACAGTCATCGATTCTTGGTAATGAGAATGAATCTGTTTTTGTCACACTATTCACCTTCCTATAATCAGTACACATACGGAAAGTTTTATCTGGCTTTGGAACAAGTATGCATGGTGAACGCCAGTCACTTTTACCGGGCTATATAAAATCATTCTCTAGCAAATATTTAATTTCTTTTTTCAACTATTCCTGTGTGAGAAGGTTAATCATGTACGGGTGTTGTTGGCAGGTTGGAATTTACAATTTCAACATCATGGAAAATTGTGTTTATCCTTGTAGGAACATCTGGTAATAAGTGCTCGTATTCAAATAATAACTGTTTAAGTTCATTTCTTTCTTGCTCTTGCAAATGTGAAAGTTTCTGGTCCAGATCTTTCATAATTTCTGAATTCCGAAGATGTGTCACTCCCATGTCAGTAGAATCCGATGATATTCTTTCACTTAAATCTTCACTGAGTGGGACAGTTACAACTAAATTAATTGCATGTTTAACCTGGCTGTCTCTTTCAATATAATGGTACTCCTATAATTTATTTTGATCCTAGGAGCACTACTATTATTTAACTCATTCATTTTCTTCTTAACCTTGTAAGGGCCGTAATATCTAATCTGAAGAAAATTTGGAAGAATGAACAAGAGAGACAGAACTCCATTATTACCAACCTCAAAGGTTCTCTCCACTATAGTTCTGTCAAACCATAACTTTAGTTCTGACTTGAATTGCTGAATGCCAAATTCAAGCAAGATAGATTGGAAAGTTCCAGACCTAAAATTTTACCCTTGACCCGATTGGATAGAGTTAGAATGGCCAAATTGAGTAAAAGACTTTATCAAAACTTTACTATTATTTTAGATTTTATATTCCTCAAGGGAATTGCCTCTGGAAACCTTGTTGATGCACACATAATGGTCAACAGGTATTGATTACCTGAATTGGTCTTAGGTAAGGGACCAACACAATATACAATAATTCTACTGAATGGTTCGTGAAATGCAGGAATAGGTTATAGATGAGCCTTAGGAATTTTCTGATTTGGTTTTCCTTCCATTTGTCAGGTATGACAAGATCTACAGTATTTACCAACATCACTTTTGACTTTTGGCCAATAGAAGTTAGTTAAGATCTTATGATAAGTTTTATTGATCCCTAAATGACCAGCCATTGGAGTTTCATGGGCCAGACTAAGTATTTCCTGTCTGTAAGGTTTCGGAACTACAACTGGATAGTTCACTGACCATTCCTCATCAGCAGGTACCTCGGGAGATCTCCATTTTCTCATAAGAATTCCATTTTTCATGAAATAACAGACAGAAACCTCAGGAGCTTCAGTTTCACTAAGAAACAAACAGGAGATCTCAGCATCTTTTTCCTGTTCAACGACAAGTGATTGTCGTTTATCACCCTGATTAGAATAAAGAGAATGAGTTGTTCAAAGAGGATCACTGTGATCAATAGCTTCTGATTGATCCAAACAAGGAGTGACCTCATCAAAAGCCTGAGCAATACACGTGTCAGCTAAAGGAATACTTTCCTTATCAACATCATTCACAAGAGCTTTCTTTGCCATAGCTCTGGTAACTGCACAAGCTGGAAATACAGGGAAATCTCTTTCAGTTGGATCGACTTTTTGATCCAAGCGATTGTCAGTTACAAGTGGATTAACCACAACCTTGTCTCCAGCTGCGTTGTTGCCTAGTTATAAACGAATGCCCTCAACGGGTAAAACAGAGACTGTTCCGCCTGTCACGGGTCCTGAGACTAAGTCTGATGACAAATTTACACAATGGAGAGGAACATTAACAAAGCCGCACTCTACTCCCTGAATAAGAACACTCTCATTAGAAGAAGACTTCTCAGAGAAAGGCAAAGTACCCGACATTAAAGACTCTGAGAAGCTCCTGTGACCATTAAAATTTTAATAGGGATATGATTGGCCGAATCACGCAAGAGTGATATAGAACCCTTCGATATGAATGGTTCATAATTCTTCATAGTCAAATCAGACTGGGGTTTATTTGACCCAACCAATGAATTGCTTTCAATACATGACAGAGACCTTGACCTCTTAGAAATAAGAGCATTTGGATGACTATTTTTCAATTTGTAGCAATCAGAAATAACGTGTCCTCATCTTTTGAATAGGTACATGTAGGAAGAGACAAGGATCTTGAATCAAGCTTTTCTGAAGTTTGATTTTTAGAAGCTGTGCCACTTTGAGTTTCAGAAGGGCTTGTTTTAGGCTGAAATACTTTTCTGCCTGGAGACTGTTGAGTAGAAGTCTTATTTACAAAAGGAACTTTATGAGTTAAAGCATAATTGTCAGCGGCACGAGTTGCATTTTCCAAGGTTTCGATCTTATGCTCGTCAAGATAGACCCTAATGTCACTATGAACACAGTTCTTATACTCTTCAACCAATATGCGTTGTCTGAGACTTTCGTAATCTTTAGTAACCTTTCTAGAAGAACACCACCACCTATCAGACTGTCGTGCTTTTACCCATGCAAAGTCGCCAAAGGTCTGGTCAGCTTTTTTATAGTTTCTGAATGTTTGCCGATAAGCCTCAGGAACTAACTTATAACCCGTCAACTACATCATAGTTAGCGCTCGGCTCTAGTGACAATGAGTTGTAAATATCTCTAGCTTTGCCAGTGAGTACACACTGCAATACAAGAGTCCAATGCTCACTTGGCCACTTCAAATTTTCAGCAACTTTCAGTAAAGGAGGTACTAACCTGATTTTTCTTAAAACATTAAAAGTAGGTGAGTGTTTTTCCTTTGCCAGCTCTAATTCTTTTATTCGAATTTGAAATACCTTCTCTTTCTCTCTTTCTTCCTTATCTAATTGCATTTGTTTTTCTTGTAACTGCATTTGCATCTGTTTTTCTCTCTCCTCACTCTCTTTTTACAATTCCCTTATTTCTTACTTCCATCTCTTTCTGAAACTGCATTCGTCTTGCTTCCATCTCTCTTTCCATTTGTATCTTTTCGATCTCAAACTGAACCTGTCTGATCTCTAATTCCAAATGTTTTAGCTGTACTTCCATTTTCAAAATTTCCAAATACTCCTGAGTAAACTTCAAAATAACTCTATGTTTGATGATGCTTTAGAAAAAGCTTGCCGATTTCACTAAAAATTTCAAAAACTAGGGGATTTCAAATTTCAAAAACAGAGTTTTCGGAAATATTCTATCAAAAATTCAAAATTATCCTTAGGACGAGCGCCCAATTTCTTATGTCACTTGTTTAGGCTCGAATAAACAGTTACACATGAAAGAGTGAAAACAAGCTTTTAAAATACAATAATTTATTTCCCTGGAAAAATTCTGTACAAATGAAGAAAAAAATATGAACTTACGGTTTTATAGAATCAAATAAAAAAATAATCCGAAAATAATCCGAGAATAAAATTTAAGTAGTCCTAATAACAAAATGTTTTACTGATTTCACGTTCGAATCCCGACGAAGAATCCAAGATGGAAGACGATGACCTATGCTGCAATCCGTAGTGTTGAAGTCTACAGTTCCTTGTAGAAACAAGAATTATCACTCCGGTTTCTGATAGCTGAATAAATTTGTATTTAAAAAACTGTCCTTCTTCCACAATATTACATGAGCACACGTATGAGCACAGAATTAATCTTTTTAAATCCAAGTAATTTGAGATAGCTCCAAACTAAGTAATTTGAAATAACTCCAAACAGCACAACATACAACTAACAGTTTAACAGACCAGTTCTACTGAGATTAATTCTCCAAAACATGGGTTATATAGGCTTTCTTAAACGTAAACAAGGGTCACATGATCATCTTCTTGAAATTTTTAGAAGCAAGTACTTGTTACTGATCACGCTTACCCAGTGTAACCCTGACAAAAACCAATCATTTTTACTCTAAGAAATAAAAAATAAAAAATTGTTTGTATCTTAAACACAAAGTCCCATCATGACCTTGGAAACAACCAATCATTTTAAAATAAAATAGAACTTGTTTACGAAGGTTGCTACAAATTCTGAAACAATGTCAGGATTTGGATCAACGCTTGGTGCTTATAAGCTAACAGTCAAGGTCAAACTATTTTCTAAAAATAAGTATCATCTCTAGTGAATAAATGTACATTACAATACCATATAATGAAAATTAAAAATATTTAAAACTGAAAAACAATTAAATTGAAATAAATATATATTAAATCAGAAATAATTAAATCAAATATACATAACCTTTCCCCCCCCCAAAGAAAAGGAAAGATTTATGTATAAAGCTTTCTTTTTACCACAGACTAATTATACATGAGGTTTAAAAGAACTCATATAAATTACACATTGTTATACACCGGAAATGCGTCTGCTATTAAATTATCTTTTCCCTTGATATGCCTGATGTCAAGATTATATTCATGTAACAACAAACTCCACCTTTGTAGTCCTTGATTTTTATTTTTTATCTTGCCGATGTAAGTAAGGGGGTTGTGGACTCAGCCGGAGACAGAACCCACGACCTCGCGCATCCGAGGCGGGAGCTCTAATCACTAGGCCATTTAATAAAGTAGAAAATAACGAGACATATACCCACATTTTCCGTACTTGTATTATTTAACTTAATTCAATACGTTACACGATTTCCAGGAACTCAACTCTAGCAAATATTTAATTTCTTTTTTCAACTATTCCTGTGTGAGAAGGTTAATCATGTACGGGTGTTGTTGGCAGGTTGGAATTTACAATTTCAACATCATGGAAAATTGTGTTTATCCTTGTAGGAACATCTGGTAATAAGTGCTCGTATTCAAATAATAACTGTTTAAGTTCATTTCTTTCTTGCTCTTGCAAATGTGAAAGTTTCTGGTCCAGATCTTTCATAATTTCTGAATTCCGAAGATGTGTCACTCCCATGTCAGTAGAATCCGATGATATTCTTTCACTTAAATCTTCACTGAGTGGGACAGTTACAACTAAATTAATTGCATGTTTAACCTGGCTGTCTCTTTCAATATAATGGTACTCCTATAATTTATTTTGATCCTAGGAGCACTACTATTATTTAACTCATTCATTTTCTTCTTAACCTTGTAAGGGCCGTAATATCTAATCTGAAGAAAATTTGGAAGAATGAACAAGAGAGACAGAACTCCATTATTACCAACCTCAAAGGTTCTCTCCACTATAGTTCTGTCAAACCATAACTTTAGTTCTGACTTGAATTGCTGAATGCCAAATTCAAGCAAGATAGATTGGAAAGTTCCAGACCTAAAATTTTACCCTTGACCCGATTGGATAGAGTTAGAATGGCCAAATTGAGTAAAAGACTTTATCAAAACTTTACTATTATTTTAGATTTTATATTCCTCAAGGGAATTGCCTCTGGAAACCTTGTTGATGCACACATAATGGTCAACAGGTATTGATTACCTGAATTGGTCTTAGGTAAGGGACCAACACAATATACAATAATTCTACTGAATGGTTCGTGAAATGCAGGAATAGGTTATAGATGAGCCTTAGGAATTTTCTGATTTGGTTTTCCTTCCATTTGTCAGGTATGACAAGATCTACAGTATTTACCAACATCACTTTTGACTTTTGGCCAATAGAAGTTAGTTAAGATCTTATGATAAGTTTTATTGATCCCTAAATGACCAGCCATTGGAGTTTCATGGGCCAGACTAAGTATTTCCTGTCTGTAAGGTTTCGGAACTACAACTGGATAGTTCACTGACCATTCCTCATCAGCAGGTACCTCGGGAGATCTCCATTTTCTCATAAGAATTCCATTTTTCATGAAATAACAGACAGAAACCTCAGGAGCTTCAGTTTCACTAAGAAACAAACAGGAGATCTCAGCATCTTTTTCCTGTTCAACGACAAGTGATTGTCGTTTATCACCCTGATTAGAATAAAGAGAATGAGTTGTTCAAAGAGGATCACTGTGATCAATAGCTTCTGATTGATCCAAACAAGGAGTGACCTCATCAAAAGCCTGAGCAATACACGTGTCAGCTAAAGGAATACTTTCCTTATCAACATCATTCACAAGAGCTTTCTTTGCCATAGCTCTGGTAACTGCACAAGCTGGAAATACAGGGAAATCTCTTTCAGTTGGATCGACTTTTTGATCCAAGCGATTGTCAGTTACAAGTGGATTAACCACAACCTTGTCTCCAGCTGCGTTGTTGCCTAGTTATAAACGAATGCCCTCAACGGGTAAAACAGAGACTGTTCCGCCTGTCACGGGTCCTGAGACTAAGTCTGATGACAAATTTACACAATGGAGAGGAACATTAACAAAGCCGCACTCTACTCCCTGAATAAGAACACTCTCATTAGAAGAAGACTTCTCAGAGAAAGGCAAAGTACCCGACATTAAAGACTCTGAGAAGCTCCTGTGACCATTAAAATTTTAATAGGGATATGATTGGCCGAATCACGCAAGAGTGATATAGAACCCTTCGATATGAATGGTTCATAATTCTTCATAGTCAAATCAGACTGGGGTTTATTTGACCCAACCAATGAATTGCTTTCAATACATGACAGAGACCTTGACCTCTTAGAAATAAGAGCATTTGGATGACTATTTTTCAATTTGTAGCAATCAGAAATAACGTGTCCTTATCTTTTGAATAGGTACATGTAGGAAGAGACAAGGATCTTGAATCAAGCTTTTCTGAAGTTTGATTTTTAGAAGCTGTGCCACTTTGAGTTTCAGAAGGGCTTGTTTTAGGCTGAAATACTTTTCTGCCTGGAGACTGTTGAGTAGAAGTCTTATTTACAAAAGGAACTTTATGAGTTAAAGCATAATTGTCAGCGGCACGAGTTGCATTTTCCAAGGTTTCGATCTTATGCTCGTCAAGATAGACCCTAATGTCACTATGAACACAGTTCTTATACTCTTCAACCAATATGCGTTGTCTGAGACTTTCGTAATCTTTAGTAACCTTTCTAGAAGAACACCACCACCTATCAGACTGTCGTGCTTTTACCCATGCAAAGTCGCCAAAGGTCTGGTCAGCTTTTTTATAGTTTCTGAATGTTTGCCGATAAGCCTCAGGAACTAACTTATAACCCGTCAACTACATCATAGTTAGCGCTCGGCTCTAGTGACAATGAGTTGTAAATATCTCTAGCTTTGCCAGTGAGTACACACTGCAATACAAGAGTCCAATGCTCACTTGGCCACTTCAAATTTTCAGCAACTTTCAGTAAAGGAGGTACTAACCTGATTTTTCTTAAAACATTAAAAGTAGGTGAGTGTTTTTCCTTTGCCAGCTCTAATTCTTTTATTCGAATTTGAAATACCTTCTCTTTCTCTCTTTCTTCCTTATCTAATTGCATTTGTTTTTCTTGTAACTGCATTTGCATCTGTTTTTCTCTCTCCTCACTCTCTTTTTACAATTCCCTTATTTCTTACTTCCATCTCTTTCTGAAACTGCATTCGTCTTGCTTCCATCTCTCTTTCCATTTGTATCTTTTCGATCTCAAACTGAACCTGTCTGATCTCTAATTCCAAATGTTTTAGCTGTACTTCCATTTTCAAAATTTCCAAATACTCCTGAGTAAACTTCAAAATAACTCTATGTTTGATGATGCTTTAGAAAAAGCTTGCCGATTTCACTAAAAATTTCAAAAACTAGGGGATTTCAAATTTCAAAAACAGAGTTTTCGGAAATATTCTATCAAAAATTCAAAATTATCCTTAGGACGAGCGCCCAATTTCTTATGTCACTTGTTTAGGCTCGAATAAACAGTTACACATGAAAGAGTGAAAACAAGCTTTTAAAATACAATAATTTATTTCCCTGGAAAAATTCTGTACAAATGAAGAAAAAAATATGAACTTACGGTTTTATAGAATCAAATAAAAAAATAATCCGAAAATAATCCGAGAATAAAATTTAAGTAGTCCTAATAACAAAATGTTTTACTGATTTCACGTTCGAATCCCGACGAAGAATCCAAGATGGAAGACGATGACCTATGCTGCAATCCGTAGTGTTGAAGTCTACAGTTCCTTGTAGAAACAAGAATTATCACTCCGGTTTCTGATAGCTGAATAAATTTGTATTTAAAAAACTGTCCTTCTTCCACAATATTACATGAGCACACGTATGAGCACAGAATTAATCTTTTTAAATCCAAGTAATTTGAGATAGCTCCAAACTAAGTAATTTGAAATAACTCCAAACAGCACAACATACAACTAACAGTTTAACAGACCAGTTCTACTGAGATTAATTCTCCAAAACATGGGTTATATAGGCTTTCTTAAACGTAAACAAGGGTCACATGATCATCTTCTTGAAATTTTTAGAAGCAAGTACTTGTTACTGATCACGCTTACCCAGTGTAACCCTGACAAAAACCAATCATTTTTACTCTAAGAAATAAAAAATAAAAAATTGTTTGTATCTTAAACACAAAGTCCCATCATGACCTTGGAAACAACCAATCATTTTAAAATAAAATAGAACTTGTTTACGAAGGTTGCTACAAATTCTGAAACAATGTCAGGATTTGGATCAACGCTTGGTGCTTATAAGCTAACAGTCAAGGTCAAACTATTTTCTAAAAATAAGTATCATCTCTAGTGAATAAATGTACATTACAATACCATGTAATGAAAATTAAAAATATTTAAAACTGAAAAACAATTAAATTGAAATAAATATATATTAAATCAGAAATAATTAAATCAAATATACATAACCTTTCCCCCCCCCCAAAGAAAAGGAAAGATTTATGTATAAAGCTTTCTTTTTACCACAGACTAATTATACATGAGGTTTAAAAGAACTCATATAAATTACACATTGTTATACACCGGAAATGCGTCTGCTATTAAATTATCTTTTCCCTTGATATGCCTGATGTCAAGATTATATTCATGTAACAACAAACTCCACCTTTGTAGTCCTTGATTTTTATTTTTTATCTTGCCGATGTAAGTAAGGGGGTTGTGGACTCAGCCGGAGACAGAACCCACGACCTCGCGCATCCGAGGCGGGAGCTCTAATCACTAGGCCATTTAATAAAGTAGAAAATAACGAGACATATACCCACATTTTCCGTACTTGTATTATTTAACTTAATTCAATACGTTACACGATTTCCAGGAACTCAACTCTAGCAAATATTTAATTTCTTTTTTCAACTATTCCTGTGTGAGAAGGTTAATCATGTACGGGTGTTGTTGGCAGGTTGGAATTTACAATTTCAACATCATGGAAAATTGTGTTTATCCTTGTAGGAACATCTGGTAATAAGTGCTCGTATTCAAATAATAACTGTTTAAGTTCATTTCTTTCTTGCTCTTGCAAATGTGAAAGTTTCTGGTCCAGATCTTTCATAATTTCTGAATTCCGAAGATGTGTCACTCCCATGTCAGTAGAATCCGATGATATTCTTTCACTTAAATCTTCACTGAGTGGGACAGTTACAACTAAATTAATTGCATGTTTAACCTGGCTGTCTCTTTCAATATAATGGTACTCCTATAATTTATTTTGATCCTAGGAGCACTACTATTATTTAACTCATTCATTTTCTTCTTAACCTTGTAAGGGCCGTAATATCTAATCTGAAGAAAATTTGGAAGAATGAACAAGAGAGACAGAACTCCATTATTACCAACCTCAAAGGTTCTCTCCACTATAGTTCTGTCAAACCATAACTTTAGTTCTGACTTGAATTGCTGAATGCCAAATTCAAGCAAGATAGATTGGAAAGTTCCAGACCTAAAATTTTACCCTTGACCCGATTGGATAGAGTTAGAATGGCCAAATTGAGTAAAAGACTTTATCAAAACTTTACTATTATTTTAGATTTTATATTCCTCAAGGGAATTGCCTCTGGAAACCTTGTTGATGCACACATAATGGTCAACAGGTATTGATTACCTGAATTGGTCTTAGGTAAGGGACCAACACAATATACAATAATTCTACTGAATGGTTCGTGAAATGCAGGAATAGGTTATAGATGAGCCTTAGGAATTTTCTGATTTGGTTTTCCTTCCATTTGTCAGGTATGACAAGATCTACAGTATTTACCAACATCACTTTTGACTTTTGGCCAATAGAAGTTAGTTAAGATCTTATGATAAGTTTTATTGATCCCTAAATGACCAGCCATTGGAGTTTCATGGGCCAGACTAAGTATTTCCTGTCTGTAAGGTTTCGGAACTACAACTGGATAGTTCACTGACCATTCCTCATCAGCAGGTACCTCGGGAGATCTCCATTTTCTCATAAGAATTCCATTTTTCATGAAATAACAGACAGAAACCTCAGGAGCTTCAGTTTCACTAAGAAACAAACAGGAGATCTCAGCATCTTTTTCCTGTTCAACGACAAGTGATTGTCGTTTATCACCCTGATTAGAATAAAGAGAATGAGTTGTTCAAAGAGGATCACTGTGATCAATAGCTTCTGATTGATCCAAACAAGGAGTGACCTCATCAAAAGCCTGAGCAATACACGTGTCAGCTAAAGGAATACTTTCCTTATCAACATCATTCACAAGAGCTTTCTTTGCCATAGCTCTGGTAACTGCACAAGCTGGAAATACAGGGAAATCTCTTTCAGTTGGATCGACTTTTTGATCCAAGCGATTGTCAGTTACAAGTGGATTAACCACAACCTTGTCTCCAGCTGCGTTGTTGCCTAGTTATAAACGAATGCCCTCAACGGGTAAAACAGAGACTGTTCCGCCTGTCACGGGTCCTGAGACTAAGTCTGATGACAAATTTACACAATGGAGAGGAACATTAACAAAGCCGCACTCTACTCCCTGAATAAGAACACTCTCATTAGAAGAAGACTTCTCAGAGAAAGGCAAAGTACCCGACATTAAAGACTCTGAGAAGCTCCTGTGACCATTAAAATTTTAATAGGGATATGATTGGCCGAATCACGCAAGAGTGATATAGAACCCTTCGATATGAATGGTTCATAATTCTTCATAGTCAAATCAGACTGGGGTTTATTTGACCCAACCAATGAATTGCTTTCAATACATGACAGAGACCTTGACCTCTTAGAAATAAGAGCATTTGGATGACTATTTTTCAATTTGTAGCAATCAGAAATAACGTGTCCTTATCTTTTGAATAGGTACATGTAGGAAGAGACAAGGATCTTGAATCAAGCTTTTCTGAAGTTTGATTTTTAGAAGCTGTGCCACTTTGAGTTTCAGAAGGGCTTGTTTTAGGCTGAAATACTTTTCTGCCTGGAGACTGTTGAGTAGAAGTCTTATTTACAAAAGGAACTTTATGAGTTAAAGCATAATTGTCAGCGGCACGAGTTGCATTTTCCAAGGTTTCGATCTTATGCTCGTCAAGATAGACCCTAATGTCACTATGAACACAGTTCTTATACTCTTCAACCAATATGCGTTGTCTGAGACTTTCGTAATCTTTAGTAACCTTTCTAGAAGAACACCACCACCTATCAGACTGTCGTGCTTTTACCCATGCAAAGTCGCCAAAGGTCTGGTCAGCTTTTTTATAGTTTCTGAATGTTTGCCGATAAGCCTCAGGAACTAACTTATAACCCGTCAACTACATCATAGTTAGCGCTCGGCTCTAGTGACAATGAGTTGTAAATATCTCTAGCTTTGCCAGTGAGTACACACTGCAATACAAGAGTCCAATGCTCACTTGGCCACTTCAAATTTTCAGCAACTTTCAGTAAAGGAGGTACTAACCTGATTTTTCTTAAAACATTAAAAGTAGGTGAGTGTTTTTCCTTTGCCAGCTCTAATTCTTTTATTCGAATTTGAAATACCTTCTCTTTCTCTCTTTCTTCCTTATCTAATTGCATTTGTTTTTCTTGTAACTGCATTTGCATCTGTTTTTCTCTCTCCTCACTCTCTTTTTACAATTCCCTTATTTCTTACTTCCATCTCTTTCTGAAACTGCATTCGTCTTGCTTCCATCTCTCTTTCCATTTGTATCTTTTCGATCTCAAACTGAACCTGTCTGATCTCTAATTCCAAATGTTTTAGCTGTACTTCCATTTTCAAAATTTCCAAATACTCCTGAGTAAACTTCAAAATAACTCTATGTTTGATGATGCTTTAGAAAAAGCTTGCCGATTTCACTAAAAATTTCAAAAACTAGGGGATTTCAAATTTCAAAAACAGAGTTTTCGGAAATATTCTATCAAAAATTCAAAATTATCCTTAGGACGAGCGCCCAATTTCTTATGTCACTTGTTTAGGCTCGAATAAACAGTTACACATGAAAGAGTGAAAACAAGCTTTTAAAATACAATAATTTATTTCCCTGGAAAAATTCTGTACAAATGAAGAAAAAAATATGAACTTACGGTTTTATAGAATCAAATAAAAAAATAATCCGAAAATAATCCGAGAATAAAATTTAAGTAGTCCTAATAACAAAATGTTTTACTGATTTCACGTTCGAATCCCGACGAAGAATCCAAGATGGAAGACGATGACCTATGCTGCAATCCGTAGTGTTGAAGTCTACAGTTCCTTGTAGAAACAAGAATTATCACTCCGGTTTCTGATAGCTGAATAAATTTGTATTTAAAAAACTGTCCTTCTTCCACAATATTACATGAGCACACGTATGAGCACAGAATTAATCTTTTTAAATCCAAGTAATTTGAGATAGCTCCAAACTAAGTAATTTGAAATAACTCCAAACAGCACAACATACAACTAACAGTTTAACAGACCAGTTCTACTGAGATTAATTCTCCAAAACATGGGTTATATAGGCTTTCTTAAACGTAAACAAGGGTCACATGATCATCTTCTTGAAATTTTTAGAAGCAAGTACTTGTTACTGATCACGCTTACCCAGTGTAACCCTGACAAAAACCAATCATTTTTACTCTAAGAAATAAAAAATAAAAAATTGTTTGTATCTTAAACACAAAGTCCCATCATGACCTTGGAAACAACCAATCATTTTAAAATAAAATAGAACTTGTTTACGAAGGTTGCTACAAATTCTGAAACAATGTCAGGATTTGGATCAACGCTTGGTGCTTATAAGCTAACAGTCAAGGTCAAACTATTTTCTAAAAATAAGTATCATCTCTAGTGAATAAATGTACATTACAATACCATGTAATGAAAATTAAAAATATTTAAAACTGAAAAACAATTAAATTGAAATAAATATATATTAAATCAGAAATAATTAAATCAAATATACATAACCTTTCCCCCCCCCCCAAAGAAAAGGAAAGATTTATGTATAAAGCTTTCTTTTTACCACAGACTAATTATACATGAGGTTTAAAAGAACTCATATAAATTACACATTGTTATACACCGGAAATGCGTCTGCTATTAAATTATCTTTTCCCTTGATATGCCTGATGTCAAGATTATATTCATGTAACAACAAACTCCACCTTTGTAGTCCTTGATTTTTATTTTTTATCTTGCCGATGTAAGTAAGGGGGTTGTGGACTCAGCCGGAGACAGAACCCACGACCTCGCGCATCCGAGGCGGGAGCTCTAATCACTAGGCCATTTAATAAAGTAGAAAATAACGAGACATATACCCACATTTTCCGTACTTGTATTATTTAACTTAATTCAATACGTTACACGATTTCCAGGAACTCAACTCTAGCAAATATTTAATTTCTTTTTTCAACTATTCCTGTGTGAGAAGGTTAATCATGTACGGGTGTTGTTGGCAGGTTGGAATTTACAATTTCAACATCATGGAAAATTGTGTTTATCCTTGTAGGAACATCTGGTAATAAGTGCTCGTATTCAAATAATAACTGTTTAAGTTCATTTCTTTCTTGCTCTTGCAAATGTGAAAGTTTCTGGTCCAGATCTTTCATAATTTCTGAATTCCGAAGATGTGTCACTCCCATGTCAGTAGAATCCGATGATATTCTTTCACTTAAATCTTCACTGAGTGGGACAGTTACAACTAAATTAATTGCATGTTTAACCTGGCTGTCTCTTTCAATATAATGGTACTCCTATAATTTATTTTGATCCTAGGAGCACTACTATTATTTAACTCATTCATTTTCTTCTTAACCTTGTAAGGGCCGTAATATCTAATCTGAAGAAAATTTGGAAGAATGAACAAGAGAGACAGAACTCCATTATTACCAACCTCAAAGGTTCTCTCCACTATAGTTCTGTCAAACCATAACTTTAGTTCTGACTTGAATTGCTGAATGCCAAATTCAAGCAAGATAGATTGGAAAGTTCCAGACCTAAAATTTTACCCTTGACCCGATTGGATAGAGTTAGAATGGCCAAATTGAGTAAAAGACTTTATCAAAACTTTACTATTATTTTAGATTTTATATTCCTCAAGGGAATTGCCTCTGGAAACCTTGTTGATGCACACATAATGGTCAACAGGTATTGATTACCTGAATTGGTCTTAGGTAAGGGACCAACACAATATACAATAATTCTACTGAATGGTTCGTGAAATGCAGGAATAGGTTATAGATGAGCCTTAGGAATTTTCTGATTTGGTTTTCCTTCCATTTGTCAGGTATGACAAGATCTACAGTATTTACCAACATCACTTTTGACTTTTGGCCAATAGAAGTTAGTTAAGATCTTATGATAAGTTTTATTGATCCCTAAATGACCAGCCATTGGAGTTTCATGGGCCAGACTAAGTATTTCCTGTCTGTAAGGTTTCGGAACTACAACTGGATAGTTCACTGACCATTCCTCATCAGCAGGTACCTCGGGAGATCTCCATTTTCTCATAAGAATTCCATTTTTCATGAAATAACAGACAGAAACCTCAGGAGCTTCAGTTTCACTAAGAAACAAACAGGAGATCTCAGCATCTTTTTCCTGTTCAACGACAAGTGATTGTCGTTTATCACCCTGATTAGAATAAAGAGAATGAGTTGTTCAAAGAGGATCACTGTGATCAATAGCTTCTGATTGATCCAAACAAGGAGTGACCTCATCAAAAGCCTGAGCAATACACGTGTCAGCTAAAGGAATACTTTCCTTATCAACATCATTCACAAGAGCTTTCTTTGCCATAGCTCTGGTAACTGCACAAGCTGGAAATACAGGGAAATCTCTTTCAGTTGGATCGACTTTTTGATCCAAGCGATTGTCAGTTACAAGTGGATTAACCACAACCTTGTCTCCAGCTGCGTTGTTGCCTAGTTATAAACGAATGCCCTCAACGGGTAAAACAGAGACTGTTCCGCCTGTCACGGGTCCTGAGACTAAGTCTGATGACAAATTTACACAATGGAGAGGAACATTAACAAAGCCGCACTCTACTCCCTGAATAAGAACACTCTCATTAGAAGAAGACTTCTCAGAGAAAGGCAAAGTACCCGACATTAAAGACTCTGAGAAGCTCCTGTGACCATTAAAATTTTAATAGGGATATGATTGGCCGAATCACGCAAGAGTGATATAGAACCCTTCGATATGAATGGTTCATAATTCTTCATAGTCAAATCAGACTGGGGTTTATTTGACCCAACCAATGAATTGCTTTCAATACATGACAGAGACCTTGACCTCTTAGAAATAAGAGCATTTGGATGACTATTTTTCAATTTGTAGCAATCAGAAATAACGTGTCCTTATCTTTTGAATAGGTACATGTAGGAAGAGACAAGGATCTTGAATCAAGCTTTTCTGAAGTTTGATTTTTAGAAGCTGTGCCACTTTGAGTTTCAGAAGGGCTTGTTTTAGGCTGAAATACTTTTCTGCCTGGAGACTGTTGAGTAGAAGTCTTATTTACAAAAGGAACTTTATGAGTTAAAGCATAATTGTCAGCGGCACGAGTTGCATTTTCCAAGGTTTCGATCTTATGCTCGTCAAGATAGACCCTAATGTCACTATGAACACAGTTCTTATACTCTTCAACCAATATGCGTTGTCTGAGACTTTCGTAATCTTTAGTAACCTTTCTAGAAGAACACCACCACCTATCAGACTGTCGTGCTTTTACCCATGCAAAGTCGCCAAAGGTCTGGTCAGCTTTTTTATAGTTTCTGAATGTTTGCCGATAAGCCTCAGGAACTAACTTATAACCCGTCAACTACATCATAGTTAGCGCTCGGCTCTAGTGACAATGAGTTGTAAATATCTCTAGCTTTGCCAGTGAGTACACACTGCAATACAAGAGTCCAATGCTCACTTGGCCACTTCAAATTTTCAGCAACTTTCAGTAAAGGAGGTACTAACCTGATTTTTCTTAAAACATTAAAAGTAGGTGAGTGTTTTTCCTTTGCCAGCTCTAATTCTTTTATTCGAATTTGAAATACCTTCTCTTTCTCTCTTTCTTCCTTATCTAATTGCATTTGTTTTTCTTGTAACTGCATTTGCATCTGTTTTTCTCTCTCCTCACTCTCTTTTTACAATTCCATTCGTCTTACTTCCATCTCTTTCTGAAACTGCATTCGTCTTGCTTCCATCTCTCTTTCCATTTGTATCTTTTCGATCTCAAACTGAACCTGTCTGATCTCTAATTCCAAATGTTTTAGCTGTACTTCCATTTTCAAAATTTCCAAATACTCCTGAGTAAACTTCAAAATAACTCTATGTTTGATGATGCTTTAGAAAAAGCTTGCCGATTTCACTAAAAATTTCAAAAACTAGGGGATTTCAAATTTCAAAAACAGAGTTTTCGGAAATATTCTATCAAAAATTCAAAATTATCCTTAGGACGAGCGCCCAATTTCTTATGTCACTTGTTTAGGCTCGAATAAACAGTTACACATGAAAGAGTGAAAACAAGCTTTTAAAATACAATAATTTATTTCCCTGGAAAAATTCTGTACAAATGAAGAAAAAAATATGAACTTACGGTTTTATAGAATCAAATAAAAAAATAATCCGAAAATAATCCGAGAATAAAATTTAAGTAGTCCTAATAACAAAATGTTTTACTGATTTCACGTTCGAATCCCGACGAAGAATCCAAGATGGAAGACGATGACCTATGCTGCAATCCGTAGTGTTGAAGTCTACAGTTCCTTGTAGAAACAAGAATTATCACTCCGGTTTCTGATAGCTGAATAAATTTGTATTTAAAAAACTGTCCTTCTTCCACAATATTACATGAGCACACGTATGAGCACAGAATTAATCTTTTTAAATCCAAGTAATTTGAGATAGCTCCAAACTAAGTAATTTGAAATAACTCCAAACAGCACAACATACAACTAACAGTTTAACAGACCAGTTCTACTGAGATTAATTCTCCAAAACATGGGTTATATAGGCTTTCTTAAACGTAAACAAGGGTCACATGATCATCTTCTTGAAATTTTTAGAAGCAAGTACTTGTTACTGATCACGCTTACCCAGTGTAACCCTGACAAAAACCAATCATTTTTACTCTAAGAAATAAAAAATAAAAAATTGTTTGTATCTTAAACACAAAGTCCCATCATGACCTTGGAAACAACCAATCATTTTAAAATAAAATAGAACTTGTTTACGAAGGTTGCTACAAATTCTGAAACAATGTCAGGATTTGGATCAACGCTTGGTGCTTATAAGCTAACAGTCAAGGTCAAACTATTTTCTAAAAATAAGTATCATCTCTAGTGAATAAATGTACATTACAATACCATGTAATGAAAATTAAAAATATTTAAAACTGAAAAACAATTAAATTGAAATAAATATATATTAAATCAGAAATAATTAAATCAAATATACATAACCTTTCCCCCCCCCCCCAAAGAAAAGGAAAGATTTATGTATAAAGCTTTCTTTTTACCACAGACTAATTATACATGAGGTTTAAAAGAACTCATATAAATTACACATTGTTATACACCGGAAATGCGTCTGCTATTAAATTATCTTTTCCCTTGATATGCCTGATGTCAAGATTATATTCATGTAACAACAAACTCCACCTTTGTAGTCCTTGATTTTTATTTTTTATCTTGCCGATGTAAGTAAGGGGGTTGTGGACTCAGCCGGAGACAGAACCCACGACCTCGCGCATCCGAGGCGGGAGCTCTAATCACTAGGCCATTTAATAAAGTAGAAAATAACGAGACATATACCCACATTTTCCGTACTTGTATTATTTAACTTAATTCAATACGTTACACGATTTCCAGGAACTCAACTCTAGCAAATATTTAATTTCTTTTTTCAACTATTCCTGTGTGAGAAGGTTAATCATGTACGGGTGTTGTTGGCAGGTTGGAATTTACAATTTCAACATCATGGAAAATTGTGTTTATCCTTGTAGGAACATCTGGTAATAAGTGCTCGTATTCAAATAATAACTGTTTAAGTTCATTTCTTTCTTGCTCTTGCAAATGTGAAAGTTTCTGGTCCAGATCTTTCATAATTTCTGAATTCCGAAGATGTGTCACTCCCATGTCAGTAGAATCCGATGATATTCTTTCACTTAAATCTTCACTGAGTGGGACAGTTACAACTAAATTAATTGCATGTTTAACCTGGCTGTCTCTTTCAATATAATGGTACTCCTATAATTTATTTTGATCCTAGGAGCACTACTATTATTTAACTCATTCATTTTCTTCTTAACCTTGTAAGGGCCGTAATATCTAATCTGAAGAAAATTTGGAAGAATGAACAAGAGAGACAGAACTCCATTATTACCAACCTCAAAGGTTCTCTCCACTATAGTTCTGTCAAACCATAACTTTAGTTCTGACTTGAATTGCTGAATGCCAAATTCAAGCAAGATAGATTGGAAAGTTCCAGACCTAAAATTTTACCCTTGACCCGATTGGATAGAGTTAGAATGGCCAAATTGAGTAAAAGACTTTATCAAAACTTTACTATTATTTTAGATTTTATATTCCTCAAGGGAATTGCCTCTGGAAACCTTGTTGATGCACACATAATGGTCAACAGGTATTGATTACCTGAATTGGTCTTAGGTAAGGGACCAACACAATATACAATAATTCTACTGAATGGTTCGTGAAATGCAGGAATAGGTTATAGATGAGCCTTAGGAATTTTCTGATTTGGTTTTCCTTCCATTTGTCAGGTATGACAAGATCTACAGTATTTACCAACATCACTTTTGACTTTTGGCCAATAGAAGTTAGTTAAGATCTTATGATAAGTTTTATTGATCCCTAAATGACCAGCCATTGGAGTTTCATGGGCCAGACTAAGTATTTCCTGTCTGTAAGGTTTCGGAACTACAACTGGATAGTTCACTGACCATTCCTCATCAGCAGGTACCTCGGGAGATCTCCATTTTCTCATAAGAATTCCATTTTTCATGAAATAACAGACAGAAACCTCAGGAGCTTCAGTTTCACTAAGAAACAAACAGGAGATCTCAGCATCTTTTTCCTGTTCAACGACAAGTGATTGTCGTTTATCACCCTGATTAGAATAAAGAGAATGAGTTGTTCAAAGAGGATCACTGTGATCAATAGCTTCTGATTGATCCAAACAAGGAGTGACCTCATCAAAAGCCTGAGCAATACACGTGTCAGCTAAAGGAATACTTTCCTTATCAACATCATTCACAAGAGCTTTCTTTGCCATAGCTCTGGTAACTGCACAAGCTGGAAATACAGGGAAATCTCTTTCAGTTGGATCGACTTTTTGATCCAAGCGATTGTCAGTTACAAGTGGATTAACCACAACCTTGTCTCCAGCTGCGTTGTTGCCTAGTTATAAACGAATGCCCTCAACGGGTAAAACAGAGACTGTTCCGCCTGTCACGGGTCCTGAGACTAAGTCTGATGACAAATTTACACAATGGAGAGGAACATTAACAAAGCCGCACTCTACTCCCTGAATAAGAACACTCTCATTAGAAGAAGACTTCTCAGAGAAAGGCAAAGTACCCGACATTAAAGACTCTGAGAAGCTCCTGTGACCATTAAAATTTTAATAGGGATATGATTGGCCGAATCACGCAAGAGTGATATAGAACCCTTCGATATGAATGGTTCATAATTCTTCATAGTCAAATCAGACTGGGGTTTATTTGACCCAACCAATGAATTGCTTTCAATACATGACAGAGACCTTGACCTCTTAGAAATAAGAGCATTTGGATGACTATTTTTCAATTTGTAGCAATCAGAAATAACGTGTCCTCATCTTTTGAATAGGTACATGTAGGAAGAGACAAGGATCTTGAATCAAGCTTTTCTGAAGTTTGATTTTTAGAAGCTGTGCCACTTTGAGTTTCAGAAGGGCTTGTTTTAGGCTGAAATACTTTTCTGCCTGGAGACTGTTGAGTAGAAGTCTTATTTACAAAAGGAACTTTATGAGTTAAAGCATAATTGTCAGCGGCACGAGTTGCATTTTCCAAGGTTTCGATCTTATGCTCGTCAAGATAGACCCTAATGTCACTATGAACACAGTTCTTATACTCTTCAACCAATATGCGTTGTCTGAGACTTTCGTAATCTTTAGTAACCTTTCTAGAAGAACACCACCACCTATCAGACTGTCGTGCTTTTACCCATGCAAAGTCGCCAAAGGTCTGGTCAGCTTTTTTATAGTTTCTGAATGTTTGCCGATAAGCCTCAGGAACTAACTTATAACCCGTCAACTACATCATAGTTAGCGCTCGGCTCTAGTGACAATGAGTTGTAAATATCTCTAGCTTTGCCAGTGAGTACACACTGCAATACAAGAGTCCAATGCTCACTTGGCCACTTCAAATTTTCAGCAACTTTCAGTAAAGGAGGTACTAACCTGATTTTTCTTAAAACATTAAAAGTAGGTGAGTGTTTTTCCTTTGCCAGCTCTAATTCTTTTATTCGAATTTGAAATACCTTCTCTTTCTCTCTTTCTTCCTTATCTAATTGCATTTGTTTTTCTTGTAACTGCATTTGCATCTGTTTTTCTCTCTCCTCACTCTCTTTTTACAATTCCATTCGTCTTACTTCCATCTCTTTCTGAAACTGCATTCGTCTTGCTTCCATCTCTCTTTCCATTTGTATCTTTTCGATCTCAAACTGAACCTGTCTGATCTCTAATTCCAAATGTTTTAGCTGTACTTCCATTTTCAAAATTTCCAAATACTCCTGAGTAAACTTCAAAATAACTCTATGTTTGATGATGCTTTAGAAAAAGCTTGCCGATTTCACTAAAAATTTCAAAAACTAGGGGATTTCAAATTTCAAAAACAGAGTTTTCGGAAATATTCTATCAAAAATTCAAAATTATCCTTAGGACGAGCGCCCAATTTCTTATGTCACTTGTTTAGGCTCGAATAAACAGTTACACATGAAAGAGTGAAAACAAGCTTTTAAAATACAATAATTTATTTCCCTGGAAAAATTCTGTACAAATGAAGAAAAAAATATGAACTTACGGTTTTATAGAATCAAATAAAAAAATAATCCGAAAATAATCCGAGAATAAAATTTAAGTAGTCCTAATAACAAAATGTTTTACTGATTTCACGTTCGAATCCCGACGAAGAATCCAAGATGGAAGACGATGACCTATGCTGCAATCCGTAGTGTTGAAGTCTACAGTTCCTTGTAGAAACAAGAATTATCACTCCGGTTTCTGATAGCTGAATAAATTTGTATTTAAAAAACTGTCCTTCTTCCACAATATTACATGAGCACACGTATGAGCACAGAATTAATCTTTTTAAATCCAAGTAATTTGAGATAGCTCCAAACTAAGTAATTTGAAATAACTCCAAACAGCACAACATACAACTAACAGTTTAACAGACCAGTTCTACTGAGATTAATTCTCCAAAACATGGGTTATATAGGCTTTCTTAAACGTAAACAAGGGTCACATGATCATCTTCTTGAAATTTTTAGAAGCAAGTACTTGTTACTGATCACGCTTACCCAGTGTAACCCTGACAAAAACCAATCATTTTTACTCTAAGAAATAAAAAATAAAAAATTGTTTGTATCTTAAACACAAAGTCCCATCATGACCTTGGAAACAACCAATCATTTTAAAATAAAATAGAACTTGTTTACGAAGGTTGCTACAAATTCTGAAACAATGTCAGGATTTGGATCAACGCTTGGTGCTTATAAGCTAACAGTCAAGGTCAAACTATTTTCTAAAAATAAGTATCATCTCTAGTGAATAAATGTACATTACAATACCATGTAATGAAAATTAAAAATATTTAAAACTGAAAAACAATTAAATTGAAATAAATATATATTAAATCAGAAATAATTAAATCAAATATACATAACCTTTCCCCCCCCCCCCAAAGAAAAGGAAAGATTTATGTATAAAGCTTTCTTTTTACCACAGACTAATTATACATGAGGTTTAAAAGAACTCATATAAATTACACATTGTTATACACCGGAAATGCGTCTGCTATTAAATTATCTTTTCCCTTGATATGCCTGATGTCAAGATTATATTCATGTAACAACAAACTCCACCTTTGTAGTCCTTGATTTTTATTTTTTATCTTGCCGATGTAAGTAAGGGGGTTGTGGACTCAGCCGGAGACAGAACCCACGACCTCGCGCATCCGAGGCGGGAGCTCTAATCACTAGGCCATTTAATAAAGTAGAAAATAACGAGACATATACCCACATTTTCCGTACTTGTATTATTTAACTTAATTCAATACGTTACACGATTTCCAGGAACTCAACTCTAGCAAATATTTAATTTCTTTTTTCAACTATTCCTGTGTGAGAAGGTTAATCATGTACGGGTGTTGTTGGCAGGTTGGAATTTACAATTTCAACATCATGGAAAATTGTGTTTATCCTTGTAGGAACATCTGGTAATAAGTGCTCGTATTCAAATAATAACTGTTTAAGTTCATTTCTTTCTTGCTCTTGCAAATGTGAAAGTTTCTGGTCCAGATCTTTCATAATTTCTGAATTCCGAAGATGTGTCACTCCCATGTCAGTAGAATCCGATGATATTCTTTCACTTAAATCTTCACTGAGTGGGACAGTTACAACTAAATTAATTGCATGTTTAACCTGGCTGTCTCTTTCAATATAATGGTACTCCTATAATTTATTTTGATCCTAGGAGCACTACTATTATTTAACTCATTCATTTTCTTCTTAACCTTGTAAGGGCCGTAATATCTAATCTGAAGAAAATTTGGAAGAATGAACAAGAGAGACAGAACTCCATTATTACCAACCTCAAAGGTTCTCTCCACTATAGTTCTGTCAAACCATAACTTTAGTTCTGACTTGAATTGCTGAATGCCAAATTCAAGCAAGATAGATTGGAAAGTTCCAGACCTAAAATTTTACCCTTGACCCGATTGGATAGAGTTAGAATGGCCAAATTGAGTAAAAGACTTTATCAAAACTTTACTATTATTTTAGATTTTATATTCCTCAAGGGAATTGCCTCTGGAAACCTTGTTGATGCACACATAATGGTCAACAGGTATTGATTACCTGAATTGGTCTTAGGTAAGGGACCAACACAATATACAATAATTCTACTGAATGGTTCGTGAAATGCAGGAATAGGTTATAGATGAGCCTTAGGAATTTTCTGATTTGGTTTTCCTTCCATTTGTCAGGTATGACAAGATCTACAGTATTTACCAACATCACTTTTGACTTTTGGCCAATAGAAGTTAGTTAAGATCTTATGATAAGTTTTATTGATCCCTAAATGACCAGCCATTGGAGTTTCATGGGCCAGACTAAGTATTTCCTGTCTGTAAGGTTTCGGAACTACAACTGGATAGTTCACTGACCATTCCTCATCAGCAGGTACCTCGGGAGATCTCCATTTTCTCATAAGAATTCCATTTTTCATGAAATAACAGACAGAAACCTCAGGAGCTTCAGTTTCACTAAGAAACAAACAGGAGATCTCAGCATCTTTTTCCTGTTCAACGACAAGTGATTGTCGTTTATCACCCTGATTAGAATAAAGAGAATGAGTTGTTCAAAGAGGATCACTGTGATCAATAGCTTCTGATTGATCCAAACAAGGAGTGACCTCATCAAAAGCCTGAGCAATACACGTGTCAGCTAAAGGAATACTTTCCTTATCAACATCATTCACAAGAGCTTTCTTTGCCATAGCTCTGGTAACTGCACAAGCTGGAAATACAGGGAAATCTCTTTCAGTTGGATCGACTTTTTGATCCAAGCGATTGTCAGTTACAAGTGGATTAACCACAACCTTGTCTCCAGCTGCGTTGTTGCCTAGTTATAAACGAATGCCCTCAACGGGTAAAACAGAGACTGTTCCGCCTGTCACGGGTCCTGAGACTAAGTCTGATGACAAATTTACACAATGGAGAGGAACATTAACAAAGCCGCACTCTACTCCCTGAATAAGAACACTCTCATTAGAAGAAGACTTCTCAGAGAAAGGCAAAGTACCCGACATTAAAGACTCTGAGAAGCTCCTGTGACCATTAAAATTTTAATAGGGATATGATTGGCCGAATCACGCAAGAGTGATATAGAACCCTTCGATATGAATGGTTCATAATTCTTCATAGTCAAATCAGACTGGGGTTTATTTGACCCAACCAATGAATTGCTTTCAATACATGACAGAGACCTTGACCTCTTAGAAATAAGAGCATTTGGATGACTATTTTTCAATTTGTAGCAATCAGAAATAACGTGTCCTCATCTTTTGAATAGGTACATGTAGGAAGAGACAAGGATCTTGAATCAAGCTTTTCTGAAGTTTGATTTTTAGAAGCTGTGCCACTTTGAGTTTCAGAAGGGCTTGTTTTAGGCTGAAATACTTTTCTGCCTGGAGACTGTTGAGTAGAAGTCTTATTTACAAAAGGAACTTTATGAGTTAAAGCATAATTGTCAGCGGCACGAGTTGCATTTTCCAAGGTTTCGATCTTATGCTCGTCAAGATAGACCCTAATGTCACTATGAACACAGTTCTTATACTCTTCAACCAATATGCGTTGTCTGAGACTTTCGTAATCTTTAGTAACCTTTCTAGAAGAACACCACCACCTATCAGACTGTCGTGCTTTTACCCATGCAAAGTCGCCAAAGGTCTGGTCAGCTTTTTTATAGTTTCTGAATGTTTGCCGATAAGCCTCAGGAACTAACTTATAACCCGTCAACTACATCATAGTTAGCGCTCGGCTCTAGTGACAATGAGTTGTAAATATCTCTAGCTTTGCCAGTGAGTACACACTGCAATACAAGAGTCCAATGCTCACTTGGCCACTTCAAATTTTCAGCAACTTTCAGTAAAGGAGGTACTAACCTGATTTTTCTTAAAACATTAAAAGTAGGTGAGTGTTTTTCCTTTGCCAGCTCTAATTCTTTTATTCGAATTTGAAATACCTTCTCTTTCTCTCTTTCTTCCTTATCTAATTGCATTTGTTTTTCTTGTAACTGCATTTGCATCTGTTTTTCTCTCTCCTCACTCTCTTTTTACAATTCCCTTATTTCTTACTTCCATCTCTTTCTGAAACTGCATTCGTCTTGCTTCCATCTCTCTTTCCATTTGTATCTTTTCGATCTCAAACTGAACCTGTCTGATCTCTAATTCCAAATGTTTTAGCTGTACTTCCATTTTCAAAATTTCCAAATACTCCTGAGTAAACTTCAAAATAACTCTATGTTTGATGATGCTTTAGAAAAAGCTTGCCGATTTCACTAAAAATTTCAAAAACTAGGGGATTTCAAATTTCAAAAACAGAGTTTTCGGAAATATTCTATCAAAAATTCAAAATTATCCTTAGGACGAGCGCCCAATTTCTTATGTCACTTGTTTAGGCTCGAATAAACAGTTACACATGAAAGAGTGAAAACAAGCTTTTAAAATACAATAATTTATTTCCCTGGAAAAATTTTGTACAAATGAAGAAAAAAATATGAACTTACGGTTTTATAGAATCAAATAAAAAAATAATCCGAAAATAATCCGAGAATAAAATTTAAGTAGTCCTAATAACAAAATGTTTTACTGATTTCACGTTCGAATCCCGACGAAGAATCCAAGATGGAAGACGATGACCTATGCTGCAATCCGTAGTGTTGAAGTCTACAGTTCCTTGTAGAAACAAGAATTATCACTCCGGTTTCTGATAGCTGAATAAATTTGTATTTAAAAAACTGTCCTTCTTCCACAATATTACATGAGCACACGTATGAGCACAGAATTAATCTTTTTAAATCCAAGTAATTTGAGATAGCTCCAAACTAAGTAATTTGAAATAACTCCAAACAGCACAACATACAACTAACAGTTTAACAGACCAGTTCTACTGAGATTAATTCTCCAAAACATGGGTTATATAGGCTTTCTTAAACGTAAACAAGGGTCACATGATCATCTTCTTGAAATTTTTAGAAGCAAGTACTTGTTACTGATCACGCTTACCCAGTGTAACCCTGACAAAAACCAATCATTTTTACTCTAAGAAATAAAAAATAAAAAATTGTTTGTATCTTAAACACAAAGTCCCATCATGACCTTGGAAACAACCAATCATTTTAAAATAAAATAGAACTTGTTTACGAAGGTTGCTACAAATTCTGAAACAATGTCAGGATTTGGATCAACGCTTGGTGCTTATAAGCTAACAGTCAAGGTCAAACTATTTTCTAAAAATAAGTATCATCTCTAGTGAATAAATGTACATTACAATACCATGTAATGAAAATTAAAAATATTTAAAACTGAAAAACAATTAAATTGAAATAAATATATATTAAATCAGAAATAATTAAATCAAATATACATAACCTTTCCCCCCCCCCCCAAAGAAAAGGAAAGATTTATGTATAAAGCTTTCTTTTTACCACAGACTAATTATACATGAGGTTTAAAAGAACTCATATAAATTACACATTGTTATACACCGGAAATGCGTCTGCTATTAAATTATCTTTTCCCTTGATATGCCTGATGTCAAGATTATATTCATGTAACAACAAACTCCACCTTTGTAGTCCTTGATTTTTATTTTTTATCTTGCCGATGTAAGTAAGGGGGTTGTGGACTCAGCCGGAGACAGAACCCACGACCTCGCGCATCCGAGGCGGGAGCTCTAATCACTAGGCCATTTAATAAAGTAGAAAATAACGAGACATATACCCACATTTTCCGTACTTGTATTATTTAACTTAATTCAATACGTTACACGATTTCCAGGAACTCAACTCTAGCAAATATTTAATTTCTTTTTTCAACTATTCCTGTGTGAGAAGGTTAATCATGTACGGGTGTTGTTGGCAGGTTGGAATTTACAATTTCAACATCATGGAAAATTGTGTTTATCCTTGTAGGAACATCTGGTAATAAGTGCTCGTATTCAAATAATAACTGTTTAAGTTCATTTCTTTCTTGCTCTTGCAAATGTGAAAGTTTCTGGTCCAGATCTTTCATAATTTCTGAATTCCGAAGATGTGTCACTCCCATGTCAGTAGAATCCGATGATATTCTTTCACTTAAATCTTCACTGAGTGGGACAGTTACAACTAAATTAATTGCATGTTTTACCTGGCTGTCTCTTTCAATATAATGGTACTCCTATAATTTATTTTGATCCTAGGAGCACTACTATTATTTAACTCATTCATTTTCTTCTTAACCTTGTAAGGGCCGTAATATCTAATCTGAAGAAAATTTGGAAGAATGAACAAGAGAGACAGAACTCCATTATTACCAACCTCAAAGGTTCTCTCCACTATAGTTCTGTCAAACCATAACTTTAGTTCTGACTTGAATTGCTGAATGCCAAATTCAAGCAAGATAGATTGGAAAGTTCCAGACCTAAAATTTTACCCTTGACCCGATTGGATAGAGTTAGAATGGCCAAATTGAGTAAAAGACTTTATCAAAACTTTACTATTATTTTAGATTTTATATTCCTCAAGGGAATTGCCTCTGGAAACCTTGTTGATGCACACATAATGGTCAACAGGTATTGATTACCTGAATTGGTCTTAGGTAAGGGACCAACACAATATACAATAATTCTACTGAATGGTTCGTGAAATGCAGGAATAGGTTATAGATGAGCCTTAGGAATTTTCTGATTTGGTTTTCCTTCCATTTGTCAGGTATGACAAGATCTACAGTATTTACCAACATCACTTTTGACTTTTGGCCAATAGAAGTTAGTTAAGATCTTATGATAAGTTTTATTGATCCCTAAATGACCAGCCATTGGAGTTTCATGGGCCAGACTAAGTATTTCCTGTCTGTAAGGTTTCGGAACTACAACTGGATAGTTCACTGACCATTCCTCATCAGCAGGTACCTCGGGAGATCTCCATTTTCTCATAAGAATTCCATTTTTCATGAAATAACAGACAGAAACCTCAGGAGCTTCAGTTTCACTAAGAAACAAACAGGAGATCTCAGCATCTTTTTCCTGTTCAACGACAAGTGATTGTCGTTTATCACCCTGATTAGAATAAAGAGAATGAGTTGTTCAAAGAGGATCACTGTGATCAATAGCTTCTGATTGATCCAAACAAGGAGTGACCTCATCAAAAGCCTGAGCAATACACGTGTCAGCTAAAGGAATACTTTCCTTATCAACATCATTCACAAGAGCTTTCTTTGCCATAGCTCTGGTAACTGCACAAGCTGGAAATACAGGGAAATCTCTTTCAGTTGGATCGACTTTTTGATCCAAGCGATTGTCAGTTACAAGTGGATTAACCACAACCTTGTCTCCAGCTGCGTTGTTGCCTAGTTATAAACGAATGCCCTCAACGGGTAAAACAGAGACTGTTCCGCCTGTCACGGGTCCTGAGACTAAGTCTGATGACAAATTTACACAATGGAGAGGAACATTAACAAAGCCGCACTCTACTCCCTGAATAAGAACACTCTCATTAGAAGAAGACTTCTCAGAGAAAGGCAAAGTACCCGACATTAAAGACTCTGAGAAGCTCCTGTGACCATTAAAATTTTAATAGGGATATGATTGGCCGAATCACGCAAGAGTGATATAGAACCCTTCGATATGAATGGTTCATAATTCTTCATAGTCAAATCAGACTGGGGTTTATTTGACCCAACCAATGAATTGCTTTCAATACATGACAGAGACCTTGACCTCTTAGAAATAAGAGCATTTGGATGACTATTTTTCAATTTGTAGCAATCAGAAATAACGTGTCCTTATCTTTTGAATAGGTACATGTAGGAAGAGACAAGGATCTTGAATCAAGCTTTTCTGAAGTTTGATTTTTAGAAGCTGTGCCACTTTGAGTTTCAGAAGGGCTTGTTTTAGGCTGAAATACTTTTCTGCCTGGAGACTGTTGAGTAGAAGTCTTATTTACAAAAGGAACTTTATGAGTTAAAGCATAATTGTCAGCGGCACGAGTTGCATTTTCCAAGGTTTCGATCTTATGCTCGTCAAGATAGACCCTAATGTCACTATGAACACAGTTCTTATACTCTTCAACCAATATGCGTTGTCTGAGACTTTCGTAATCTTTAGTAACCTTTCTAGAAGAACACCACCACCTATCAGACTGTCGTGCTTTTACCCATGCAAAGTCGCCAAAGGTCTGGTCAGCTTTTTTATAGTTTCTGAATGTTTGCCGATAAGCCTCAGGAACTAACTTATAACCCGTCAACTACATCATAGTTAGCGCTCGGCTCTAGTGACAATGAGTTGTAAATATCTCTAGCTTTGCCAGTGAGTACACACTGCAATACAAGAGTCCAATGCTCACTTGGCCACTTCAAATTTTCAGCAACTTTCAGTAAAGGAGGTACTAACCTGATTTTTCTTAAAACATTAAAAGTAGGTGAGTGTTTTTCCTTTGCCAGCTCTAATTCTTTTATTCGAATTTGAAATACCTTCTCTTTCTCTCTTTCTTCCTTATCTAATTGCATTTGTTTTTCTTGTAACTGCATTTGCATCTGTTTTTCTCTCTCCTCACTCTCTTTTTACAATTCCCTTATTTCTTACTTCCATCTCTTTCTGAAACTGCATTCGTCTTGCTTCCATCTCTCTTTCCATTTGTATCTTTTCGATCTCAAACTGAACCTGTCTGATCTCTAATTCCAAATGTTTTAGCTGTACTTCCATTTTCAAAATTTCCAAATACTCCTGAGTAAACTTCAAAATAACTCTATGTTTGATGATGCTTTAGAAAAAGCTTGCCGATTTCACTAAAAATTTCAAAAACTAGGGGATTTCAAATTTCAAAAACAGAGTTTTCGGAAATATTCTATCAAAAATTCAAAATTATCCTTAGGACGAGCGCCCAATTTCTTATGTCACTTGTTTAGGCTCGAATAAACAGTTACACATGAAAGAGTGAAAACAAGCTTTTAAAATACAATAATTTATTTCCCTGGAAAAATTCTGTACAAATGAAGAAAAAAATATGAACTTACGGTTTTATAGAATCAAATAAAAAAATAATCCGAAAATAATCCGAGAATAAAATTTAAGTAGTCCTAATAACAAAATGTTTTACTGATTTCACGTTCGAATCCCGACGAAGAATCCAAGATGGAAGACGATGACCTATGCTGCAATCCGTAGTGTTGAAGTCTACAGTTCCTTGTAGAAACAAGAATTATCACTCCGGTTTCTGATAGCTGAATAAATTTGTATTTAAAAAACTGTCCTTCTTCCACAATATTACATGAGCACACGTATGAGCACAGAATTAATCTTTTTAAATCCAAGTAATTTGAGATAGCTCCAAACTAAGTAATTTGAAATAACTCCAAACAGCACAACATACAACTAACAGTTTAACAGACCAGTTCTACTGAGATTAATTCTCCAAAACATGGGTTATATAGGCTTTCTTAAACGTAAACAAGGGTCACATGATCATCTTCTTGAAATTTTTAGAAGCAAGTACTTGTTACTGATCACGCTTACCCAGTGTAACCCTGACAAAAACCAATCATTTTTACTCTAAGAAATAAAAAATAAAAAATTGTTTGTATCTTAAACACAAAGTCCCATCATGACCTTGGAAACAACCAATCATTTTAAAATAAAATAGAACTTGTTTACGAAGGTTGCTACAAATTCTGAAACAATGTCAGGATTTGGATCAACGCTTGGTGCTTATAAGCTAACAGTCAAGGTCAAACTATTTTCTAAAAATAAGTATCATCTCTAGTGAATAAATGTACATTACAATACCATGTAATGAAAATTAAAAATATTTAAAACTGAAAAACAATTAAATTGAAATAAATATATATTAAATCAGAAATAATTAAATCAAATATACATAACCTTTCCCCCCCCCCAAAGAAAAGGAAAGATTTATGTATAAAGCTTTCTTTTTACCACAGACTAATTATACATGAGGTTTAAAAGAACTCATATAAATTACACATTGTTATACACCGGAAATGCGTCTGCTATTAAATTATCTTTTCCCTTGATATGCCTGATGTCAAGATTATATTCATGTAACAACAAACTCCACCTTTGTAGTCCTTGATTTTTATTTTTTATCTTGCCGATGTAAGTAAGGGGGTTGTGGACTCAGCCGGAGACAGAACCCACGACCTCGCGCATCCGAGGCGGGAGCTCTAATCACTAGGCCATTTAATAAAGTAGAAAATAACGAGACATATACCCACATTTTCCGTACTTGTATTATTTAACTTAATTCAATACGTTACACGATTTCCAGGAACTCAACTCTAGCAAATATTTAATTTCTTTTTTCAACTATTCCTGTGTGAGAAGGTTAATCATGTACGGGTGTTGTTGGCAGGTTGGAATTTACAATTTCAACATCATGGAAAATTGTGTTTATCCTTGTAGGAACATCTGGTAATAAGTGCTCGTATTCAAATAATAACTGTTTAAGTTCATTTCTTTCTTGCTCTTGCAAATGTGAAAGTTTCTGGTCCAGATCTTTCATAATTTCTGAATTCCGAAGATGTGTCACTCCCATGTCAGTAGAATCCGATGATATTCTTTCACTTAAATCTTCACTGAGTGGGACAGTTACAACTAAATTAATTGCATGTTTAACCTGGCTGTCTCTTTCAATATAATGGTACTCCTATAATTTATTTTGATCCTAGGAGCACTACTATTATTTAACTCATTCATTTTCTTCTTAACCTTGTAAGGGCCGTAATATCTAATCTGAAGAAAATTTGGAAGAATGAACAAGAGAGACAGAACTCCATTATTACCAACCTCAAAGGTTCTCTCCACTATAGTTCTGTCAAACCATAACTTTAGTTCTGACTTGAATTGCTGAATGCCAAATTCAAGCAAGATAGATTGGAAAGTTCCAGACCTAAAATTTTACCCTTGACCCGATTGGATAGAGTTAGAATGGCCAAATTGAGTAAAAGACTTTATCAAAACTTTACTATTATTTTAGATTTTATATTCCTCAAGGGAATTGCCTCTGGAAACCTTGTTGATGCACACATAATGGTCAACAGGTATTGATTACCTGAATTGGTCTTAGGTAAGGGACCAACACAATATACAATAATTCTACTGAATGGTTCGTGAAATGCAGGAATAGGTTATAGATGAGCCTTAGGAATTTTCTGATTTGGTTTTCCTTCCATTTGTCAGGTATGACAAGATCTACAGTATTTACCAACATCACTTTTGACTTTTGGCCAATAGAAGTTAGTTAAGATCTTATGATAAGTTTTATTGATCCCTAAATGACCAGCCATTGGAGTTTCATGGGCCAGACTAAGTATTTCCTGTCTGTAAGGTTTCGGAACTACAACTGGATAGTTCACTGACCATTCCTCATCAGCAGGTACCTCGGGAGATCTCCATTTTCTCATAAGAATTCCATTTTTCATGAAATAACAGACAGAAACCTCAGGAGCTTCAGTTTCACTAAGAAACAAACAGGAGATCTCAGCATCTTTTTCCTGTTCAACGACAAGTGATTGTCGTTTATCACCCTGATTAGAATAAAGAGAATGAGTTGTTCAAAGAGGATCACTGTGATCAATAGCTTCTGATTGATCCAAACAAGGAGTGACCTCATCAAAAGCCTGAGCAATACACGTGTCAGCTAAAGGAATACTTTCCTTATCAACATCATTCACAAGAGCTTTCTTTGCCATAGCTCTGGTAACTGCACAAGCTGGAAATACAGGGAAATCTCTTTCAGTTGGATCGACTTTTTGATCCAAGCGATTGTCAGTTACAAGTGGATTAACCACAACCTTGTCTCCAGCTGCGTTGTTGCCTAGTTATAAACGAATGCCCTCAACGGGTAAAACAGAGACTGTTCCGCCTGTCACGGGTCCTGAGACTAAGTCTGATGACAAATTTACACAATGGAGAGGAACATTAACAAAGCCGCACTCTACTCCCTGAATAAGAACACTCTCATTAGAAGAAGACTTCTCAGAGAAAGGCAAAGTACCCGACATTAAAGACTCTGAGAAGCTCCTGTGACCATTAAAATTTTAATAGGGATATGATTGGCCGAATCACGCAAGAGTGATATAGAACCCTTCGATATGAATGGTTCATAATTCTTCATAGTCAAATCAGACTGGGGTTTATTTGACCCAACCAATGAATTGCTTTCAATACATGACAGAGACCTTGACCTCTTAGAAATAAGAGCATTTGGATGACTATTTTTCAATTTGTAGCAATCAGAAATAACGTGTCCTCATCTTTTGAATAGGTACATGTAGGAAGAGACAAGGATCTTGAATCAAGCTTTTCTGAAGTTTGATTTTTAGAAGCTGTGCCACTTTGAGTTTCAGAAGGGCTTGTTTTAGGCTGAAATACTTTTCTGCCTGGAGACTGTTGAGTAGAAGTCTTATTTACAAAAGGAACTTTATGAGTTAAAGCATAATTGTCAGCGGCACGAGTTGCATTTTCCAAGGTTTCGATCTTATGCTCGTCAAGATAGACCCTAATGTCACTATGAACACAGTTCTTATACTCTTCAACCAATATGCGTTGTCTGAGACTTTCGTAATCTTTAGTAACCTTTCTAGAAGAACACCACCACCTATCAGACTGTCGTGCTTTTACCCATGCAAAGTCGCCAAAGGTCTGGTCAGCTTTTTTATAGTTTCTGAATGTTTGCCGATAAGCCTCAGGAACTAACTTATAACCCGTCAACTACATCATAGTTAGCGCTCGGCTCTAGTGACAATGAGTTGTAAATATCTCTAGCTTTGCCAGTGAGTACACACTGCAATACAAGAGTCCAATGCTCACTTGGCCACTTCAAATTTTCAGCAACTTTCAGTAAAGGAGGTACTAACCTGATTTTTCTTAAAACATTAAAAGTAGGTGAGTGTTTTTCCTTTGCCAGCTCTAATTCTTTTATTCGAATTTGAAATACCTTCTCTTTCTCTCTTTCTTCCTTATCTAATTGCATTTGTTTTTCTTGTAACTGCATTTGCATCTGTTTTTCTCTCTCCTCACTCTCTTTTTACAATTCCCTTATTTCTTACTTCCATCTCTTTCTGAAACTGCATTCGTCTTGCTTCCATCTCTCTTTCCATTTGTATCTTTTCGATCTCAAACTGAACCTGTCTGATCTCTAATTCCAAATGTTTTAGCTGTACTTCCATTTTCAAAATTTCCAAATACTCCTGAGTAAACTTCAAAATAACTCTATGTTTGATGATGCTTTAGAAAAAGCTTGCCGATTTCACTAAAAATTTCAAAAACTAGGGGATTTCAAATTTCAAAAACAGAGTTTTCGGAAATATTCTATCAAAAATTCAAAATTATCCTTAGGACGAGCGCCCAATTTCTTATGTCACTTGTTTAGGCTCGAATAAACAGTTACACATGAAAGAGTGAAAACAAGCTTTTAAAATACAATAATTTATTTCCCTGGAAAAATTTTGTACAAATGAAGAAAAAAATATGAACTTACGGTTTTATAGAATCAAATAAAAAAATAATCCGAAAATAATCCGAGAATAAAATTTAAGTAGTCCTAATAACAAAATGTTTTACTGATTTCACGTTCGAATCCCGACGAAGAATCCAAGATGGAAGACGATGACCTATGCTGCAATCCGTAGTGTTGAAGTCTACAGTTCCTTGTAGAAACAAGAATTATCACTCCGGTTTCTGATAGCTGAATAAATTTGTATTTAAAAAACTGTCCTTCTTCCACAATATTACATGAGCACACGTATGAGCACAGAATTAATCTTTTTAAATCCAAGTAATTTGAGATAGCTCCAAACTAAGTAATTTGAAATAACTCCAAACAGCACAACATACAACTAACAGTTTAACAGACCAGTTCTACTGAGATTAATTCTCCAAAACATGGGTTATATAGGCTTTCTTAAACGTAAACAAGGGTCACATGATCATCTTCTTGAAATTTTTAGAAGCAAGTACTTGTTACTGATCACGCTTACCCAGTGTAACCCTGACAAAAACCAATCATTTTTACTCTAAGAAATAAAAAATAAAAAATTGTTTGTATCTTAAACACAAAGTCCCATCATGACCTTGGAAACAACCAATCATTTTAAAATAAAATAGAACTTGTTTACGAAGGTTGCTACAAATTCTGAAACAATGTCAGGATTTGGATCAACGCTTGGTGCTTATAAGCTAACAGTCAAGGTCAAACTATTTTCTAAAAATAAGTATCATCTCTAGTGAATAAATGTACATTACAATACCATGTAATGAAAATTAAAAATATTTAAAACTGAAAAACAATTAAATTGAAATAAATATATATTAAATCAGAAATAATTAAATCAAATATACATAACCTTTCCCCCCCCCAAAGAAAAGGAAAGATTTATGTATAAAGCTTTCTTTTTACCACAGACTAATTATACATGAGGTTTAAAAGAACTCATATAAATTACACATTGTTATACACCGGAAATGCGTCTGCTATTAAATTATCTTTTCCCTTGATATGCCTGATGTCAAGATTATATTCATGTAACAACAAACTCCACCTTTGTAGTCCTTGATTTTTATTTTTTATCTTGCCGATGTAAGTAAGGGGGTTGTGGACTCAGCCGGAGACAGAACCCACGACCTCGCGCATCCGAGGCGGGAGCTCTAATCACTAGGCCATTTAATAAAGTAGAAAATAACGAGACATATACCCACATTTTCCGTACTTGTATTATTTAACTTAATTCAATACGTTACACGATTTCCAGGAACTCAACTCTAGCAAATATTTAATTTCTTTTTTCAACTATTCCTGTGTGAGAAGGTTAATCATGTACGGGTGTTGTTGGCAGGTTGGAATTTACAATTTCAACATCATGGAAAATTGTGTTTATCCTTGTAGGAACATCTGGTAATAAGTGCTCGTATTCAAATAATAACTGTTTAAGTTCATTTCTTTCTTGCTCTTGCAAATGTGAAAGTTTCTGGTCCAGATCTTTCATAATTTCTGAATTCCGAAGATGTGTCACTCCCATGTCAGTAGAATCCGATGATATTCTTTCACTTAAATCTTCACTGAGTGGGACAGTTACAACTAAATTAATTGCATGTTTTACCTGGCTGTCTCTTTCAATATAATGGTACTCCTATAATTTATTTTGATCCTAGGAGCACTACTATTATTTAACTCATTCATTTTCTTCTTAACCTTGTAAGGGCCGTAATATCTAATCTGAAGAAAATTTGGAAGAATGAACAAGAGAGACAGAACTCCATTATTACCAACCTCAAAGGTTCTCTCCACTATAGTTCTGTCAAACCATAACTTTAGTTCTGACTTGAATTGCTGAATGCCAAATTCAAGCAAGATAGATTGGAAAGTTCCAGACCTAAAATTTTACCCTTGACCCGATTGGATAGAGTTAGAATGGCCAAATTGAGTAAAAGACTTTATCAAAACTTTACTATTATTTTAGATTTTATATTCCTCAAGGGAATTGCCTCTGGAAACCTTGTTGATGCACACATAATGGTCAACAGGTATTGATTACCTGAATTGGTCTTAGGTAAGGGACCAACACAATATACAATAATTCTACTGAATGGTTCGTGAAATGCAGGAATAGGTTATAGATGAGCCTTAGGAATTTTCTGATTTGGTTTTCCTTCCATTTGTCAGGTATGACAAGATCTACAGTATTTACCAACATCACTTTTGACTTTTGGCCAATAGAAGTTAGTTAAGATCTTATGATAAGTTTTATTGATCCCTAAATGACCAGCCATTGGAGTTTCATGGGCCAGACTAAGTATTTCCTGTCTGTAAGGTTTCGGAACTACAACTGGATAGTTCACTGACCATTCCTCATCAGCAGGTACCTCGGGAGATCTCCATTTTCTCATAAGAATTCCATTTTTCATGAAATAACAGACAGAAACCTCAGGAGCTTCAGTTTCACTAAGAAACAAACAGGAGATCTCAGCATCTTTTTCCTGTTCAACGACAAGTGATTGTCGTTTATCACCCTGATTAGAATAAAGAGAATGAGTTGTTCAAAGAGGATCACTGTGATCAATAGCTTCTGATTGATCCAAACAAGGAGTGACCTCATCAAAAGCCTGAGCAATACACGTGTCAGCTAAAGGAATACTTTCCTTATCAACATCATTCACAAGAGCTTTCTTTGCCATAGCTCTGGTAACTGCACAAGCTGGAAATACAGGGAAATCTCTTTCAGTTGGATCGACTTTTTGATCCAAGCGATTGTCAGTTACAAGTGGATTAACCACAACCTTGTCTCCAGCTGCGTTGTTGCCTAGTTATAAACGAATGCCCTCAACGGGTAAAACAGAGACTGTTCCGCCTGTCACGGGTCCTGAGACTAAGTCTGATGACAAATTTACACAATGGAGAGGAACATTAACAAAGCCGCACTCTACTCCCTGAATAAGAACACTCTCATTAGAAGAAGACTTCTCAGAGAAAGGCAAAGTACCCGACATTAAAGACTCTGAGAAGCTCCTGTGACCATTAAAATTTTAATAGGGATATGATTGGCCGAATCACGCAAGAGTGATATAGAACCCTTCGATATGAATGGTTCATAATTCTTCATAGTCAAATCAGACTGGGGTTTATTTGACCCAACCAATGAATTGCTTTCAATACATGACAGAGACCTTGACCTCTTAGAAATAAGAGCATTTGGATGACTATTTTTCAATTTGTAGCAATCAGAAATAACGTGTCCTTATCTTTTGAATAGGTACATGTAGGAAGAGACAAGGATCTTGAATCAAGCTTTTCTGAAGTTTGATTTTTAGAAGCTGTGCCACTTTGAGTTTCAGAAGGGCTTGTTTTAGGCTGAAATACTTTTCTGCCTGGAGACTGTTGAGTAGAAGTCTTATTTACAAAAGGAACTTTATGAGTTAAAGCATAATTGTCAGCGGCACGAGTTGCATTTTCCAAGGTTTCGATCTTATGCTCGTCAAGATAGACCCTAATGTCACTATGAACACAGTTCTTATACTCTTCAACCAATATGCGTTGTCTGAGACTTTCGTAATCTTTAGTAACCTTTCTAGAAGAACACCACCACCTATCAGACTGTCGTGCTTTTACCCATGCAAAGTCGCCAAAGGTCTGGTCAGCTTTTTTATAGTTTCTGAATGTTTGCCGATAAGCCTCAGGAACTAACTTATAACCCGTCAACTACATCATAGTTAGCGCTCGGCTCTAGTGACAATGAGTTGTAAATATCTCTAGCTTTGCCAGTGAGTACACACTGCAATACAAGAGTCCAATGCTCACTTGGCCACTTCAAATTTTCAGCAACTTTCAGTAAAGGAGGTACTAACCTGATTTTTCTTAAAACATTAAAAGTAGGTGAGTGTTTTTCCTTTGCCAGCTCTAATTCTTTTATTCGAATTTGAAATACCTTCTCTTTCTCTCTTTCTTCCTTATCTAATTGCATTTGTTTTTCTTGTAACTGCATTTGCATCTGTTTTTCTCTCTCCTCACTCTCTTTTTACAATTCCCTTATTTCTTACTTCCATCTCTTTCTGAAACTGCATTCGTCTTGCTTCCATCTCTCTTTCCATTTGTATCTTTTCGATCTCAAACTGAACCTGTCTGATCTCTAATTCCAAATGTTTTAGCTGTACTTCCATTTTCAAAATTTCCAAATACTCCTGAGTAAACTTCAAAATAACTCTATGTTTGATGATGCTTTAGAAAAAGCTTGCCGATTTCACTAAAAATTTCAAAAACTAGGGGATTTCAAATTTCAAAAACAGAGTTTTCGGAAATATTCTATCAAAAATTCAAAATTATCCTTAGGACGAGCGCCCAATTTCTTATGTCACTTGTTTAGGCTCGAATAAACAGTTACACATGAAAGAGTGAAAACAAGCTTTTAAAATACAATAATTTATTTCCCTGGAAAAATTCTGTACAAATGAAGAAAAAAATATGAACTTACGGTTTTATAGAATCAAATAAAAAAATAATCCGAAAATAATCCGAGAATAAAATTTAAGTAGTCCTAATAACAAAATGTTTTACTGATTTCACGTTCGAATCCCGACGAAGAATCCAAGATGGAAGACGATGACCTATGCTGCAATCCGTAGTGTTGAAGTCTACAGTTCCTTGTAGAAACAAGAATTATCACTCCGGTTTCTGATAGCTGAATAAATTTGTATTTAAAAAACTGTCCTTCTTCCACAATATTACATGAGCACACGTATGAGCACAGAATTAATCTTTTTAAATCCAAGTAATTTGAGATAGCTCCAAACTAAGTAATTTGAAATAACTCCAAACAGCACAACATACAACTAACAGTTTAACAGACCAGTTCTACTGAGATTAATTCTCCAAAACATGGGTTATATAGGCTTTCTTAAACGTAAACAAGGGTCACATGATCATCTTCTTGAAATTTTTAGAAGCAAGTACTTGTTACTGATCACGCTTACCCAGTGTAACCCTGACAAAAACCAATCATTTTTACTCTAAGAAATAAAAAATAAAAAATTGTTTGTATCTTAAACACAAAGTCCCATCATGACCTTGGAAACAACCAATCATTTTAAAATAAAATAGAACTTGTTTACGAAGGTTGCTACAAATTCTGAAACAATGTCAGGATTTGGATCAACGCTTGGTGCTTATAAGCTAACAGTCAAGGTCAAACTATTTTCTAAAAATAAGTATCATCTCTAGTGAATAAATGTACATTACAATACCATGTAATGAAAATTAAAAATATTTAAAACTGAAAAACAATTAAATTGAAATAAATATATATTAAATCAGAAATAATTAAATCAAATATACATAACCTTTCCCCCCCCCCAAAGAAAAGGAAAGATTTATGTATAAAGCTTTCTTTTTACCACAGACTAATTATACATGAGGTTTAAAAGAACTCATATAAATTACACATTGTTATACACCGGAAATGCGTCTGCTATTAAATTATCTTTTCCCTTGATATGCCTGATGTCAAGATTATATTCATGTAACAACAAACTCCACCTTTGTAGTCCTTGATTTTTATTTTTTATCTTGCCGATGTAAGTAAGGGGGTTGTGGACTCAGCCGGAGACAGAACCCACGACCTCGCGCATCCGAGGCGGGAGCTCTAATCACTAGGCCATTTAATAAAGTAGAAAATAACGAGACATATACCCACATTTTCCGTACTTGTATTATTTAACTTAATTCAATACGTTACACGATTTCCAGGAACTCAACTCTAGCAAATATTTAATTTCTTTTTTCAACTATTCCTGTGTGAGAAGGTTAATCATGTACGGGTGTTGTTGGCAGGTTGGAATTTACAATTTCAACATCATGGAAAATTGTGTTTATCCTTGTAGGAACATCTGGTAATAAGTGCTCGTATTCAAATAATAACTGTTTAAGTTCATTTCTTTCTTGCTCTTGCAAATGTGAAAGTTTCTGGTCCAGATCTTTCATAATTTCTGAATTCCGAAGATGTGTCACTCCCATGTCAGTAGAATCCGATGATATTCTTTCACTTAAATCTTCACTGAGTGGGACAGTTACAACTAAATTAATTGCATGTTTAACCTGGCTGTCTCTTTCAATATAATGGTACTCCTATAATTTATTTTGATCCTAGGAGCACTACTATTATTTAACTCATTCATTTTCTTCTTAACCTTGTAAGGGCCGTAATATCTAATCTGAAGAAAATTTGGAAGAATGAACAAGAGAGACAGAACTCCATTATTACCAACCTCAAAGGTTCTCTCCACTATAGTTCTGTCAAACCATAACTTTAGTTCTGACTTGAATTGCTGAATGCCAAATTCAAGCAAGATAGATTGGAAAGTTCCAGACCTAAAATTTTACCCTTGACCCGATTGGATAGAGTTAGAATGGCCAAATTGAGTAAAAGACTTTATCAAAACTTTACTATTATTTTAGATTTTATATTCCTCAAGGGAATTGCCTCTGGAAACCTTGTTGATGCACACATAATGGTCAACAGGTATTGATTACCTGAATTGGTCTTAGGTAAGGGACCAACACAATATACAATAATTCTACTGAATGGTTCGTGAAATGCAGGAATAGGTTATAGATGAGCCTTAGGAATTTTCTGATTTGGTTTTCCTTCCATTTGTCAGGTATGACAAGATCTACAGTATTTACCAACATCACTTTTGACTTTTGGCCAATAGAAGTTAGTTAAGATCTTATGATAAGTTTTATTGATCCCTAAATGACCAGCCATTGGAGTTTCATGGGCCAGACTAAGTATTTCCTGTCTGTAAGGTTTCGGAACTACAACTGGATAGTTCACTGACCATTCCTCATCAGCAGGTACCTCGGGAGATCTCCATTTTCTCATAAGAATTCCATTTTTCATGAAATAACAGACAGAAACCTCAGGAGCTTCAGTTTCACTAAGAAACAAACAGGAGATCTCAGCATCTTTTTCCTGTTCAACGACAAGTGATTGTCGTTTATCACCCTGATTAGAATAAAGAGAATGAGTTGTTCAAAGAGGATCACTGTGATCAATAGCTTCTGATTGATCCAAACAAGGAGTGACCTCATCAAAAGCCTGAGCAATACACGTGTCAGCTAAAGGAATACTTTCCTTATCAACATCATTCACAAGAGCTTTCTTTGCCATAGCTCTGGTAACTGCACAAGCTGGAAATACAGGGAAATCTCTTTCAGTTGGATCGACTTTTTGATCCAAGCGATTGTCAGTTACAAGTGGATTAACCACAACCTTGTCTCCAGCTGCGTTGTTGCCTAGTTATAAACGAATGCCCTCAACGGGTAAAACAGAGACTGTTCCGCCTGTCACGGGTCCTGAGACTAAGTCTGATGACAAATTTACACAATGGAGAGGAACATTAACAAAGCCGCACTCTACTCCCTGAATAAGAACACTCTCATTAGAAGAAGACTTCTCAGAGAAAGGCAAAGTACCCGACATTAAAGACTCTGAGAAGCTCCTGTGACCATTAAAATTTTAATAGGGATATGATTGGCCGAATCACGCAAGAGTGATATAGAACCCTTCGATATGAATGGTTCATAATTCTTCATAGTCAAATCAGACTGGGGTTTATTTGACCCAACCAATGAATTGCTTTCAATACATGACAGAGACCTTGACCTCTTAGAAATAAGAGCATTTGGATGACTATTTTTCAATTTGTAGCAATCAGAAATAACGTGTCCTTATCTTTTGAATAGGTACATGTAGGAAGAGACAAGGATCTTGAATCAAGCTTTTCTGAAGTTTGATTTTTAGAAGCTGTGCCACTTTGAGTTTCAGAAGGGCTTGTTTTAGGCTGAAATACTTTTCTGCCTGGAGACTGTTGAGTAGAAGTCTTATTTACAAAAGGAACTTTATGAGTTAAAGCATAATTGTCAGCGGCACGAGTTGCATTTTCCAAGGTTTCGATCTTATGCTCGTCAAGATAGACCCTAATGTCACTATGAACACAGTTCTTATACTCTTCAACCAATATGCGTTGTCTGAGACTTTCGTAATCTTTAGTAACCTTTCTAGAAGAACACCACCACCTATCAGACTGTCGTGCTTTTACCCATGCAAAGTCGCCAAAGGTCTGGTCAGCTTTTTTATAGTTTCTGAATGTTTGCCGATAAGCCTCAGGAACTAACTTATAACCCGTCAACTACATCATAGTTAGCGCTCGGCTCTAGTGACAATGAGTTGTAAATATCTCTAGCTTTGCCAGTGAGTACACACTGCAATACAAGAGTCCAATGCTCACTTGGCCACTTCAAATTTTCAGCAACTTTCAGTAAAGGAGGTACTAACCTGATTTTTCTTAAAACATTAAAAGTAGGTGAGTGTTTTTCCTTTGCCAGCTCTAATTCTTTTATTCGAATTTGAAATACCTTCTCTTTCTCTCTTTCTTCCTTATCTAATTGCATTTGTTTTTCTTGTAACTGCATTTGCATCTGTTTTTCTCTCTCCTCACTCTCTTTTTACAATTCCCTTATTTCTTACTTCCATCTCTTTCTGAAACTGCATTCGTCTTGCTTCCATCTCTCTTTCCATTTGTATCTTTTCGATCTCAAACTGAACCTGTCTGATCTCTAATTCCAAATGTTTTAGCTGTACTTCCATTTTCAAAATTTCCAAATACTCCTGAGTAAACTTCAAAATAACTCTATGTTTGATGATGCTTTAGAAAAAGCTTGCCGATTTCACTAAAAATTTCAAAAACTAGGGGATTTCAAATTTCAAAAACAGAGTTTTCGGAAATATTCTATCAAAAATTCAAAATTATCCTTAGGACGAGCGCCCAATTTCTTATGTCACTTGTTTAGGCTCGAATAAACAGTTACACATGAAAGAGTGAAAACAAGCTTTTAAAATACAATAATTTATTTCCCTGGAAAAATTTTGTACAAATGAAGAAAAAAATATGAACTTACGGTTTTATAGAATCAAATAAAAAAATAATCCGAAAATAATCCGAGAATAAAATTTAAGTAGTCCTAATAACAAAATGTTTTACTGATTTCACGTTCGAATCCCGACGAAGAATCCAAGATGGAAGACGATGACCTATGCTGCAATCCGTAGTGTTGAAGTCTACAGTTCCTTGTAGAAACAAGAATTATCACTCCGGTTTCTGATAGCTGAATAAATTTGTATTTAAAAAACCGTCCTTCTTCCACAATATTACATGAGCACACGTATGAGCACAGAATTAATCTTTTTAAATCCAAGTAATTTGAGATAGCTCCAAACTAAGTAATTTGAAATAACTCCAAACAGCACAACATACAACTAACAGTTTAACAGACCAGTTCTACTGAGATTAATTCTCCAAAACATGGGTTATATAGGCTTTCTTAAACGTAAACAAGGGTCACATGATCATCTTCTTGAAATTTTTAGAAGCAAGTACTTGTTACTGATCACGCTTACCCAGTGTAACCCTGACAAAAACCAATCATTTTTACTCTAAGAAATAAAAAATAAAAAATTGTTTGTATCTTAAACACAAAGTCCCATCATGACCTTGGAAACAACCAATCATTTTAAAATAAAATAGAACTTGTTTACGAAGGTTGCTACAAATTCTGAAACAATGTCAGGATTTGGATCAACGCTTGGTGCTTATAAGCTAACAGTCAAGGTCAAACTATTTTCTAAAAATAAGTATCATCTCTAGTGAATAAATGTACATTACAATACCATGTAATGAAAATTAAAAATATTTAAAACTGAAAAACAATTAAATTGAAATAAATATATATTAAATCAGAAATAATTAAATCAAATATACATAACCTTTCCCCCCCCCCAAAGAAAAGGAAAGATTTATGTATAAAGCTTTCTTTTTACCACAGACTAATTATACATGAGGTTTAAAAGAACTCATATAAATTACACATTGTTATACACCGGAAATGCGTCTGCTATTAAATTATCTTTTCCCTTGATATGCCTGATGTCAAGATTATATTCATGTAACAACAAACTCCACCTTTGTAGTCCTTGATTTTTATTTTTTATCTTGCCGATGTAAGTAAGGGGGTTGTGGACTCAGCCGGAGACAGAACCCACGACCTCGCGCATCCGAGGCGGGAGCTCTAATCACTAGGCCATTTAATAAAGTAGAAAATAACGAGACATATACCCACATTTTCCGTACTTGTATTATTTAACTTAATTCAATACGTTACACGATTTCCAGGAACTCAACTCTAGCAAATATTTAATTTCTTTTTTCAACTATTCCTGTGTGAGAAGGTTAATCATGTACGGGTGTTGTTGGCAGGTTGGAATTTACAATTTCAACATCATGGAAAATTGTGTTTATCCTTGTAGGAACATCTGGTAATAAGTGCTCGTATTCAAATAATAACTGTTTAAGTTCATTTCTTTCTTGCTCTTGCAAATGTGAAAGTTTCTGGTCCAGATCTTTCATAATTTCTGAATTCCGAAGATGTGTCACTCCCATGTCAGTAGAATCCGATGATATTCTTTCACTTAAATCTTCACTGAGTGGGACAGTTACAACTAAATTAATTGCATGTTTAACCTGGCTGTCTCTTTCAATATAATGGTACTCCTATAATTTATTTTGATCCTAGGAGCACTACTATTATTTAACTCATTCATTTTCTTCGTAAGGGCCGTAATATCTAATCTGAAGAAAATTTGGAAGAATGAACAAGAGAGACAGAACTCCATTATTACCAACCTCAAAGGTTCTCTCCACTATAGTTCTGTCAAACCATAACTTTAGTTCTGACTTGAATTGCTGAATGCCAAATTCAAGCAAGATAGATTGGAAAGTTCCAGACCTAAAATTTTACCCTTGACCCGATTGGATAGAGTTAGAATGGCCAAATTGAGTAAAAGACTTTATCAAAACTTTACTATTATTTTAGATTTTATATTCCTCAAGGGAATTGCCTCTGGAAACCTTGTTGATGCACACATAATGGTCAACAGGTATTGATTACCTGAATTGGTCTTAGGTAAGGGACCAACACAATATACAATAATTCTACTGAATGGTTCGTGAAATGCAGGAATAGGTTATAGATGAGCCTTAGGAATTTTCTGATTTGGTTTTCCTTCCATTTGTCAGGTATGACAAGATCTACAGTATTTACCAACATCACTTTTGACTTTTGGCCAATAGAAGTTAGTTAAGATCTTATGATAAGTTTTATTGATCCCTAAATGACCAGCCATTGGAGTTTCATGGGCCAGACTAAGTATTTCCTGTCTGTAAGGTTTCGGAACTACAACTGGATAGTTCACTGACCATTCCTCATCAGCAGGTACCTCGGGAGATCTCCATTTTCTCATAAGAATTCCATTTTTCATGAAATAACAGACAGAAACCTCAGGAGCTTCAGTTTCACTAAGAAACAAACAGGAGATCTCAGCATCTTTTTCCTGTTCAACGACAAGTGATTGTCGTTTATCACCCTGATTAGAATAAAGAGAATGAGTTGTTCAAAGAGGATCACTGTGATCAATAGCTTCTGATTGATCCAAACAAGGAGTGACCTCATCAAAAGCCTGAGCAATACACGTGTCAGCTAAAGGAATACTTTCCTTATCAACATCATTCACAAGAGCTTTCTTTGCCATAGCTCTGGTAACTGCACAAGCTGGAAATACAGGGAAATCTCTTTCAGTTGGATCGACTTTTTGATCCAAGCGATTGTCAGTTACAAGTGGATTAACCACAACCTTGTCTCCAGCTGCGTTGTTGCCTAGTTATAAACGAATGCCCTCAACGGGTAAAACAGAGACTGTTCCGCCTGTCACGGGTCCTGAGACTAAGTCTGATGACAAATTTACACAATGGAGAGGAACATTAACAAAGCCGCACTCTACTCCCTGAATAAGAACACTCTCATTAGAAGAAGACTTCTCAGAGAAAGGCAAAGTACCCGACATTAAAGACTCTGAGAAGCTCCTGTGACCATTAAAATTTTAATAGGGATATGATTGGCCGAATCACGCAAGAGTGATATAGAACCCTTCGATATGAATGGTTCATAATTCTTCATAGTCAAATCAGACTGGGGTTTATTTGACCCAACCAATGAATTGCTTTCAATACATGACAGAGACCTTGACCTCTTAGAAATAAGAGCATTTGGATGACTATTTTTCAATTTGTAGCAATCAGAAATAACGTGTCCTTATCTTTTGAATAGGTACATGTAGGAAGAGACAAGGATCTTGAATCAAGCTTTTCTGAAGTTTGATTTTTAGAAGCTGTGCCACTTTGAGTTTCAGAAGGGCTTGTTTTAGGCTGAAATACTTTTCTGCCTGGAGACTGTTGAGTAGAAGTCTTATTTACAAAAGGAACTTTATGAGTTAAAGCATAATTGTCAGCGGCACGAGTTGCATTTTCCAAGGTTTCGATCTTATGCTCGTCAAGATAGACCCTAATGTCACTATGAACACAGTTCTTATACTCTTCAACCAATATGCGTTGTCTGAGACTTTCGTAATCTTTAGTAACCTTTCTAGAAGAACACCACCACCTATCAGACTGTCGTGCTTTTACCCATGCAAAGTCGCCAAAGGTCTGGTCAGCTTTTTTATAGTTTCTGAATGTTTGCCGATAAGCCTCAGGAACTAACTTATAACCCGTCAACTACATCATAGTTAGCGCTCGGCTCTAGTGACAATGAGTTGTAAATATCTCTAGCTTTGCCAGTGAGTACACACTGCAATACAAGAGTCCAATGCTCACTTGGCCACTTCAAATTTTCAGCAACTTTCAGTAAAGGAGGTACTAACCTGATTTTTCTTAAAACATTAAAAGTAGGTGAGTGTTTTTCCTTTGCCAGCTCTAATTCTTTTATTCGAATTTGAAATACCTTCTCTTTCTCTCTTTCTTCCTTATCTAATTGCATTTGTTTTTCTTGTAACTGCATTTGCATCTGTTTTTCTCTCTCCTCACTCTCTTTTTACAATTCCCTTATTTCTTACTTCCATCTCTTTCTGAAACTGCATTCGTCTTGCTTCCATCTCTCTTTCCATTTGTATCTTTTCGATCTCAAACTGAACCTGTCTGATCTCTAATTCCAAATGTTTTAGCTGTACTTCCATTTTCAAAATTTCCAAATACTCCTGAGTAAACTTCAAAATAACTCTATGTTTGATGATGCTTTAGAAAAAGCTTGCCGATTTCACTAAAAATTTCAAAAACTAGGGGATTTCAAATTTCAAAAACAGAGTTTTCGGAAATATTCTATCAAAAATTCAAAATTATCCTTAGGACGAGCGCCCAATTTCTTATGTCACTTGTTTAGGCTCGAATAAACAGTTACACATGAAAGAGTGAAAACAAGCTTTTAAAATACAATAATTTATTTCCCTGGAAAAATTCTGTACAAATGAAGAAAAAAATATGAACTTACGGTTTTATAGAATCAAATAAAAAAATAATCCGAAAATAATCCGAGAATAAAATTTAAGTAGTCCTAATAACAAAATGTTTTACTGATTTCACGTTCGAATCCCGACGAAGAATCCAAGATGGAAGACGATGACCTATGCTGCAATCCGTAGTGTTGAAGTCTACAGTTCCTTGTAGAAACAAGAATTATCACTCCGGTTTCTGATAGCTGAATAAATTTGTATTTAAAAAACCGTCCTTCTTCCACAATATTACATGAGCACACGTATGAGCACAGAATTAATCTTTTTAAATCCAAGTAATTTGAGATAGCTCCAAACTAAGTAATTTGAAATAACTCCAAACAGCACAACATACAACTAACAGTTTAACAGACCAGTTCTACTGAGATTAATTCTCCAAAACATGGGTTATATAGGCTTTCTTAAACGTAAACAAGGGTCACATGATCATCTTCTTGAAATTTTTAGAAGCAAGTACTTGTTACTGATCACGCTTACCCAGTGTAACCCTGACAAAAACCAATCATTTTTACTCTAAGAAATAAAAAATAAAAAATTGTTTGTATCTTAAACACAAAGTCCCATCATGACCTTGGAAACAACCAATCATTTTAAAATAAAATAGAACTTGTTTACGAAGGTTGCTACAAATTCTGAAACAATGTCAGGATTTGGATCAACGCTTGGTGCTTATAAGCTAACAGTCAAGGTCAAACTATTTTCTAAAAATAAGTATCATCTCTAGTGAATAAATGTACATTACAATACCATGTAATGAAAATTAAAAATATTTAAAACTGAAAAACAATTAAATTGAAATAAATATATATTAAATCAGAAATAATTAAATCAAATATACATAACCTTTCCCCCCCCCCCCAAAGAAAAGGAAAGATTTATGTATAAAGCTTTCTTTTTACCACAGACTAATTATACATGAGGTTTAAAAGAACTCATATAAATTACACATTGTTATACACCGGAAATGCGTCTGCTATTAAATTATCTTTTCCCTTGATATGCCTGATGTCAAGATTATATTCATGTAACAACAAACTCCACCTTTGTAGTCCTTGATTTTTATTTTTTATCTTGCCGATGTAAGTAAGGGGGTTGTGGACTCAGCCGGAGACAGAACCCACGACCTCGCGCATCCGAGGCGGGAGCTCTAATCACTAGGCCATTTAATAAAGTAGAAAATAACGAGACATATACCCACATTTTCCGTACTTGTATTATTTAACTTAATTCAATACGTTACACGATTTCCAGGAACTCAACTCTAGCAAATATTTAATTTCTTTTTTCAACTATTCCTGTGTGAGAAGGTTAATCATGTACGGGTGTTGTTGGCAGGTTGGAATTTACAATTTCAACATCATGGAAAATTGTGTTTATCCTTGTAGGAACATCTGGTAATAAGTGCTCGTATTCAAATAATAACTGTTTAAGTTCATTTCTTTCTTGCTCTTGCAAATGTGAAAGTTTCTGGTCCAGATCTTTCATAATTTCTGAATTCCGAAGATGTGTCACTCCCATGTCAGTAGAATCCGATGATATTCTTTCACTTAAATCTTCACTGAGTGGGACAGTTACAACTAAATTAATTGCATGTTTAACCTGGCTGTCTCTTTCAATATAATGGTACTCCTATAATTTATTTTGATCCTAGGAGCACTACTATTATTTAACTCATTCATTTTCTTCTTAACCTTGTAAGGGCCGTAATATCTAATCTGAAGAAAATTTGGAAGAATGAACAAGAGAGACAGAACTCCATTATTACCAACCTCAAAGGTTCTCTCCACTATAGTTCTGTCAAACCATAACTTTAGTTCTGACTTGAATTGCTGAATGCCAAATTCAAGCAAGATAGATTGGAAAGTTCCAGACCTAAAATTTTACCCTTGACCCGATTGGATAGAGTTAGAATGGCCAAATTGAGTAAAAGACTTTATCAAAACTTTACTATTAGTTTAGATTTTATATTCCTCAAGGGAATTGCCTCTGGAAACCTTGTTGATGCACACATAATGGTCAACAGGTATTGATTACCTGAATTGGTCTTAGGTAAGGGACCAACACAATATACAATAATTCTACTGAATGGTTCGTGAAATGCAGGAATAGGTTATAGATGAGCCTTAGGAATTTTCTGATTTGGTTTTCCTTCCATTTGTCAGGTATGACAAGATCTACAGTATTTACCAACATCACTTTTGACTTTTGGCCAATAGAAGTTAGTTAAGATCTTATGATAAGTTTTATTGATCCCTAAATGACCAGCCATTGGAGTTTCATGGGCCAGACTAAGTATTTCCTGTCTGTAAGGTTTCGGAACTACAACTGGATAGTTCACTGACCATTCCTCATCAGCAGGTACCTCGGGAGATCTCCATTTTCTCATAAGAATTCCATTTTTCATGAAATAACAGACAGAAACCTCAGGAGCTTCAGTTTCACTAAGAAACAAACAGGAGATCTCAGCATCTTTTTCCTGTTCAACGACAAGTGATTGTCGTTTATCACCCTGATTAGAATAAAGAGAATGAGTTGTTCAAAGAGGATCACTGTGATCAATAGCTTCTGATTGATCCAAACAAGGAGTGACCTCATCAAAAGCCTGAGCAATACACGTGTCAGCTAAAGGAATACTTTCCTTATCAACATCATTCACAAGAGCTTTCTTTGCCATAGCTCTGGTAACTGCACAAGCTGGAAATACAGGGAAATCTCTTTCAGTTGGATCGACTTTTTGATCCAAGCGATTGTCAGTTACAAGTGGATTAACCACAACCTTGTCTCCAGCTGCGTTGTTGCCTAGTTATAAACGAATGCCCTCAACGGGTAAAACAGAGACTGTTCCGCCTGTCACGGGTCCTGAGACTAAGTCTGATGACAAATTTACACAATGGAGAGGAACATTAACAAAGCCGCACTCTACTCCCTGAATAAGAACACTCTCATTAGAAGAAGACTTCTCAGAGAAAGGCAAAGTACCCGACATTAAAGACTCTGAGAAGCTCCTGTGACCATTAAAATTTTAATAGGGATATGATTGGCCGAATCACGCAAGAGTGATATAGAACCCTTCGATATGAATGGTTCATAATTCTTCATAGTCAAATCAGACTGGGGTTTATTTGACCCAACCAATGAATTGCTTTCAATACATGACAGAGACCTTGACCTCTTAGAAATAAGAGCATTTGGATGACTATTTTTCAATTTGTAGCAATCAGAAATAACGTGTCCTTATCTTTTGAATAGGTACATGTAGGAAGAGACAAGGATCTTGAATCAAGCTTTTCTGAAGTTTGATTTTTAGAAGCTGTGCCACTTTGAGTTTCAGAAGGGCTTGTTTTAGGCTGAAATACTTTTCTGCCTGGAGACTGTTGAGTAGAAGTCTTATTTACAAAAGGAACTTTATGAGTTAAAGCATAATTGTCAGCGGCACGAGTTGCATTTTCCAAGGTTTCGATCTTATGCTCGTCAAGATAGACCCTAATGTCACTATGAACACAGTTCTTATACTCTTCAACCAATATGCGTTGTCTGAGACTTTCGTAATCTTTAGTAACCTTTCTAGAAGAACACCACCACCTATCAGACTGTCGTGCTTTTACCCATGCAAAGTCGCCAAAGGTCTGGTCAGCTTTTTTATAGTTTCTGAATGTTTGCCGATAAGCCTCAGGAACTAACTTATAACCCGTCAACTACATCATAGTTAGCGCTCGGCTCTAGTGACAATGAGTTGTAAATATCTCTAGCTTTGCCAGTGAGTACACACTGCAATACAAGAGTCCAATGCTCACTTGGCCACTTCAAATTTTCAGCAACTTTCAGTAAAGGAGGTACTAACCTGATTTTTCTTAAAACATTAAAAGTAGGTGAGTGTTTTTCCTTTGCCAGCTCTAATTCTTTTATTCGAATTTGAAATACCTTCTCTTTCTCTCTTTCTTCCTTATCTAATTGCATTTGTTTTTCTTGTAACTGCATTTGCATCTGTTTTTCTCTCTCCTCACTCTCTTTTTACAATTCCATTCGTCTTACTTCCATCTCTTTCTGAAACTGCATTCGTCTTGCTTCCATCTCTCTTTCCATTTGTATCTTTTCGATCTCAAACTGAACCTGTCTGATCTCTAATTCCAAATGTTTTAGCTGTACTTCCATTTTCAAAATTTCCAAATACTCCTGAGTAAACTTCAAAATAACTCTATGTTTGATGATGCTTTAGAAAAAGCTTGCCGATTTCACTAAAAATTTCAAAAACTAGGGGATTTCAAATTTCAAAAACAGAGTTTTCGGAAATATTCTATCAAAAATTCAAAATTATCCTTAGGACGAGCGCCCAATTTCTTATGTCACTTGTTTAGGCTCGAATAAACAGTTACACATGAAAGAGTGAAAACAAGCTTTTAAAATACAATAATTTATTTCCCTGGAAAAATTCTGTACAAATGAAGAAAAAAATATGAACTTACGGTTTTATAGAATCAAATAAAAAAATAATCCGAAAATAATCCGAGAATAAAATTTAAGTAGTCCTAATAACAAAATGTTTTACTGATTTCACGTTCGAATCCCGACGAAGAATCCAAGATGGAAGACGATGACCTATGCTGCAATCCGTAGTGTTGAAGTCTACAGTTCCTTGTAGAAACAAGAATTATCACTCCGGTTTCTGATAGCTGAATAAATTTGTATTTAAAAAACTGTCCTTCTTCCACAATATTACATGAGCACACGTATGAGCACAGAATTAATCTTTTTAAATCCAAGTAATTTGAGATAGCTCCAAACTAAGTAATTTGAAATAACTCCAAACAGCACAACATACAACTAACAGTTTAACAGACCAGTTCTACTGAGATTAATTCTCCAAAACATGGGTTATATAGGCTTTCTTAAACGTAAACAAGGGTCACATGATCATCTTCTTGAAATTTTTAGAAGCAAGTACTTGTTACTGATCACGCTTACCCAGTGTAACCCTGACAAAAACCAATCATTTTTACTCTAAGAAATAAAAAATAAAAAATTGTTTGTATCTTAAACACAAAGTCCCATCATGACCTTGGAAACAACCAATCATTTTAAAATAAAATAGAACTTGTTTACGAAGGTTGCTACAAATTCTGAAACAATGTCAGGATTTGGATCAACGCTTGGTGCTTATAAGCTAACAGTCAAGGTCAAACTATTTTCTAAAAATAAGTATCATCTCTAGTGAATAAATGTACATTACAATACCATGTAATGAAAATTAAAAATATTTAAAACTGAAAAACAATTAAATTGAAATAAATATATATTAAATCAGAAATAATTAAATCAAATATACATAACCTTTCCCCCCCCCCAAAGAAAAGGAAAGATTTATGTATAAAGCTTTCTTTTTACCACAGACTAATTATACATGAGGTTTAAAAGAACTCATATAAATTACACATTGTTATACACCGGAAATGCGTCTGCTATTAAATTATCTTTTCCCTTGATATGCCTGATGTCAAGATTATATTCATGTAACAACAAACTCCACCTTTGTAGTCCTTGATTTTTATTTTTTATCTTGCCGATGTAAGTAAGGGGGTTGTGGACTCAGCCGGAGACAGAACCCACGACCTCGCGCATCCGAGGCGGGAGCTCTAATCACTAGGCCATTTAATAAAGTAGAAAATAACGAGACATATACCCACATTTTCCGTACTTGTATTATTTAACTTAATTCAATACGTTACACGATTTCCAGGAACTCAACTCTAGCAAATATTTAATTTCTTTTTTCAACTATTCCTGTGTGAGAAGGTTAATCATGTACGGGTGTTGTTGGCAGGTTGGAATTTACAATTTCAACATCATGGAAAATTGTGTTTATCCTTGTAGGAACATCTGGTAATAAGTGCTCGTATTCAAATAATAACTGTTTAAGTTCATTTCTTTCTTGCTCTTGCAAATGTGAAAGTTTCTGGTCCAGATCTTTCATAATTTCTGAATTCCGAAGATGTGTCACTCCCATGTCAGTAGAATCCGATGATATTCTTTCACTTAAATCTTCACTGAGTGGGACAGTTACAACTAAATTAATTGCATGTTTAACCTGGCTGTCTCTTTCAATATAATGGTACTCCTATAATTTATTTTGATCCTAGGAGCACTACTATTATTTAACTCATTCATTTTCTTCTTAACCTTGTAAGGGCCGTAATATCTAATCTGAAGAAAATTTGGAAGAATGAACAAGAGAGACAGAACTCCATTATTACCAACCTCAAAGGTTCTCTCCACTATAGTTCTGTCAAACCATAACTTTAGTTCTGACTTGAATTGCTGAATGCCAAATTCAAGCAAGATAGATTGGAAAGTTCCAGACCTAAAATTTTACCCTTGACCCGATTGGATAGAGTTAGAATGGCCAAATTGAGTAAAAGACTTTATCAAAACTTTACTATTATTTTAGATTTTATATTCCTCAAGGGAATTGCCTCTGGAAACCTTGTTGATGCACACATAATGGTCAACAGGTATTGATTACCTGAATTGGTCTTAGGTAAGGGACCAACACAATATACAATAATTCTACTGAATGGTTCGTGAAATGCAGGAATAGGTTATAGATGAGCCTTAGGAATTTTCTGATTTGGTTTTCCTTCCATTTGTCAGGTATGACAAGATCTACAGTATTTACCAACATCACTTTTGACTTTTGGCCAATAGAAGTTAGTTAAGATCTTATGATAAGTTTTATTGATCCCTAAATGACCAGCCATTGGAGTTTCATGGGCCAGACTAAGTATTTCCTGTCTGTAAGGTTTCGGAACTACAACTGGATAGTTCACTGACCATTCCTCATCAGCAGGTACCTCGGGAGATCTCCATTTTCTCATAAGAATTCCATTTTTCATGAAATAACAGACAGAAACCTCAGGAGCTTCAGTTTCACTAAGAAACAAACAGGAGATCTCAGCATCTTTTTCCTGTTCAACGACAAGTGATTGTCGTTTATCACCCTGATTAGAATAAAGAGAATGAGTTGTTCAAAGAGGATCACTGTGATCAATAGCTTCTGATTGATCCAAACAAGGAGTGACCTCATCAAAAGCCTGAGCAATACACGTGTCAGCTAAAGGAATACTTTCCTTATCAACATCATTCACAAGAGCTTTCTTTGCCATAGCTCTGGTAACTGCACAAGCTGGAAATACAGGGAAATCTCTTTCAGTTGGATCGACTTTTTGATCCAAGCGATTGTCAGTTACAAGTGGATTAACCACAACCTTGTCTCCAGCTGCGTTGTTGCCTAGTTATAAACGAATGCCCTCAACGGGTAAAACAGAGACTGTTCCGCCTGTCACGGGTCCTGAGACTAAGTCTGATGACAAATTTACACAATGGAGAGGAACATTAACAAAGCCGCACTCTACTCCCTGAATAAGAACACTCTCATTAGAAGAAGACTTCTCAGAGAAAGGCAAAGTACCCGACATTAAAGACTCTGAGAAGCTCCTGTGACCATTAAAATTTTAATAGGGATATGATTGGCCGAATCACGCAAGAGTGATATAGAACCCTTCGATATGAATGGTTCATAATTCTTCATAGTCAAATCAGACTGGGGTTTATTTGACCCAACCAATGAATTGCTTTCAATACATGACAGAGACCTTGACCTCTTAGAAATAAGAGCATTTGGATGACTATTTTTCAATTTGTAGCAATCAGAAATAACGTGTCCTTATCTTTTGAATAGGTACATGTAGGAAGAGACAAGGATCTTGAATCAAGCTTTTCTGAAGTTTGATTTTTAGAAGCTGTGCCACTTTGAGTTTCAGAAGGGCTTGTTTTAGGCTGAAATACTTTTCTGCCTGGAGACTGTTGAGTAGAAGTCTTATTTACAAAAGGAACTTTATGAGTTAAAGCATAATTGTCAGCGGCACGAGTAGCATTTTCCAAGGTTTCGATCTTATGCTCGTCAAGATAGACCCTAATGTCACTATGAACACAGTTCTTATACTCTTCAACCAATATGCGTTGTCTGAGACTTTCGTAATCTTTAGTAACCTTTCTAGAAGAACACCACCACCTATCAGACTGTCGTGCTTTTACCCATGCAAAGTCGCCAAAGGTCTGGTCAGCTTTTTTATAGTTTCTGAATGTTTGCCGATAAGCCTCAGGAACTAACTTATAACCCGTCAACTACATCATAGTTAGCGCTCGGCTCTAGTGACAATGAGTTGTAAATATCTCTAGCTTTGCCAGTGAGTACACACTGCAATACAAGAGTCCAATGCTCACTTGGCCACTTCAAATTTTCAGCAACTTTCAGTAAAGGAGGTACTAACCTGATTTTTCTTAAAACATTAAAAGTAGGTGAGTGTTTTTCCTTTGCCAGCTCTAATTCTTTTATTCGAATTTGAAATACCTTCTCTTTCTCTCTTTCTTCCTTATCTAATTGCATTTGTTTTTCTTGTAACTGCATTTGCATCTGTTTTTCTCTCTCCTCACTCTCTTTTTACAATTCCATTCGTCTTACTTCCATCTCTTTCTGAAACTGCATTCGTCTTGCTTCCATCTCTCTTTCCATTTGTATCTTTTCGATCTCAAACTGAACCTGTCTGATCTCTAATTCCAAATGTTTTAGCTGTACTTCCATTTTCAAAATTTCCAAATACTCCTGAGTAAACTTCAAAATAACTCTATGTTTGATGATGCTTTAGAAAAAGCTTGCCGATTTCACTAAAAATTTCAAAAACTAGGGGATTTCAAATTTCAAAAACAGAGTTTTCGGAAATATTCTATCAAAAATTCAAAATTATCCTTAGGACGAGCGCCCAATTTCTTATGTCACTTGTTTAGGCTCGAATAAACAGTTACACATGAAAGAGTGAAAACAAGCTTTTAAAATACAATAATTTATTTCCCTGGAAAAATTCTGTACAAATGAAGAAAAAAATATGAACTTACGGTTTTATAGAATCAAATAAAAAAATAATCCGAAAATAATCCGAGAATAAAATTTAAGTAGTCCTAATAACAAAATGTTTTACTGATTTCACGTTCGAATCCCGACGAAGAATCCAAGATGGAAGACGATGACCTATGCTGCAATCCGTAGTGTTGAAGTCTACAGTTCCTTGTAGAAACAAGAATTATCACTCCGGTTTCTGATAGCTGAATAAATTTGTATTTAAAAAACTGTCCTTCTTCCACAATATTACATGAGCACACGTATGAGCACAGAATTAATCTTTTTAAATCCAAGTAATTTGAGATAGCTCCAAACTAAGTAATTTGAAATAACTCCAAACAGCACAACATACAACTAACAGTTTAACAGACCAGTTCTACTGAGATTAATTCTCCAAAACATGGGTTATATAGGCTTTCTTAAACGTAAACAAGGGTCACATGATCATCTTCTTGAAATTTTTAGAAGCAAGTACTTGTTACTGATCACGCTTACCCAGTGTAACCCTGACAAAAACCAATCATTTTTACTCTAAGAAATAAAAAATAAAAAATTGTTTGTATCTTAAACACAAAGTCCCATCATGACCTTGGAAACAACCAATCATTTTAAAATAAAATAGAACTTGTTTACGAAGGTTGCTACAAATTCTGAAACAATGTCAGGATTTGGATCAACGCTTGGTGCTTATAAGCTAACAGTCAAGGTCAAACTATTTTCTAAAAATAAGTATCATCTCTAGTGAATAAATGTACATTACAATACCATGTAATGAAAATTAAAAATATTTAAAACTGAAAAACAATTAAATTGAAATAAATATATATTAAATCAGAAATAATTAAATCAAATATACATAACCTTTCCCCCCCCCCCAAAGAAAAGGAAAGATTTATGTATAAAGCTTTCTTTTTACCACAGACTAATTATACATGAGGTTTAAAAGAACTCATATAAATTACACATTGTTATACACCGGAAATGCGTCTGCTATTAAATTATCTTTTCCCTTGATATGCCTGATGTCAAGATTATATTCATGTAACAACAAACTCCACCTTTGTAGTCCTTGATTTTTATTTTTTATCTTGCCGATGTAAGTAAGGGGGTTGTGGACTCAGCCGGAGACAGAACCCACGACCTCGCGCATCCGAGGCGGGAGCTCTAATCACTAGGCCATTTAATAAAGTAGAAAATAACGAGACATATACCCACATTTTCCGTACTTGTATTATTTAACTTAATTCAATACGTTACACGATTTCCAGGAACTCAACTCTAGCAAATATTTAATTTCTTTTTTCAACTATTCCTGTGTGAGAAGGTTAATCATGTACGGGTGTTGTTGGCAGGTTGGAATTTACAATTTCAACATCATGGAAAATTGTGTTTATCCTTGTAGGAACATCTGGTAATAAGTGCTCGTATTCAAATAATAACTGTTTAAGTTCATTTCTTTCTTGCTCTTGCAAATGTGAAAGTTTCTGGTCCAGATCTTTCATAATTTCTGAATTCCGAAGATGTGTCACTCCCATGTCAGTAGAATCCGATGATATTCTTTCACTTAAATCTTCACTGAGTGGGACAGTTACAACTAAATTAATTGCATGTTTAACCTGGCTGTCTCTTTCAATATAATGGTACTCCTATAATTTATTTTGATCCTAGGAGCACTACTATTATTTAACTCATTCATTTTCTTCTTAACCTTGTAAGGGCCGTAATATCTAATCTGAAGAAAATTTGGAAGAATGAACAAGAGAGACAGAACTCCATTATTACCAACCTCAAAGGTTCTCTCCACTATAGTTCTGTCAAACCATAACTTTAGTTCTGACTTGAATTGCTGAATGCCAAATTCAAGCAAGATAGATTGGAAAGTTCCAGACCTAAAATTTTACCCTTGACCCGATTGGATAGAGTTAGAATGGCCAAATTGAGTAAAAGACTTTATCAAAACTTTACTATTATTTTAGATTTTATATTCCTCAAGGGAATTGCCTCTGGAAACCTTGTTGATGCACACATAATGGTCAACAGGTATTGATTACCTGAATTGGTCTTAGGTAAGGGACCAACACAATATACAATAATTCTACTGAATGGTTCGTGAAATGCAGGAATAGGTTATAGATGAGCCTTAGGAATTTTCTGATTTGGTTTTCCTTCCATTTGTCAGGTATGACAAGATCTACAGTATTTACCAACATCACTTTTGACTTTTGGCCAATAGAAGTTAGTTAAGATCTTATGATAAGTTTTATTGATCCCTAAATGACCAGCCATTGGAGTTTCATGGGCCAGACTAAGTATTTCCTGTCTGTAAGGTTTCGGAACTACAACTGGATAGTTCACTGACCATTCCTCATCAGCAGGTACCTCGGGAGATCTCCATTTTCTCATAAGAATTCCATTTTTCATGAAATAACAGACAGAAACCTCAGGAGCTTCAGTTTCACTAAGAAACAAACAGGAGATCTCAGCATCTTTTTCCTGTTCAACGACAAGTGATTGTCGTTTATCACCCTGATTAGAATAAAGAGAATGAGTTGTTCAAAGAGGATCACTGTGATCAATAGCTTCTGATTGATCCAAACAAGGAGTGACCTCATCAAAAGCCTGAGCAATACACGTGTCAGCTAAAGGAATACTTTCCTTATCAACATCATTCACAAGAGCTTTCTTTGCCATAGCTCTGGTAACTGCACAAGCTGGAAATACAGGGAAATCTCTTTCAGTTGGATCGACTTTTTGATCCAAGCGATTGTCAGTTACAAGTGGATTAATCACAACCTTGTCTCCAGCTGCGTTGTTGCCTAGTTATAAACGAATGCCCTCAACGGGTAAAACAGAGACTGTTCCGCCTGTCACGGGTCCTGAAACTAAGTCTGATGACAAATTTACACAATGGAGAGGAACATTAACAAAGCCGCACTCTACTCCCTGAATAAGAACACTCTCATTAGAAGAAGACTTCTCAGAGAAAGGCAAAGTACCCGACATTAAAGACTCTGAGAAGCTCCTGTGACCATTAAAATTTTAATAGGGATATGATTGGCCGAATCACGCAAGAGTGATATAGAACCCTTCGATATGAATGGTTCATAATTCTTCATAGTCAAATCAGACTGGGGTTTATTTGACCCAACCAATGAATTGCTTTCAATACATGACAGAGACCTTGACCTCTTAGAAATAAGAGCATTTGGATGACTATTTTTCAATTTGTAGCAATCAGAAATAACGTGTCCTTATCTTTTGAATAGGTACATGTAGGAAGAGACAAGGATCTTGAATCAAGCTTTTCTGAAGTTTGATTTTTAGAAGCTGTGCCACTTTGAGTTTCAGAAGGGCTTGTTTTAGGCTGAAATACTTTTCTGCCTGGAGACTGTTGAGTAGAAGTCTTATTTACAAAAGGAACTTTATGAGTTAAAGCATAATTGTCAGCGGCACGAGTAGCATTTTCCAAGGTTTCGATCTTACGCTCGTCAAGATAGACCCTAATGTCACTATGAACACAGTTCTTATACTCTTCAACCAATATGCGTTGTCTGAGACTTTCGTAATCTTTAGTAACCTTTCTAGAAGAACACCACCACCTATCAGACTGTCGTGCTTTTACCCATGCAAAGTCGCCAAAGGTCTGGTCAGCTTTTTTATAGTTTCTGAATGTTTGCCGATAAGCCTCAGGAACTAACTTATAACCCGTCAACTACATCATAGTTAGCGCTCGGCTCTAGTGACAATGAGTTGTAAATATCTCTAGCTTTGCCAGTGAGTACACACTGCAATACAAGAGTCCAATGCTCACTTGGCCACTTCAAATTTTCAGCAACTTTCAGTAAAGGAGGTACTAACCTGATTTTTCTTAAAACATTAAAAGTAGGTGAGTGTTTTTCCTTTGCCAGCTCTAATTCTTTTATTCGAATTTGAAATACCTTCTCTTTCTCTCTTTCTTCCTTATCTAATTGCATTTGTTTTTCTTGTAACTGCATTTGCATCTGTTTTTCTCTCTCCTCACTCTCTTTTTACAATTCCATTCGTCTTACTTCCATCTCTTTCTGAAACTGCATTCGTCTTGCTTCCATCTCTCTTTCCATTTGTATCTTTTCGATCTCAAACTGAACCTGTCTGATCTCTAATTCCAAATGTTTTAGCTGTACTTCCATTTTCAAAATTTCCAAATACTCCTGAGTAAACTTCAAAATAACTCTATGTTTGATGATGCTTTAGAAAAAGCTTGCCGATTTCACTAAAAATTTCAAAAACTAGGGGATTTCAAATTTCAAAAACAGAGTTTTCGGAAATATTCTATCAAAAATTCAAAATTATCCTTAGGACGAGCGCCCAATTTCTTATGTCACTTGTTTAGGCTCGAATAAACAGTTACACATGAAAGAGTGAAAACAAGCTTTTAAAATACAATAATTTATTTCCCTGGAAAAATTTTGTACAAATGAAGAAAAAAATATGAACTTACGGTTTTATAGAATCAAATAAAAAAATAATCCGAAAATAATCCGAGAATAAAATTTAAGTAGTCCTAATAACAAAATGTTTTACTGATTTCACGTTCGAATCCCGACGAAGAATCCAAGATGGAAGACGATGACCTATGCTGCAATCCGTAGTGTTGAAGTCTACAGTTCCTTGTAGAAACAAGAATTATCACTCCGGTTTCTGATAGCTGAATAAATTTGTATTTAAAAAACTGTCCTTCTTCCACAATATTACATGAGCACACGTATGAGCACAGAATTAATCTTTTTAAATCCAAGTAATTTGAGATAGCTCCAAACTAAGTAATTTGAAATAACTCCAAACAGCACAACATACAACTAACAGTTTAACAGACCAGTTCTACTGAGATTAATTCTCCAAAACATGGGTTATATAGGCTTTCTTAAACGTAAACAAGGGTCACATGATCATCTTCTTGAAATTTTTAGAAGCAAGTACTTGTTACTGATCACGCTTACCCAGTGTAACCCTGACAAAAACCAATCATTTTTACTCTAAGAAATAAAAAATAAAAAATTGTTTGTATCTTAAACACAAAGTCCCATCATGACCTTGGAAACAACCAATCATTTTAAAATAAAATAGAACTTGTTTACGAAGGTTGCTACAAATTCTGAAACAATGTCAGGATTTGGATCAACGCTTGGTGCTTATAAGCTAACAGTCAAGGTCAAACTATTTTCTAAAAATAAGTATCATCTCTAGTGAATAAATGTACATTACAATACCATGTAATGAAAATTAAAAATATTTAAAACTGAAAAACAATTAAATTGAAATAAATATATATTAAATCAGAAATAATTAAATCAAATATACATAACCTTTCCCCCCCCCCAAAGAAAAGGAAAGATTTATGTATAAAGCTTTCTTTTTACCACAGACTAATTATACATGAGGTTTAAAAGAACTCATATAAATTACACATTGTTATACACCGGAAATGCGTCTGCTATTAAATTATCTTTTCCCTTGATATGCCTGATGTCAAGATTATATTCATGTAACAACAAACTCCACCTTTGTAGTCCTTGATTTTTATTTTTTATCTTGCCGATGTAAGTAAGGGGGTTGTGGACTCAGCCGGAGACAGAACCCACGACCTCGCGCATCCGAGGCGGGAGCTCTAATCACTAGGCCATTTAATAAAGTAGAAAATAACGAGACATATACCCACATTTTCCGTACTTGTATTATTTAACTTAATTCAATACGTTACACGATTTCCAGGAACTCAACTCTAGCAAATATTTAATTTCTTTTTTCAACTATTCCTGTGTGAGAAGGTTAATCATGTACGGGTGTTGTTGGCAGGTTGGAATTTACAATTTCAACATCATGGAAAATTGTGTTTATCCTTGTAGGAACATCTGGTAATAAGTGCTCGTATTCAAATAATAACTGTTTAAGTTCATTTCTTTCTTGCTCTTGCAAATGTGAAAGTTTCTGGTCCAGATCTTTCATAATTTCTGAATTCCGAAGATGTGTCACTCCCATGTCAGTAGAATCCGATGATATTCTTTCACTTAAATCTTCACTGAGTGGGACAGTTACAACTAAATTAATTGCATGTTTAACCTGGCTGTCTCTTTCAATATAATGGTACTCCTATAATTTATTTTGATCCTAGGAGCACTACTATTATTTAACTCATTCATTTTCTTCTTAACCTTGTAAGGGCCGTAATATCTAATCTGAAGAAAATTTGGAAGAATGAACAAGAGAGACAGAACTCCATTATTACCAACCTCAAAGGTTCTCTCCACTATAGTTCTGTCAAACCATAACTTTAGTTCTGACTTGAATTGCTGAATGCCAAATTCAAGCAAGATAGATTGGAAAGTTCCAGACCTAAAATTTTACCCTTGACCCGATTGGATAGAGTTAGAATGGCCAAATTGAGTAAAAGACTTTATCAAAACTTTACTATTATTTTAGATTTTATATTCCTCAAGGGAATTGCCTCTGGAAACCTTGTTGATGCACACATAATGGTCAACAGGTATTGATTACCTGAATTGGTCTTAGGTAAGGGACCAACACAATATACAATAATTCTACTGAATGGTTCGTGAAATGCAGGAATAGGTTATAGATGAGCCTTAGGAATTTTCTGATTTGGTTTTCCTTCCATTTGTCAGGTATGACAAGATCTACAGTATTTACCAACATCACTTTTGACTTTTGGCCAATAGAAGTTAGTTAAGATCTTATGATAAGTTTTATTGATCCCTAAATGACCAGCCATTGGAGTTTCATGGGCCAGACTAAGTATTTCCTGTCTGTAAGGTTTCGGAACTACAACTGGATAGTTCACTGACCATTCCTCATCAGCAGGTACCTCGGGAGATCTCCATTTTCTCATAAGAATTCCATTTTTCATGAAATAACAGACAGAAACCTCAGGAGCTTCAGTTTCACTAAGAAACAAACAGGAGATCTCAGCATCTTTTTCCTGTTCAACGACAAGTGATTGTCGTTTATCACCCTGATTAGAATAAAGAGAATGAGTTGTTCAAAGAGGATCACTGTGATCAATAGCTTCTGATTGATCCAAACAAGGAGTGACCTCATCAAAAGCCTGAGCAATACACGTGTCAGCTAAAGGAATACTTTCCTTATCAACATCATTCACAAGAGCTTTCTTTGCCATAGCTCTGGTAACTGCACAAGCTGGAAATACAGGGAAATCTCTTTCAGTTGGATCGACTTTTTGATCCAAGCGATTGTCAGTTACAAGTGGATTAACCACAACCTTGTCTCCAGCTGCGTTGTTGCCTAGTTATAAACGAATGCCCTCAACGGGTAAAACAGAGACTGTTCCGCCTGTCACGGGTCCTGAAACTAAGTCTGATGACAAATTTACACAATGGAGAGGAACATTAACAAAGCCGCACTCTACTCCCTGAATAAGAACACTCTCATTAGAAGAAGACTTCTCAGAGAAAGGCAAAGTACCCGACATTAAAGACTCTGAGAAGCTCCTGTGACCATTAAAATTTTAATAGGGATATGATTGGCCGAATCACGCAAGAGTGATATAGAACCCTTCGATATGAATGGTTCATAATTCTTCATAGTCAAATCAGACTGGGGTTTATTTGACCCAACCAATGAATTGCTTTCAATACATGACAGAGACCTTGACCTCTTAGAAATAAGAGCATTTGGATGACTATTTTTCAATTTGTAGCAATCAGAAATAACGTGTCCTTATCTTTTGAATAGGTACATGTAGGAAGAGACAAGGATCTTGAATCAAGCTTTTCTGAAGTTTGATTTTTAGAAGCTGTGCCACTTTGAGTTTCAGAAGGGCTTGTTTTAGGCTGAAATACTTTTCTGCCTGGAGACTGTTGAGTAGAAGTCTTATTTACAAAAGGAACTTTATGAGTTAAAGCATAATTGTCAGCGGCACGAGTTGCATTTTCCAAGGTTTCGATCTTATGCTCGTCAAGATAGACCCTAATGTCACTATGAACACAGTTCTTATACTCTTCAACCAATATGCGTTGTCTGAGACTTTCGTAATCTTTAGTAACCTTTCTAGAAGAACACCACCACCTATCAGACTGTCGTGCTTTTACCCATGCAAAGTCGCCAAAGGTCTGGTCAGCTTTTTTATAGTTTCTGAATGTTTGCCGATAAGCCTCAGGAACTAACTTATAACCCGTCAACTACATCATAGTTAGCGCTCGGCTCTAGTGACAATGAGTTGTAAATATCTCTAGCTTTGCCAGTGAGTACACACTGCAATACAAGAGTCCAATGCTCACTTGGCCACTTCAAATTTTCAGCAACTTTCAGTAAAGGAGGTACTAACCTGATTTTTCTTAAAACATTAAAAGTAGGTGAGTGTTTTTCCTTTGCCAGCTCTAATTCTTTTATTCGAATTTGAAATACCTTCTCTTTCTCTCTTTCTTCCTTATCTAATTGCATTTGTTTTTCTTGTAACTGCATTTGCATCTGTTTTTCTCTCTCCTCACTCTCTTTTTACAATTCCATTCGTCTTACTTCCATCTCTTTCTGAAACTGCATTCGTCTTGCTTCCATCTCTCTTTCCATTTGTATCTTTTCGATCTCAAACTGAACCTGTCTGATCTCTAATTCCAAATGTTTTAGCTGTACTTCCATTTTCAAAATTTCCAAATACTCCTGAGTAAACTTCAAAATAACTCTATGTTTGATGATGCTTTAGAAAAAGCTTGCCGATTTCACTAAAAATTTCAAAAACTAGGGGATTTCAAATTTCAAAAACAGAGTTTTCGGAAATATTCTATCAAAAATTCAAAATTATCCTTAGGACGAGCGCCCAATTTCTTATGTCACTTGTTTAGGCTCGAATAAACAGTTACACATGAAAGAGTGAAAACAAGCTTTTAAAATACAATAATTTATTTCCCTGGAAAAATTCTGTACAAATGAAGAAAAAAATATGAACTTACGGTTTTATAGAATCAAATAAAAAAATAATCCGAAAATAATCCGAGAATAAAATTTAAGTAGTCCTAATAACAAAATGTTTTACTGATTTCACGTTCGAATCCCGACGAAGAATCCAAGATGGAAGACGATGACCTATGCTGCAATCCGTAGTGTTGAAGTCTACAGTTCCTTGTAGAAACAAGAATTATCACTCCGGTTTCTGATAGCTGAATAAATTTGTATTTAAAAAACTGTCCTTCTTCCACAATATTACATGAGCACACGTATGAGCACAGAATTAATCTTTTTAAATCCAAGTAATTTGAGATAGCTCCAAACTAAGTAATTTGAAATAACTCCAAACAGCACAACATACAACTAACAGTTTAACAGACCAGTTCTACTGAGATTAATTCTCCAAAACATGGGTTATATAGGCTTTCTTAAACGTAAACAAGGGTCACATGATCATCTTCTTGAAATTTTTAGAAGCAAGTACTTGTTACTGATCACGCTTACCCAGTGTAACCCTGACAAAAACCAATCATTTTTACTCTAAGAAATAAAAAATAAAAAATTGTTTGTATCTTAAACACAAAGTCCCATCATGACCTTGGAAACAACCAATCATTTTAAAATAAAATAGAACTTGTTTACGAAGGTTGCTACAAATTCTGAAACAATGTCAGGATTTGGATCAACGCTTGGTGCTTATAAGCTAACAGTCAAGGTCAAACTATTTTCTAAAAATAAGTATCATCTCTAGTGAATAAATGTACATTACAATACCATGTAATGAAAATTAAAAATATTTAAAACTGAAAAACAATTAAATTGAAATAAATATATATTAAATCAGAAATAATTAAATCAAATATACATAACCTTTCCCCCCCCCCTCAAAGAAAAGGAAAAATTTATGTATAAAGCTTTCTTTTTACCACAGACTAATTATACATGAGGTTTAAAAGAACTCATATAAATTACACATTGTTATACACCGGAAATGCGTCTGCTATTAAATTATCTTTTCCCTTGATATGCCTGATGTCAAGATTATATTCATGTAACAACAAACTCCACCTTTGTAGTCCTTGATTTTTATTTTTTATCTTGCCGATGTAAGTAAGGGGGTTGTGGACTCAGCCGGAGACAGAACCCACGACCTCGCGCGTCCGAGGCGGGAGCTCTAATCACTAGGCCATTTAATAAAGTAGAAAATAACGAGACATATACCCACATTTTCCGTACTTGTATTATTTAACTTAATTCAATACGTTACACGATTTCCAGGAACTCAACTCTAGCAAATATTTAATTTCTTTTTTCAACTATTCCTGTGTGAGAAGGTTAATCATGTACGGGTGTTGTTGGCAGGTTGGAATTTACAATTTCAACATCATGGAAAATTGTGTTTATCCTTGTAGGAACATCTGGTAATAAGTGCTCGTATTCAAATAATAACTGTTTAAGTTCATTTCTTTCTTGCTCTTGCAAATGTGAAAGTTTCTGGTCCAGATCTTTCATAATTTCTGAATTCCGAAGATGTGTCACTCCCATGTCAGTAGAATCCGATGATATTCTTTCACTTAAATCTTCACTGAGTGGGACAGTTACAACTAAATTAATTGCATGTTTAACCTGGCTGTCTCTTTCAATATAATGGTACTCCTATAATTTATTTTGATCCTAGGAGCACTACTATTATTTAACTCATTCATTTTCTTCTTAACCTTGTAAGGGCCGTAATATCTAATCTGAAGAAAATTTGGAAGAATGAACAAGAGAGACAGAACTCCATTATTACCAACCTCAAAGGTTCTCTCCACTATAGTTCTGTCAAACCATAACTTTAGTTCTGACTTGAATTGCTGAATGCCAAATTCAAGCAAGATAGATTGGAAAGTTCCAGACCTAAAATTTTACCCTTGACCCGATTGGATAGAGTTAGAATGGCCAAATTGAGTAAAAGACTTTATCAAAACTTTACTATTATTTTAGATTTTATATTCCTCAAGGGAATTGCCTCTGGAAACCTTGTTGATGCACACATAATGGTCAACAGGTATTGATTACCTGAATTGGTCTTAGGTAAGGGACCAACACAATATACAATAATTCTACTGAATGGTTCGTGAAATGCAGGAATAGGTTATAGATGAGCCTTAGGAATTTTCTGATTTGGTTTTCCTTCCATTTGTCAGGTATGACAAGATCTACAGTATTTACCAACATCACTTTTGACTTTTGGCCAATAGAAGTTAGTTAAGATCTTATGATAAGTTTTATTGATCCCTAAATGACCAGCCATTGGAGTTTCATGGGCCAGACTAAGTATTTCCTGTCTGTAAGGTTTCGGAACTACAACTGGATAGTTCACTGACCATTCCTCATCAGCAGGTACCTCGGGAGATCTCCATTTTCTCATAAGAATTCCATTTTTCATGAAATAACAGACAGAAACCTCAGGAGCTTCAGTTTCACTAAGAAACAAACAGGAGATCTCAGCATCTTTTTCCTGTTCAACGACAAGTGATTGTCGTTTATCACCCTGATTAGAATAAAGAGAATGAGTTGTTCAAAGAGGATCACTGTGATCAATAGCTTCTGATTGATCCAAACAAGGAGTGACCTCATCAAAAGCCTGAGCAATACACGTGTCAGCTAAAGGAATACTTTCCTTATCAACATCATTCACAAGAGCTTTCTTTGCCATAGCTCTGGTAACTGCACAAGCTGGAAATACAGGGAAATCTCTTTCAGTTGGATCGACTTTTTGATCCAAGCGATTGTCAGTTACAAGTGGATTAACCACAACCTTGTCTCCAGCTGCGTTGTTGCCTAGTTATAAACGAATGCCCTCAACGGGTAAAACAGAGACTGTTCCGCCTGTCACGGGTCCTGAGACTAAGTCTGATGACAAATTTACACAATGGAGAGGAACATTAACAAAGCCGCACTCTACTCCCTGAATAAGAACACTCTCATTAGAAGAAGACTTCTCAGAGAAAGGCAAAGTACCCGACATTAAAGACTCTGAGAAGCTCCTGTGACCATTAAAATTTTAATAGGGATATGATTGGCCGAATCACGCAAGAGTGATATAGAACCCTTCGATATGAATGGTTCATAATTCTTCATAGTCAAATCAGACTGGGGTTTATTTGACCCAACCAATGAATTGCTTTCAATACATGACAGAGACCTTGACCTCTTAGAAATAAGAGCATTTGGATGACTATTTTTCAATTTGTAGCAATCAGAAATAACGTGTCCTTATCTTTTGAATAGGTACATGTAGGAAGAGACAAGGATCTTGAATCAAGCTTTTCTGAAGTTTGATTTTTAGAAGCTGTGCCACTTTGAGTTTCAGAAGGGCTTGTTTTAGGCTGAAATACTTTTCTGCCTGGAGACTGTTGAGTAGAAGTCTTATTTACAAAAGGAACTTTATGAGTTAAAGCATAATTGTCAGCGGCACGAGTAGCATTTTCCAAGGTTTCGATCTTATGCTCGTCAAGATAGACCCTAATGTCACTATGAACACAGTTCTTATACTCTTCAACCAATATGCGTTGTCTGAGACTTTCGTAATCTTTAGTAACCTTTCTAGAAGAACACCACCACCTATCAGACTGTCGTGCTTTTACCCATGCAAAGTCGCCAAAGGTCTGGTCAGCTTTTTTATAGTTTCTGAATGTTTGCCGATAAGCCTCAGGAACTAACTTATAACCCGTCAACTACATCATAGTTAGCGCTCGGCTCTAGTGACAATGAGTTGTAAATATCTCTAGCTTTGCCAGTGAGTACACACTGCAATACAAGAGTCCAATGCTCACTTGGCCACTTCAAATTTTCAGCAACTTTCAGTAAAGGAGGTACTAACCTGATTTTTCTTAAAACATTAAAAGTAGGTGAGTGTTTTTCCTTTGCCAGCTCTAATTCTTTTATTCGAATTTGAAATACCTTCTCTTTCTCTCTTTCTTCCTTATCTAATTGCATTTGTTTTTCTTGTAACTGCATTTGCATCTGTTTTTCTCTCTCCTCACTCTCTTTTTACAATTCCATTCGTCTTACTTCCATCTCTTTCTGAAACTGCATTCGTCTTGCTTCCATCTCTCTTTCCATTTGTATCTTTTCGATCTCAAACTGAACCTGTCTGATCTCTAATTCCAAATGTTTTAGCTGTACTTCCATTTTCAAAATTTCCAAATACTCCTGAGTAAACTTCAAAATAACTCTATGTTTGATGATGCTTTAGAAAAAGCTTGCCGATTTCACTAAAAATTTCAAAAACTAGGGGATTTCAAATTTCAAAAACAGAGTTTTCGGAAATATTCTATCAAAAATTCAAAATTATCCTTAGGACGAGCGCCCAATTTCTTATGTCACTTGTTTAGGCTCGAATAAACAGTTACACATGAAAGAGTGAAAACAAGCTTTTAAAATACAATAATTTATTTCCCTGGAAAAATTCTGTACAAATGAAGAAAAAAATATGAACTTACGGTTTTATAGAATCAAATAAAAAAATAATCCGAAAATAATCCGAGAATAAAATTTAAGTAGTCCTAATAACAAAATGTTTTACTGATTTCACGTTCGAATCCCGACGAAGAATCCAAGATGGAAGACGATGACCTATGCTGCAATCCGTAGTGTTGAAGTCTACAGTTCCTTGTAGAAACAAGAATTATCACTCCGGTTTCTGATAGCTGAATAAATTTGTATTTAAAAAACTGTCCTTCTTCCACAATATTACATGAGCACACGTATGAGCACAGAATTAATCTTTTTAAATCCAAGTAATTTGAGATAGCTCCAAACTAAGTAATTTGAAATAACTCCAAACAGCACAACATACAACTAACAGTTTAACAGACCAGTTCTACTGAGATTAATTCTCCAAAACATGGGTTATATAGGCTTTCTTAAACGTAAACAAGGGTCACATGATCATCTTCTTGAAATTTTTAGAAGCAAGTACTTGTTACTGATCACGCTTACCCAGTGTAACCCTGACAAAAACCAATCATTTTTACTCTAAGAAATAAAAAATAAAAAATTGTTTGTATCTTAAACACAAAGTCCCATCATGACCTTGGAAACAACCAATCATTTTAAAATAAAATAGAACTTGTTTACGAAGGTTGCTACAAATTCTGAAACAATGTCAGGATTTGGATCAACGCTTGGTGCTTATAAGCTAACAGTCAAGGTCAAACTATTTTCTAAAAATAAGTATCATCTCTAGTGAATAAATGTACATTACAATACCATGTAATGAAAATTAAAAATATTTAAAACTGAAAAACAATTAAATTGAAATAAATATATATTAAATCAGAAATAATTAAATCAAATATACATAACCTTTCCCCCCCCCCAAAGAAAAGGAAAGATTTATGTATAAAGCTTTCTTTTTACCACAGACTAATTATACATGAGGTTTAAAAGAACTCATATAAATTACACATTGTTATACACCGGAAATGCGTCTGCTATTAAATTATCTTTTCCCTTGATATGCCTGATGTCAAGATTATATTCATGTAACAACAAACTCCACCTTTGTAGTCCTTGATTTTTATTTTTTATCTTGCCGATGTAAGTAAGGGGGTTGTGGACTCAGCCGGAGACAGAACCCACGACCTCGCGCATCCGAGGCGGGAGCTCTAATCACTAGGCCATTTAATAAAGTAGAAAATAACGAGACATATACCCACATTTTCCGTACTTGTATTATTTAACTTAATTCAATACGTTACACGATTTCCAGGAACTCAACTCTAGCAAATATTTAATTTCTTTTTTCAACTATTCCTGTGTGAGAAGGTTAATCATGTACGGGTGTTGTTGGCAGGTTGGAATTTACAATTTCAACATCATGGAAAATTGTGTTTATCCTTGTAGGAACATCTGGTAATAAGTGCTCGTATTCAAATAATAACTGTTTAAGTTCATTTCTTTCTTGCTCTTGCAAATGTGAAAGTTTCTGGTCCAGATCTTTCATAATTTCTGAATTCCGAAGATGTGTCACTCCCATGTCAGTAGAATCCGATGATATTCTTTCACTTAAATCTTCACTGAGTGGGACAGTTACAACTAAATTAATTGCATGTTTAACCTGGCTGTCTCTTTCAATATAATGGTACTCCTATAATTTATTTTGATCCTAGGAGCACTACTATTATTTAACTCATTCATTTTCTTCTTAACCTTGTAAGGGCCGTAATATCTAATCTGAAGAAAATTTGGAAGAATGAACAAGAGAGACAGAACTCCATTATTACCAACCTCAAAGGTTCTCTCCACTATAGTTCTGTCAAACCATAACTTTAGTTCTGACTTGAATTGCTGAATGCCAAATTCAAGCAAGATAGATTGGAAAGTTCCAGACCTAAAATTTTACCCTTGACCCGATTGGATAGAGTTAGAATGGCCAAATTGAGTAAAAGACTTTATCAAAACTTTACTATTATTTTAGATTTTATATTCCTCAAGGGAATTGCCTCTGGAAACCTTGTTGATGCACACATAATGGTCAACAGGTATTGATTACCTGAATTGGTCTTAGGTAAGGGACCAACACAATATACAATAATTCTACTGAATGGTTCGTGAAATGCAGGAATAGGTTATAGATGAGCCTTAGGAATTTTCTGATTTGGTTTTCCTTCCATTTGTCAGGTATGACAAGATCTACAGTATTTACCAACATCACTTTTGACTTTTGGCCAATAGAAGTTAGTTAAGATCTTATGATAAGTTTTATTGATCCCTAAATGACCAGCCATTGGAGTTTCATGGGCCAGACTAAGTATTTCCTGTCTGTAAGGTTTCGGAACTACAACTGGATAGTTCACTGACCATTCCTCATCAGCAGGTACCTCGGGAGATCTCCATTTTCTCATAAGAATTCCATTTTTCATGAAATAACAGACAGAAACCTCAGGAGCTTCAGTTTCACTAAGAAACAAACAGGAGATCTCAGCATCTTTTTCCTGTTCAACGACAAGTGATTGTCGTTTATCACCCTGATTAGAATAAAGAGAATGAGTTGTTCAAAGAGGATCACTGTGATCAATAGCTTCTGATTGATCCAAACAAGGAGTGACCTCATCAAAAGCCTGAGCAATACACGTGTCAGCTAAAGGAATACTTTCCTTATCAACATCATTCACAAGAGCTTTCTTTGCCATAGCTCTGGTAACTGCACAAGCTGGAAATACAGGGAAATCTCTTTCAGTTGGATCGACTTTTTGATCCAAGCGATTGTCAGTTACAAGTGGATTAACCACAACCTTGTCTCCAGCTGCGTTGTTGCCTAGTTATAAACGAATGCCCTCAACGGGTAAAACAGAGACTGTTCCTCCTGTCACGGGTCCTGAAACTAAGTCTGATGACAAATTTACACAATGGAGAGGAACATTAACAAAGCCGCACTCTACTCCCTGAATAAGAACACTCTCATTAGAAGAAGACTTCTCAGAGAAAGGCAAAGTACCCGACATTAAAGACTCTGAGAAGCTCCTGTGACCATTAAAATTTTAATAGGGATATGATTGGCCGAATCACGCAAGAGTGATATAGAACCCTTCGATATGAATGGTTCATAATTCTTCATAGTCAAATCAGACTGGGGTTTATTTGACCCAACCAATGAATTGCTTTCAATACATGACAGAGACCTTGACCTCTTAGAAATAAGAGCATTTGGATGACTATTTTTCAATTTGTAGCAATCAGAAATAACGTGTCCTTATCTTTTGAATAGGTACATGTAGGAAGAGACAAGGATCTTGAATCAAGCTTTTCTGAAGTTTGATTTTTAGAAGCTGTGCCACTTTGAGTTTCAGAAGGGCTTGTTTTAGGCTGAAATACTTTTCTGCCTGGAGACTGTTAAGTAGAAGTCTTATTTACAAAAGGAACTTTATGAGTTAAAGCATAATTGTCAGCGGCACGAGTAGCATTTTCCAAGGTTTCGATCTTACGCTCGTCAAGATAGACCCTAATGTCACTATGAACACAGTTCTTATACTCTTCAACCAATATGCGTTGTCTGAGACTTTCGTAATCTTTAGTAACCTTTCTAGAAGAACACCACCACCTATCAGACTGTCGTGCTTTTACCCATGCAAAGTCGCCAAAGGTCTGGTCAGCTTTTTTATAGTTTCTGAATGTTTGCCGATAAGCCTCAGGAACTAACTTATAACCCGTCAACTACATCATAGTTAGCGCTCGGCTCTAGTGACAATGAGTTGTAAATATCTCTAGCTTTGCCAGTGAGTACACACTGCAATACAAGAGTCCAATGCTCACTTGGCCACTTCAAATTTTCAGCAACTTTCAGTAAAGGAGGTACTAACCTGATTTTTCTTAAAACATTAAAAGTAGGTGAGTGTTTTTCCTTTGCCAGCTCTAATTCTTTTATTCGAATTTGAAATACCTTCTCTTTCTCTCTTTCTTCCTTATCTAATTGCATTTGTTTTTCTTGTAACTGCATTTGCATCTGTTTTTCTCTCTCCTCACTCTCTTTTTACAATTCCATTCGTCTTACTTCCATCTCTTTCTGAAACTGCATTCGTCTTGCTTCCATCTCTCTTTCCATTTGTATCTTTTCGATCTCAAACTGAACCTGTCTGATCTCTAATTCCAAATGTTTTAGCTGTACTTCCATTTTCAAAATTTCCAAATACTCCTGAGTAAACTTCAAAATAACTCTATGTTTGATGATGCTTTAGAAAAAGCTTGCCGATTTCACTAAAAATTTCAAAAACTAGGGGATTTCAAATTTCAAAAACAGAGTTTTCGGAAATATTCTATCAAAAATTCAAAATTATCCTTAGGACGAGCGCCCAATTTCTTATGTCACTTGTTTAGGCTCGAATAAACAGTTACACATGAAAGAGTGAAAACAAGCTTTTAAAATACAATAATTTATTTCCCTGGAAAAATTCTGTACAAATGAAGAAAAAAATATGAACTTACGGTTTTATAGAATCAAATAAAAAAATAATCCGAAAATAATCCGAGAATAAAATTTAAGTAGTCCTAATAACAAAATGTTTTACTGATTTCACGTTCGAATCCCGACGAAGAATCCAAGATGGAAGACGATGACCTATGCTGCAATCCGTAGTGTTGAAGTCTACAGTTCCTTGTAGAAACAAGAATTATCACTCCGGTTTCTGATAGCTGAATAAATTTGTATTTAAAAAACTGTCCTTCTTCCACAATATTACATGAGCACACGTATGAGCACAGAATTAATCTTTTTAAATCCAAGTAATTTGAGATAGCTCCAAACTAAGTAATTTGAAATAACTCCAAACAGCACAACATACAACTAACAGTTTAACAGACCAGTTCTACTGAGATTAATTCTCCAAAACATGGGTTATATAGGCTTTCTTAAACGTAAACAAGGGTCACATGATCATCTTCTTGAAATTTTTAGAAGCAAGTACTTGTTACTGATCACGCTTACCCAGTGTAACCCTGACAAAAACCAATCATTTTTACTCTAAGAAATAAAAAATAAAAAATTGTTTGTATCTTAAACACAAAGTCCCATCATGACCTTGGAAACAACCAATCATTTTAAAATAAAATAGAACTTGTTTACGAAGGTTGCTACAAATTCTGAAACAATGTCAGGATTTGGATCAACGCTTGGTGCTTATAAGCTAACAGTCAAGGTCAAACTATTTTCTAAAAATAAGTATCATCTCTAGTGAATAAATGTACATTACAATACCATGTAATGAAAATTAAAAATATTTAAAACTGAAAAACAATTAAATTGAAATAAATATATATTAAATCAGAAATAATTAAATCAAATATACATAACCTTTCCCCCCCCCAAAGAAAAGGAAAGATTTATGTATAAAGCTTTCTTTTTACCACAGACTAATTATACATGAGGTTTAAAAGAACTCATATAAATTACACATTGTTATACACCGGAAATGCGTCTGCTATTAAATTATCTTTTCCCTTGATATGCCTGATGTCAAGATTATATTCATGTAACAACAAACTCCACCTTTGTAGTCCTTGATTTTTATTTTTTATCTTGCCGATGTAAGTAAGGGGGTTGTGGACTCAGCCGGAGACAGAACCCACGACCTCGCGCATCCGAGGCGGGAGCTCTAATCACTAGGCCATTTAATAAAGTAGAAAATAACGAGACATATACCCACATTTTCCGTACTTGTATTATTTAACTTAATTCAATACGTTACACGATTTCCAGGAACTCAACTCTAGCAAATATTTAATTTCTTTTTTCAACTATTCCTGTGTGAGAAGGTTAATCATGTACGGGTGTTGTTGGCAGGTTGGAATTTACAATTTCAACATCATGGAAAATTGTGTTTATCCTTGTAGGAACATCTGGTAATAAGTGCTCGTATTCAAATAATAACTGTTTAAGTTCATTTCTTTCTTGCTCTTGCAAATGTGAAAGTTTCTGGTCCAGATCTTTCATAATTTCTGAATTCCGAAGATGTGTCACTCCCATGTCAGTAGAATCCGATGATATTCTTTCACTTAAATCTTCACTGAGTGGGACAGTTACAACTAAATTAATTGCATGTTTAACCTGGCTGTCTCTTTCAATATAATGGTACTCCTATAATTTATTTTGATCCTAGGAGCACTACTATTATTTAACTCATTCATTTTCTTCTTAACCTTGTAAGGGCCGTAATATCTAATCTGAAGAAAATTTGGAAGAATGAACAAGAGAGACAGAACTCCATTATTACCAACCTCAAAGGTTCTCTCCACTATAGTTCTGTCAAACCATAACTTTAGTTCTGACTTGAATTGCTGAATGCCAAATTCAAGCAAGATAGATTGGAAAGTTCCAGACCTAAAATTTTACCCTTGACCCGATTGGATAGAGTTAGAATGGCCAAATTGAGTAAAAGACTTTATCAAAACTTTACTATTATTTTAGATTTTATATTCCTCAAGGGAATTGCCTCTGGAAACCTTGTTGATGCACACATAATGGTCAACAGGTATTGATTACCTGAATTGGTCTTAGGTAAGGGACCAACACAATATACAATAATTCTACTGAATGGTTCGTGAAATGCAGGAATAGGTTATAGATGAGCCTTAGGAATTTTCTGATTTGGTTTTCCTTCCATTTGTCAGGTATGACAAGATCTACAGTATTTACCAACATCACTTTTGACTTTTGGCCAATAGAAGTTAGTTAAGATCTTATGATAAGTTTTATTGATCCCTAAATGACCAGCCATTGGAGTTTCATGGGCCAGACTAAGTATTTCCTGTCTGTAAGGTTTCGGAACTACAACTGGATAGTTCACTGACCATTCCTCATCAGCAGGTACCTCGGGAGATCTCCATTTTCTCATAAGAATTCCATTTTTCATGAAATAACAGACAGAAACCTCAGGAGCTTCAGTTTCACTAAGAAACAAACAGGAGATCTCAGCATCTTTTTCCTGTTCAACGACAAGTGATTGTCGTTTATCACCCTGATTAGAATAAAGAGAATGAGTTGTTCAAAGAGGATCACTGTGATCAATAGCTTCTGATTGATCCAAACAAGGAGTGACCTCATCAAAAGCCTGAGCAATACACGTGTCAGCTAAAGGAATACTTTCCTTATCAACATCATTCACAAGAGCTTTCTTTGCCATAGCTCTGGTAACTGCACAAGCTGGAAATACAGGGAAATCTCTTTCAGTTGGATCGACTTTTTGATCCAAGCGATTGTCAGTTACAAGTGGATTAACCACAACCTTGTCTCCAGCTGCGTTGTTGCCTAGTTATAAACGAATGCCCTCAACGGGTAAAACAGAGACTGTTCCTCCTGTCACGGGTCCTGAAACTAAGTCTGATGACAAATTTACACAATGGAGAGGAACATTAACAAAGCCGCACTCTACTCCCTGAATAAGAACACTCTCATTAGAAGAAGACTTCTCAGAGAAAGGCAAAGTACCCGACATTAAAGACTCTGAGAAGCTCCTGTGACCATTAAAATTTTAATAGGGATATGATTGGCCGAATCACGCAAGAGTGATATAGAACCCTTCGATATGAATGGTTCATAATTCTTCATAGTCAAATCAGACTGGGGTTTATTTGACCCAACCAATGAATTGCTTTCAATACATGACAGAGACCTTGACCTCTTAGAAATAAGAGCATTTGGATGACTATTTTTCAATTTGTAGCAATCAGAAATAACGTGTCCTTATCTTTTGAATAGGTACATGTAGGAAGAGACAAGGATCTTGAATCAAGCTTTTCTGAAGTTTGATTTTTAGAAGCTGTGCCACTTTGAGTTTCAGAAGGGCTTGTTTTAGGCTGAAATACTTTTCTGCCTGGAGACTGTTAAGTAGAAGTCTTATTTACAAAAGGAACTTTATGAGTTAAAGCATAATTGTCAGCGGCACGAGTAGCATTTTCCAAGGTTTCGATCTTACGCTCGTCAAGATAGACCCTAATGTCACTATGAACACAGTTCTTATACTCTTCAACCAATATGCGTTGTCTGAGACTTTCGTAATCTTTAGTAACCTTTCTAGAAGAACACCACCACCTATCAGACTGTCGTGCTTTTACCCATGCAAAGTCGCCAAAGGTCTGGTCAGCTTTTTTATAGTTTCTGAATGTTTGCCGATAAGCCTCAGGAACTAACTTATAACCCGTCAACTACATCATAGTTAGCGCTCGGCTCTAGTGACAATGAGTTGTAAATATCTCTAGCTTTGCCAGTGAGTACACACTGCAATACAAGAGTCCAATGCTCACTTGGCCACTTCAAATTTTCAGCAACTTTCAGTAAAGGAGGTACTAACCTGATTTTTCTTAAAACATTAAAAGTAGGTGAGTGTTTTTCCTTTGCCAGCTCTAATTCTTTTATTCGAATTTGAAATACCTTCTCTTTCTCTCTTTCTTCCTTATCTAATTGCATTTGTTTTTCTTGTAACTGCATTTGCATCTGTTTTTCTCTCTCCTCACTCTCTTTTTACAATTCCATTCGTCTTACTTCCATCTCTTTCTGAAACTGCATTCGTCTTGCTTCCATCTCTCTTTCCATTTGTATCTTTTCGATCTCAAACTGAACCTGTCTGATCTCTAATTCCAAATGTTTTAGCTGTACTTCCATTTTCAAAATTTCCAAATACTCCTGAGTAAACTTCAAAATAACTCTATGTTTGATGATGCTTTAGAAAAAGCTTGCCGATTTCACTAAAAATTTCAAAAACTAGGGGATTTCAAATTTCAAAAACAGAGTTTTCGGAAATATTCTATCAAAAATTCAAAATTATCCTTAGGACGAGCGCCCAATTTCTTATGTCACTTGTTTAGGCTCGAATAAACAGTTACACATGAAAGAGTGAAAACAAGCTTTTAAAATACAATAATTTATTTCCCTGGAAAAATTCTGTACAAATGAAGAAAAAAATATGAACTTACGGTTTTATAGAATCAAATAAAAAAATAATCCGAAAATAATCCGAGAATAAAATTTAAGTAGTCCTAATAACAAAATGTTTTACTGATTTCACGTTCGAATCCCGACGAAGAATCCAAGATGGAAGACGATGACCTATGCTGCAATCCGTAGTGTTGAAGTCTACAGTTCCTTGTAGAAACAAGAATTATCACTCCGGTTTCTGATAGCTGAATAAATTTGTATTTAAAAAACTGTCCTTCTTCCACAATATTACATGAGCACACGTATGAGCACAGAATTAATCTTTTTAAATCCAAGTAATTTGAGATAGCTCCAAACTAAGTAATTTGAAATAACTCCAAACAGCACAACATACAACTAACAGTTTAACAGACCAGTTCTACTGAGATTAATTCTCCAAAACATGGGTTATATAGGCTTTCTTAAACGTAAACAAGGGTCACATGATCATCTTCTTGAAATTTTTAGAAGCAAGTACTTGTTACTGATCACGCTTACCCAGTGTAACCCTGACAAAAACCAATCATTTTTACTCTAAGAAATAAAAAATAAAAAATTGTTTGTATCTTAAACACAAAGTCCCATCATGACCTTGGAAACAACCAATCATTTTAAAATAAAATAGAACTTGTTTACGAAGGTTGCTACAAATTCTGAAACAATGTCAGGATTTGGATCAACGCTTGGTGCTTATAAGCTAACAGTCAAGGTCAAACTATTTTCTAAAAATAAGTATCATCTCTAGTGAATAAATGTACATTACAATACCATGTAATGAAAATTAAAAATATTTAAAACTGAAAAACAATTAAATTGAAATAAATATATATTAAATCAGAAATAATTAAATCAAATATACATAACCTTTCCCCCCCCCCCCAAAGAAAAGGAAAGATTTATGTATAAAGCTTTCTTTTTACCACAGACTAATTATACATGAGGTTTAAAAGAACTCATATAAATTACACATTGTTATACACCGGAAATGCGTCTGCTATTAAATTATCTTTTCCCTTGATATGCCTGATGTCAAGATTATATTCATGTAACAACAAACTCCACCTTTGTAGTCCTTGATTTTTATTTTTTATCTTGCCGATGTAAGTAAGGGGGTTGTGGACTCAGCCGGAGACAGAACCCACGACCTCGCGCATCCGAGGCGGGAGCTCTAATCACTAGGCCATTTAATAAAGTAGAAAATAACGAGACATATACCCACATTTTCCGTACTTGTATTATTTAACTTAATTCAATACGTTACACGATTTCCAGGAACTCAACTCTAGCAAATATTTAATTTCTTTTTTCAACTATTCCTGTGTGAGAAGGTTAATCATGTACGGGTGTTGTTGGCAGGTTGGAATTTACAATTTCAACATCATGGAAAATTGTGTTTATCCTTGTAGGAACATCTGGTAATAAGTGCTCGTATTCAAATAATAACTGTTTAAGTTCATTTCTTTCTTGCTCTTGCAAATGTGAAAGTTTCTGGTCCAGATCTTTCATAATTTCTGAATTCCGAAGATGTGTCACTCCCATGTCAGTAGAATCCGATGATATTCTTTCACTTAAATCTTCACTGAGTGGGACAGTTACAACTAAATTAATTGCATGTTTAACCTGGCTGTCTCTTTCAATATAATGGTACTCCTATAATTTATTTTGATCCTAGGAGCACTACTATTATTTAACTCATTCATTTTCTTCTTAACCTTGTAAGGGCCGTAATATCTAATCTGAAGAAAATTTGGAAGAATGAACAAGAGAGACAGAACTCCATTATTACCAACCTCAAAGGTTCTCTCCACTATAGTTCTGTCAAACCATAACTTTAGTTCTGACTTGAATTGCTGAATGCCAAATTCAAGCAAGATAGATTGGAAAGTTCCAGACCTAAAATTTTACCCTTGACCCGATTGGATAGAGTTAGAATGGCCAAATTGAGTAAAAGACTTTATCAAAACTTTACTATTATTTTAGATTTTATATTCCTCAAGGGAATTGCCTCTGGAAACCTTGTTGATGCACACATAATGGTCAACAGGTATTGATTACCTGAATTGGTCTTAGGTAAGGGACCAACACAATATACAATAATTCTACTGAATGGTTCGTGAAATGCAGGAATAGGTTATAGATGAGCCTTAGGAATTTTCTGATTTGGTTTTCCTTCCATTTGTCAGGTATGACAAGATCTACAGTATTTACCAACATCACTTTTGACTTTTGGCCAATAGAAGTTAGTTAAGATCTTATGATAAGTTTTATTGATCCCTAAATGACCAGCCATTGGAGTTTCATGGGCCAGACTAAGTATTTCCTGTCTGTAAGGTTTCGGAACTACAACTGGATAGTTCACTGACCATTCCTCATCAGCAGGTACCTCGGGAGATCTCCATTTTCTCATAAGAATTCCATTTTTCATGAAATAACAGACAGAAACCTCAGGAGCTTCAGTTTCACTAAGAAACAAACAGGAGATCTCAGCATCTTTTTCCTGTTCAACGACAAGTGATTGTCGTTTATCACCCTGATTAGAATAAAGAGAATGAGTTGTTCAAAGAGGATCACTGTGATCAATAGCTTCTGATTGATCCAAACAAGGAGTGACCTCATCAAAAGCCTGAGCAATACACGTGTCAGCTAAAGGAATACTTTCCTTATCAACATCATTCACAAGAGCTTTCTTTGCCATAGCTCTGGTAACTGCACAAGCTGGAAATACAGGGAAATCTCTTTCAGTTGGATCGACTTTTTGATCCAAGCGATTGTCAGTTACAAGTGGATTAACCACAACCTTGTCTCCAGCTGCGTTGTTGCCTAGTTATAAACGAATGCCCTCAACGGGTAAAACAGAGACTGTTCCGCCTGTCACGGGTCCTGAGACTAAGTCTGATGACAAATTTACACAATGGAGAGGAACATTAACAAAGCCGCACTCTACTCCCTGAATAAGAACACTCTCATTAGAAGAAGACTTCTCAGAGAAAGGCAAAGTACCCGACATTAAAGACTCTGAGAAGCTCCTGTGACCATTAAAATTTTAATAGGGATATGATTGGCCGAATCACGCAAGAGTGATATAGAACCCTTCGATATGAATGGTTCATAATTCTTCATAGTCAAATCAGACTGGGGTTTATTTGACCCAACCAATGAATTGCTTTCAATACATGACAGAGACCTTGACCTCTTAGAAATAAGAGCATTTGGATGACTATTTTTCAATTTGTAGCAATCAGAAATAACGTGTCCTTATCTTTTGAATAGGTACATGTAGGAAGAGACAAGGATCTTGAATCAAGCTTTTCTGAAGTTTGATTTTTAGAAGCTGTGCCACTTTGAGTTTCAGAAGGGCTTGTTTTAGGCTGAAATACTTTTCTGCCTGGAGACTGTTGAGTAGAAGTCTTATTTACAAAAGGAACTTTATGAGTTAAAGCATAATTGTCAGCGGCACGAGTAGCATTTTCCAAGGTTTCGATCTTACGCTCGTCAAGATAGACCCTAATGTCACTATGAACACAGTTCTTATACTCTTCAACCAATATGCGTTGTCTGAGACTTTCGTAATCTTTAGTAACCTTTCTAGAAGAACACCACCACCTATCAGACTGTCGTGCTTTTACCCATGCAAAGTCGCCAAAGGTCTGGTCAGCTTTTTTATAGTTTCTGAATGTTTGCCGATAAGCCTCAGGAACTAACTTATAACCCGTCAACTACATCATAGTTAGCGCTCGGCTCTAGTGACAATGAGTTGTAAATATCTCTAGCTTTGCCAGTGAGTACACACTGCAATACAAGAGTCCAATGCTCACTTGGCCACTTCAAATTTTCAGCAACTTTCAGTAAAGGAGGTACTAACCTGATTTTTCTTAAAACATTAAAAGTAGGTGAGTGTTTTTCCTTTGCCAGCTCTAATTCTTTTATTCGAATTTGAAATACCTTCTCTTTCTCTCTTTCTTCCTTATCTAATTGCATTTGTTTTTCTTGTAACTGCATTTGCATCTGTTTTTCTCTCTCCTCACTCTCTTTTTACAATTCCATTCGTCTTACTTCCATCTCTTTCTGAAACTGCATTCGTCTTGCTTCCATCTCTCTTTCCATTTGTATCTTTTCGATCTCAAACTGAACCTGTCTGATCTCTAATTCCAAATGTTTTAGCTGTACTTCCATTTTCAAAATTTCCAAATACTCCTGAGTAAACTTCAAAATAACTCTATGTTTGATGATGCTTTAGAAAAAGCTTGCCGATTTCACTAAAAATTTCAAAAACTAGGGGATTTCAAATTTCAAAAACAGAGTTTTCGGAAATATTCTATCAAAAATTCAAAATTATCCTTAGGACGAGCGCCCAATTTCTTATGTCACTTGTTTAGGCTCGAATAAACAGTTACACATGAAAGAGTGAAAACAAGCTTTTAAAATACAATAATTTATTTCCCTGGAAAAATTCTGTACAAATGAAGAAAAAAATATGAACTTACGGTTTTATAGAATCAAATAAAAAAATAATCCGAAAATAATCCGAGAATAAAATTTAAGTAGTCCTAATAACAAAATGTTTTACTGGTTTCACGTTCGAATCCCGACGAAGAATCCAAGATGGAAGACGATGACCTATGCTGCAATCCGTAGTGTTGAAGTCTACAGTTCCTTGTAGAAACAAGAATTATCACTCCGGTTTCTGATAGCTGAATAAATTTGTATTTAAAAAACTGTCCTTCTTCCACAATATTACATGAGCACACGTATGAGCACAGAATTAATCTTTTTAAATCCAAGTAATTTGAGATAGCTCCAAACTAAGTAATTTGAAATAACTCCAAACAGCACAACATACAACTAACAGTTTAACAGACCAGTTCTACTGAGATTAATTCTCCAAAACATGGGTTATATAGGCTTTCTTAAACGTAAACAAGGGTCACATGATCATCTTCTTGAAATTTTTAGAAGCAAGTACTTGTTACTGATCACGCTTACCCAGTGTAACCCTGACAAAAACCAATCATTTTTACTCTAAGAAATAAAAAATAAAAAATTGTTTGTATCTTAAACACAAAGTCCCATCATGACCTTGGAAACAACCAATCATTTTAAAATAAAATAGAACTTGTTTACGAAGGTTGCTACAAATTCTGAAACAATGTCAGGATTTGGATCAACGCTTGGTGCTTATAAGCTAACAGTCAAGGTCAAACTATTTTCTAAAAATAAGTATCATCTCTAGTGAATAAATGTACATTACAATACCATGTAATGAAAATTAAAAATATTTAAAACTGAAAAACAATTAAATTGAAATAAATATATATTAAATCAGAAATAATTAAATCAAATATACATAACCTTTCCCCCCCCAAAGAAAAGGAAAGATTTATGTATAAAGCTTTCTTTTTACCACAGACTAATTATACATGAGGTTTAAAAGAACTCATATAAATTACACATTGTTATACACCGGAAATGCGTCTGCTATTAAATTATCTTTTCCCTTGATATGCCTGATGTCAAGATTATATTCATGTAACAACAAACTCCACCTTTGTAGTCCTTGATTTTTATTTTTTATCTTGCCGATGTAAGTAAGGGGGTTGTGGACTCAGCCGGAGACAGAACCCACGACCTCGCGCATCCGAGGCGGGAGCTCTAATCACTAGGCCATTTAATAAAGTAGAAAATAACGAGACATATACCCACATTTTCCGTACTTGTATTATTTAACTTAATTCAATACGTTACACGATTTCCAGGAACTCAACTCTAGCAAATATTTAATTTCTTTTTTCAACTATTCCTGTGTGAGAAGGTTAATCATGTACGGGTGTTGTTGGCAGGTTGGAATTTACAATTTCAACATCATGGAAAATTGTGTTTATCCTTGTAGGAACATCTGGTAATAAGTGCTCGTATTCAAATAATAACTGTTTAAGTTCATTTCTTTCTTGCTCTTGCAAATGTGAAAGTTTCTGGTCCAGATCTTTCATAATTTCTGAATTCCGAAGATGTGTCACTCCCATGTCAGTAGAATCCGATGATATTCTTTCACTTAAATCTTCACTGAGTGGGACAGTTACAACTAAATTAATTGCATGTTTAACCTGGCTGTCTCTTTCAATATAATGGTACTCCTATAATTTATTTTGATCCTAGGAGCACTACTATTATTTAACTCATTCATTTTCTTCTTAACCTTGTAAGGGCCGTAATATCTAATCTGAAGAAAATTTGGAAGAATGAACAAGAGAGACAGAACTCCATTATTACCAACCTCAAAGGTTCTCTCCACTATAGTTCTGTCAAACCATAACTTTAGTTCTGACTTGAATTGCTGAATGCCAAATTCAAGCAAGATAGATTGGAAAGTTCCAGACCTAAAATTTTACCCTTGACCCGATTGGATAGAGTTAGAATGGCCAAATTGAGTAAAAGACTTTATCAAAACTTTACTATTATTTTAGATTTTATATTCCTCAAGGGAATTGCCTCTGGAAACCTTGTTGATGCACACATAATGGTCAACAGGTATTGATTACCTGAATTGGTTTTAGGTAAGGGACCAACACAATATACAATAATTCTACTGAATGGTTCGTGAAATGCAGGAATAGGTTATAGATGAGCCTTAGGAATTTTCTGATTTGGTTTTCCTTCCATTTGTCAGGTATGACAAGATCTACAGTATTTACCAACATCACTTTTGACTTTTGGCCAATAGAAGTTAGTTAAGATCTTATGATAAGTTTTATTGATCCCTAAATGACCAGCCATTGGAGTTTCATGGGCCAGACTAAGTATTTCCTGTCTGTAAGGTTTCGGAACTACAACTGGATAGTTCACTGACCATTCCTCATCAGCAGGTACCTCGGGAGATCTCCATTTTCTCATAAGAATTCCATTTTTCATGAAATAACAGACAGAAACCTCAGGAGCTTCAGTTTCACTAAGAAACAAACAGGAGATCTCAGCATCTTTTTCCTGTTCAACGACAAGTGATTGTCGTTTATCACCCTGATTAGAATAAAGAGAATGAGTTGTTCAAAGAGGATCACTGTGATCAATAGCTTCTGATTGATCCAAACAAGGAGTGACCTCATCAAAAGCCTGAGCAATACACGTGTCAGCTAAAGGAATACTTTCCTTATCAACATCATTCACAAGAGCTTTCTTTGCCATAGCTCTGGTAACTGCACAAGCTGGAAATACAGGGAAATCTCTTTCAGTTGGATCGACTTTTTGATCCAAGCGATTGTCAGTTACAAGTGGATTAACCACAACCTTGTCTCCAGCTGCGTTGTTGCCTAGTTATAAACGAATGCCCTCAACGGGTAAAACAGAGACTGTTCCGCCTGTCACGGGTCCTGAGACTAAGTCTGATGACAAATTTACACAATGGAGAGGAACATTAACAAAGCCGCACTCTACTCCCTGAATAAGAACACTCTCATTAGAAGAAGACTTCTCAGAGAAAGGCAAAGTACCCGACATTAAAGACTCTGAGAAGCTCCTGTGACCATTAAAATTTTAATAGGGATATGATTGGCCGAATCACGCAAGAGTGATATAGAACCCTTCGATATGAATGGTTCATAATTCTTCATAGTCAAATCAGACTGGGGTTTATTTGACCCAACCAATGAATTGCTTTCAGTACATGACAGAGACCTTGACCTCTTAGAAATAAGAGCATTTGGATGACTATTTTTCAATTTGTAGCAATCAGAAATAACGTGTCCTTATCTTTTGAATAGGTACATGTAGGAAGAGACAAGGATCTTGAATCAAGCTTTTCTGAAGTTTGATTTTTAGAAGCTGTGCCACTTTGAGTTTCAGAAGGGCTTGTTTTAGGCTGAAATACTTTTCTGCCTGGAGACTGTTGAGTAGAAGTCTTATTTACAAAAGGAACTTTATGAGTTAAAGCATAATTGTCAGCGGCACGAGTTGCATTTTCCAAGGTTTCGATCTTATGCTCGTCAAGATAGACCCTAATGTCACTATGAACACAGTTCTTATACTCTTCAACCAATATGCGTTGTCTGAGACTTTCGTAATCTTTAGTAACCTTTCTAGAAGAACACCACCACCTATCAGACTGTCGTGCTTTTACCCATGCAAAGTCGCCAAAGGTCTGGTCAGCTTTTTTATAGTTTCTGAATGTTTGCCGATAAGCCTCAGGAACTAACTTATAACCCGTCAACTACATCATAGTTAGCGCTCGGCTCTAGTGACAATGAGTTGTAAATATCTCTAGCTTTGCCAGTGAGTACACACTGCAATACAAGAGTCCAATGCTCACTTGGCCACTTCAAATTTTCAGCAACTTTCAGTAAAGGAGGTACTAACCTGATTTTTCTTAAAACATTAAAAGTAGGTGAGTGTTTTTCCTTTGCCAGCTCTAATTCTTTTATTCGAATTTGAAATACCTTCTCTTTCTCTCTTTCTTCCTTATCTAATTGCATTTGTTTTTCTTGTAACTGCATTTGCATCTGTTTTTCTCTCTCCTCACTCTCTTTTTACAATTCCATTCGTCTTACTTCCATCTCTTTCTGAAACTGCATTCGTCTTGCTTCCATCTCTCTTTCCATTTGTATCTTTTCGATCTCAAACTGAACCTGTCTGATCTCTAATTCCAAATGTTTTAGCTGTACTTCCATTTTCAAAATTTCCAAATACTCCTGAGTAAACTTCAAAATAACTCTATGTTTGATGATGCTTTAGAAAAAGCTTGCCGATTTCACTAAAAATTTCAAAAACTAGGGGATTTCAAATTTCAAAAACAGAGTTTTCGGAAATATTCTATCAAAAATTCAAAATTATCCTTAGGACGAGCGCCCAATTTCTTATGTCACTTGTTTAGGCTCGAATAAACAGTTACACATGAAAGAGTGAAAACAAGCTTTTAAAATACAATAATTTATTTCCCTGGAAAAATTCTGTACAAATGAAGAAAAAAATATGAACTTACGGTTTTATAGAATCAAATAAAAAAATAATCCGAAAATAATCCGAGAATAAAATTTAAGTAGTCCTAATAACAAAATGTTTTACTGGTTTCACGTTCGAATCCCGACGAAGAATCCAAGATGGAAGACGATGACCTATGCTGCAATCCGTAGTGTTGAAGTCTACAGTTCCTTGTAGAAACAAGAATTATCACTCCGGTTTCTGATAGCTGAATAAATTTGTATTTAAAAAACTGTCCTTCTTCCACAATATTACATGAGCACACGTATGAGCACAGAATTAATCTTTTTAAATCCAAGTAATTTGAGATAGCTCCAAACTAAGTAATTTGAAATAACTCCAAACAGCACAACATACAACTAACAGTTTAACAGACCAGTTCTACTGAGATTAATTCTCCAAAACATGGGTTATATAGGCTTTCTTAAACGTAAACAAGGGTCACATGATCATCTTCTTGAAATTTTTAGAAGCAAGTACTTGTTACTGATCACGCTTACCCAGTGTAACCCTGACAAAAACCAATCATTTTTACTCTAAGAAATAAAAAATAAAAAATTGTTTGTATCTTAAACACAAAGTCCCATCATGACCTTGGAAACAACCAATCATTTTAAAATAAAATAGAACTTGTTTACGAAGGTTGCTACAAATTCTGAAACAATGTCAGGATTTGGATCAACGCTTGGTGCTTATAAGCTAACAGTCAAGGTCAAACTATTTTCTAAAAATAAGTATCATCTCTAGTGAATAAATGTACATTACAATACCATGTAATGAAAATTAAAAATATTTAAAACTGAAAAACAATTAAATTGAAATAAATATATATTAAATCAGAAATAATTAAATCAAATATACATAACCTTTCCCCCCCCCAAAGAAAAGGAAAGATTTATGTATAAAGCTTTCTTTTTACCACAGACTAATTATACATGAGGTTTAAAAGAACTCATATAAATTACACATTGTTATACACCGGAAATGCGTCTGCTATTAAATTATCTTTTCCCTTGATATGCCTGATGTCAAGATTATATTCATGTAACAACAAACTCCACCTTTGTAGTCCTTGATTTTTATTTTTTATCTTGCCGATGTAAGTAAGGGGGTTGTGGACTCAGCCGGAGACAGAACCCACGACCTCGCGCATCCGAGGCGGGAGCTCTAATCACTAGGCCATTTAATAAAGTAGAAAATAACGAGACATATACCCACATTTTCCGTACTTGTATTATTTAACTTAATTCAATACGTTACACGATTTCCAGGAACTCAACTCTAGCAAATATTTAATTTCTTTTTTCAACTATTCCTGTGTGAGAAGGTTAATCATGTACGGGTGTTGTTGGCAGGTTGGAATTTACAATTTCAACATCATGGAAAATTGTGTTTATCCTTGTAGGAACATCTGGTAATAAGTGCTCGTATTCAAATAATAACTGTTTAAGTTCATTTCTTTCTTGCTCTTGCAAATGTGAAAGTTTCTGGTCCAGATCTTTCATAATTTCTGAATTCCGAAGATGTGTCACTCCCATGTCAGTAGAATCCGATGATATTCTTTCACTTAAATCTTCACTGAGTGGGACAGTTACAACTAAATTAATTGCATGTTTAACCTGGCTGTCTCTTTCAATATAATGGTACTCCTATAATTTATTTTGATCCTAGGAGCACTACTATTATTTAACTCATTCATTTTCTTCTTAACCTTGTAAGGGCCGTAATATCTAATCTGAAGAAAATTTGGAAGAATGAACAAGAGAGACAGAACTCCATTATTACCAACCTCAAAGGTTCTCTCCACTATAGTTCTGTCAAACCATAACTTTAGTTCTGACTTGAATTGCTGAATGCCAAATTCAAGCAAGATAGATTGGAAAGTTCCAGACCTAAAATTTTACCCTTGACCCGATTGGATAGAGTTAGAATGGCCAAATTGAGTAAAAGACTTTATCAAAACTTTACTATTATTTTAGATTTTATATTCCTCAAGGGAATTGCCTCTGGAAACCTTGTTGATGCACACATAATGGTCAACAGGTATTGATTACCTGAATTGGTTTTAGGTAAGGGACCAACACAATATACAATAATTCTACTGAATGGTTCGTGAAATGCAGGAATAGGTTATAGATGAGCCTTAGGAATTTTCTGATTTGGTTTTCCTTCCATTTGTCAGGTATGACAAGATCTACAGTATTTACCAACATCACTTTTGACTTTTGGCCAATAGAAGTTAGTTAAGATCTTATGATAAGTTTTATTGATCCCTAAATGACCAGCCATTGGAGTTTCATGGGCCAGACTAAGTATTTCCTGTCTGTAAGGTTTCGGAACTACAACTGGATAGTTCACTGACCATTCCTCATCAGCAGGTACCTCGGGAGATCTCCATTTTCTCATAAGAATTCCATTTTTCATGAAATAACAGACAGAAACCTCAGGAGCTTCAGTTTCACTAAGAAACAAACAGGAGATCTCAGCATCTTTTTCCTGTTCAACGACAAGTGATTGTCGTTTATCACCCTGATTAGAATAAAGAGAATGAGTTGTTCAAAGAGGATCACTGTGATCAATAGCTTCTGATTGATCCAAACAAGGAGTGACCTCATCAAAAGCCTGAGCAATACACGTGTCAGCTAAAGGAATACTTTCCTTATCAACATCATTCACAAGAGCTTTCTTTGCCATAGCTCTGGTAACTGCACAAGCTGGAAATACAGGGAAATCTCTTTCAGTTGGATCGACTTTTTGATCCAAGCGATTGTCAGTTACAAGTGGATTAACCACAACCTTGTCTCCAGCTGCGTTGTTGCCTAGTTATAAACGAATGCCCTCAACGGGTAAAACAGAGACTGTTCCGCCTGTCACGGGTCCTGAGACTAAGTCTGATGACAAATTTACACAATGGAGAGGAACATTAACAAAGCCGCACTCTACTCCCTGAATAAGAACACTCTCATTAGAAGAAGACTTCTCAGAGAAAGGCAAAGTACCCGACATTAAAGACTCTGAGAAGCTCCTGTGACCATTAAAATTTTAATAGGGATATGATTGGCCGAATCACGCAAGAGTGATATAGAACCCTTCGATATGAATGGTTCATAATTCTTCATAGTCAAATCAGACTGGGGTTTATTTGACCCAACCAATGAATTGCTTTCAATACATGACAGAGACCTTGACCTCTTAGAAATAAGAGCATTTGGATGACTATTTTTCAATTTGTAGCAATCAGAAATAACGTGTCCTTATCTTTTGAATAGGTACATGTAGGAAGAGACAAGGATCTTGAATCAAGCTTTTCTGAAGTTTGATTTTTAGAAGCTGTGCCACTTTGAGTTTCAGAAGGGCTTGTTTTAGGCTGAAATACTTTTCTGCCTGGAGACTGTTGAGTAGAAGTCTTATTTACAAAAGGAACTTTATGAGTTAAAGCATAATTGTCAGCGGCACGAGTAGCATTTTCCAAGGTTTCGATCTTATGCTCGTCAAGATAGACCCTAATGTCACTATGAACACAGTTCTTATACTCTTCAACCAATATGCGTTGTCTGAGACTTTCGTAATCTTTAGTAACCTTTCTAGAAGAACACCACCACCTATCAGACTGTCGTGCTTTTACCCATGCAAAGTCGCCAAAGGTCTGGTCAGCTTTTTTATAGTTTCTGAATGTTTGCCGATAAGCCTCAGGAACTAACTTATAACCCGTCAACTACATCATAGTTAGCGCTCGGCTCTAGTGACAATGAGTTGTAAATATCTCTAGCTTTGCCAGTGAGTACACACTGCAATACAAGAGTCCAATGCTCACTTGGCCACTTCAAATTTTCAGCAACTTTCAGTAAAGGAGGTACTAACCTGATTTTTCTTAAAACATTAAAAGTAGGTGAGTGTTTTTCCTTTGCCAGCTCTAATTCTTTTATTCGAATTTGAAATACCTTCTCTTTCTCTCTTTCTTCCTTATCTAATTGCATTTGTTTTTCTTGTAACTGCATTTGCATCTGTTTTTCTCTCTCCTCACTCTCTTTTTACAATTCCATTCGTCTTACTTCCATCTCTTTCTGAAACTGCATTCGTCTTGCTTCCATCTCTCTTTCCATTTGTATCTTTTCGATCTCAAACTGAACCTGTCTGATCTCTAATTCCAAATGTTTTAGCTGTACTTCCATTTTCAAAATTTCCAAATACTCCTGAGTAAACTTCAAAATAACTCTATGTTTGATGATGCTTTAGAAAAAGCTTGCCGATTTCACTAAAAATTTCAAAAACTAGGGGATTTCAAATTTCAAAAACAGAGTTTTCGGAAATATTCTATCAAAAATTCAAAATTATCCTTAGGACGAGCGCCCAATTTCTTATGTCACTTGTTTAGGCTCGAATAAACAGTTACACATGAAAGAGTGAAAACAAGCTTTTAAAATACAATAATTTATTTCCCTGGAAAAATTCTGTACAAATGAAGAAAAAAATATGAACTTACGGTTTTATAGAATCAAATAAAAAAATAATCCGAAAATAATCCGAGAATAAAATTTAAGTAGTCCTAATAACAAAATGTTTTACTGATTTCACGTTCGAATCCCGACGAAGAATCCAAGATGGAAGACGATGACCTATGCTGCAATCCGTAGTGTTGAAGTCTACAGTTCCTTGTAGAAACAAGAATTATCACTCCGGTTTCTGATAGCTGAATAAATTTGTATTTAAAAAACTGTCCTTCTTCCACAATATTACATGAGCACACGTATGAGCACAGAATTAATCTTTTTAAATCCAAGTAATTTGAGATAGCTCCAAACTAAGTAATTTGAAATAACTCCAAACAGCACAACATACAACTAACAGTTTAACAGACCAGTTCTACTGAGATTAATTCTCCAAAACATGGGTTATATAGGCTTTCTTAAACGTAAACAAGGGTCACATGATCATCTTCTTGAAATTTTTAGAAGCAAGTACTTGTTACTGATCACGCTTACCCAGTGTAACCCTGACAAAAACCAATCATTTTTACTCTAAGAAATAAAAAATAAAAAATTGTTTGTATCTTAAACACAAAGTCCCATCATGACCTTGGAAACAACCAATCATTTTAAAATAAAATAGAACTTGTTTACGAAGGTTGCTACAAATTCTGAAACAATGTCAGGATTTGGATCAACGCTTGGTGCTTATAAGCTAACAGTCAAGGTCAAACTATTTTCTAAAAATAAGTATCATCTCTAGTGAATAAATGTACATTACAATACCATGTAATGAAAATTAAAAATATTTAAAACTGAAAAACAATTAAATTGAAATAAATATATATTAAATCAGAAATAATTAAATCAAATATACATAACCTTTCCCCCCCCCCCAAAGAAAAGGAAAGATTTATGTATAAAGCTTTCTTTTTACCACAGACTAATTATACATGAGGTTTAAAAGAACTCATATAAATTACACATTGTTATACACCGGAAATGCGTCTGCTATTAAATTATCTTTTCCCTTGATATGCCTGATGTCAAGATTATATTCATGTAACAACAAACTCCACCTTTGTAGTCCTTGATTTTTATTTTTTATCTTGCCGATGTAAGTAAGGGGGTTGTGGACTCAGCCGGAGACAGAACCCACGACCTCGCGCATCCGAGGCGGGAGCTCTAATCACTAGGCCATTTAATAAAGTAGAAAATAACGAGACATATACCCACATTTTCCGTACTTGTATTATTTAACTTAATTCAATACGTTACACGATTTCCAGGAACTCAACTCTAGCAAATATTTAATTTCTTTTTTCAACTATTCCTGTGTGAGAAGGTTAATCATGTACGGGTGTTGTTGGCAGGTTGGAATTTACAATTTCAACATCATGGAAAATTGTGTTTATCCTTGTAGGAACATCTGGTAATAAGTGCTCGTATTCAAATAATAACTGTTTAAGTTCATTTCTTTCTTGCTCTTGCAAATGTGAAAGTTTCTGGTCCAGATCTTTCATAATTTCTGAATTCCGAAGATGTGTCACTCCCATGTCAGTAGAATCCGATGATATTCTTTCACTTAAATCTTCACTGAGTGGGACAGTTACAACTAAATTAATTGCATGTTTAACCTGGCTGTCTCTTTCAATATAATGGTACTCCTATAATTTATTTTGATCCTAGGAGCACTACTATTATTTAACTCATTCATTTTCTTCTTAACCTTGTAAGGGCCGTAATATCTAATCTGAAGAAAATTTGGAAGAATGAACAAGAGAGACAGAACTCCATTATTACCAACCTCAAAGGTTCTCTCCACTATAGTTCTGTCAAACCATAACTTTAGTTCTGACTTGAATTGCTGAATGCCAAATTCAAGCAAGATAGATTGGAAAGTTCCAGACCTAAAATTTTACCCTTGACCCGATTGGATAGAGTTAGAATGGCCAAATTGAGTAAAAGACTTTATCAAAACTTTACTATTATTTTAGATTTTATATTCCTCAAGGGAATTGCCTCTGGAAACCTTGTTGATGCACACATAATGGTCAACAGGTATTGATTACCTGAATTGGTCTTAGGTAAGGGACCAACACAATATACAATAATTCTACTGAATGGTTCGTGAAATGCAGGAATAGGTTATAGATGAGCCTTAGGAATTTTCTGATTTGGTTTTCCTTCCATTTGTCAGGTATGACAAGATCTACAGTATTTACCAACATCACTTTTGACTTTTGGCCAATAGAAGTTAGTTAAGATCTTATGATAAGTTTTATTGATCCCTAAATGACCAGCCATTGGAGTTTCATGGGCCAGACTAAGTATTTCCTGTCTGTAAGGTTTCGGAACTACAACTGGATAGTTCACTGACCATTCCTCATCAGCAGGTACCTCGGGAGATCTCCATTTTCTCATAAGAATTCCATTTTTCATGAAATAACAGACAGAAACCTCAGGAGCTTCAGTTTCACTAAGAAACAAACAGGAGATCTCAGCATCTTTTTCCTGTTCAACGACAAGTGATTGTCGTTTATCACCCTGATTAGAATAAAGAGAATGAGTTGTTCAAAGAGGATCACTGTGATCAATAGCTTCTGATTGATCCAAACAAGGAGTGACCTCATCAAAAGCCTGAGCAATACACGTGTCAGCTAAAGGAATACTTTCCTTATCAACATCATTCACAAGAGCTTTCTTTGCCATAGCTCTGGTAACTGCACAAGCTGGAAATACAGGGAAATCTCTTTCAGTTGGATCGACTTTTTGATCCAAGCGATTGTCAGTTACAAGTGGATTAACCACAACCTTGTCTCCAGCTGCGTTGTTGCCTAGTTATAAACGAATGCCCTCAACGGGTAAAACAGAGACTGTTCCGCCTGTCACGGGTCCTGAAACTAAGTCTGATGACAAATTTACACAATGGAGAGGAACATTAACAAAGCCGCACTCTACTCCCTGAATAAGAACACTCTCATTAGAAGAAGACTTCTCAGAGAAAGGCAAAGTACCCGACATTAAAGACTCTGAGAAGCTCCTGTGACCATTAAAATTTTAATAGGGATATGATTGGCCGAATCACGCAAGAGTGATATAGAACCCTTCGATATGAATGGTTCATAATTCTTCATAGTCAAATCAGACTGGGGTTTATTTGACCCAACCAATGAATTGCTTTCAATACATGACAGAGACCTTGACCTCTTAGAAATAAGAGCATTTGGATGACTATTTTTCAATTTGTAGCAATCAGAAATAACGTGTCCTTATCTTTTGAATAGGTACATGTAGGAAGAGACAAGGATCTTGAATCAAGCTTTTCTGAAGTTTGATTTTTAGAAGCTGTGCCACTTTGAGTTTCAGAAGGGCTTGTTTTAGGCTGAAATACTTTTCTGCCTGGAGACTGTTGAGTAGAAGTCTTATTTACAAAAGGAACTTTATGAGTTAAAGCATAATTGTCAGCGGCACGAGTAGCATTTTCCAAGGTTTCGATCTTACGCTCGTCAAGATAGACCCTAATGTCACTATGAACACAGTTCTTATACTCTTCAACCAATATGCGTTGTCTGAGACTTTCGTAATCTTTAGTAACCTTTCTAGAAGAACACCACCACCTATCAGACTGTCGTGCTTTTACCCATGCAAAGTCGCCAAAGGTCTGGTCAGCTTTTTTATAGTTTCTGAATGTTTGCCGATAAGCCTCAGGAACTAACTTATAACCCGTCAACTACATCATAGTTAGCGCTCGGCTCTAGTGACAATGAGTTGTAAATATCTCTAGCTTTGCCAGTGAGTACACACTGCAATACAAGAGTCCAATGCTCACTTGGCCACTTCAAATTTTCAGCAACTTTCAGTAAAGGAGGTACTAACCTGATTTTTCTTAAAACATTAAAAGTAGGTGAGTGTTTTTCCTTTGCCAGCTCTAATTCTTTTATTCGAATTTGAAATACCTTCTCTTTCTCTCTTTCTTCCTTATCTAATTGCATTTGTTTTTCTTGTAACTGCATTTGCATCTGTTTTTCTCTCTCCTCACTCTCTTTTTACAATTCCATTCGTCTTACTTCCATCTCTTTCTGAAACTGCATTCGTCTTGCTTCCATCTCTCTTTCCATTTGTATCTTTTCGATCTCAAACTGAACCTGTCTGATCTCTAATTCCAAATGTTTTAGCTGTACTTCCATTTTCAAAATTTCCAAATACTCCTGAGTAAACTTCAAAATAACTCTATGTTTGATGATGCTTTAGAAAAAGCTTGCCGATTTCACTAAAAATTTCAAAAACTAGGGGATTTCAAATTTCAAAAACAGAGTTTTCGGAAATATTCTATCAAAAATTCAAAATTATCCTTAGGACGAGCGCCCAATTTCTTATGTCACTTGTTTAGGCTCGAATAAACAGTTACACATGAAAGAGTGAAAACAAGCTTTTAAAATACAATAATTTATTTCCCTGGAAAAATTCTGTACAAATGAAGAAAAAAATATGAACTTACGGTTTTATAGAATCAAATAAAAAAATAATCCGAAAATAATCCGAGAATAAAATTTAAGTAGTCCTAATAACAAAATGTTTTACTGATTTCACGTTCGAATCCCGACGAAGAATCCAAGATGGAAGACGATGACCTATGCTGCAATCCGTAGTGTTGAAGTCTACAGTTCCTTGTAGAAACAAGAATTATCACTCCGGTTTCTGATAGCTGAATAAATTTGTATTTAAAAAACTGTCCTTCTTCCACAATATTACATGAGCACACGTATGAGCACAGAATTAATCTTTTTAAATCCAAGTAATTTGAGATAGCTCCAAACTAAGTAATTTGAAATAACTCCAAACAGCACAACATACAACTAACAGTTTAACAGACCAGTTCTACTGAGATTAATTCTCCAAAACATGGGTTATATAGGCTTTCTTAAACGTAAACAAGGGTCACATGATCATCTTCTTGAAATTTTTAGAAGCAAGTACTTGTTACTGATCACGCTTACCCAGTGTAACCCTGACAAAAACCAATCATTTTTACTCTAAGAAATAAAAAATAAAAAATTGTTTGTATCTTAAACACAAAGTCCCATCATGACCTTGGAAACAACCAATCATTTTAAAATAAAATAGAACTTGTTTACGAAGGTTGCTACAAATTCTGAAACAATGTCAGGATTTGGATCAACGCTTGGTGCTTATAAGCTAACAGTCAAGGTCAAACTATTTTCTAAAAATAAGTATCATCTCTAGTGAATAAATGTACATTACAATACCATGTAATGAAAATTAAAAATATTTAAAACTGAAAAACAATTAAATTGAAATAAATATATATTAAATCAGAAATAATTAAATCAAATATACATAACCTTTCCCCCCCCCCAAAGAAAAGGAAAGATTTATGTATAAAGCTTTCTTTTTACCACAGACTAATTATACATGAGGTTTAAAAGAACTCATATAAATTACACATTGTTATACACCGGAAATGCGTCTGCTATTAAATTATCTTTTCCCTTGATATGCCTGATGTCAAGATTATATTCATGTAACAACAAACTCCACCTTTGTAGTCCTTGATTTTTATTTTTTATCTTGCCGATGTAAGTAAGGGGGTTGTGGACTCAGCCGGAGACAGAACCCACGACCTCGCGCATCCGAGGCGGGAGCTCTAATCACTAGGCCATTTAATAAAGTAGAAAATAACGAGACATATACCCACATTTTCCGTACTTGTATTATTTAACTTAATTCAATACGTTACACGATTTCCAGGAACTCAACTCTAGCAAATATTTAATTTCTTTTTTCAACTATTCCTGTGTGAGAAGGTTAATCATGTACGGGTGTTGTTGGCAGGTTGGAATTTACAATTTCAACATCATGGAAAATTGTGTTTATCCTTGTAGGAACATCTGGTAATAAGTGCTCGTATTCAAATAATAACTGTTTAAGTTCATTTCTTTCTTGCTCTTGCAAATGTGAAAGTTTCTGGTCCAGATCTTTCATAATTTCTGAATTCCGAAGATGTGTCACTCCCATGTCAGTAGAATCCGATGATATTCTTTCACTTAAATCTTCACTGAGTGGGACAGTTACAACTAAATTAATTGCATGTTTAACCTGGCTGTCTCTTTCAATATAATGGTACTCCTATAATTTATTTTGATCCTAGGAGCACTACTATTATTTAACTCATTCATTTTCTTCTTAACCTTGTAAGGGCCGTAATATCTAATCTGAAGAAAATTTGGAAGAATGAACAAGAGAGACAGAACTCCATTATTACCAACCTCAAAGGTTCTCTCCACTATAGTTCTGTCAAACCATAACTTTAGTTCTGACTTGAATTGCTGAATGCCAAATTCAAGCAAGATAGATTGGAAAGTTCCAGACCTAAAATTTTACCCTTGACCCGATTGGATAGAGTTAGAATGGCCAAATTGAGTAAAAGACTTTATCAAAACTTTACTATTATTTTAGATTTTATATTCCTCAAGGGAATTGCCTCTGGAAACCTTGTTGATGCACACATAATGGTCAACAGGTATTGATTACCTGAATTGGTCTTAGGTAAGGGACCAACACAATATACAATAATTCTACTGAATGGTTCGTGAAATGCAGGAATAGGTTATAGATGAGCCTTAGGAATTTTCTGATTTGGTTTTCCTTCCATTTGTCAGGTATGACAAGATCTACAGTATTTACCAACATCACTTTTGACTTTTGGCCAATAGAAGTTAGTTAAGATCTTATGATAAGTTTTATTGATCCCTAAATGACCAGCCATTGGAGTTTCATGGGCCAGACTAAGTATTTCCTGTCTGTAAGGTTTCGGAACTACAACTGGATAGTTCACTGACCATTCCTCATCAGCAGGTACCTCGGGAGATCTCCATTTTCTCATAAGAATTCCATTTTTCATGAAATAACAGACAGAAACCTCAGGAGCTTCAGTTTCACTAAGAAACAAACAGGAGATCTCAGCATCTTTTTCCTGTTCAACGACAAGTGATTGTCGTTTATCACCCTGATTAGAATAAAGAGAATGAGTTGTTCAAAGAGGATCACTGTGATCAATAGCTTCTGATTGATCCAAACAAGGAGTGACCTCATCAAAAGCCTGAGCAATACACGTGTCAGCTAAAGGAATACTTTCCTTATCAACATCATTCACAAGAGCTTTCTTTGCCATAGCTCTGGTAACTGCACAAGCTGGAAATACAGGGAAATCTCTTTCAGTTGGATCGACTTTTTGATCCAAGCGATTGTCAGTTACAAGTGGATTAACCACAACCTTGTCTCCAGCTGCGTTGTTGCCTAGTTATAAACGAATGCCCTCAACGGGTAAAACAGAGACTGTTCCGCCTGTCACGGGTCCTGAAACTAAGTCTGATGACAAATTTACACAATGGAGAGGAACATTAACAAAGCCGCACTCTACTCCCTGAATAAGAACACTCTCATTAGAAGAAGACTTCTCAGAGAAAGGCAAAGTACCCGACATTAAAGACTCTGAGAAGCTCCTGTGACCATTAAAATTTTAATAGGGATATGATTGGCCGAATCACGCAAGAGTGATATAGAACCCTTCGATATGAATGGTTCATAATTCTTCATAGTCAAATCAGACTGGGGTTTATTTGACCCAACCAATGAATTGCTTTCAATACATGACAGAGACCTTGACCTCTTAGAAATAAGAGCATTTGGATGACTATTTTTCAATTTGTAGCAATCAGAAATAACGTGTCCTTATCTTTTGAATAGGTACATGTAGGAAGAGACAAGGATCTTGAATCAAGCTTTTCTGAAGTTTGATTTTTAGAAGCTGTGCCACTTTGAGTTTCAGAAGGGCTTGTTTTAGGCTGAAATACTTTTCTGCCTGGAGACTGTTGAGTAGAAGTCTTATTTACAAAAGGAACTTTATGAGTTAAAGCATAATTGTCAGCGGCACGAGTAGCATTTTCCAAGGTTTCGATCTTACGCTCGTCAAGATAGACCCTAATGTCACTATGAACACAGTTCTTATACTCTTCAACCAATATGCGTTGTCTGAGACTTTCGTAATCTTTAGTAACCTTTCTAGAAGAACACCACCACCTATCAGACTGTCGTGCTTTTACCCATGCAAAGTCGCCAAAGGTCTGGTCAGCTTTTTTATAGTTTCTGAATGTTTGCCGATAAGCCTCAGGAACTAACTTATAACCCGTCAACTACATCATAGTTAGCGCTCGGCTCTAGTGACAATGAGTTGTAAATATCTCTAGCTTTGCCAGTGAGTACACACTGCAATACAAGAGTCCAATGCTCACTTGGCCACTTCAAATTTTCAGCAACTTTCAGTAAAGGAGGTACTAACCTGATTTTTCTTAAAACATTAAAAGTAGGTGAGTGTTTTTCCTTTGCCAGCTCTAATTCTTTTATTCGAATTTGAAATACCTTCTCTTTCTCTCTTTCTTCCTTATCTAATTGCATTTGTTTTTCTTGTAACTGCATTTGCATCTGTTTTTCTCTCTCCTCACTCTCTTTTTACAATTCCATTCGTCTTACTTCCATCTCTTTCTGAAACTGCATTCGTCTTGCTTCCATCTCTCTTTCCATTTGTATCTTTTCGATCTCAAACTGAACCTGTCTGATCTCTAATTCCAAATGTTTTAGCTGTACTTCCATTTTCAAAATTTCCAAATACTCCTGAGTAAACTTCAAAATAACTCTATGTTTGATGATGCTTTAGAAAAAGCTTGCCGATTTCACTAAAAATTTCAAAAACTAGGGGATTTCAAATTTCAAAAACAGAGTTTTCGGAAATATTCTATCAAAAATTCAAAATTATCCTTAGGACGAGCGCCCAATTTCTTATGTCACTTGTTTAGGCTCGAATAAACAGTTACACATGAAAGAGTGAAAACAAGCTTTTAAAATACAATAATTTATTTCCCTGGAAAAATTCTGTACAAATGAAGAAAAAAATATGAACTTACGGTTTTATAGAATCAAATAAAAAAATAATCCGAAAATAATCCGAGAATAAAATTTAAGTAGTCCTAATAACAAAATGTTTTACTGATTTCACGTTCGAATCCCGACGAAGAATCCAAGATGGAAGACGATGACCTATGCTGCAATCCGTAGTGTTGAAGTCTACAGTTCCTTGTAGAAACAAGAATTATCACTCCGGTTTCTGATAGCTGAATAAATTTGTATTTAAAAAACTGTCCTTCTTCCACAATATTACATGAGCACACGTATGAGCACAGAATTAATCTTTTTAAATCCAAGTAATTTGAGATAGCTCCAAACTAAGTAATTTGAAATAACTCCAAACAGCACAACATACAACTAACAGTTTAACAGACCAGTTCTACTGAGATTAATTCTCCAAAACATGGGTTATATAGGCTTTCTTAAACGTAAACAAGGGTCACATGATCATCTTCTTGAAATTTTTAGAAGCAAGTACTTGTTACTGATCACGCTTACCCAGTGTAACCCTGACAAAAACCAATCATTTTTACTCTAAGAAATAAAAAATAAAAAATTGTTTGTATCTTAAACACAAAGTCCCATCATGACCTTGGAAACAACCAATCATTTTAAAATAAAATAGAACTTGTTTACGAAGGTTGCTACAAATTCTGAAACAATGTCAGGATTTGGATCAACGCTTGGTGCTTATAAGCTAACAGTCAAGGTCAAACTATTTTCTAAAAATAAGTATCATCTCTAGTGAATAAATGTACATTACAATACCATGTAATGAAAATTAAAAATATTTAAAACTGAAAAACAATTAAATTGAAATAAATATATATTAAATCAGAAATAATTAAATCAAATATACATAACCTTTCCCCCCCCCAAAGAAAAGGAAAGATTTATGTATAAAGCTTTCTTTTTACCACAGACTAATTATACATGAGGTTTAAAAGAACTCATATAAATTACACATTGTTATACACCGGAAATGCGTCTGCTATTAAATTATCTTTTCCCTTGATATGCCTGATGTCAAGATTATATTCATGTAACAACAAACTCCACCTTTGTAGTCCTTGATTTTTATTTTTTATCTTGCCGATGTAAGTAAGGGGGTTGTGGACTCAGCCGGAGACAGAACCCACGACCTCGCGCATCCGAGGCGGGAGCTCTAATCACTAGGCCATTTAATAAAGTAGAAAATAACGAGACATATACCCACATTTTCCGTACTTGTATTATTTAACTTAATTCAATACGTTACACGATTTCCAGGAACTCAACTCTAGCAAATATTTAATTTCTTTTTTCAACTATTCCTGTGTGAGAAGGTTAATCATGTACGGGTGTTGTTGGCAGGTTGGAATTTACAATTTCAACATCATGGAAAATTGTGTTTATCCTTGTAGGAACATCTGGTAATAAGTGCTCGTATTCAAATAATAACTGTTTAAGTTCATTTCTTTCTTGCTCTTGCAAATGTGAAAGTTTCTGGTCCAGATCTTTCATAATTTCTGAATTCCGAAGATGTGTCACTCCCATGTCAGTAGAATCCGATGATATTCTTTCACTTAAATCTTCACTGAGTGGGACAGTTACAACTAAATTAATTGCATGTTTAACCTGGCTGTCTCTTTCAATATAATGGTACTCCTATAATTTATTTTGATCCTAGGAGCACTACTATTATTTAACTCATTCATTTTCTTCTTAACCTTGTAAGGGCCGTAATATCTAATCTGAAGAAAATTTGGAAGAATGAACAAGAGAGACAGAACTCCATTATTACCAACCTCAAAGGTTCTCTCCACTATAGTTCTGTCAAACCATAACTTTAGTTCTGACTTGAATTGCTGAATGCCAAATTCAAGCAAGATAGATTGGAAAGTTCCAGACCTAAAATTTTACCCTTGACCCGATTGGATAGAGTTAGAATGGCCAAATTGAGTAAAAGACTTTATCAAAACTTTACTATTATTTTAGATTTTATATTCCTCAAGGGAATTGCCTCTGGAAACCTTGTTGATGCACACATAATGGTCAACAGGTATTGATTACCTGAATTGGTCTTAGGTAAGGGACCAACACAATATACAATAATTCTACTGAATGGTTCGTGAAATGCAGGAATAGGTTATAGATGAGCCTTAGGAATTTTCTGATTTGGTTTTCCTTCCATTTGTCAGGTATGACAAGATCTACAGTATTTACCAACATCACTTTTGACTTTTGGCCAATAGAAGTTAGTTAAGATCTTATGATAAGTTTTATTGATCCCTAAATGACCAGCCATTGGAGTTTCATGGGCCAGACTAAGTATTTCCTGTCTGTAAGGTTTCGGAACTACAACTGGATAGTTCACTGACCATTCCTCATCAGCAGGTACCTCGGGAGATCTCCATTTTCTCATAAGAATTCCATTTTTCATGAAATAACAGACAGAAACCTCAGGAGCTTCAGTTTCACTAAGAAACAAACAGGAGATCTCAGCATCTTTTTCCTGTTCAACGACAAGTGATTGTCGTTTATCACCCTGATTAGAATAAAGAGAATGAGTTGTTCAAAGAGGATCACTGTGATCAATAGCTTCTGATTGATCCAAACAAGGAGTGACCTCATCAAAAGCCTGAGCAATACACGTGTCAGCTAAAGGAATACTTTCCTTATCAACATCATTCACAAGAGCTTTCTTTGCCATAGCTCTGGTAACTGCACAAGCTGGAAATACAGGGAAATCTCTTTCAGTTGGATCGACTTTTTGATCCAAGCGATTGTCAGTTACAAGTGGATTAACCACAACCTTGTCTCCAGCTGCGTTGTTGCCTAGTTATAAACGAATGCCCTCAACGGGTAAAACAGAGACTGTTCCGCCTGTCACGGGTCCTGAGACTAAGTCTGATGACAAATTTACACAATGGAGAGGAACATTAACAAAGCCGCACTCTACTCCCTGAATAAGAACACTCTCATTAGAAGAAGACTTCTCAGAGAAAGGCAAAGTACCCGACATTAAAGACTCTGAGAAGCTCCTGTGACCATTAAAATTTTAATAGGGATATGATTGGCCGAATCACGCAAGAGTGATATAGAACCCTTCGATATGAATGGTTCATAATTCTTCATAGTCAAATCAGACTGGGGTTTATTTGACCCAACCAATGAATTGCTTTCAATACATGACAGAGACCTTGACCTCTTAGAAATAAGAGCATTTGGATGACTATTTTTCAATTTGTAGCAATCAGAAATAACGTGTCCTTATCTTTTGAATAGGTACATGTAGGAAGAGACAAGGATCTTGAATCAAGCTTTTCTGAAGTTTGATTTTTAGAAGCTGTGCCACTTTGAGTTTCAGAAGGGCTTGTTTTAGGCTGAAATACTTTTCTGCCTGGAGACTGTTGAGTAGAAGTCTTATTTACAAAAGGAACTTTATGAGTTAAAGCATAATTGTCAGCGGCACGAGTAGCATTTTCCAAGGTTTCGATCTTACGCTCGTCAAGATAGACCCTAATGTCACTATGAACACAGTTCTTATACTCTTCAACCAATATGCGTTGTCTGAGACTTTCGTAATCTTTAGTAACCTTTCTAGAAGAACACCACCACCTATCAGACTGTCGTGCTTTTACCCATGCAAAGTCGCCAAAGGTCTGGTCAGCTTTTTTATAGTTTCTGAATGTTTGCCGATAAGCCTCAGGAACTAACTTATAACCCGTCAACTACATCATAGTTAGCGCTCGGCTCTAGTGACAATGAATTGTAAATATCTCTAGCTTTGCCAGTGAGTACACACTGCAATACAAGAGTCCAATGCTCACTTGGCCACTTCAAATTTTCAGCAACTTTCAGTAAAGGAGGTACTAACCTGATTTTTCTTAAAACATTAAAAGTAGGTGAGTGTTTTTCCTTTGCCAGCTCTAATTCTTTTATTCGAATTTGAAATACCTTCTCTTTCTCTCTTTCTTCCTTATCTAATTGCATTTGTTTTTCTTGTAACTGCATTTGCATCTGTTTTTCTCTCTCCTCACTCTCTTTTTACAATTCCATTCGTCTTACTTCCATCTCTTTCTGAAACTGCATTCGTCTTGCTTCCATCTCTCTTTCCATTTGTATCTTTTCGATCTCAAACTGAACCTGTCTGATCTCTAATTCCAAATGTTTTAGCTGTACTTCCATTTTCAAAATTTCCAAATACTCCTGAGTAAACTTCAAAATAACTCTATGTTTGATGATGCTTTAGAAAAAGCTTGCCGATTTCACTAAAAATTTCAAAAACTAGGGGATTTCAAATTTCAAAAACAGAGTTTTCGGAAATATTCTATCAAAAATTCAAAATTATCCTTAGGACGAGCGCCCAATTTCTTATGTCACTTGTTTAGGCTCGAATAAACAGTTACACATGAAAGAGTGAAAACAAGCTTTTAAAATACAATAATTTATTTCCCTGGAAAAATTCTGTACAAATGAAGAAAAAAATATGAACTTACGGTTTTATAGAATCAAATAAAAAAATAATCCGAAAATAATCCGAGAATAAAATTTAAGTAGTCCTAATAACAAAATGTTTTACTGATTTCACGTTCGAATCCCGACGAAGAATCCAAGATGGAAGACGATGACCTATGCTGCAATCCGTAGTGTTGAAGTCTACAGTTCCTTGTAGAAACAAGAATTATCACTCCGGTTTCTGATAGCTGAATAAATTTGTATTTAAAAAACTGTCCTTCTTCCACAATATTACATGAGCACACGTATGAGCACAGAATTAATCTTTTTAAATCCAAGTAATTTGAGATAGCTCCAAACTAAGTAATTTGAAATAACTCCAAACAGCACAACATACAACTAACAGTTTAACAGACCAGTTCTACTGAGATTAATTCTCCAAAACATGGGTTATATAGGCTTTCTTAAACGTAAACAAGGGTCACATGATCATCTTCTTGAAATTTTTAGAAGCAAGTACTTGTTACTGATCACGCTTACCCAGTGTAACCCTGACAAAAACCAATCATTTTTACTCTAAGAAATAAAAAATAAAAAATTGTTTGTATCTTAAACACAAAGTCCCATCATGACCTTGGAAACAACCAATCATTTTAAAATAAAATAGAACTTGTTTACGAAGGTTGCTACAAATTCTGAAACAATGTCAGGATTTGGATCAACGCTTGGTGCTTATAAGCTAACAGTCAAGGTCAAACTATTTTCTAAAAATAAGTATCATCTCTAGTGAATAAATGTACATTACAATACCATGTAATGAAAATTAAAAATATTTAAAACTGAAAAACAATTAAATTGAAATAAATATATATTAAATCAGAAATAATTAAATCAAATATACATAACCTTTCCCCCCCCCCCAAAGAAAAGGAAAGATTTATGTATAAAGCTTTCTTTTTACCACAGACTAATTATACATGAGGTTTAAAAGAACTCATATAAATTACACATTGTTATACACCGGAAATGCGTCTGCTATTAAATTATCTTTTCCCTTGATATGCCTGATGTCAAGATTATATTCATGTAACAACAAACTCCACCTTTGTAGTCCTTGATTTTTATTTTTTATCTTGCCGATGTAAGTAAGGGGGTTGTGGACTCAGCCGGAGACAGAACCCACGACCTCGCGCATCCGAGGCGGGAGCTCTAATCACTAGGCCATTTAATAAAGTAGAAAATAACGAGACATATACCCACATTTTCCGTACTTGTATTATTTAACTTAATTCAATACGTTACACGATTTCCAGGAACTCAACTCTAGCAAATATTTAATTTCTTTTTTCAACTATTCCTGTGTGAGAAGGTTAATCATGTACGGGTGTTGTTGGCAGGTTGGAATTTACAATTTCAACATCATGGAAAATTGTGTTTATCCTTGTAGGAACATCTGGTAATAAGTGCTCGTATTCAAATAATAACTGTTTAAGTTCATTTCTTTCTTGCTCTTGCAAATGTGAAAGTTTCTGGTCCAGATCTTTCATAATTTCTGAATTCCGAAGATGTGTCACTCCCATGTCAGTAGAATCCGATGATATTCTTTCACTTAAATCTTCACTGAGTGGGACAGTTACAACTAAATTAATTGCATGTTTAACCTGGCTGTCTCTTTCAATATAATGGTACTCCTATAATTTATTTTGATCCTAGGAGCACTACTATTATTTAACTCATTCATTTTCTTCTTAACCTTGTAAGGGCCGTAATATCTAATCTGAAGAAAATTTGGAAGAATGAACAAGAGAGACAGAACTCCATTATTACCAACCTCAAAGGTTCTCTCCACTATAGTTCTGTCAAACCATAACTTTAGTTCTGACTTGAATTGCTGAATGCCAAATTCAAGCAAGATAGATTGGAAAGTTCCAGACCTAAAATTTTACCCTTGACCCGATTGGATAGAGTTAGAATGGCCAAATTGAGTAAAAGACTTTATCAAAACTTTACTATTATTTTAGATTTTATATTCCTCAAGGGAATTGCCTCTGGAAACCTTGTTGATGCACACATAATGGTCAACAGGTATTGATTACCTGAACTGGTCTTAGGTAAGGGACCAACACAATATACAATAATTCTACTGAATGGTTCGTGAAATGCAGGAATAGGTTATAGATGAGCCTTAGGAATTTTCTGATTTGGTTTTCCTTCCATTTGTCAGGTATGACAAGATCTACAGTATTTACCAACATCACTTTTGACTTTTGGCCAATAGAAGTTAGTTAAGATCTTATGATAAGTTTTATTGATCCCTAAATGACCAGCCATTGGAGTTTCATGGGCCAGACTAAGTATTTCCTGTCTGTAAGGTTTCGGAACTACAACTGGATAGTTCACTGACCATTCCTCATCAGCAGGTACCTCGGGAGATCTCCATTTTCTCATAAGAATTCCATTTTTCATGAAATAACAGACAGAAACCTCAGGAGCTTCAGTTTCACTAAGAAACAAACAGGAGATCTCAGCATCTTTTTCCTGTTCAACGACAAGTGATTGTCGTTTATCACCCTGATTAGAATAAAGAGAATGAGTTGTTCAAAGAGGATCACTGTGATCAATAGCTTCTGATTGATCCAAACAAGGAGTGACCTCATCAAAAGCCTGAGCAATACACGTGTCAGCTAAAGGAATACTTTCCTTATCAACATCATTCACAAGAGCTTTCTTTGCCATAGCTCTGGTAACTGCACAAGCTGGAAATACAGGGAAATCTCTTTCAGTTGGATCGACTTTTTGATCCAAGCGATTGTCAGTTACAAGTGGATTAACCACAACCTTGTCTCCAGCTGCGTTGTTGCCTAGTTATAAACGAATGCCCTCAACGGGTAAAACAGAGACTGTTCCGCCTGTCACGGGTCCTGAGACTAAGTCTGATGACAAATTTACACAATGGAGAGGAACATTAACAAAGCCGCACTCTACTCCCTGAATAAGAACACTCTCATTAGAAGAAGACTTCTCAGAGAAAGGCAAAGTACCCGACATTAAAGACTCTAAGAAGCTCCTGTGACCATTAAAATTTTAATAGGGATATGATTGGCCGAATCACGCAAGAGTGATATAGAACCCTTCGATATGAATGGTTCATAATTCTTCATAGTCAAATCAGACTGGGGTTTATTTGACCCAACCAATGAATTGCTTTCAATACATGACAGAGACCTTGACCTCTTAGAAATAAGAGCATTTGGATGACTATTTTTCAATTTGTAGCAATCAGAAATAACGTGTCCTTATCTTTTGAATAGGTACATGTAGGAAGAGACAAGGATCTTGAATCAAGCTTTTCTGAAGTTTGATTTTTAGAAGCTGTGCCACTTTGAGTTTCAGAAGGGCTTGTTTTAGGCTGAAATACTTTTCTGCCTGGAGACTGTTGAGTAGAAGTCTTATTTACAAAAGGAACTTTATGAGTTAAAGCATAATTGTCAGCGGCACGAGTAGCATTTTCCAAGGTTTCGATCTTATGCTCGTCAAGATAGACCCTAATGTCACTATGAACACAGTTCTTATACTCTTCAACCAATATGCGTTGTCTGAGACTTTCGTAATCTTTAGTAACCTTTCTAGAAGAACACCACCACCTATCAGACTGTCGTGCTTTTACCCATGCAAAGTCGCCAAAGGTCTGGTCAGCTTTTTTATAGTTTCTGAATGTTTGCCGATAAGCCTCAGGAACTAACTTATAACCCGTCAACTACATCATAGTTAGCGCTCGGCTCTAGTGACAATGAGTTGTAAATATCTCTAGCTTTGCCAGTGAGTACACACTGCAATACAAGAGTCCAATGCTCACTTGGCCACTTCAAATTTTCAGCAACTTTCAGTAAAGGAGGTACTAACCTGATTTTTCTTAAAACATTAAAAGTAGGTGAGTGTTTTTCCTTTGCCAGCTCTAATTCTTTTATTCGAATTTGAAATACCTTCTCTTTCTCTCTTTCTTCCTTATCTAATTGCATTTGTTTTTCTTGTAACTGCATTTGCATCTGTTTTTCTCTCTCCTCACTCTCTTTTTACAATTCCATTCGTCTTACTTCCATCTCTTTCTTAAACTGCATTCGTCTTGCTTCCATCTCTCTTTCCATTTGTATCTTTTCAATCTCAAACTGAACCTGTCTGATCTCTAATTCCAAATGTTTTAGCTGTACTTCCATTTTCAAAATTTCCAAATACTCCTGAGTAAACTTCAAAATAACTCTATGTTTGATGATGCTTTAGAAAAAGCTTGCCGATTTCACTAAAAATTTCAAAAACTAGGGGATTTCAAATTTCAAAAACAGAGTTTTCGGAAATATTCTATCAAAAATTCAAAATTATCCTTAGGACGAGCGCCCAATTTCTTATGTCACTTGTTTAGGCTCGAATAAACAGTTACACATGAAAGAGTGAAAACAAGCTTTTAAAATACAATAATTTATTTCCCTGGAAAAATTCTGTACAAATGAAGAAAAAAATATGAACTTACGGTTTTATAGAATCAAATAAAAAAATAATCCGAAAATAATCCGAGAATAAAATTTAAGTAGTCCTAATAACAAAATGTTTTACTGATTTCACGTTCGAATCCCGACGAAGAATCCAAGATGGAAGACGATGACCTATGCTGCAATCCGTAGTGTTGAAGTCTACAGTTCCTTGTAGAAACAAGAATTATCACTCCGGTTTCTGATAGCTGAATAAATTTGTATTTAAAAAACTGTCCTTCTTCCACAATATTACATGAGCACACGTATGAGCACAGAATTAGTCTTTTTAAATCCAAGTAATTTGAGATAGCTCCAAACTAAGTAATTTGAAATAACTCCAAACAGCACAACATACAACTAACAGTTTAACAGACCAGTTCTACTGAGATTAATTCTCCAAAACATGGGTTATATAGGCTTTCTTAAACGTAAACAAGGGTCACATGATCATCTTCTTGAAATTTTTAGAAGCAAGTACTTGTTACTGATCACGCTTACCCAGTGTAACCCTGACAAAAACCAATCATTTTTACTCTAAGAAATAAAAAATAAAAAATTGTTTGTATCTTAAACACAAAGTCCCATCATGACCTTGGAAACAACCAATCATTTTAAAATAAAATAGAACTTGTTTACGAAGGTTGCTACAAATTCTGAAACAATGTCAGGATTTGGATCAACGCTTGGTGCTTATAAGCTAACAGTCAAGGTCAAACTATTTTCTAAAAATAAGTATCATCTCTAGTGAATAAATGTACATTACAATACCATGTAATGAAAATTAAAAATATTTAAAACTGAAAAACAATTAAATTGAAATAAATATATATTAAATCAGAAATAATTAAATCAAATATACATAACCTTTCCCCCCCCCCCCAAAGAAAAGGAAAGATTTATGTATAAAGCTTTCTTTTTACCACAGACTAATTATACATGAGGTTTAAAAGAACTCATATAAATTACACATTGTTATACACCGGAAATGCGTCTGCTATTAAATTATCTTTTCCCTTGATATGCCTGATGTCAAGATTATATTCATGTAACAACAAACTCCACCTTTGTAGTCCTTGATTTTTATTTTTTATCTTGCCGATGTAAGTAAGGGGGTTGTGGACTCAGCCGGAGACAGAACCCACGACCTCGCGCATCCGAGGCGGGAGCTCTAATCACTAGGCCATTTAATAAAGTAGAAAATAACGAGACATATACCCACATTTTCCGTACTTGTATTATTTAACTTAATTCAATACGTTACACGATTTCCAGGAACTCAACTCTAGCAAATATTTAATTTCTTTTTTCAACTATTCCTGTGTGAGAAGGTTAATCATGTACGGGTGTTGTTGGCAGGTTGGAATTTACAATTTCAACATCATGGAAAATTGTGTTTATCCTTGTAGGAACATCTGGTAATAAGTGCTCGTATTCAAATAATAACTGTTTAAGTTCATTTCTTTCTTGCTCTTGCAAATGTGAAAGTTTCTGGTCCAGATCTTTCATAATTTCTGAATTCCGAAGATGTGTCACTCCCATGTCAGTAGAATCCGATGATATTCTTTCACTTAAATCTTCACTGAGTGGGACAGTTACAACTAAATTAATTGCATGTTTAACCTGGCTGTCTCTTTCAATATAATGGTACTCCTATAATTTATTTTGATCCTAGGAGCACTACTATTATTTAACTCATTCATTTTCTTCTTAACCTTGTAAGGGCCGTAATATCTAATCTGAAGAAAATTTGGAAGAATGAACAAGAGAGACAGAACTCCATTATTACCAACCTCAAAGGTTCTCTCCACTATAGTTCTGTCAAACCATAACTTTAGTTCTGACTTGAATTGCTGAATGCCAAATTCAAGCAAGATAGATTGGAAAGTTCCAGACCTAAAATTTTACCCTTGACCCGATTGGATAGAGTTAGAATGGCCAAATTGAGTAAAAGACTTTATCAAAACTTTACTATTATTTTAGATTTTATATTCCTCAAGGGAATTGCCTCTGGAAACCTTGTTGATGCACACATAATGGTCAACAGGTATTGATTACCTGAATTGGTCTTAGGTAAGGGACCAACACAATATACAATAATTCTACTGAATGGTTCGTGAAATGCAGGAATAGGTTATAGATGAGCCTTAGGAATTTTCTGATTTGGTTTTCCTTCCATTTGTCAGGTATGACAAGATCTACAGTATTTACCAACATCACTTTTGACTTTTGGCCAATAGAAGTTAGTTAAGATCTTATGATAAGTTTTATTGATCCCTAAATGACCAGCCATTGGAGTTTCATGGGCCAGACTAAGTATTTCCTGTCTGTAAGGTTTCGGAACTACAACTGGATAGTTCACTGACCATTCCTCATCAGCAGGTACCTCGGGAGATCTCCATTTTCTCATAAGAATTCCATTTTTCATGAAATAACAGACAGAAACCTCAGTAGCTTCAGTTTCACTAAGAAACAAACAGGAGATCTCAGCATCTTTTTCCTGTTCAACGACAAGTGATTGTCGTTTATCACCCTGATTAGAATAAAGAGAATGAGTTGTTCAAAGAGGATCACTGTGATCAATAGCTTCTGATTGATCCAAACAAGGAGTGACCTCATCAAAAGCCTGAGCAATACACGTGTCAGCTAAAGGAATACTTTCCTTATCAACATCATTCACAAGAGCTTTCTTTGCCATAGCTCTGGTAACTGCACAAGCTGGAAATACAGGGAAATCTCTTTCAGTTGGATCGACTTTTTGATCCAAGCGATTGTCAGTTACAAGTGGATTAACCACAACCTTGTCTCCAGCTGCGTTGTTGCCTAGTTATAAACGAATGCCCTCAACGGGTAAAACAGAGACTGTTCCGCCTGTCACGGGTCCTGAGACTAAGTCTGATGACAAATTTACACAATGGAGAGGAACATTAACAAAGCCGCACTCTACTCCCTGAATAAGAACACTCTCATTAGAAGAAGACTTCTCAGAGAAAGGCAAAGTACCCGACATTAAAGACTCTGAGAAGCTCCTGTGACCATTAAAATTTTAATAGGGATATGATTGGCCGAATCACGCAAGAGTGATATAGAACCCTTCGATATGAATGGTTCATAATTCTTCATAGTCAAATCAGACTGGGGTTTATTTGACCCAACCAATGAATTGCTTTCAATACATGACAGAGACCTTGACCTCTTAGAAATAAGAGCATTTGGATGACTATTTTTCAATTTGTAGCAATCAGAAATAACGTGTCCTTATCTTTTGAATAGGTACATGTAGGAAGAGACAAGGATCTTGAATCAAGCTTTTCTGAAGTTTGATTTTTAGAAGCTGTGCCACTTTGAGTTTCAGAAGGGCTTGTTTTAGGCTGAAATACTTTTCTGCCTGGAGACTGTTGAGTAGAAGTCTTATTTACAAAAGGAACTTTATGAGTTAAAGCATAATTGTCAGCGGCACGAGTAGCATTTTCCAAGGTTTCGATCTTATGCTCGTCAAGATAGACCCTAATGTCACTATGAACACAGTTCTTATACTCTTCAACCAATATGCGTTGTCTGAGACTTTCGTAATCTTTAGTAACCTTTCTAGAAGAACACCACCACCTATCAGACTGTCGTGCTTTTACCCATGCAAAGTCGCCAAAGGTCTGGTCAGCTTTTTTATAGTTTCTGAATGTTTGCCGATAAGCCTCAGGAACTAACTTATAACCCGTCAACTACATCATAGTTAGCGCTCGGCTCTAGTGACAATGAGTTGTAAATATCTCTAGCTTTGCCAGTGAGTACACACTGCAATACAAGAGTCCAATGCTCACTTGGCCACTTCAAATTTTCAGCAACTTTCAGTAAAGGAGGTACTAACCTGATTTTTCTTAAAACATTAAAAGTAGGTGAGTGTTTTTCCTTTGCCAGCTCTAATTCTTTTATTCGAATTTGAAATACCTTCTCTTTCTCTCTTTCTTCCTTATCTAATTGCATTTGTTTTTCTTGTAACTGCATTTGCATCTGTTTTTCTCTCTCCTCACTCTCTTTTTACAATTCCATTCGTCTTACTTCCATCTCTTTCTGAAACTGCATTCGTCTTGCTTCCATCTCTCTTTCCATTTGTATCTTTTCGATCTCAAACTGAACCTGTCTGATCTCTAATTCCAAATGTTTTAGCTGTACTTCCATTTTCAAAATTTCCAAATACTCCTGAGTAAACTTCAAAATAACTCTATGTTTGATGATGCTTTAGAAAAAGCTTGCCGATTTCACTAAAAATTTCAAAAACTAGGGGATTTCAAATTTCAAAAACAGAGTTTTCGGAAATATTCTATCAAAAATTCAAAATTATCCTTAGGACGAGCGCCCAATTTCTTATGTCACTTGTTTAGGCTCGAATAAACAGTTACACATGAAAGAGTGAAAACAAGCTTTTAAAATACAATAATTTATTTCCCTGGAAAAATTCTGTACAAATGAAGAAAAAAATATGAACTTACGGTTTTATAGAATCAAATAAAAAAATAATCCGAAAATAATCCGAGAATAAAATTTAAGTAGTCCTAATAACAAAATGTTTTACTGATTTCACGTTCGAATCCCGACGAAGAATCCAAGATGGAAGACGATGACCTATGCTGCAATCCGTAGTGTTGAAGTCTACAGTTCCTTGTAGAAACAAGAATTATCACTCCGGTTTCTGATAGCTGAATAAATTTGTATTTAAAAAACTGTCCTTCTTCCACAATATTACATGAGCACACGTATGAGCACAGAATTAATCTTTTTAAATCCAAGTAATTTGAGATAGCTCCAAACTAAGTAATTTGAAATAACTCCAAACAGCACAACATACAACTAACAGTTTAACAGACCAGTTCTACTGAGATTAATTCTCCAAAACATGGGTTATATAGGCTTTCTTAAACGTAAACAAGGGTCACATGATCATCTTCTTGAAATTTTTAGAAGCAAGTACTTGTTACTGATCACGCTTACCCAGTGTAACCCTGACAAAAACCAATCATTTTTACTCTAAGAAATAAAAAATAAAAAATTGTTTGTATCTTAAACACAAAGTCCCATCATGACCTTGGAAACAACCAATCATTTTAAAATAAAATAGAACTTGTTTACGAAGGTTGCTACAAATTCTGAAACAATGTCAGGATTTGGATCAACGCTTGGTGCTTATAAGCTAACAGTCAAGGTCAAACTATTTTCTAAAAATAAGTATAATCTCTAGTGAATAAATGTACATTACAATACCATGTAATGAAAATTAAAAAAATATTTAAAACTGAAAAACAATTAAATTGAAATAAATATATATTAAATCAGAAATAATTAAATCAAATATACATAACCTTTCCCCCCCCCCCCATAAAGAAAAGGAAAGATTTATGTATAAAGCTTTCTTTTTACCACAGACTAATTATACATGAGGTTTAAAAGAACTCATATAAATTACACATTGTTATACACCGGAAATGCGTCTGCTATTAAATTATCTTTTCCCTTGATATGCCTGATGTCAAGATTATATTCATGTAACAACAAACTCCACCTTTGTAGTCCTTGATTTTTATTTTTTATCTTGCCGATGTAAGTAAGGGGGTTGTGGACTCAGCCGGAGACAGAACCCACGACCTCGCGCATCCGAGGCGGGAGCTCTAATCACTAGGCCATTTAATAAAGTAGAAAATAACGAGACATATACCCACATTTTCCGTACTTGTATTATTTAACTTAATTCAATACGTTACACGATTTCCAGGAACTCAACTCTGCTTTTCCTGCTTTTAAACACAAGAAACATATATATTCACACAAATCTAACCATAAATAGCTTCTTGAAATAACCTAAATTTGATTACTACCCCCACCTTCTACAATATTTCAATGGTTCTAATTCACTTTATGTTTACGTTTCATCTGTCCAGTTTTAACTGATTTTATTTAATTTGATTTTGTTCTATTTAACAGATTATTACATTTTAAGCAAACTGCTAAATTATAATTTGTATTATTCATTTTGAGACATTTATGAATGGTAAGAAAAACTCACTTCTCCTTCTGATGACTATTAAAATCACCAGTATACTACTGTACATACAGATGATAAAGTTACCGGTCGTTTGCATATCTGACTCCTTAGCCACCGGAGAAACATAAAAGAGCACTAACCTGGACACTGTCCATGCCGGCACCCTCATTTCCATATGCAAACACTGCCATTAGATACAACAAAGACAGTTGGGGGTGTTGCGATTCTACGTTATATAGTCGCTGCAAATATGTACATCGTCATGACGACCAAACCAAAAAAAAGTGATCGTGATGGAAACAAAGAAGTGACAGTTTAAAAAAAACATAGATGTTAATTGTTCTTTTTCCCATGTTGCGGTCGGAGATTGGAAGAGAGAATGAAAGGCATCATTTTCGCCTTCGCTTAGGCTGTGTCACTCTTACGACAGAGATGTTAAATCGCTAATATTAACAAAGAAGTACTGGGATCAAACTGGAAAAAGGAAGTCAGAGATGTAAGTTTACGGCAAAGCAATTCTTCATTAAAATTAAACAACTCTAACCTAGATATAGAAGAAAAATTACACACAAATCATTTAAAATATATTATAAAAATGTTATATTTAATTAGAGCTAATCAACTTCACACAATTCTATGTGTTCTCTTCTTTTAAATTAAAAGCCATATAATTGCCAATAATGCAAGAAAACTTAATAATTAAATGTTACAAATTAATACCAAAGTTATTTTCAACCAAAGTATTTTATTAAATGTTCATTCTAAAAACTAAAATATTACATCATGTAATTTCAAAGGTATTTTGTTTATAAAATATATTATTTTGTAGCATGAAGTTGGTAGCAAACCATTTATACAAAAACAAACTTAAAGTTATAAATTAATACAAATTCTAAATAAATTTAAATAATCATAGACACACTATATTTTGAAATTCATGCTGTATTATATTGCTAAAAATTCTTTTGCGGTAGGTGAAATAATTTCTATGTATATTTTATCTCAATGCATTAGACAAGTAACAAAAATCTCTAACTAAACTTAATTACATTCCTCTTACCTGGGAAAATAGGAAGTCAGAGATCTAAGCGTGTGGCACAGCAATTCTTGAATAAGCCGTGTTAATGGTAATATATATAATATAGTGTCCCTATTCTGAGAGACGTTCGTTTTGCCCATAATAGGACATAACTTTACAACCCTCAGCCTCATTTATATATCCATGGAACACCCATGACCCTCATGATTCAAGAACCGCGTAGCCCATGTTAAGTTCCATTGACATTTTGCTTTGTCAAATATTGCTTCAGCGCGCAACTTAGATCCTAATAGTTTTCATGATGTCTGAAAATGGCCAGCGTGAGAAAGCCTCTACTGATTTTTTTTAATACAAGATGCAGTGAATGATAACCTCTGCTGAAGGTTCGTTTTACAAGATACAGCTGTTGTTTTACAATGATGCTAGAGTAAAGCTTCTACTGATGATTTGTTTTACAAGATACAGCTGTTGTTTTACAATGATGCTAGAGTAAAGCTTCTACTGATGATTTGTTTTACAAGATACAGCTGTTGTTTTACAATGATGCTAGAGTAAAGCTTCTACTGATGATTTGTTTTACAAGATACAGCTGTTGTTTTACAATGATGCTAGAGTAAAGCTTCTACTGATGATTTGTTTTACAAGATACAGCTGTTGTTTTACAATGATGCTAGCGTAAAACTTCTACTGAAGATTTGTTTTACAAGATACAGCTGTTGTTTTAGAATGATGCTAGCGTAAAGCTTCTACTGAAGATTTGTTTTACAAGATACAGCTGTTGTTTTACAATGACGCTAGCGCAAAGCTTCTACTGATGATTTGTTTTACAAGATAAAGCTGTTGTTTTACAATGATGCTAGCGTAAAGCCTCTACTAAAGATTTGTTTTACAAGATACAGCTGTTGTTTTACAATGATGCTAGCGTAAAGCTTCTACTGATGATTTGTTTTACAAGATACAGCTGTTGTTTTACAATGATGCTAGCGTAAAGCTTCTACTGAAGATTTGTTTTACAAGATACAGCTGTTGTTTTACAATGATGCTAGCGTAAAGCTTCTACTGATGATTTGTTTTACAAGATAAAGCTGTTGTTTTACAATGATGCTAGCGTAAAGCCTCTACTAAAGATTTGTTTTACAAGATACAGCTGTTGTTTTACAATAATGCTAGCGTAAAGCTTCTACTGAAGCTTTGTTTTACAAGATAAAGCTGTTGTTTTACAATGATGCTAGCGTAAAGCCTCTACTGATGATTTGTTTTACAAGATACAGCTGTTGTTTTACAATGATGCTAGCGTAAAGCTTCTACTGATGATTTGTTTTACAAGATAAAGCTGTTGTTTTACAATGATGCTAGCGTAAAGCCTCTACTAAAGATTTGTTTTACAAGATACAGCTGTTGTTTTACAATAATGCTAGCGTAAAGCTTCTACTGAAGCTTTGTTTTACAAGATAAAGCTGTTGTTTTACAATGATGCTAGCGTAAAGCCTCTACTGATGATTTGTTTTACAAGATACAGCTGTTGTTTTACAATGATGCTAGAGTAAAGCTTCTACTGAAGCTTTGTTTTACAAGATAAAGCTGTTGTTTTAAAATGATACTAGCGTAAAGCTTCTACTGAAGATTTGTTTTACAAGATACAGCTGTTGTTTTACAATAATGCTAGCGTAAAGCCTCTACTGAAGATTTGTTTTACAAGATACAGCTGTTGTTTTACAATGATGCTAGAGTAAAGCTTCTACTGAAGCTTTGTTTTACAAGATAAAGCTGTTGTTTTACAATGATACTAGCGTAAAGCTTCTACTGAAGATTTGTTTTACAAGATACAGCTGTTGTTTTACAATGATGCTAGCGTAAAGCTTCTACTGAAGATTTGTTTTACAAGATACAACTGTTGTTTTACAATAATGCTAGCGTAAAGCTTCTGCTCAAGATTTGTTTTACAAGATACAGCTGTTGTTTTACAATGATGCTAGTGTAAAGCCTCTACTGAAGATTTGTGTTACAAGATACATATGTTGTATTACGATGATGCTAACGCAAAGCTTCTACTAAAGATTGGTTTTACAAGATAATAATAATAATTTGGACATTGTATAGCGCCTAATCTTTAGAAGCTCTAAGCGCCTTACAATATTAGACAACATCTATAACATAAAAACATATATAATGATATTATTACAAAAAACAAACACCATGAAATTAAAACACATAAAAAAACATGTTGAAAATATTTAAGGTAGGAAATATTATTAGGTCTTTAAGTTTGTTCTTGCACTCGAAATAAGTGAGTTTTAAGAGCACTCTTGAATGATATCACTGTGTATTTGTGTCTAAGTTCAGTGAGCAATTCATTCCACGTTGCTGGGCCCTGGTATGCAAAAGAACGTTGTTCATATGACTTCGTTTTTGTAGTAGGAATAATGAGTATACGATTGTCAGAAGAGGAGCGTAAGTATCTTGCTGGTGTGTACACATGGGTGAAGTCGGATAGGTATGTTGGACTGGAGTCCGTCAGTGAAACGTAGCACAGAGAACAAAGTTTGTGTTTGATTCTGGATCGAATGGATAGCCAGTGTAGGGCATAGAGCAGCGGGGAGGTGTGCTCTGGTCATGGTACTCTAAGTATGATCCGAGCAGCTGTGTTTTGAACTTTTTGAAGTTTCTGAAGTAGATATGATCTATGACACTTGAGAGCGGTTGAGTGTATATAATGAAGAGAACAGGACCAAGAACAGACCCCTGTGGAACACCACAACATAGATTAACTGGGCTGGAGTGTGTCCTGTTGACCAAGTAGGACTTGAACCACAGTAAGGCTGTATCATGAATTCCAAATACATGCTGGAGACGGTGAAGTAATATATCATGGTCTATTGTGTCAAATGCCGCAGACAAATCAAGGAGGGTGAGGACTGTAATCTTTCCACTATTCAACGCAGAGAGAATGTCATTAACTACTTTTAGAAGAGTAGTGTCAGTACTGTGGCAAAGGCGATATGCAGATTGTACATTGCTAAAAAGACTGTTTGAATTTAGATGAGATACAAGCTGGGATAGAACAACCTTTTCTAAGATTTTTTATATGAATGGGAGATTAGAAACTGGGCGGTAGTTCTTTAAATCGTTATGGTCTAGTGTTGGTTTCTTCAGCAGAGGCTTTACAGTGGCAATTTTGAAAAATGATGTGAATTCCCCGGATGAGAGAGAGGTATTAATAACATCAGTTAGTGAATGCAATATTGGATCTAAGCACTCAAGCAGCAGTGATATTGGAATTGGATCAAGTTCACGTGACTCTGGTACACACTTTATCACGATTGTACGTACTAAATCCATAGTCAGGTTCAAATGATGCTAATGGTTGCCGCTTAGATTCTGTATTCCAACTGTATGGTGACAAGAGTCAATTGAAATTGTGTTGTCAAGCTTATCTCTAATGGTTTGTACTTTGTCACGGAAGAAAATTGCAAACAGGTCACGAAGGTCGACTAGAGGTAAGGTAGTTGGAAGTGGTGTACATTTGTCCCTTGACATTAGCTTGTTAGTAATCTCGAAGAGCACTTTGCAACTGGAACTTCCATGATCTTAGTACTGTAGTGGGCTGATTTAGCTGCATGGACTATGTTTGTGAAGTTCTTCTTAGCGGCTTCTTAGATTTGCTTATGAATAGTGAGTCTGGTGGAAAGTCAAAGCCTCTCAGCTTTACGGCGGTCTCTTTTAGCCTTGCGAAGCTGGTCCATAACACTGCTATACCATGGAGAACACTTTTGAGTTGATGCTCTGCACTTGGTGGCTGGGGCATGTTTGTCGAACAATGAACGCAGGCAGTTACTGAGTTTTTCTGTTGTAGGAGATAAGCAAGTTGTTACTTTTGCTTGGATGTCATGCATTAGTTTCTTTCTATTTATCATACGGAGGTTCCTCTTAGTAGCAGATAAAGGTGGAGGGTTAGGGACTGATACGTCAAGACTGCATACATTGCGGAGGTGATCTGATGCAAGTTCGTGGAATGCCAGGGAGGACCGTAGAATATTATATTATCATAAGATCCAGCTGTAACACTGACAGACTTTATTAAATGCATCACAGCAGAATCACATAATATAAAACTTCTAACAATCATTGTCTTTATTAGAATCAAATAATAAAAAATTCCAATAATGAACATCTTTGTTAAAATTATATAACTTTAATTTACAATTCCGAAAATCATACTTTCTAAAACTTCCTTAACAAATTACATCATAACATTAGCTTTCCAGATGTCAAGAACTATATAGTACATGCGAGATGTCCCCAGAACACACACACACACACACACACAAACACACACACACACACACACACACACACACACACACACACACACATATATATATATATATATATATATATATATATATATATATATATATATATATATATATATATATATATATATATATATATATATAAGGTTATGTATCTTGAATGCTTCAGCTCTGGCAATCTGGCAAACTAAACGACAATAGTGAAGTGCATTTTTACCAGAGGAGACCCTGGATTTTGTTTAAGATCATTGGGAATGATATTCTAAAAACACTACTGCACAATGTGTAAAAAGACGTTTTATACTAAGTCCAGTAGAATTCTGGCAAGTTATTTTTTGACGCTCGAAATAGACCATAAACTGTGAACAGATTTTGGAATTTGTAATTAGGATATCACGACCTTTGAGGGGAAGTTTGGCATTAAAGGAGACCAGAAACCAATGGAAATATTGGATAATAATAAAGGTACTATAGCAGTAAACCTTATTCTGAAGTATCATCTGCGACCGAAATGCCAATATTAAAATATTGGCCTATCTTCTAGGAGCTGAATTTCCGTGACCTCGTATGCAAAATTTCCGCGCCTATTCGGTTACTTTCGGGATGTGACGTCATAGTAGCGACTCCAGCAGCCCAAGTGGGAGTTGCCAGAGTAAAAGACAATACCGTTTTGCGTTGCTTACGGGTGTAATAAAACATTAAGAAAAGCCAGTGGACAACACTTTTTTTTTCTTTTCCGAAAGATAAAGGCATACTGAAAGAATGGATACATTATTACAGACGAGTCGATTTCAAAGCAACACCATACAGCCCTATGTGCTCGTTACATTTCTCAAAGAACTGTTACGACAGGGATTCTGAAAAAATGGCAGCTCAAGGATACGCAAATGCTAGGCTTAGACAAAAAGTTGGCTCTGTTCCAGACATAACGTTGAATATTTTAAATCCTGGGAAAAGTGTTGAACGTGCGAGTTACGCAAATAGGCAGAAGGCCGAGTAAGTGACCACAAAATGCAACAATCAATTCACAGATCTTTTATCTACACCAGCAGTGCTAAAAATAAATCGGATAGCCCGACACCCTGGGTCCCTCTGGTTTTAGTTCCGGCCCATCCTGTATTCAAAATGAGGTGCCCGTCAGGCTTGTCGAAACAAAAATTGTTTGCTTGAGGAAACTTTGATCGCGCTGGTGTAATTAGTAAATGTATTTTCAAGATGTTGACATGCATGCCTTAACATGGCACAATCTAAATCAAATCAATACTGTCCAAGGTGAAATTTAGATTTGATTTTAATCAAATGGAGGCTTTGCCAAAAATAATATTCTAAACCTGTCGTGTTTCGAGAAAACACAATTTTCAGTAATCTTATAAAAATTACAAATTTTTAAAAAAAATCATTGTATACATGTAGTATGTATAAACGGTAATCTGTAATGATTGGAACTGATATAAAATTATTCCTTGGGCAGTTTAAATAACAGCGATTAAAAGAAAAGAGGTCAAAGTTTCACATTAAATGGCTGACAATAGAAACTGGGGGGGGGACTACTGACCCAACCCCTTGCCCCAATGTGCGAGCGCCCATGGGACGTACCTTTTCTCCATGTGATACGCCTTATTATTCCCCCACGACAAGCCCATTTTGCATATTCTGGTCAGCTCTGGCTAAATTGCAAAATAGCTAAAGTTTTGATTTAAGTACGCAAACAATAAAGCCGATGTGACCATTCCGGTGGCCTAGTGGTTAGAGCGTCCGCCTCGGATGCGGGAGGTCGTGGGTTCGATCCCCGGCCGAGTCATACGAAAGACGTTTAAAATGGTACTAACAGCTGCCTCGCTTGGCGTTCAGCATTAAGAGGTTAGTGTTAGGACTGGTCGGCCTGGTGTCAGGATAATGTGACTGGGTGGGACATCATGCTACATGTCTGCGGCATGATGCCCCAGTGCTAGACATCACTATAAACTGCCACATTGCAGACATCGTAGCGATATGACTGAAAAATTGTTAAAGCTACGTTAAAAATCAAAATCACATCACATCACAATAAAGCCGATGTGACTGATGAACATATTCCATCCTTGCACTGATCTTGTGAAAAGGACTGCCCTTCGGACATACTTCAAAGAAACCCTGTTCGACAGTGTTTGTGTGTGTGTGTGTGTGTGTGTGTGTGTGTGTGTGTAAGCACCAGCAATTGATTGCCAAAATAAACGATGCCTATTTTGTTGTTACTTACGATGCCATGGACTTCAGGTTTAAGTCTTAATGCATGTAACACTGTTTGCTGAACAAAATATTTATTCAGAATTAGTTCTTTAGGGCCACATATACTGCATGGTATATTTTGTTTTATTCCTTTTAATTTAATTATGGTAATTAAACTTTACATATACGGTCGAGGAATGTCAGGTGTTAACTGGCCGAGTTTCTTTGGCGGAAATGGAGATGCGATTTTTGTTTGCAGAGAAAATTTCACAGGGATCATTCATTTAAGCTAATTGGTGACAATTGTATTCTTTTAATTTTGTTATACTATAGTACTGTTGTAGTTGTTTAAAAACATCTGAAATTTACTTGAATAATGTTTAATTTTCACGTTCTATTTACTGAAGAAAAAGAAAAAAAAGAAAAAATGTTGTGTGATATTAATTATTTCGTCCAGTGCCGGATTTAGACGTGTGTGCGTGTGATTTGAATTTTTAACGTAGCTTTAACAATTTTTCAGTCATATCACTACGATGTCTGCAGTGTGGCAGCTTAGACTGTGGATTGCATACGTTATATCTATTTATAAACGGTTTGGGGTTGGTTTTTTCTTCTTCTGACAAATGAAAATTGACAGACATAATGTAATTATCGGGACTTCGCTGCGAAAAATTTAGAGATATTACGAGATCGAGATGTAGATGAGGAAATACCCCCAAAATCAGTAGGTTTTTCTCCCGGCTTGAGAGTTGACAGGTATGAACTGTCCGGGCTTGTGGAATTTCAGTCAGGGCTTGAGTTTATTTAAGTCACCTGCCCGGGGCCTGTGCCTAAAAAATTATTTTAACACTGACCAGTACAGTACATAAACTATTATATCAGACTGCAGATTCAAGTTTTGAATGTGCAACCCAAATGTGGTCTCCTTCCGTCTGCCTCGCTCGCCAATGTTTATGTTTGTATTCGAGGACTGGCTAGTATTGCGTCACGGTACCACGTGATCTGTCGTCTCATTAAAACTCGGAAAAACTCGGCAATTTACGGAATCGTGGTATCTTCCATGCAATAAAATCACTACCCGCTTACGATATTTAATTTATAAAAACGTCAGTCGAATTAAAGTCTGTAGAGAATTACATACGTAGAAGGAAAATTTTGATTTCTAGTCTCCTTTAAAGCATTTCTCCGGAAACTAATTGTGAGTGGTGTTGGTATATCTCTTGAAAACTCAGCGAAGATGAAACATTGTGTGTTTTTCAAAACATTTAGATAAAGTTGGGGAACTTGATGCAGCTTGATAATTTTTTGCTAACGATTTATCACCTTGTTTAAAAACTGAGAACATATTGGCTAATTTCTGAAGAAGCTCAAGAGATTCAGGTATCAATACTTGTTTCTTATCATGGTTACAGTGGAAAGAGCAGTAGCTTGAGCTGATAGTATGAGCATTTTGGTGAGATTTCATCTAGTGTGTCATTAACATCCTCTAAAATATCAGTAACACATACATAAGGAATCTGGAATCTGGACTCGACAAAATCTATAAGGTGTGAAAAATATTGTGATAAGGAAGAATATATTCCATGTATTGAAGTTAATTATGTGAAAAGGTATTCAGGTCGCATGCAATATACCATGGCTCAGTACAAGTATATATATGTATATATATGATTCTTCGTTTTAATTAAATAACCCAAAGACTGTAAATGTTCAGTAAATTAAATCAATTCGAACTGTTACCGTCTACTTCACTATCACTTTCCTACGATATTTCACAACTTAATTATGCTGCTGATAATGATGATGGTTTTGACGATTACGGTGTAATTGGTAATCATGATGATTATTATTGTTATTGTTTTTATTGATCATCATGATGAATAATCTGCTTCTTCAATAGCGTTGCCATTACTACAGTATCATTTGTCACTTCTCTTTCTTGTCTCGCCCATGTATAAATATTTCACTGCATCATAAATACTGGAAAAGGGGACTGGACACTGGTTCTAACATCTTAGAACTGTCTTGCCCGAATATTTCAGCAATATATTCTGAATAATGAATTTTTTATGAACCGAAATTAATGAAAAGATTAAAATATCATAACGTCAGTAAATGAATGAACTATCAACTAATTTCAAATGGAAATCAATATATCCCTTACTGAACCTAAACAGCTAACTGAAACTGAGAAAGCAATTGACTGCTAAAGAAAAGCACCTTGAGCGCATCATGTACCATAGCAGCAGGGAGGGCGAACAACCTCTAATTGGTTCACCTGTATTTTCGCAAATTAAGACCTCCTGGGGATTGCAAAAAATCGTAAAACAAAAATGCGATACTCTGCGTAAGACAACTCCGTCGATGACAAATTGGCTTACCTGTTATCGCTGATAGGTTTTTTTTTCTTCGATGCGATTTAAAGAAATACGCGATAAAGTCGGTGACTCATTGAGAGCGTCGCCCTCCCTGCTGCTCTGAATTAAAAAAATTGCTATACCAAATAATGGTACACTCGGAATCCTACACAGCTAGACTAGCTACAGAGCGAGAACAAGCACTTAAAAAATATATCCCTGTAAAAGACGATTTCAAAAAAAATGTGCAATCGCGACAGGAAGCACAAGTTGAGTACGCAGCGGAAACGGAACAGTTGTTTAAACCTATTACCGCGGTTACTGGAGATGTTTTAACTTCTATCAGCGGAAAGTCTTATTCAAGTATTAAAAGAAACTGCTGAAAAATAGCTGCAGCTCAGCCTCAACTTGAAGGTGTTGTTGGGGAACTTGAAGATGTTATTGAAGAACCAAAAAAGAAAAAAAGAGAGTTGATTTTAGGGAAAAATTACTGAAGCGGGTATAAAAGAAATTAAAAATTTTAAGACAAAAACCCACCGGGAAATAGCCAAATTTGGTGAGTTTGCTGCCGAAAGATTTAATACCAGAGATGATATTTTAAAACTCAAATATACTAAAGTAGGTAGAGACACGTGGGCTGATTGGTTGTATAAAATAAATCTAGGTGAATTGAACAAGGAGAATACTGATTATAAAATTTATTCGCAGGCGATAAAGGATTATAATAGGAATAAAAAAGAACGACAAGAAGAAGAAAAAGAACAAAAGAAAAAAGAAGAAGAAAAGGAACGAGAACGTCGACGAATATCACTGACAGAAAAGAAGGAATATCAACAAGAAATACGAGAACAAAAGAAAAAAGAAAAGGAAGAGAAAAAAAGAAAAAATATATCAGTGTTCCGCATAGTGAGGTTTCTTTTACACCTGAAGAAGAAGAAAGTGAGATAAAACAGGAGGAAGATTCTTCCTATCGACTTCCTAAGCCACTGCAACAAACAGAACAAGAACAATTCTGGGGTGATTTACCAAGGAACCCCGTAGAAATGTTTACCAAATCTGCCATAGGACGTATTCGAGGAGATTTAAGAGACCGTATACAATCTATTGCTGTGATCTACCAACCTAAAAATTATTTAAAACCTGAGTATCATGGAAAAGTAACACGCGAACAGTGGCCTGCTGCATTATATTTTGCTTATAAAGGATTACCTATTGACCTAGATAGACCCGGTTACTTGAAATTTATGAAAGTCGTCGAAGAAATACGACAATCACCACCATATTCATAATAACCCGCTACTGGTAGTGGATTGGGAAGTATTCCCTGTCCTGATAGTACTTTCAATGACGTTTCGCGGTTAGAAGTTATCATCGGAGGAAAACGCGCTGGAAATAACTCACCAGAGATAATTAATGAAGCAGCTGATATCTGTCGGCGATTGTTTCAAGATGGTGTCATGGATGCTGGTATTTACCGAGAACTCGTTGACGAACTCGTTGATGATTACAGCGATTAAACAATAGCAAATAGCATAGCATGGTCATATATAACCGACATACACCTGTGCAGATCAGAGCAGTAAACTTACGATTACCAATCTATAGAGCAGCTTACGGAGACGGACTTGGTGATGTAACTCAACGATTATTTGCAGGGTTAGCACCAAAATTGGGTCCTCTTGCAAAACAATTATCGATGAAAGCTATTAATGTGGTTAGTGAAAAAGCTCCTGGTGCAATTGTTAGTGCTGCTGGTAAGGCGCTCTCGGCGATCAAAGAAAGACTATCACGGTTAATAAGACGAAAATCAACACCGGTGAAATTACCGAGTACCGAAATTATGCCCGCGGAGGTCAGTAAGGTGATAAATGATGCTGCAAATCAGAGACTAGCAGCGTTAGAATCTGACGCACAAAAAAAAATATAACAGCAAATTTAATAGCAGGAAGTGGACTTCGTGTTCGACGAAGATAATCAGTATTTGAAAACACACGCAATAGTATAAAATGTTCAAATACATATCCGATATAGCATTTAACATAGATGAGCCAGTCCCTAAAGATAAATCAGTGCGTGATTATCAATTTTATTCCTATGATGCAAAAACCTCAAATCAACGAGGGCGTATCGAACTTCAAGTTCATGATACAAGTAGATATTTTCTGCCATCTGAGGCGTTTATTGAAGTAGAAGGTGAGCTTGTAAAGAGGGATGATACTGCATACGATGCTAATCTTCGAGTTGGTTTTGTCAGTAATGGGATTATGGCGTTATTTAGCAGCGCCACTTACATGATTGATGGAAAAAATATTGAATCGATTCAGAATGATGTCGATGTTGCTACAACAATAATTGGTCTAGCAAGATACTCTGACGATTACATAAGATCAGCTGGTCCATCAATGATGTTTGCTAAAGATGTCACTGACAATGCTAACCATAATCAATATATTAAGTTACTTGCGCCACAAAATATTTCGAGTGCTAATCAGGTAGAAGCTGACCACCCAGACCGTGAAATTAGACCAGATGATGCGTTTGAAATTATAAAAAATATTGCCCCGACTTTCAACATGGGATTTGCAACACGCCAAGCAATGTTGTCAGGAAATAGAAGAAATTTTTCATGCGCGATTCCACTCTCTCATATCTTCGGATTTTGCAGGGATGTTAGAAAGGTTATCTTTGGAGCTAAACACACAGTTGTGTCCGTAAGAAAAACTGATGACAATGATGCAATCTGGCGAGGGCTTGGTGCTGCTGGTGATGATAATGTTGGTATGGTAAAAATAACGAAACTATCACTGTGGATGCCGGTATTAACTCCATCGATCACAGAAGAACCACGATTACTTTCTTTTATGAATCAAGGTGGTAAATTATTGCTATCGTGGATTACAGCAACCACAGACGCCATCCAAAGTACCGTCAGAGATATATTTACTTGGCATATAACATCACAGCAGGGTGTTTCTGCGCCACGACATATTTTTATTGCGCTGCAAGATATGCGTCGAGTGAATAATCAGCAACGATCTCATATGATATTTGACAAACTTGACGTTACCGAGGTTTCGTTGAGAATAAACGGGCAACAAGAACCATCCGAAGACATATTATTAGATTTCAACAATAATCATGTAGCGCGCGCATATCATCGCTGGCTGATATTCTTGACGCGTAACATAAATATAGATACTGGGACGCAAATATCACAGTTTGATTTTACAAATTTGTATCCGATTTATTACTTTTCGCTGGAGCATCTTGATTTATCCAAGCAGTCTGTTGTTGATATTCACTTCCGAGCTCGTGTTGGTACCCCACCAATTACCGCGGTTGGTCCGCCAGTTGTTCATGGTCCTTACAGAGCAATTGCTGTTATACTTAGTGATAAGGCAATGTTACTTGAAGGTATTAGTGGCCGAATGAGAATCATTGATGCACCAGTGGAAAACATGTAGTTTTCAAAGACAATTAGATCAATCGCGTTTATTATAAAATGTCATATAGTCACGTTAATGTTACTTTGACTTCTGGTCAGATAAAGAAATTACAATCGCAAAAGTATGTGGGGCGGCGATAACACTAAAAAATGATCAAATCTCTGTTGGTGGTCCAAACAAGTTATCGCTGACTAAAACCCAAATAAAACATTTCAATAAAGCAAAGCAAGGAAAAACCGGAGTTCAACTTGATTTCGCTCCCAAAGCTATCAAGGAGCAGCAGGGGGGGCGAATCGGACATTTTGTCCAATCGTTATTTTGCTTAATTATTACTTTCTGCACTCAACGATCTAGTGTCGTCAGCGCCTGGTAAAAAAAAAACGACGTCGGTCCATCCTACACGATGGTGACGTCATTTGGTTTAATTAACACCTTCTGCGCGCCGATCCCCAGCGTCGTCAGCGTCCGGTAAGCACATCGACGACCGCGTCGATGTCATCGCCCCCCCCTGCTGCTAAGTGGTTATTTACAATGAAAATTATTTACAACTAACCGAATATTTGGTCAAGTCCGATACGATATCGTGTCCGAGGATCATGTAAATTTATCGTTACAAATCCATGTGGGGTCGACTGAGCATGACTAAAAAAGTTTCGAAAACCATTAAAGTCCATGTCACCGCCACACCATGTCTGCCAAATATTTCGTAGCGTGTGTGTATCAACGCCGTTGAATACAGCAAGAATATTACAGTTGTCTCTAATTACTTTTGGAATCTGAGTGTATCGTTGAGTGACATATATCACGTCAGTGTTTTTATGCCTGCCTCTGGAAAATATCCTAGCTGGGTTTTTTTGATTGTCTAACATAACATCATCGTACACGACTAGATTGTTAACGTCGCCATCAATATCATCAATACCCGGTGCATCATTGATATCTGTAATAAACTCGATGACATTTTTTTTAGCGATCGCTGATGCATTCTCGTTGAAATCTTTCAACACCTCGTAGCATCGTTGATCATCTACGCTAGGAGCAACCAAATACAACTTATCCCACTTCATCCATCTCATTATTAAATTGAGTAACAATTGCGTCTTGCCGGATCCAGATGGTCCGATGATAATCATCCGGATCGAGTTTGGTAACGCTGCAACATGCTTAACTGGTTCTCTTGTTTTAGTCGCCGAAAAATCAATTATATTCATGTCTCTATACATAAATTATGGATCTATATTGTGTAAAGTGTAGAGTGCGTACTGGCACAAATGATATGACAACCGTTACAACAAGAAATAACAGATCGGCCCTTACTGGCAAGTGTGCACAATGCGGTACAAAGAAATTTCGATTTATTTCTATTAGACCCGGAGATGTTTTTAAAAAAAGCGAGGAGGTGATATTGCAGCCAAGTTATCAAAACTCCCCGGAACCCCGTGGGCAAAGTATCCAGGAGAAAAACACCTCCCAGGATATAGCTACTGTGGCCCCGGAACGCGATTAGATATTAGACTCGATGATCAAAATCAGCCGCGACCCGGTGAGTACCCAATAAACGCTATCGATAAGGCGTGTCATGCTCATGATGTTGCTTACAAAAGTAGCGATCTGCAACAGCGTCATATCGCGGATGTAAAATTAATTCACGCGTTAAATGCTATTCCTGATAAATCATTCAAAGAAAAATTGGCTTCATGGTTGGTAAAATCGGCTATGAAAGGTAAATTAATGATTGGAAGCGGAGCTTCTCGCGCTGGTAATTGAAAACGCTAGCGTTTATAATAACAACATGGAATCCATCTATTATTCTCCGAGAGGATACTGGAAGGGGAAGTCCGCAATTGGTAAGCTTGCAAGCGCTGCAAAGGTAACAAAGGCCACTGCGGCTAATTGGTTATCCAAACAGGCTATATGGCAAATCTATCTACCGCCACCTAAACAAATCAACTTTTCGCGCTTTGATGTCAGCGTACCCAATGAAGTTCATCAGGCTGATATACTATTTCTGCCGCATGACAACGGTTACAAATACGCGCTAACCGTAGTTGATGTTGCGAGTCGATACAAACAAGCGGAGCCGTTAAAAACAAAGTCAGCAACTGAAGTAGCCGATGCGTTTGAGCGGATTTATCGAAGGGGTCCTCTGCGCTGGCCAAATCTATTACAAGTTGATCCTGGTAGTGAATTTCGCGGCGCTGTTCTATCAACGCTGAAACATCATAGCGTCGCGATACGACGAGGTCATCCTGCGCTACATCGTGATCAGGCAATTGTTGAACGATTCAATCGGACTCTCGCTGAACGGTTATTTGGATATCAATACGCGAAGGAATTCATCCAAGAAAAACGATCTCGTGAATGGGTTAAAAGGTTGCCAGGTGTAATTGCCGCGTTAAATAATGAGATTACCCGAGCAATCAACATGAAGCCCAGCGACGCGATTAAAGAAAAGTATATACCCGGAAGATCAAAAATAGATAGCGTTTCCAAGCCGATTCTCGGCGATGTCACTGTTAGATATCTGTATGAACCAGGAGAGCTTGAAGGCGGTAAAAAAAGAGCTACTGATCCTATCTGGAGTGTTACCACACATAACATATCAACGATAACACGATCAACTGGTAGACCACCGATCTATAGACTGGATTCAACTGCTCCTCAGCGTGGATTTACACGCGAGCAACTACAAGTGATACCTGACGATACTCAATTACCCCCGCGTGGTCTTAACTAGCGCCGTTGCGTCTATTGCACTCAAGACAGGTCAACCTCACATTGTTTTTGACATGACCGAGACTGTTATCGATCCTATCCACGGTAAATTGGCGAGTGTCTTTATCCGAATAACGCCAACTCATTATACAATTGCAACTCGCGCAGTGATTATTCTGTTGTTGTCGTAGCGAGATTATTAATTCGGCATCAATATCAAAACGCCGCTGTTTTTTTTTATCCTGTTGGCGGTAACCCGAGAGTTTTCTATCAATGACGCTTGCATCGATGGTGACTTTGTCGTTGGTGACTCCGTCACTGACTTCGTCAACAACAATTCTTCGAAGTTGATTTATCCTTCGTACTCTGGACACTGCAAGATAGACTAGATTCGACCATTCGATGCGATTATCAACTATCCAAACAATTGTGTCCGTGATGGTTAGTCCCTGCGAGGAATGTATTGTTGTTGCGTATCCTAGCGTCCACGGGGATTTATCAGCACGTAGCGCGTCCTCGACGACGCTGATATCAACGAGCACGATATCATTCAGCACGAGAATTTGTTTTTTTGCCCCCGACGCTGTCGGGGCTGGAATTTCAACTTCAATGTTCTGCCGCCGTGTGTCCGCGGGTCTATAACATAACGGCACTGGACGCGTTGGAAATCTTTCCTTATGCAACGTAAACAACTTCCGCTGAAGTGTGTCTCTGACTATCTTTCTACTCGCTACAATTAAATCGTTTGGTCTCCATGTTTCCCAGAATTCATTTAACGGCGTTTCCGGAATCACCTCGCGAATTATTTCACATTGAATTCTATCCGGCTGTAATCTGATTAGTTTTTTAACCTCGCGCAGTTGTTCATCAAGTGCTCGGTAATCAGTATCGGTTTCTTCATAATAGTCCACGAACCCGCTCAACCAATCATGTGGACCCTCGCCGACAAATGGTGGTGGTTGGCCATGGTCCCCACACATGATTACCGCTGTATTCGCGCGCAGCAACCACTCAAGAAACATTTGTAAAGTATCTAACGAAACAGTACATATCTCATCCCAGATGATAATGTCGGGAATAAATTTTTCCCCCATTCGATCAGGAGTCCACTCACCACCGCTGTATCGAAAAAAGCTGTGATAAGTAACGGCGTCAACATTTCGTTGTTTTATCTCTCGCGCTAGTCTATGGGTCGGTGTAAGCACGATCATACTTGCCCGCGTTCGAAATAATTCAATTGCCCGAGTCGTCTTTCCTGACCCGCCACAGCCGCTTAAATAAACCGTCTTGTGTCTACAAATTGGATCAGAACACGGTGGTGCATTAGACCATTCTGATAATTTATCACCGCGTAAGTAGTCGTTCTCAACGGTGACATCTGCTGACGGGGAATAATCGCGTCGTATTTCATTTTTAATTCTCCATGTACCCCAACTCTCGTCCGGACTAGTAAACTCGGCTACGTTTCCCTTATACGCTACGTCTATATAAAATGAATCAACGGCTACTCTAACCGCGGTGTCGGGAAATCTATTTATCATCGAGAATAAATTGATAGCGGCGTAACCCAGCATAGACGCCCTCAAATGCGGGTATGCCGGGCTGTCTCCATCGCTGTAGGTAACAACTGTACCCAACTTTGTTCCATTGGACAAGAAAGCTGTTTTGCAGTTCACGTATCTATTTTTTGCCACTGCGTCCTTGATTACGAAATCATATTCTGCGTCATCTATAATCAGCCGTGAGCAATATCGTTTGTAGTCGTGGTTTTTTCCACCTTGTGTGAACTTACCGATTATTCTTCTACCGAGATCTTTTGCCTCGCGGTTTCGTTGGTTGAATATCCTCCTGGACCATTCGATGATATATTCCTCGTCGGCATCAATGTTTTTTCTGGACTCGTCAATTATGCTATCTAGATGCTCCGGTTCTGGTAACCAGACTTCAGTCTGTGCCCGGTATGATATAATCGCGTCACTGACAATCAACGAAACTAGCATTTTACAATCAATCATATACCGTAGCAGCGCTATTGGCAGCCACTTCTTTTCAGCCATGTGTCTACCGATCCAAATATAGCAACAGCGATGGAGTCCTGCCGCGAATTCAAATGATACTATGCGAGCGAATCCGGTTAAATCAAAATCAGGCAGTGGTCCATTAATAGCAACACGAGTCATTTCATGACTGGGGTGTCCAAATCGTTTGAAATACTCAGCGGCGGATCCATACCCGAGAAAACTCGCTGGATAACAGGCAACCATATCAACCGAGATCATAGCGTCGCGGTTGTATTCAGTGTTCCATAATCCACCGTGATAATACTCCAAACAACTGGATTGTACATCCGGCAGAAATTCCTTGCGCGTTGGTCTCCACGCATTTTTCCTTGCTGCAACATGAGCTACAACCGATGGAATCGTAAAACAATTTGTTAGCAGTTGTTCATCATGCTCTTCAAATTCCATGGCGGTTTTTTTCATCCTGTTGTGAAATGCTTCAGTGCGATATAATTCGCCGTTTGGTCTTACAAACTGATCAAAGGTATCCGCATCGTTTTCAGCGCTGCGAAGTAACCACATTGATACAGGGTCGTTTTTACACAAGTAGGCAATAGCATCAAATAGTTTCCTCTCCGCGAGAAAACCGTCCTTGGAGAATTGTTCTCCCAGGAATTCTTCGGGTATATACTTTACTGTTCTATCCCGTGGAAATATTGTGATCGCGGGCGTCCATGCGTGTTCGTTATGATCAATAATTTTGATTGGGGCTCCCTTCGATTTATACTTCGATTCGTATAATACTTCACCGGTTATCGTTGTAACGGTTATTGGAAATCTCAACGACGTTTCTAATCTCGCTATGTCGCTGATGGTTGCTCCACGCTCTTTTACGGTTAGTTCCCACTGGTTGATTTTGCTACGTCGTAAATCAGTCAATTTGTTTCCTCGACATGCATTTGTAAAATGCTCTATTATTCGTTCTGCTACACAATTTATCCCCGTTGACTGTTTCATCGGTTTCAGTTTTCCGATATCAGGTTTCTTATTTAACGGGTATATTCCATAAACAACTGCTGTTTCAGGATACGCTCGTTCATAGTATGGTCTGTCAATTCCGGTTAACAACCCCGGCTTGGAGTCGCGGCTGACAATGACTGTTTTCTTGTCGCTGAGAACTGGTTCAAATTTATCACGTATGATCCAATCGCCTGATTCCACCCGGACAATGAATTTTACTCTGAAGAAATACCTTTTACTGTCAAGTTGTGATATTATCATTGCTGCGCGGTTGTCGTTCATGGTAGCATCAACAACACCATCAATTCGAAATGTTGACCAACTATGAGATGCACAATCACGTTTGAATTCATTGATACAATCGCGTATTTTATTCAACAGGGTTTTATCGTTTATTAACGCTTTTGGTGTGTCCTTGAGGACTCTATCGAGATTGAACTTAATATTTTTCCAGGGCTTAATTACTGCTAATCTCTCAAACTCATCCATATAATTAAAACAAGTATTTAAATGAAAGAATATAGTATAATGAATCACTGCAAATGGTTGATGATTGGGTCGACAACCCCGTGCAATAAATCATGTAGAGGTGAATTCTGCGGGTATCATTTACAAAGCGTTCGTAATGGTTCTCTTGGCCCCCTCCCGTGCTTGGTTTGTCACGTCGGTGTAAGAGGAAAATCGCAGTTGTGTATTAATTGTGGCGGAAAGCGATACAGGGAACTAAAACGCTATTATGACAAGCGAATTAAAAACGCCGTCATTGACCCCACCGCCGATTTCGTCATTAAAACCCCCCAAGACTACGTTGAAAGATTCATAATTAAACCAAATAATAAATTAGACAAGTAGTATTATTATACAAATGGACCAAGAATTTCAGCCGCATCCCCTGGTCGTCAATTACGAGGCATCTCGCGACGGCATTGTTAGAAATCGTAGACTGAAGAAGCCGGTTGGTACCGTAAGTAATCAGGGGTATTTGATGTTTGGTGCCGGAAAAAAGAAGTATTATGTTCACAGGATTGTATTTGAAGCATTCAACGGATTAATCGAAAATGGGCTTGTGATTGATCATATTAATAATAATAAGACTGATAATTCTCTTACAAACTTGCAAGCTATCTCGCAAAGTCAGAATACCAAAAAAGGCCAAACCGGTAAATACCCAAAGAAAGCAAAACCCGTAAAGTCATTTGATACAACAACTCACGAGGAAAAAATATTTCAGTCGATGAATGAGGCAGGAAAATATTTTGACATTTATATCGCCTCAATACGATTTGTTGCAGAAGGAATACAGAATTCAGCGATCTCAAAAAAGACCGGGCATAGAATTCGATTTTCATATATAACAGAAATCAGCGAGTGACAAGGTCACCGTGACGAAGTCACCGGCGCCTATGGCGCTGACGAGGTCACGTCTAACGAATTATTAAACACCTTCGGAATTGATACACGGGGTTTCATTTTTCTTTTTATTTAAAAACAAGATGTTTTATAAGAATAATGAATATCGAAGACATCAATAATATATTAGCCGAGATTTCAAAATTAAAAAATCAAGGAATTGAATTATCTGATGGTCTCGACAGTGAAAAAATATTATCCGATTATGAGATTATTAACGAACAGTCGAAACGGGGGCGTTTTACCCTGGCCCGCGAGTATTTTTTTATAAAACGATTACAACATACGATTAATGAGAACCTGTACCACAATGACGCAAATGCATTCATTGGACTATTTACTGCCGTTGAAATAATACGAAAAAAACTCGGACGTGTTTATGAACGACGCCGGGAGATTTCTAGTAAGATCAAAAACATTAGAAGGATTATAGACGAAAACTCCGGCGAGAAATTAGAAATTGCTTCGCAATTGCAATAATGGTAGGCGAATCACTTACTACTCGGCTAGCCAGAGAGCGGCTAGCAGCGCTTAAAAAGTTTATACCGTTACGAGACAGGGTCCGAGAACAACTTCAAACGCGGCAGCAACTACAAACCGATTTTACTGTTGGAAGCGAACAACTCTTTGCCCCGGTAACTAAAGCGACCAAAGATGTTACGGCGGCAACTGTACCCGTTCTTGGTGCGCTTGAAAAGATAGCAACTCAAACCGAACAAACAAAAAGGTCTTTAGAAACACTTCCTGCAAAAATAGCGGCTGCTACAACACGGAGGCCACCACCACTCGCTATAACCGAACCACAAGAACCTTATGTTACAATGGCCGATGAAGAAGAACTAGGCGCCACCGCAAGAGAACCAGAAGAAGAAATACCCGAAGAAACACCAGAAGAAGAAATACCGGAAGAAAAAGAGGGGAATATACCCCGTATTGTACTCAAGAAGAGCACAATAGATGAAATTAGAGGCTTCAGCAACAGGGAAGAATTAATTAATTTTGCTGCCAACAATTTTGCTAAGAGCATACGAGATAAGAAGCATATCAATAGCGGTTACGAGAAAAATATAAAGTCGTTAAAGGATTGGACAAGAATGGTGTATTTAGCGAGTAAACATAAAGAAGCATTACCACATCGTGGTGATCCCGATTACGATGAATTCCACAAGGAAGTTAAGAGTATAACACCAAAAAAAGGAAAAGGATACTCTGTTGGTAAAGAATCCTACGGCGTTACCTGTCCTGGTAGTGTTCTCAGTGATATATCACGGCTAGAGGTACTAATTGGAGGAAAACGAGCCGGAAATAACTCTACGGAAATAATCAATGAGGCCGCTGATATTTGCAAGCGGTTATTTACAGGCGGTATTATGGACATTAATGCATATCGAACGCTCATAGACGAGCTCGTGGATGATTAATTGGAAAACTGGTGTTTTAATAAGGATGATCATACACTACAACCATGATAAACCAGAACTCGTCTACGTGGTAAACTCGCGATTGCCTGTTTACCGCGCGTACTATGGAGATGGTCTCGGTAGCACCATTGCGGGGTTATTTACAAGAATGGCTCCAAAAGTAGCGCCGTTAGCCAAACAATTAGGAATGAAGGCTATTGATGTTATTCGTGATAAGGGTATTAGTGCTATTGGAGATGTTGCCGGAAAGGCGCTTTCAGCCGCGCGGGACAAACTAATGTCGTTGGTGAAATCCAGGAGAAAAAAACAGAAACCACCGGTAATGCCATCAACGACAGTGATGCCTGCAAATGTCAGTAAAGTAATAAATAACGCCGTGGAAGAAAAACTAGAGTCGTTGGCGACGACTCAGTCGTTGGCGACGAAGCCATCAATGGCTGAGCCATCCGCCGATGCGGCAACCAACGCGCTCATGAACGCGATAGCGGGGAGTGGTTTAAATTCAAAGAATTTACGACGAAAAAATCGCAATTGAAAACATCAACATGATAAATAATAGAATGTTTGCGCGAACCGCTGATCCCGCGTTTGATATGGACGCCCCAGTGCGCAGGGATGATTCTGTCCGTGATTATCAATTTTATTCTTATTATGCAGCGCAACCCGACCTACGATCGCGAATTGAACTTCAAGTCCAAGATACCAGTAAATATTTTTTGCCGTGTGAAGCGTTTATCGAAATCGAGGGAGAACTCGTGACAAATGCCGCCGATAATACACCATACGCAGATGACCATCGTGTTCGAGTTGGCTTCGTCAACAACGGTATCATGGCGTTATTTGAGAGCGCCAGATATCTTATTGACGGGCGAGAAATTGAATCAATAGAACGCGAGGTTGATGTTGCAACAACGATAATTGGGTTGGCGAGATACTCGGATGATTATACAAGATCGGCGGGCCCATCTATGATGTTTTCGAAGGACACCACCAATAACGCTGACCATCTTCAGTACGTTAACGTGCTGGCGGAAAGAGATACCGCAGTTGACCCACAGGCTGAAGCAGCCAATCCAGACCGCAGAGCAAGACCAGGCGCTAATTTCAATATTATAAAAAGTCTTAACGATAATTACAATCTAGGATTCGCAGCACGAGTAGGAATGTTGCAAGGACCACGCCGACAGTTTTCATGCGCGATTCCACTCCATCACATATTTGGATTCTGCAGAAATGTCAGAAAAGTTGTCTATGGGGCTAAGCATGCAATCGCGCTGACGCGAAGGGGCGATGATAACAATGCAATATGGCATGCTGCTGGCGTCGCTGCCGGTAAAGTCATTTTAACTAAAATGGCATTGTGGATGCCGGTGCTGACTCCATCAGTTACCACGGAAGCACGATTGTTAGCATTTATGGAACAGGGAGGGAAATCGCTGTTGAGTTGGCTAGCGGTAACAACTGATGCTAAAGAGGATAACGTCGCCGATACGTTTACATGGCACTTGGCGTCAAAACAGGGTGTTTCAGCCCCGCGTCATATATTCATAGCGCTGCAGAATAGGGAACGATTGGGCAGTCAAGAACGCAGCCATATGATATTTGATCAATTAGGAGTCAGGGATGTTTCGCTGAGAATAAACGGACAACAGGAACCATCCGAGGATATACAGCTTAATTACGGCGACAACCATATCGCACGTGTGTACCATCGATTGCTGTCGTATATGGGTCGTGCTCAAAACGTCGACACTGGTTTGCAAATATCACAACTTGATTTTAAAAACCTGTATCCGATTTATTATTTTTCGCTGGAACATCTTGATTTAACGAGACAATCCGTCGTTGATATACACTTCCGAGCTCGTATAGCCCCGGGTGGTGTTAATTATAGAGCGGTTGCTGTCATTCTCAGCGATAAATCAATGCTGCTAGAAGGTGTTGGTGGACGAATGAGAATCATTGATGCACCAGTGGAAAACATGTAATTGAAAGCACAAACGCGTTTACAATAAAATGTCGTATAGTGTAGTCAGTGTAGAGTTAACTGATGGTCAAGTCAAGAAATTACGATCAAAGTCGGCTAAGCAATGCGGGACCACAATAACGCTGAAGCCGTCGCAGATGGCGGGTGGTAATCATAAGATATCGTTGACGGCGCGTCAAATAAAACATTTCGATGATGCGATGAAGAATAAAAAGGGTGTTCAAATAGATTTTTCAGCCGCAGCAATTAAAAACATGGAAAAGACCGGTGGGATATTTCCGCTGTTAGCTGCGATTCCGGCATTGATTGCCGCGGCCGCACCAGCAGTGGCTAAGGCGGCGGCGTTGGGGGCCGTTGGTACCGCGGCGGGGATGGCATTGAAGAAGGCAACCGGGAAAGGCTACAAAAAAAAACGATCCGTGGCCGGAAAGGGTCTAAGACTACCGGGAACCCCGTATTCATGGTACTCGGGAAAGGGTCTAAGACTACCGGGAACCGTTTATTGACTCGGGAGTCTATGACTCCTGAGTCTATGACTCCCATGTCTAATTTTGATTTAATAGACGCCGCAAACGCGCTAGCGATAAAAAACTTCAGAGGTGTTTTTATGAGGGATCAATTACCGGCGACCCCAAGGAATACTGAAACAGGCATAATTAACCTCGATGGGTCCGCCGGAGCGGGAACTCATTGGGTTGCGTACGCGATTGATCCGCGTGCGATCGTCTATTTTGATTCATACGGGTTAGCCCCGCCAAAAGAGTTCATGCGGTATATCAGGGCGTGTTCAGCCCGGGCGTGTTCAGCCCGGGCGTGTTCAGCCCGGGTTTTTTATTCCACGCTGCCAACACAGCAGTTAAGTGACCCACCGATATGTGGCCGTGAAGTATTGAACGTACTCGCGGCGATTTCATCATCGCGAAAACCACCTCATGTGGTTGTAAACGAATACACTAGTGGGAAATTTAGAGACAATTACATTAGATAATAATGATTGATATTTGGGGACGACCGGTTTCGGCGCTGAAAGAATCCACGGAAACGGCCGCCGCCGACATAAAAAAACTAATTGAGGATGAAATCGCTGATATGTTGAATCTAACAAGTGTTGACCCGGGCGAAATAGTTGTATTTCAAGACCGCCAGGGTAAATTGAAATCCGGTAATGTGTCACTGAATGACGTTTTAATACGACAGCGTGATGCCGCCGAGAACACTATCGCGCTGTATACCAGCGACGGACGACTCAGACCAGGTAAACATATAGTGGAGATAGAGAGAATAATAGAATTAATCCGAGACGGTACTATAAGGTTGAATGAATCCGTGATCGAACTTGACGCGCAGGTGAAAAAATCTGTCACCGATATACAACTCACTGCCGCTAGTTTTTTCGGGACCCCGACGGTAACCGAACCGAATCTTGCAACAATAAAAAATACTATTTCGGAGTTTACAACGCTGTCGGGCCAATTTTACACGTTACGAAAAAATGTTAACAGGATCGATGACAACTTTGATAAATTCTTTGGTAAAAAAAATACCAAGCTGGATGAAATCACAACAACTATAAATGATATCACTGCGTATGGACAGGAAATAGAAACAATCAAAACTGATGTTGCAACGAACAAAAGGAGTGTAGACGCGCATGAACGGGAAATAGAAATAATCGGCGCTAATGTTGCAACGATCATAAATAATGTAGACTCGCATGGACGGAAAATAGAAACAATCAAAACTGATGTTACAACGATCATAAATAATATGGACACGCATACACAGGAAATAGGAACAATCAAAACTGATATTGAAGCGAACAAAAAAAATATAGACGCATATTGGCGGGGAATAGGATTAATTAAAACTGATGTTGCAGCGAACAAAAAAGGCATAGACGTGCATACATATGAAATAGAAACAATCAAACTTGATGTTGCAGCGAACAAAAAAAGTATAACCGAGAATACACGGGAAATAGAAACAATCAAAACTAATGTTGCAGCGAACAAAAAAGATGTGGACACGCATATACAGGAAATAGGAACGATTAAAACTGATGTTGAAGCGATTAAAGACGGACTACCGAGAGTAGCAGAGCAATTCGAAAAAATAAAAATCCCTCATGAGAACATCATCAACACAGTATACACAATTCGGCATGGATCATTCGATTGGACTCCTACACAGAATACAGTAAATATCACCGCAACTGTTAAGGGCATTTATCGATTGACACTGGTTTCAATGATGCAGTTTAATATATTATCGTCGAGTTCATCCGGGTTTAACAATACAATATCAACAATTATAGACAAGAACGCAACTGAACAGTTTACAATTTATGCCGTTGATAGAAATCTAGCCCGGGCAAACATTACATGGTATGTGGAATTTGCAGCGAATCTAAGTAATTAAAAACACTAGCTCTTTTAAAATAAAAATGACCACCAAGGAAGTTGAATCAGAGGTATCACCGACGTCACATCAATATCGATTCGATACCGCAAAAGAATTTTCCGCGAACTTGAAAACGCTTTCCGAACAATACCGTGTAAAAATAAAAAAATACCGTCGTAAAATAACCGCCATCGACGCGGTCGTGTACTCGGTGTCGGGTATAGTAGCTGGCGCCGGTGTTATTTTATCCACGGTGACCACGATAACCCCGATCGCTGTTCCAATCGCTGTCTCCGCAATGACAACAGTTGCTGGAGTTGCCAACGCAATCACTAGGAAGATATCATCGTGTTTTCAGAAAAAACTCAACGAGTATACAGTAAAACATCAAATAGTATCCGACGCATACTCGAAATTATCCGGGTTGATCTCGTTATCGATTGATAATTTGTTCGTATCCGATGTTGAATTCTCCACGATGGTCCAGTTATATAGCTCCGCGATGTCAAAAATCGAGGATTTTCAACTGGAAGCCGAAACCACCTGGTTGTTAAAATTAGACACTAAAAACAACGAATAATAATAATGTCGCTGAACCCCGAAGGGTCTCAATTACTTCAGCGGATCGCGGAGAACACCACTCCGGTACAAACAAGTATGATATCGATAACATCAACGAAACCCGAATTCAGTGTGAACTTCCCATCACCGGTTCCAGTAAAGGAAATAGCGCTGGCAAAATTGCGAGTATATCACAGTTGGCCTAATATCCGAGCGGACGCATTTAACGGACAACAACCTAATAACTCGCTGGTTTTTACACGGACAAATAAACCCGATGGAACCCCAGACTGGGAGGAGGTTACAATACCAACTGGGTCATACCAAATAGAACAAATCAATAAAGAATTTCAACGCAGGATAAAATCGATCACAGGAAAAGAATCAAAAATCGCTATTACGGTTCATGAACCGACGTTATCGTCGACGATTGAAATAAGCACACCGGGGTATATGGTTGATATTTATAACAGTTCAATAAGAACCATACTAGGATGGCCTGAGAATCCACCCGCGGACACCCCTCCATCAACTATCCTCAGACACGATAACGGAGATGGTGGTAGGCATATTGCTCCATACAACGTAAATATTGCATCGGTGATAGCGATTAATCTAGTGTGTGATGTTATCGAAGGGAGTTACCAGGTGAATACCAAGCAATCAAATCAAGCTCAACAGGGGTATATCCTTTATTCGTTTTCACCAACAGCCCCTCCGGGATTTTTGATCATTGAGAGTCCGATTAATCCGGTCTATATGCGATGCCATGATCGGTTTTTAACGAGAATTAATTTCAGACTTACCGATCAGTCAAATAACCTAATTGATCTGCAAGAGGAGGAGTTAGTGATCACTCTGTTTGTAAGATCATAGCAGCAGAGGGGGCGATGACATCGACGCGGTCGTCGATGTGCTTACCGGACGCTGACGACGCTGGGGATCGGCGCGCAGAAGGTGTTAATTAAACCAAATGACGTCACCATCGTGTAGGATGGACCGACGTCGTTTTTTTTTTACCAGGCGCTGACGACACTAGATCGTTGAGTGCAGAAAGTAATAATTAAGCAAAATAACGATTGGACAAAATGTCCGATTCGCCCCCCCTGCTGCTCAAGGATATGATTAAAACCGGTGGTATATTTTCACTTCTTGCAGCAATACCAGCGTTGATAGCTGCTGCTGCCCCAGCTGTCGCTAAAGCAGCCGCGTTGGGAGCTGTTGGAACAGCTGCCGGAATGGCATTAAAGAAAGCCACAGGAAAAGGACACAAAAAAAGGACGAGGTCTCAGACTTCCAGGAACTCCGCCTTCATGGTACCCAAAACGGTTTTGAAAACCGCTGGTTTTCTACCAATGTCAAATTTTGATTTGCTTGATGCTGCTAAACAATTAAATATAAAAAATTTCAAAGGCGTCTTTATGCGAGACCAACTACCACAACAACCGAATAATCCAGAAACCGGAGTTATTAATCTCGATAGTAGTGATGGTCCAGGAATTCACTGGGTTGCTTACGCGATCGATCCACGTGGAATTATCTATTTCGATTCGTATAGGTTAGCTCCGCCAGTTGAATTCCTAAAATATGTGCAAAGTATTCCAATTCCAGTTTGGTATTCAACGCTACCCACACAAACACTGACCGATCCACCGATATGTGGCCGTGAGGTATTAAATGTTCTCACTGCGATATCAAAATCAACTAAACCGCCTCATAAAGTCGTGCACGAGTATACCGCGGGTCAATTTAAACAGTTTCCTATCAAATAATGGTTGATATTTACGGAAGATCTCTTCTCAACAGAAAAATGAAACCCACTGATATAGATTTATCAAAATATGCGACCAAAGATGAAAATCGACAATCTTTTAACGTTAACCGGGATGGACCCAGATGAGGTTGTTATTTTTCAGGACCGATACGGATAATTAAAGACCAGTAATATCAAATGGAATGACATAGTTCGCAGGGTTCTTGGAGCTACCCCGGATAACATCCCTGTGTTTACTGACAGCGGAAAAATCAGGGATTCAAGTGTATCGTTTACAACCATCAGAGACGAGATGAAAAAAGTTGTAGCAAATCGCTTAAAAAATACCGGTGATACAATGACAGGTGAACTCGGCATGAACGGGAACAAAATAGTTGTTTTAAGAGATCCAACATCCGACGAAGATGCTGCAACGAAAAAATATGTTGACAACGTAGACAGTAAATTATCCACGCTGCGGGCCGAGTATGACGTTCACGTGGGCATGTTTGCAAGATTTCGCAGAAATCATCAAAAAACCGCAGAAGAATTCTTCGGCGCTCCGCACACCGTTGTCATAAAACTTGCTGATATTAAAACCAACATTGACACGATCAAACAAACACAGCAAGATATTGTAAGTGGGATTCCTGAAATTGTTAACAAAACCAGTTTGATTAAATTCCCACCTGGAGTTACCCCCGGGCATTTTAAAAATATAGTATACACGATATCATCTGATTTTGCAACATGGTCTAAAGAAAATAATGCTATCAAATACACCGCAACAGTCACTGGCGTGTATAGGTTTTCTGTGTTCAGTGCTGCAAAATTTGAGATATTTACAAAATATCGTTGGAGGCATTCCACTGATAAGTTTTCCGAGTTTGTGACTGTAATATCAAACAAGGAAACCAAAGAAGAAGTTATGCTGGAAGCAGACGATAAGACATTAAACTCAACAACTTACTGGTGGTGTTTGGAATTAGTAGCTGGATGCGTTAGTATACTCAGTATCCGCGTTAGTTGCATCTACCGGAGTAGTATTATCAGCGTTAACACCAGTAACAATCGTAGTAACAATTGTCTCTTCATCAACTGCCATCGCAGGGGTTTTTAATATAATCGCGAAAAAAAATATCCTCGTGCACGAGCAGAAAATACCACGATTATGTCATGCAACTAAACACAGCCACAGCCGCATGCTCAAAATTATCGTCGTTGATATCGTCAAGTATCGATGATACAACAATATCAGATTTCGAATTCGCATTAATGGTTAAGATATACGGAGACTGCACTCGCTATTTAAAAACAACCAAGAACAATAATGACGCAATTACTTCATCGAGCTCTGCTTGACATAGTCGAAAATACAACCCCGAGAAGAATTTCGGTGATAACGGTAACTTCGACTAACCCTGAATTTAGTATTAATTTTCCAACTGCAATTCCCGTAAAAGAAATGGCACTAGCACAATTACGAGTATATCACAGCTGGCCCAATATCAGATCAAAATCGTTTGGTGGGTTACCAGCGAATAATTCGTTCGTATTTGCACATAAAAATAAACCCGATGGTACACCCGACTGGGATGTCATTGGGATACCAGCTGGGTCTTATCAAATCGAAGAAATCAATGAGAAATTACAACGTCGAATAAAAAATATCACAGGAAAAGAATCCAAAATAAAAATAACTGTTCATGAACCAACCCTGTTTTCTGCCATCGAAATAAGCACTCCAGACTATGCTGTGGATATATATCAAAGTTCGATCAGAACAGTATTAGGATGGCCTGAAATCCCACCACTAGCACCACCAATACCACCAGAACCAAAAAAGTCTGATTATGTCACGGACAAGAAGTCATACCACGGATTTCAACCATTATACGAGGGGGTTTTATATGGGTTACAACAAGCAACGTTAGGTAGTACATTTGAACTTCGCGATTCTGGTTTCCAATGGTCCTTTGCTTATGAACACCAGGGAAGAAAATATTATAAAATTGGCATGAATGTGATCGATCAATACTTCATGGTTGCTGATCGGGATCATCAAGCACAACGGTGGCGACTACGACAAAATTTTCAGGAGCATCTTTTCGATGTAACAGGCTCACGCAGCGAAATCATTAAACAAATTGAGAGATTAAATCAGATTATATTCGATGTGGAATATTTTAACCAGCGATTAATTCAGGCGATAATCGATCATGTTGACAGCGATAAAAATAATTCTAAACAACAATTTTTAACTACATACGGGTTGACAGAAGCTACACTGCCGAATTTTAAATTTCCCGGGTATAATATCCCCGAACAAAAAAAATCAATCAGCGATGTCATTGATGAATATTTTCCTGACATACTTGCACAGTACAAAAAAACACTACCACCAGCAACTATTCTCAGGCACAATAATGACTCGGAAGGGACAGGCCGGCATGTATCCCCGGGCATCGTAAATATAACCGAAGTGGTCGCGGTCAATCTTGTGTGTGATGTCATCGATGGCAGCTACAGCACAGACACGACAGTATCAAATCAAGCCCAGCAAGGATTTGTTCTTTATTCATTCACCCCGAAAGACCCACCTGGATATCTGATTATGCAAGAGCCGATCAATCAGGTTTATATGCAGTGTTATAATCCACTATTATCAAGAATCAATTTCAAACTAACAGACCAGTCTGGCCACCTTCTGGATTTAAGACACGAAACTCTGCATATTAATCTGCTTGTGAAATCTTAAAGATTTTCACAAAAAAATCCTGACAAAGTTATAAGAAATTTATTTTTTACTGAAAAATTGTCCAATTTCTCCATTCTGCAGGGTAATATGCCTATCATAATCATGAAAATGGTCCATTTTACTAATTCCGTAGGGTAATAGACCTATCAAAATCATGAAAAGTGTCCAATTTGTTAATTTCGTAGGGTAATTACCCTATCAAAATCACGAAAAATCAGTATTTTCCATAAAGAATAAAATTTCTTATAATAAAAAAAAACTTTGATGATGTTGATTATAAGAAATTTATTTTTTACTGAAAAATTGTCAAATTTCTCCATTCTGCAGGGTAAAATACCTATCAAAATCATGAAAATCGTCCGATTTGCTAATTCTGTAGGGTAATATACCTATCAAAATCATGAAAATTATCCGATTTGCTAATTCCGTAGGGTAATATACCTATCAAAATCATGAAAATTATCCGATTTGCTAATTCCGTAGGGTAATATGCCTATCAAAATCATGAAAATTATCCGATTTGCTTATTCCGTAGGGTAATATACCTATTAAAATCATGAAAATCGTCCGATTTGCTAATTCCGTAGGGTAATATACCTATCAAAATCATGAAAATTATCCGATTTGCTTATTCCGTAGGGTAATATACCTATCAAAATCATGAAAATTATCCGATTTGCTAATTCCGTAGGGTAATATGCCTATCAAAATCATGAAAATTATCCGATTTGCTTATTCCGTAGGGTAATATACCTATTAAAATCATGAAAATCGTCCGATTTGCTAATTCCGTAGGGTAATATACCTATCAAAATCATGAAAATTATCCGATTTGCTTATTCCGTAGGGTAATATACCTATCAAAATCATGAAAATTATCCGATTTGCTAATTCCGTAGGGTAATATACCTATCAAAATCATGAAAATTATCCGATTTGCTAATTCCGTAGGGTAATATGCCTATCAAAATCATGAAAATTATCCGATTTGCTAATTCCGTAGGGTAATATACCTATTAAAATCATGAAAATCGTCCGATTTGCTAATTCCGTAGGGTAATATGCCTATCAAAATCATGAAAATTATCCGATTTGCTTATTCCGTAGGGTAATATACCTATTAAAATCATGAAAATCGTCCGATTTGCTTATTCCGTAGGGTAATATACCTATTAAAATCATGAAAATCGTCCGATTTGCTAATTCCGTAGGGCAATATACCTATCAAAATCATGAAAATTATCCGATTTGCTTATTCCGTAGGGTAATATACCTATCAAAATCATGAAAATTATCCGATTTGCTAATTCCGTAGGGTAATATACCTATTAAAATCATGAAAATCGTCCGATTTGCTAATTCCGTAGGGTAATATACCTATCAAAATCATGAAAATTATCCGATTTGCTTATTCCGTAGGGTAATATACCTATCAAAATCATGAAAATTATCCGATTTGCTAATTCCGTAGGGTAATATACCTATTAAAATCATGAAAATTATCCGATTTGCTTATTCCGTAGGGTAATATACCTATTAAAATCATGAAAATCGTCCGATTTGCTAATTCCGTAGGGTAATATACCTATCAAAATCATGAAAATCGTCCGATTTGCTTATTCCGTAGGATAATATACCTATCAAAATCATGAAAATTATCCGATTTGCTTATTCCGTAGGGTAATATACCTATCAAAATCATTAAAATTATCCGATTTGCTAATTCCGTAGGGTAATATGCCTATCAAAATCATGAAAATTATCCGATTTGCTAATTCCGTAGGGTAATATACCTATCAAAATCATGAAAATTATCCGATTTGCTAATTCCGTAGGGTAATATACCTATCAAAATCATGAAAATTATCCGATTTGCTTATTCCGTAGGGTAATATACCTATCAAAATCATGAAAATTATCCGATTTGCTTATTCCGTAGGGTAATATACCTATCAAAATCATGAAAATTATCCGATTTGCTAATTCCGTAGGGTAATATGCCTATCAAAATCATGAAAATTATCCGATTTGCTAATTCCGTAGGGTAATATGCCTATCAAAATCATGAAAATTATCCGATTTGCTTATTCCGTAGGGTAATATACCTATTAAAATCATGAAAATCGTCCGATTTGCTAATTCCGTAGAGTAATATACCTATCAAAATCATGAAAATTATCCGATTTGCTTATTCCGTAGGGTAATATACCTATCAAAATCATGAAAATTATCCGATTTGCTAATTCCGTAGGGTAATATACCTATCAAAATCATGAAAATTATCCGATTTGCTAATTCCGTAGGGTAATATGCCTATCAAAATCATGAAAATTATCCGATTTGCTAATTCCGTAGGGTAATATACCTATTAAAATCATGAAAATCGTCCGATTTGCTAATTCCGTAGGGTAATATGCCTATCAAAATCATGAAAATTATCCGATTTGCTTATTCCGTAGGGTAATATACCTATCAAAATCATGAAAATTATCCGATTTGCTAATTCCGTAGGGTAATATACCTATCAAAATCATGAAAATTATCCGATTTGCTAATTCCGTAGGGTAATATGCCTATCAAAATCATGAAAATTATCCGATTTGCTTATTCCGTAGGGTAATATACCTATTAAAATCATGAAAATCGTCCGATTTGCTTATTCCGTAGGGTAATATACCTATTAAAATCATGAAAATCGTCCGATTTGCTAATTCCGTAGGGTAATATACCTATCAAAATCATGAAAATTATCCGATTTGCTTATTCCGTAGGGTAATATACCTATCAAAATCATGAAAATTATCCGATTTGCTAATTCCGTAGGGTAATATACCTATTAAAATCATGAAAATCGTCCGATTTGCTAATTCCGTAGGGTAATATACCTATCAAAATCATGAAAATTATCCGATTTGCTTATTCCGTAGGGTAATATACCTATCAAAATCATGAAAATTATCCGATTTGCTAATTCCGTAGGGTAATATACCTATTAAAATCATGAAAATTATCCGATTTGCTTATTCCGTAGGGTAATATACCTATTAAAATCATGAAAATCGTCCGATTTGCTAATTCCGTAGGGTAATATACCTATCAAAATCATGAAAATTATCCGATTTGCTTATTCCGTAGGGTAATATACCTATCAAAATCATGAAAATTATCCGATTTGCTAATTCCGTAGGGTAATATACCTATTAAAATCATGAAAATCGTCCGATTTGCTTATTCCGTAGGATAATATACCTATCAAAATCATGAAAATTATCCGATTTGCTTATTCCGTAGGGTAATATACCTATCAAAATCATTAAAATTATCCGATTTGCTAATTCCGTAGGGTAATATGCCTATCAAAATCATGAATATTATCCGATTTGCTAATTCCGTAGGGTAATATGCCTATCAAAATCATGAAAATTATCCGATTTGCTAATTCCGTAGGGTAATATACCTATCAAAATCATGAAAATTATCCGATTTGCTTATTCCGTAGGGTAATATACCTATCAAAATCATGAAAATTATCCGATTTGCTTATTCCGTAGGGTAATATACCTATCAAAATCATGAAAATTATCCGATTTGCTAATTCCGTAGGGTAATATGCCTATCAAAATCATGAAAATTATCCGATTTGCTAATTCCGTAGGGTAATATACCTATCAAAATCATGAAAATTATCCGATTTGCTAATTCTGCACAAATTCAGTAAAAAAAAAAAAATACCTGTGAAGAATTTTATTCCTGACAGACTTTCTAATTAATCAAACGAGTGTCATACATGTACCAGCATGTGAAAGTTTTTATTCACGACAAGCAAGCTCTTCAAAAATATATCAAGGAGGTGTTTGTACAACTCCCGGTCAGCACGGTTGATTTGGTTATTGATATGTTTGGTAATGAAGACTTTTTATTAACGCAAGAACAGTTCGATGAACTGCAGCAAAAACGTATTTGTATAATCACATGTGACAGAGATCAGATTTTAAATTACGCGCATTCGTGTATTACACTTAGTCAGCTTAAAGAAATTCTATTTAACCCTGTGGATCAAATTGATCCAGATCCAGATGCAGAAGATATAAATGAAGATAACCTATTTGATTGATGCAGGTCAGATTAATATAGGTATAAAAAAAATGCAGATAAAATTTTTTTTCTTCTGTTCAGTAGACTTCTACTTACGATTTCATTTCCACATACCTGGCCTACTTTCGATTTTATTTCTGCGTACCAGGTCTCATTTCCCAGTAATTTCATCGTTGAGTTCATCAAAGGAATTTAAATCACGGTCTGACATAATTTTTTTTAACTGCCTTACACGCGTGTCGATTATTTTCCTAGCATCGTACTCTTGAGATAACACTAACCTGATTTTTTTCTATGGCACGGGACAGAGAGACAAATTCATCTAGTTGCTGTTCTTGTATTGTAACTAGTGATTTATACAACGATATTTGTATTCTCTTTATAAATTTATACTGAGCAGGAAAAATATACCGACCATCTAATGTGGCTTCATATAACGCTTCAAAATCAGACATGATTTTTTCAGGATTTAAGTCATCAGATATATTAATTTTATTTTCTTGTAATTTTTTAATAGCAGCAATTACTTGGTTAATATTTTCGTAGTTCATATTTATATAATTATAAATTTAAAACAAAAAATAAACAGTTTCTTGATGAGCGGTTATCAAATCATGAGTCTTGCACTGGCCTGTGTGTCTCCTTTCAAACTTTTATCTCAAGATTTTATCTCGAAGATTTTTTTGTCTTACAGATCGTTTCTTGTCGATTCTCGGCATCCTTCATGATTCGTTTCTTTCTGGCCGCATTCTTTCTGAATGCTTTGTTTTAGTGAGACCCATGTGACGTAGAGCTTTCTGCATCCAAGGCAACTGTTTATTTTTTGGGGGCGTTATTCACAGACATACCTCCAGCGAATTCTCTAAGCCAAAGCGATGCCAAATGTTAGAGTATTCAGAAGGCTGTCTGTGTTTTCATGTGCATACCCACCCCCTGTGAATTAAATCCCGGGGTGATAAAACGTCACCCCACGATTTAACGTGAGGAGGAGGATATGCACATGAAGGGGCCCTTTTTGGGTCCCCCCAATTTATAAAGAAAAAAGCCATAATATCAGCACCGTCGAACCAATCGTCCCTGACAAGATTCGATCCGAAGACAGTGATAAGTCACAGGGATGAAAAAATCAAGTGAGCTAACCACTGCGCCAAGGTCGCAATCTGAAGATATAAGATTTAATAAACATCATATAGGTAACTTGACAGAGCTTGGCAGCTGTTCTGAACAATTTTAAATTCTGAACTAGATTTTAAATTCTAAACTAGATTTTAAGTTCTGAACGATTTTAAGTTCTGATTTTGTGAAAATAACATTTTATTTGTACTGACAATCAAACGCGGAAGTGATAATAGACTGCCGCTAGTGTGTACACAATTGCAAATGGCCGTATACAGTTTTGCCCGCCGCTGGATAATACACCCTTACAGGTATTGTGCAATCATCTGAAACATTTACCTGGATTGAAACGCAAGGTGAAAATAGACTGCTGCTATAATTGGCTGTGTAAAAAAAACAAACTATATACAGATCTACTCGCTAGATTTACAGGTAATGACCTTGACTTGGGATAACTACATCATTAACTTTTACACAGTCGCTACAGAGTTATCTGCATCTACATAACGAAATGAAATCCAGCTATCAAACCGATATGAAAACGTTGATTTGATTATATTTTCTGCGACTCTTCGTATTGAAGCGCGGTAAATATCAAAATACTTGCTAGCTGCATACATCGAATGACATATTTTTTCTTCGTTTGTATTTAGATTTATAGATACAACGGTTTTGGCGCTATTATCATTACAAACAGTGTTTCCTAATTTGCAGTTCTCGCTCTGCGTAATGATTCTCAGATTAGATAAAGAATTATTAAGTTTATTTTTATCTATATGACAGATCACAAAACCATCTTCAATCATTCCATGATAAACCTCAAATATGAAACGATGACAGAGACAAGTTTTCTTCCCAGCATCAAATCTAAGATAACCAGAATTATTAACAACACCAACTGGTTTTTTTAATCTGCAATGCCTAATTGTGCCATCGCGTGACGCTTCGTAATTCTTGATGATGGGGTGTCGGACAAATTCTTGGTTCATTATAATAATGTAATTTGTCTAATTTATATTTGTCTGAAAACTTAGTTATATAATCGCGCTCGCATCTCAATATATCATTTTTATTTTTTTGTTATAATATCTTTTAAGCTCGCGGTATCGCTTACCCCACCAATTTGGGCATAATTGTGTTTTACCCCTAACCCCAATACAACATTTCAGACATGGTATTGGTCCTGACTTTCCTTTTTTGGTACTTTGGAGATGTTCTCCGCAGAATTCTTTTTTACATAATTTGTTACAAACAGTCACAGATCCCACTCTGAGCCACCTGCAATGGTTCATTATATATATAATATTTCTTATTTAAATGTTTGCCTTAAATATAATATGGAGGAGTTTGAGAGATTATCTGCAATCAAGCCCAGAAAAGCTTCTAGATTTGATCTTGACAGACTAACCCCTGATTCGCGAAGACGAGCCTTAACTGATCTGTTTGATATTATCAGAGATGCCAGAGACGAATTTCGTAAAGATGGAGCATCTCACGTGTGGTCCACATTCAAAATTATACCTGACACTGACTCTGTCGACGAAGTCATTGATGCTATAACGAATGATACACGAGCGAAAACAATCATCGATTACCTTGATATTCATCAAGACAACCAGAAATATTTTTTCAGAATAAAGTTTATTGTGCACTCGGATGATGATACTTGGATTATTTGTGACAAACGTGACCCTGTCCTTGCTGATGGAAAAACCGCTCTGTTAAGTAAAGATTCCAAACCAGGAATGCTGACTGGGATTAACAGACCATATTACGTTCGAGCGTATCCTGTAACAGCGGTCATTTATGGAATTTATCTGATAAAAAAAACAACATTAATAAACTTACCCCAATGAGATTTTCATCCTTGACTTTGTCAAAGCTGAATTGTGTAGCCGAGCGAGTAATAGAACATTTTACAAATGCGAAGCCTGGAAACGGTTTAACTGATCTGTGACATGAAAAAATAAACAAATGGGCTGAATCGGTTAAGGATACAGGAGCGTCAATAAATGATGTTGCTGAGTTATCAAGTAAATTAAAATTTCCAATGGTAGTAAAAACATTAACGGGGGAGGTTTTATATGAATCAGTGAATAAAGGAAAAGGAACGCCAATTGAAATTATTGACCATAACTCTCATGCTTGGACCACCGCAGTCACAATATTTCCACGAAATCGTGTTGTGAGATATTACTCGTCAGAGAGTTTTTGGGGTGGAATATTTGATGCTCTTAGCCAAATAAGCAAAAACGACCCTGTATCAGTGTGGTTGTTTAAAAGTTCCGAAGAAGGTGAGTATGATCAATTTGTAAGACCCAACGGCGAATTATATCTTAAAGAATCTCTTCACGAAGAAATGAGAAAACTCGCACAGATATATTCAGAAAATACTGAGCAGTTATTAACCAATTGTTTTACAGTCCCGTCATTTGCTGCTCATGCCGCTCGAGAAAGAAATTCATGGAGACCAACACACACTGAGGTCCTTGAAGATATCCAGGATAGTTGTAGCGAATACGGACACGGCGGTTTGTGGAATACCGAGTATAATACCAGCGAGATGATTTCCGTAGACATGACCGCGTGTTATCCTGGAAGTTTTCTTGGGATGGGTGAGTGTGCCGGATATTTTGCGAGGTTTGGTCATCCTTGTCATGAGATGGTAAGAGTATCAATTAATGGTCCATTACCTGATTTTGATTTGACAGGATTTGCTCGTGTGACATCGTTTGAATTTACTATGAATCTTCATCCGATTTGTTATGTTTGGTTTGGCAGACATTTATCGGAGAAACGCTGGGCGCCAATAGTGTTATTACGATATATGCTTGACAGTAAAATATTAATATCGTTGGTTGTCAGTGAAGCAATTATATCGTACCGAAAACAGACTTCGGTTTGGTTACCAACACCGGAGTGTATCACTCTCGAAGAATATGCACGAGAATATCCAGACCTACTCGCGGATGTCATTGTTGATATTCTTAAGATTAAACTCAACAACAGTGAAAAAACCGCAAAAGATCTCGGTAGAAGAATAATCGGTAAATTTACTCAAGGTGGTGCATATGATCATAAAGGGCATCACTCACGACTGATTATGGATGATGCTGAATTGGATTTTATAATTAATGATACAACTGCGAGAGATATACTTTGTAATCGGGAAGATGCTTACTTGTCTGACGGAACAAAATTGGGCACAATTGTTAGTTACATCGAAGGAGAATCACCTCAATATACTCATTTAAGATCTTCGATGCTCGCTTATGTTTCTATAAATTTACTATCGATGATAAATAGATTTCCTGACACTGCAGTTAGAGTTGCTACGGATTCATTTTATATCGATAAAAAATATTCAGAATTACTGACTCGCTTCACAAGCAATGACGAATCATGGAGTTCATGGAGAATAAAAAAAGAAATGTTACATTGCTATTATGAATCCGCTGATATTGCGGTCAAAGATAATTATTGTAAATCAGAATTATCAGAAACGTCGAGTGCACCATCTGTGTATGATCCAGTATCCAGACACAAAACCGTTTACTTGAACGGGGCGGGGGGATCTGGTAAGACGACTCGAGTGATTGAATTATTTCGTGGAAAATCGGATATAATCGTACTAACACCAACACACAGACTTGCCAGGGAAATGAAACAACGAGGTGTTAATTCTAGTACTTATCACAGTTTTTTCAAATACAGCGGCGGTGTGTGGACTCCAGATCGAATGGGGGAAAAATATATTCCAAAAGTTATTATTTGGGATGAAGTGTGCACAGTGCCGTTAGAAACATTAAAAACATTTCTCGATTGGTTGTTATTGAAAAATACTGCAGTGGTTATGTGCGGCGATCACGGTCAGCCACCTCCGTTTGTTAGACCATCTCCACACGATTGGTTGAAGAATTTTGTTGATTATTACGAAGTAGTGACTGATGATCATAGATCTCTAGATGCAGAATTAAAAGAATTTAAGAAATTAATCAGACTACAACCGAATAAAATTCAGTGTGAAATTATGCGCGAGGTAATTTTAGAAACTTCCTTGAACGACTTTTGGAAAACGTGGAGACCAAACGATTTGATAGTAGCAAGTAGAAAGATAGTCAGAGACACACTTCAAGGGCAGTTATTTCAATTACACAAAGAGAAATTTCCAACACTGCCAGTGCCATTGTGTTATAGACCAGCTGATACGCGGTTACAGAATATCGACGTTGATATACCAGGACAGACCGAGAAACAGAATTTAGTATTAAATGATATTGTTACAGTTGATACCAATGTTGTTGAAGATGCACTAAAAATAAACAAATCTCCGTGGACACTAGGACACCCAATGACAATTCATTCATCTCAGGGATTGACTATTACTGATACAGTTGTTTGGATCGTTGATGATCGTATCGAGTGGTCAAACTTAGTTTATTTGGCTGTGTCCAGAGTCAGACAAATATCTCAACTGCGAAGGATTGTCTTGGATGAGTTAATGGCTGATGAAATTAATAATGAGAACAACAGCGATATAATCAGAAAAGAATTAACCGGTTACAAACAGAGTGACAAAAAAAATAATCGCAATTTTGACCTTGATGTTGAATTTATCATGACACTGAAGCAACAGCAGAATAATCACTGTGCGAGCTGTAATTGTATGATGTTATGGCAGTATTCGGATAAAAATTCAAGACAATTCACCGTAGATAGAAAAGATAATCGTCTTGGTCATACACGTGAAAATGTGATGCTGACCTGTCTTGAGTGTAATCGAAGTCGTGGTACTAGTTAAGTGATTTAGGCGGTAATTGTGTATCCGGGAATTACTTGTAATTGCTCACGTGTAAACCCACGTTGAGGAACAGTTGAATCCAACCTGTAGATAGCTGGTCTACCAGTAGATCTAGTTATATTAGCTATCTTGTGTGTGGTAACACTCCAGATAGGGTCAGTCGCTCTTTTTTTACCCTTTTCAAGTTCACCTGGTTCATATAAATATCTCACAGTGACATCACCCAGTATTGGTTGTGCTGAAAAATCACGTCGTTGTGGTATATGTTTTTTTGGTAATTGCGTTAATAGGTTTCATGTTGGTTGTTCGAGTAATTTCATTATTTAATGCAGCTATCACACCTGGTAATCTTGCAACCCATTCGCGTGATCTTTTGTCCTGAATAAATTCCTTCGCGTATTGATATCCAAATAACCGCTCAGCAAGTGTTCGATTAAATCCTCAACAATTGCCTGATCACGATGAATTTCAGTATGCCCTCGTCTGATGGTAACATTATGTTGTTTCATCAGTGATGATACTGCACCCTGAAATTCTTTACCAGGATCAACCTGTAATAGATTTGGCCATCGTAGAAGTCCTCGTTGATAAATTCGTTCAAAAGCACTGCTACTTCAGATGCTGTTTTAGTCGTTAACGGTTCCGCATCTTTGTATCTACTTGCAGCATCAACTACAGTTAACGCGTACTTGTATGTGTTTTGACGTCTTCGGATTTTAATGGTATCGTGTGGCAGAAATAATATATCAGCTTGGTGAACTTCATTTGGCATACTAACATTAAAATGTGCAAAGTGAATTTGTTTAGGCGGTGGTTGGTAAATTTGCCATATTGCCTGTTTGGATAACCAATTTTTAGCAGTAACTCGCGTAACTTTTGCTGCTTCAGCGAGTTTACTAATTGCTGCGCTACCTTTCCAATATCCTTTTGGAGAATAATAAAACGACTCCATTATAATTAATTACTAACACCTAGCGCTAATTTACCTTTCATCGCGGATTTTATTAACCAACTAGCTAATTATTCCTTGAAAGATTTATCAGTGATGGAATTTAACGCGTGAATTAATTTCACATCTGCGAGATGCCTATCTTGTAGATTTTTACTTTTATAAGATACATCATGCGCATGACACGCTTTATCAATAGCGTTTATCGGATACTCACCTGGTTTTGGTTGATCCTGGTCATCAAGTCTGATATCAAGTCGGGTTCCAGGGCCGCAGTTACTATATCCTGGAAGATGTTTTTCTCGTGGGTATTTAGCCCACGGAGTCCCAGGTAGTTTTGTTAATTTTGCTGCAATATCACCTCCGTGTTGCTTTTTTTTTTTTACTTGACTTTGACTTTGGTTTTGATTTTTCATCTGACTTACCAGTGGAGATAAATTTAAATTTCTTTGTACCGCATCGCTCACACTTGCAGATTTTAATTTTTTGTTGTAATGGTTGTTAGATCACTTGTCGGTGTGTGCGCTCTACATTTCACACAATATAAATCCATATTCTTTTTTTATATATTTTCTAATGGAAATCACTGACTTTTCTGCTACAAAACGACGAGAACCAGTTAAGCATCACGCAGCGTTACCAAATTATGTTCGTATGATTATTATAGGTCCATCTGGAAGTGGCAAGACACAGTTGTTACTTAATTTAATAATGAAATGGATGAAATGGGATAAATTATATTTGGTAGCTCCATCTGTAGACGATCAACGTTGTTATGATGTTATAAAAGATTATAATGAAAGAGCAAAATCTTTAAGCGAAGATGATGTTGTTGAATTTATCACTGACATTAATGAAGCGCCAAGTATCGATTATATTGATGGGTCAATTAATAATTTAGTTGTTTACGATGATATTATGCTGGATAAACAATCAAATCCAGCTAGGATATTTTCCAGAGGTAGACACAAAACCACGGATATAATTTATGTGACCTAGAGATACACACAAATACCAAAAGTAATCAGGGACAACTGTAATATCCTGGTTGTGTTTAACGGAATTGATACTCATAAGTTACGAAATATTTACCAAACCTGGTGTGACGGTGATATGGATATAAATAAATTTAAAAATTTCTTTAGTCGTGCTAAAATAAATTCACATGGATTTGTAACAATAAACTTACATGATCCTCAAACACGGTATCGAATCGGGTTAGATAAATTTGTTTAATTCAGAGCAGCAGGGAGGGCGACGCTCTCAATGAGTCACCGACTTTATCGCGTATTTCCTTAAACCGCGTCGAAGAAAAAAAAAACTATCAGCGATAACAGGTAAGCCAATTTGTCATCGACGGAGTTGTCTTACGCAGAGTATCGCATTTTTTTAACGATTTTTGCAATCCCCAGGAGGTCTTAATTTGCGAAAATACAGGGGTGAACCAATTAGAGGTTGTTCGCCCTCCCTACTGCTACCATCACAATATCAGAGGCTCACACATGACATAGAAACTGACCAAACTCATCCAATGAATGTGAACACAAGGGGCTATATGGTAAGTGTACAAGAATACATCAATTATCCAATTCTGCTAGCGAAAAGACAACCTGCAGTCCTGCAACAATCTGCGTGACATATCCATGAGGTCAATAGCCGGCAAAATTATCTTCAACATTCTTCTGCAGTGCATCGCATTGATCATGGGTTCCGGTCTGAGAGTCAGTGTGGCTTCAGGAAAAGACGAGGTACCATAGATAATGTGTGCACAGGTCATAAACTCAAGAAGAAATGCCAGGAACAGAACTCCAACCAGTGCACAACATTCATTGACCTGACAAAAGCCTTTGACGCATTCACGGGGGCCGCTGGACGATCATAGTCAACTTTTGTTGCACGGGAAATTCATCTGAATGGTTAGGCATTTCCATGATGTCATGCACGCTTATATTGGGGCGTCGGTGAGTCATCTAAGCCATTCACAGACACCAAAGTCGTCAAGCAAGACTTTGTGTTGGATCCAATCCTGTGTAATATGCTGTTACCTGACAGAATTACTAATGCCTTCTCTGACTATGGCACTGAGACTTACACCAGATACTTAACTGATGGTAAGCTCTCCAATCTGAGTAGACCTCAGGAAGTGACTCTTCGCGATCTCCTGTTCCCCAAATGCCAAATCTGAGCCTGACATGCAACAGAGATCGGGCCAATTCTCTCCAACTTGCGACAAGGTTGGTCCCACAATCAGTATTAAGAAGACAGAGATAATACACCATTCTGCACCAGGAAAGCCTTACTTAATGGACACATACTCCATGCAGAAGTTCACCTATCGAGGCAGTATACTGTAATATTCTGTCCACATCAGATGATGAATCCAACGCCAGAATTGCAAAATCAACTTTTGGCAGACTACATGCAAATGTGTTGCAGCATAGAGGCATCAGTCTTCAAATAAAACGGAAGGTCCACAAAGCCAGTGTTGTCGAACCGGCTGTACGCACGTGAAACTTTGAAAGTGTACAGACGTAATGCCAAGAAGCTTAACCATTATTGTATGGGCTTCCTGAAGAAGCTGATGAAGATACGAGAGCAGGGTCTCAGACACTGAGGTTCGCTCAGGGACAGACATTCCAATTATCCACAGTCTATGGATGCAGTCAAAGATGAGGTGGGTAAGACACATTTCCAGAATGTCAAAAGAGCGAATACCAGTAAAGATTTTCTACTTAACGGAAGGAAAACGATATCCGGTTGGTCAGACTAAATAGTTTAAAGATTTCCTCGTGTCATCTTTCTTACATTTGGACAATAACCCGGAGTCTTGGGAAGATCACACACACACGTTTCAACTAGTGCAGTCTTATTCATACTTCAGCTACAGACTTTGAACACAGGAGAATTGCAGAGGCACGATCAGCGTAAATTTCATAACTACAGCACGTCCTCTATTGATCAGGAACTCTAAGCGGCATCTTCTGTCCAGTGTGCCAAAGATAGTCCACAGCATGGATTGGTCTTATCTGTCACGGACATATGCATAGAAACCAAAAACAATTAATTATGTCATTGTCCTCTGCGAACTCGAAGGATGAACAACAAATGAATGCATCAATCTAACAACTGCAGCACGTCCTCTATTGATCGAGCAACAAACAAATGAACAGGAAGCATGACCAAGTGGAAATATATTACTGGTGAGTTCTCACGACATTGATAGGTAACTAGATACATACGAATGTACATTCATTGTACTTATGTAACTAAGTACAGACACATGCATACATACATACATACATACATACATACATACATACATACATACATCAGATGCATACACTAAATCCATGGATAAATACATGGTCATGATTTTTGTGAAAATACAAATATTTTGTATAAACGTCTGTAGATAATTTTACATAGAAAATACATTATTTAGCAAAAGCCATTTCAAGATGACAATGAAACTGAGATGGATACCTGAAAATGCAATTGTTTCAAACTATTTTGTTGCATGCATTAGAGTTATTATATTTTTTAAAAGACCAGCGAATTAAAATTGATTTGCAAGAAGAACACATTCTTAAAAGTGTACTATGTGCAACGGCTCAGGAAGAAAAAAGGAAAAAGAAACTCTTTACTGAAATTCATAAACACAGAAGGTGACAAATTAGATCAGACCAATTAGGCTACACAGTGGAATAGAATTTGGTTTCTGAGTGTATCAAGTTTGATAATTGGGCAACATCATGTTCATAATTAAATGGATAACAAGATAGTTTGGTAGTATAATAAAGATGCAACTTTGTTTCAGAGAACGCGATAGTGCATTTGTCTCAACATAGAGACTTTCTGAAGTGGGTGTTCTAAATGTATCCAAATTTAAGTCCCAAACTGCATCGGATCAACTATCAACCACCCCTGTTATTACCAAAATCGCTAATATTATCAACCAATCAGATGAAAAAGTCGAGCTTAGGAGACTGAGTATTATGGCTGAAGAACATCAATGTGTGCCCAACGTTTTGATTCACTTTCAAATTTTTGAAAGCTGCATTTCCAATTGCCAATTCAAAGGTCACCAAAGTATGGCCTCTATGCGGTTGCTGTCAAATCTTTGCGTATGACAGTGCCGATATGATTTTAATCAGACTGACTGTTGTGAAAGCATTACAATGACGAAGATAATATAGAGGGCAAATGTTACACAGCGTCCAACAGTTTCTTATCCTAATTTAAATCCTATATTTGTTTTGTTTTTTACTGAGATGTCCGTGGATCCAAAACTCTTGTCAAACGACAATCTGATTGAGTGCAACTATAAGCATTATAAGAAAACAATGTCTTTAATTCCATTCTCTTCTTTTCACTTTGATGCATATTATTTATTTATTTTAACAGTACTCTGAACACAGTTTTGGCTATATCATGCAGCAGCAGAGAGGGCGATCAGACCACTTTAGGGAATGGTCACCCTTGTTTTTAGACACAAAAAAAATAGTGACCCTTCATAGAGGTCAATACCACGTCTACGATTATTGTTTGTCCCAAACAGAATTGTAGAAAGGGCCCTCTCTGCTGCTATGTTATTCTGAATAATCCTGGGAATCTTCATCTGAATCCTGTTTATTTGTTCTATGTTTCAAGTAATATTCAAGTTCTGATGGTGGTTTTTCTATTTTTGGATTTATGTTTTTTCTTTTTCTGTAATATATCATCAAACTTCTGTATCGATCTCCACCGCAATTTTTGTAAATCTGATATAATCCTCTAACGCCGTTGTTACATCCAACACAACTTCGTGGACCAGCATGAGGGTTTTTCTTTATAAGATAATTATGTTTTTTGCAATATTCTCCACGGCATTTTTTATCACATTTGTTAGTGGTTCCTTGACGCAGTCACGTACAATCGTTCATTATATTAATGATATATGCTTAATTCAATTTAATTTTATCATCACCCCTACTATCCAAATATTTTATCAAGACCTACACGATATCTTGTTCTTGGATCATGTAAATGTATTGTTATAAATCCATGCGGAGTAGCTTGCGCTCGTGAGAAGAAATTTCTGAATTTAATTATATCCATGTCACCGCTGCACCAAGTTTGATGAATATTTCGCAGCGTGTGTGTGTCTACGCCATTAAACACAACTAAAATATTACAGTTGTCTCTGATCACTTTCGGAATTTGTGTATATCGTTGAGTAACATAGATCACATCTGTATTTTTATGTCTGCCGCGAGAAAATATTCTGGCTGGATTTGATTGTTTATCTAGCATCACATCATCATATACAACTAAATTATTAATAAATCCGTCTAAAACATCAACGGACGGTGCTTCATCAATATATGTTATAAACTCTATAACATCATTATTTTCGTCCAGTAATCTTGCATTTTCGTTAAACTCTTTTAATACTTCATAACACCTCTGATCATCAACGGATGGTGCTACTAAATATAATTTATCCCATTTCAACCATCTCATTATCAGATTAAGTAATAACTGCGTCTTACCCGATCCAGATGGTCCTATGATAATCATTCTGATGGAATTCGGTAGCGCAGGATGATGCTTAACAGGTTCTCGTTTTCTTGTCGCTGAGAAATCAATTATATCCATATATATTATAACATGAATTTATATTGTTTACGCTGTAGAGTTAAAACTCCAACTACTGATTTAGCTACAGCTATAACAAAAAATAAAAAAAATACCGTATGGTGGAAAATGTTCTGTGTGCGGTAGAAAGAAATTTTCATTTTTACCTAATAAGCGTGGTGGTGATATTGCTAATTTGATGTCAAAGTTTCCGGGTTCTCCATGGGCTAAATACTCAGGAGAAAAACATCTACCAGGATATAATTATTGCGGTCCTGGTACTCGACTCGATATCAGACTTGATAATCAAGATCAACCAAAACCAGGCGAGGAACCAGTAAACGCTATTGATCGAGCTTGTCATGTTCATGATGTAGCTTATAAAAGTAAAAATCTACAAGACAGGCATATTGCAGATGTGAAATTAATTCATGCATTAAATTCTATAAAAAATAAAAATATTAGAGAATCATTAGCTAATTGGTTAGTAAGATCTGCGATGAAAGGTAAATTAGCGTTTGGGTCTGGTAATATATAATGGAATTAATTTATTATTCACCAAGAGGATATTGGAGAGGCAAAGCAGCAATTGGTAAACTCGCTGATGCAGCAGCGGTTAAACATTCTACTGCTAAAGCGTGGTTATCCAAACAGGCAATATGGCAAATTTATCTACCACCACCGAAATGAATTCAGTACGCGTATTTCGATGTTAATGTTCCTAATGAAGTTCATCAAGCTGATATTTTATTTTTACCATATGATACTGTACGTAGAAAAACGTACAAATACGCGTTAACCGTTGTTGATGTTGCAAGTAGATATAAAGATGCAGAACCGCTATCAACGAAAACATCATCTGAAGTAGCCGATGCGATTGAACGAATTTATCAACAAGGACTCGGACCACAAGGTGGTCTGCGATGGCCACAGCTACTACAGGTTGATCCTGGTAAGGAATTTCTTGGTCCAGTATCATCGTTGATGAAACAACATAATACCAAAATACGACGAGGACATACTGCAATTCATCGCGATCAGGGAATTGTTCAGCGATTTAATCGAACACTTGCTGAGCGGTTATTTGGATATCAATACGCTAAGGAATTTATTCAAGATAAAAGATCTCGCGAATGGGTTGCAAGATTACCAAGCGTGATAGCTGCATTAAATAATGAGATACACGAACAACCAACATGAAACCCATTAATGCAATTACAAAAACAAATATACCAACACAGCCAAAAGATACTGAAAAACAAAAAATATTGGGTGATGTTACAGTTAGATATTTATATGAACCGGGTGAACTTGAAGGTGGTAAAGCGAGAGCGACTGATCCTATTTCGAGTGTTACCACACACAAAATATCCACCGTGACAAGATCCTCAGGTAGACCTGCAATCTACAGACTAGATTCGGCTGCTCCTCAACGTGGATTTGTACGTGAGCAACTACATATAATTCCCGAGGATACACAATTACCACCGCGATCACTTAACTAGCGCCAAGGGTGCCAGCACCCCGACGTCGATTACACTCAAGACAGGTCAACATGGTATTTTCTCGTGTATGACCGCGACTATTATCTTTTCTGTCTACGGTATATTGTGTTGAATCATTACTCGAATACCTCCACAGCATTATACAATTGCACCTTGCGCAATGATTATTCTGCTGCTGTTTTAACTCAATAATAAATTCAATATCAAGATCAAGGTCGCGTTTATTTTTTTTATCAGATTGTTTGTGTCCGATTAATTTTTTTCTTATTATATCATCATCAATGACGTTAAATTTATTAACGATTTCAGGAATTATAATTCTACGTAACTGAGATATTTTTCTGACCGTCGATACCGCTAAATAGACTAAATTTGACCACTCGATACGATCGTCTACAATCCAGACTCGTGTGTCAGAAATAGTTAATCCCTGAGACGAGTGGATCGTCATAGCGTATCCCAACACCCATGGAGATTTGTCAGCGCGTAATGCATCTTCGACCACACTGATATCAACAGCGACAATATCATTTAATACGAGATTTTGTTTCTCAGTCTGCCCTGGAATATCAACATCAATATTCTGTTTTCGTGTATCTGATGGTCTATAACACAACGGAGCAGGCAATTCTGAATATTTTTCTTTATGCAGCTGAAATAACTGCTGTTGTAAATCGTCTCTGGTTATTTTTCTGCTTGCTACTATCAAATCGGTGGGTCTCCATAAATTTAAAAAATCACTCATTGAGGTCTCTGAGATTACTCCGCGTATTATTTCACACTGAATTTTGTTTGATTGTAATCTGATTAATTTTTTTAATTCCTTTAAATTTGCATCGAGAGCTCTATGATCATCATCTATTTCTTCGTAATAATCGACGAAATTTTTTAACCAATCATGTGGAGATGGTCCAACAAAAGCCGGCGGTTGACCATGATCGCCACACATTATTATAGCGGTATTTTTCGTCAACAACCAATCAAGAAACGTTTTTAATGTATCCAATGACACCGTGCATATCTCGTCCCAAATAATTATTTTAGGTATATATTTTTCTCCCATTCGTTCAGGAGTCCATGTATCCCCGCGCCACCGAAAGAAACTATGATACGTGCACGATTGTACTTGTCGTTGTTTCATCTCTCGTGCAAGTCTATGTGTGGGTGTCAGCACGATCATATCTGAATTTCTAAAAACATTAATCGCTCGAGTCGTTTTGCCGCATCCACCAGGTCCATTGAGATATACTGTCTTATATCTAGTTATTGGATCACTCAACGACGGCGCTTTCGACATTTCTGATATTTTATTACACCTACGATAAAAATCTCTCATTGGAACATCTGCTGATTCTGTATAATTGTGTAATATTTCCTTTTTTATTCTCCACGAACTCCATCGTTCATCATTACTTGTAAATTTCATAACAGACTCTAAATATTTACTCGAAATATAAAACGAATCCGTTGCGACTCTGACTGCGGTCTCAGGAAATCTATTAATCATCGATAATAAATTTATAGAAACATAAGCCAACATGGAAGATCTTAAATGAGTATACTGTGGGGAGATATCATTTATGTAACTAACGATCGTACCCAATTTTGTTCTGTCGGATAAATAAACACTTTCTCGATTTACAAATATATTTCTCGCTGTTGTATCAGCGATTATAAAATCGTACTCGGCATCATCTAAAATTAATCGTGCGTGATGTCTTTTATGATCATATGCACCACCTTGACTAAATTTACCTATAATTTTTCTACCGAGATCTTTTGCGGTTTTGAGTTTAATCTCGAGAATTTTAGGAGCTTCTTTGATAATATCATCTTCGGAAACATCAGGACATTTTTCCTTAAACTCGCAAATAATTTCATCAATACTGATAGAATCTAACATCGGCATCCAAACTTCGGTCTGCGCGTGATATGATATAATCGCCTCACTAACCACCAACGATGTCAGTACCGCACAATCTAGCATATATCGTAATAAAACTATAGGTGCCCAACGTTTTTCACAAAAATGTCTGCCAAACCAAACATAACAAATCTTGTGAATATTTTCGTTAAACTCGAATGATTCAACACAAGCGAATCCAGTCAGATCAAAATCAGGTAATGGTCCATTAATTGCCACTCGCGTCATCTCGTTTGTAGGGTGACCAAATCTTTTAAAGTATACAGAACAATCTCCGTATCCTAGAAAACTTCCTGGATAACATGCAACCATATCAACCGAAATAACATCGTTGTAATTATATTTGGTATTCCACAATCCGCCGTGTCCGTATTCGACGCAACTTGCGCGTACGTCCTCGAGTAAATTAAATCGTGTTGGTTTCTATGAATTTCTTTCTCTAGCGAAATGAGCCGCAACAGATGGAACGGTAAAGCAATTAGTTAGTAATTTGTCAGTATTTTCCGCGTGCTTGCACTCTAAAAACTTCTTCGCAAGATTTTTCATCTCGTCGTGGAGAGATTCTGTTCGATATATTTCACTGTTTGGTCTAACAAACTGATCAAATCCACCTTCCTCATTACTTTTAAATAACCATACCGATACAGGATCGTTTTTACTTATTTCGTTGATAAAATCAAGCATACTCATATCTGGGGGGGGGGGGGTAAAATCTAATAGTTCGATCACATGGAAATATTGTTACTTCGCTGGTCCATGCGTGCGCGTTATGATCAATAATATTTATTGAAGCTCCTTTCGATTTATATTTTGATTCGTACAGTACTTCTCCCGTTATCGTTGATACTTTGATTGGAAATTTTAATAGTTTTCCTAACTCAGCAACATCTTTTATTGTAGCACCGGTATCCTTAACTGAATCAGCCCACGAGTTTATTTTTTCACGTCTTAAATTAGTTAATCCGTTTCCACGCATCGCGTTTGTAAAGTGTTCTATTACTCGTTCGGCTACACAATTTAACCTTGAAAATTTCATGGGTGTCAGTTTATCAACGTTGGGTTTTTTATTTATCTCATAGATTCCATAAATAACCGCTGTTACAGGATACGCTCGCTCATAATACGGTTTGTCAATACCCGTCAACAGACCCGGTCTGGAATTTTTACTTAATATGGCGATTTTATTATTACCAAGGACAGGATCATATTTGTCACGGATAATCCAACTACCTGTTTCTGTTAGTACAATGAATTTTACTCTAAAGAAATATTTTTGATTGCCCTCGTATTCAGCGATGTAGTTAATGATAGTTGCCGCTCGCTTGTCATTCATTGTAGCGTCCTTGACATTATTGCGTATAATCTTGAACGTTGACCATGAATGAGATGCACCATCCGTGTAAAAAAAATTCTTGGCGTCGTGAATTTTATTGATCAAACTTTTATTTTTCGGATCAACCAAATCTCGTACTGGTAAATCAGAAGATAATCTGTCGAGATTAAATTTATATTTAGAAGGCCTAGTTTGGGATAATCTCTCAAACTCGTTCATATAATTAAAACAAATATTTAAATAAAGAATATTATATATATACAATGTCTCAATGCAGATGGCTCATGATCGGTTCAGTAAATCGATGCAACAAATCCTGTAGAAGTGAATTTTGCTGGATGCACTTACAAAGTATACGACGAGGAAGTCTAGGACCAATACCATGTCTGCGATATGGTATTGGAGTGCGAGGAAAAACAGAATTATGTGGAAAGTGCGGTGGAAAACGGTTCAGGGAACTTAAAAGATATTATGACAAAAAAAATAATAATGGTGAAAACGCTATAAAATCCGTGGAGGATTATATATCAAAATTTCAGACAAACAATGATTTAAACAAATAATATTATTATAATGGAGCAAAATATATTTGTCCCACATCCTGTCATAACAAACTACGAGGCAAATCGTAATGGTGTGATCAGACACTGTAGGTTGAAGAGACCAGTTGGTGTTGTTAATAATAATGGTTATCTAAGGTTCAGCGCTGGAGGAAAGAAACATTATTTCTGTCATCGTTTCATCTACGAATGTTTCTTTGGAGTGATCAAAGATGATCTTGTTATTGATCATATTGACGGGGATCCACAAAATAATAGTTTATCCAACCTTCGTGTTGTCACACAAAGCGTGAACTCTGCATGTGGTAATAATGGAAGATGTAAGACAGTTTCGAGAAGGGCGGTAAATTCTACAAACACAGAAACTGGTGAAGAAATAATATTTCAGTCTATGAGTGCTGCTGCGAAATACTTTGATATCTGCATGCCTTCGGTACAAAAAGTAGCAGAAAATATTTATAAAACCGCTTTCTCAAAAAAATATAAGCAGAAAATCACCTTTCAGTGTTGTTAACTATCATCACCACCTCGAATTATTTATTTTTTTTGGTCAGAAATTATCATTATTATACTACTTATTTTTTGACTCATGAAAGGGAGGTAATTTTATGATCCTCGGTGTATGGTCATAATTATCTACATAGTAACTATACCCGTTTATGGTTTCTAACTTACAAAAATATAGGGTTATATGTTTAGATCTGTGTATTTTCTGCTCTATTCGTGAAACATTTAGAACAGCGTACTATATATAGACAGCACATAAAGTACATCTAAACTACAGAAAACCGACATGTATATTCCAGCTTACTGAGTGCAGAATCCAGCGTCTAGTCTGTATCGATCGTGGCGGGTTAATTTTAGATCTACAGTACAGTACAGGGATCCTGCACGTATTTAGTCGATTACAGAAATACGTGTATATAGTGTTTGGAATTAAAAATCAGTTGCATTTTCCTTGTTCAGTGCAGAAATATACATGATATATATTTTTATACGTATGTGTGATTATGTATTTGTGTGCGTATGTGTGGTTATTTTTTTATCGAGTAATATTAACAACTAAATACTCCCTTGACCATGTTCATGGATACAGATTTACGAGTGGGAAATCTCGTAATATATATTTCTCCATTGAACAGTTATAGAGAGGATGGAAAATCTCGTAATAGTCATAGGAAGGATGGAAAATCTCGTAATAGTCATAGGAAGGATGAAAAAATCTAGCAGTTATGTTATAGGAAGGATGAAAAAATCTAGCAAATAGATGATCTGGACCGGATGTTCTATCATAGATGGTGTGGTATAATAAATAGGAAATTCCTTAATTCAGCTTTATTTGGTGAGAATATATTATATAAACGTATTTCTTGAATTCAGAATTGTATTTTGAGTAAATATATTCAAAATTATTTCCTTTTCAATGATTATTAGCTATATATTAACTTCCGAAACATATGTTTGTAATAAGATTCGATAGCTCAATCGGTATCGTATTTCAGAATAATAATAAAATATTTTTTTTAAAGTATTTTTTGGAAAAACTGATTAATTTCTATACTTTTAAGTACCAACCACCCCATCAGAATTAATAAACTGATTGATTTGTATACTTTTGAGTAGCAACCACCCCATCAGAATTAATAAACTGATTGATTTACATAATTTTCAGTACCAACCACTCCATCAGATTGATTCACAAAAAAATGAAATATTTCAGAATAATAATAAAAATATTTCAGAATAATAATACAATATTTTTTTTGTAGTATTTTTTGGAAAACTGATTAATTTGTATAATTTTCAGTACCAATTACCCCATCAGAATTAACAAACTGATTGATTTGTATAATTTTAAGTATCAACCACCCCATCAGAATTAGCAAACTGATTGATTTGTATAAGTTTCAGTACCAATTACCCCATCAGATTGATTCATTTCAGAATAATAATAAATTATTTCAGATTGTACAAAAATTGATTAATTTATGTAATTTATCCCATCAGTGATTATATTTATTTATTCTGAAATATTATTTTTTTAAGTTGATCTAGTTTAATACAGGAGTGTGTATAATTTAGAATCTGATTTCTGTTACAGATGATCTCGATAATATGTTCTCGACGGAGTTCATCTAACTGTTCTTGTGTTAATAAGAAATCCTCGCTTTCGTATTCATCAATAACTAAATTAACGCTAAATTGCTCTGTGTCTTGTGAAAACAATGTTCTGATGGCGTTTTCAAGTGCTTCTTTGTCATGTATAAAAACAATCACGTGCTGGTACATTATATAATATTTACTGGATTAATTAAGATTTCACATACAGATTTATCACAAGCTCTTCTCCACGTATGTCAATTAAGCGATTAAGGTGGTCTGTGAGCTTAAAATTTATTCGTGTTAACATATTATTGTGACACCGTAGATACACAGGATTAGTTGGTTCCTGCACGATTAAACTTTCAGGGGGAACTTGTGGTGTAAATGTATATAAAATATATCTTGTTGAGCCTGATTTGATTTTCCGAGATCTATTTGATAGCTATCATCGACTACGTCACAAACTAGATTGACCACGATCGTGCTGGTTACATTAACGATTCCCGGAGATACGTGCCTGCCGCCTCCGTGTGGATCATTATCATGTCTGAGAACAGTTGGAGGTGGGGCTAGTTTTTTGTCCACGCATCGAGTATTTTAGGGAAGTTTTCGTTGATAAGATAATTGAGTGATTTTAATAGTTCTCCAGCATTAATCCCTGGTATTACAAATGTTGGTAATTGTTGTTCAGTTATTTTGTAATGATTGAGAAACCATTCTCTAGTGTTAAAATTATTAATAATAATATTACCGAATTCTTTAACCATATTCACAATGATAGTTTTATTAACATATCTAAGATATGATATAGCCTGATTTAGATGTTTTATCGTCTCAATGATTTGATGTTTCACATCATCGCTGTAGCTATCAGAAAAGAAATTTTGTAGTTTGTTGATTGTTTAAATTCAAAATTAACAGGATCAGAATATGACTGAATAAATTCCTCATTGACAAGTGGAAGTATTACAATTTTTTCATCAGCAACACGTTGATTATTATCTATTATTTTAGGAAGGGATTCACCATCATCTGCTGTTATAAAAAGGGGAATACCGAGCTGTTTCCACGGATATTTACCTCGATATTCAGGAAGTTATAAATTTCCTTTCCTGTGTAATAAAATCATCCCGAGCTGGTTCAGGTGGTATCGGTGTTATCTGTGGTGATATTTCAGGCCAACCTAGTATGGATCTTATCGATGATTGATAAATATCAACGGCATAATCAGGAGAATGTATCTCAACCGTCGAGGACAGGGTCGGTTCATGAACATTAATTGATATTTTTGCTTCTTTTCCTGTTATTGATTTTATTCTACGTTGAAATTCTTCATTGATTTGTTCGATCTCATAACTGCCAGTAGGTATTCCAACATCTATCCAGTCAGGAGTACCATCTGGTTTGTTCTTGTTAGCAAATACAAGTAAATTATTTGCTGGTGTATCATTAAATGATTTTGATCTGATATTTGGCCAGCTGTAATATACCCGTAATTGAGCTAATGCTATTTCTTTTACTGGAATTGCAGTAGGAAAATTAATACTAAATTCAGGATTAGTTGAACTTACCGAGATCATCGTTATCTTTGACGGATTTGTATTAGTCACGATCTGCTGGAGTAATTCTGTCATTATTAGTACTTGTATCTTTAATACCGATACATTCGTCATATATTTTAGTCATCATTGAAAACTCGAAATCAGATATAATTCCATCACTGAGACTCGCTGATCACAACGAGGACAATTTCGAGTATGCGACCGTCGCTGTATGTAATCTTATCATGTACTCGGATAATTTTTCATTCATGCAAGTACATATTTTTTTTTGTGATGATATTGAGCACACCTGCAATCGTTGTTGCTGCTGAAATACAAATAGTTACTGCTACTGGTGCCATCATTGTCACCGCTGATAATATAACACCTGCTCCAGCAACAACAGCGGATGCTGAATAAACAATCACATCAACGATAACTAATCGTCGTCGATATTTTTTTTACTTTTACTGTATATTGTTCGACTTGATCTTTTAGCGCCGCCTGCCATTCACGCGCTTGATTGTACCTGTATTGTGCTCCGTCCATATATTTGTATACAGTAAATAATTGAGGTGTTTTAGCTACAAATTCCAAACACCACCAGTAAGATGTTGCGTTTAATGTCTTATCAGCTGCTTCCAAAATAAATTCCTCTTCGGTTCCGCTATTTGATAGAACAGATACAACCCCGGAAAACCTATCAGTTGAATGGCGCCATGGAAACGTTGTAAATATTTCAAATTTTGTAGCACTGAACACAGACAGCCTGTACACGCCAGTGACTGTTGCGGTATATTTGATAGTTTTATTTTGCTGCGACCATGTTGAAAATCCAGATGATACTGTGTATACGATGTTTGTGATATGTCCGGGAGTTATTCCGGCTGGAATTTTAATCAGCCTGGTTTTGTTAACTATATCAGGAATCCCCGCTACGATGTTTTGCTGTGTTTGTTCGATCGTGTCTAGGTTACTTTTGATATCAGAAAGTTTTATGTTAAAGACAAACGGAGTGCCGAAGAATTCTTCTGCGGTTTTTTGATGATTTCTTCGAAATCTTGTAAACGCGCCTACGTGAACGTCATACTCAGCCCGCAACGTAGATAGTTTACTGTCTACGGTGTCGACGTATAGTTTGTTTGCGACGTCGTTGTCAGATTTTGGAGTTGTTACAGCTACTATTTTGTTCCCGTTCATACTAAGTTCACCTGTCATTGTGTCACCGGTATTTTTCACGCGATTAGCAACGCTTCTTGCAATTTCATCTCTGATGGTTGTAAATGATACACCTTGGATCTCTGATTCTACCACCATCAGTAAACACAGGAATATTATCCGTAACTGCACCGAGTACTGTCGAACTATATCATTCCATCTGATATTGCTCGTTTTTAGTTTACCATATCGATCTTGAAAAATAACGACCTCATCTGGATCAACTCCAGCAAGATTCATGATATCAGCAAGTTCATCTTTAGTCGCATACTTCGACAAATCAACTTCGCCGGATTTTTTCTTAACGCGTGAGGATCTTCTTCCGTAAATATCAACCATTATATTTTAAGATCCAAGATCTGTTTAAAACGCTTTACGCGCAATGAATTGGTTGCTTGTATAATCATGCACAACTTTATGTGGCGGTTTGGATGATTTTGATATAGCATTAAGTACATTAATTACCTCACGGCCGCATATTGGCGGATCTGTCATTGTTTGTGTGGGTAGCGTTGAATACCAAACTTTACAACCAGAGGTTCTTGCGTGAAGTGGTGCGACATACTTGATAAATTCAACAGGTGGGGATAACCCGTACGAATCAAAATAAACGATTCCACGTGGATCAACCGCGTATGATACCCAATGAGTACCGGGTCCTGAATTCGAGTCTAGATTAATAATACCTGTTTCGAGTTTGTTTGGTTGTTTTGGTAATTGATCTCGCATAAAAACACCTCTAAAGCTTTTTATTTTTAATTTTTTAGCAACATCAAGTAAATCAAAATTTGATGCTGGAGCATCTAACGAAGTGATCCTGGGAGCCTCAGACCTCTTCCCCAGCGAGATCCCGGTAATCTTAGACCGCGTCCCTTTTTTTGTATCCATTTCCTGTTGCTTTCTTTAGAGCCATTCCAGCAGCGGTTCCAACAGCACCTAACGCGGCTGCTTTTGCTACAGCTGGAGCGGCAGCAGCTATTAACGCTGGAATAGCCGCAAGAAATGGAAATATACCACCGGTTTTAACCATGTCCTTGATGGCGCTCGGAGAAAGATGTAATTGAACTCCGGTTTTTGATTCTAGGGCTTTATTGAAACGTTTAATCTGATTATTTGTCAACGATAATTTGTTTGGACCACCACCCATCTGATCTCGTTTTAGTGATATTTTAGTTCCGCATTTGCTGGTGGTTTTTGATTGAAGCTTTTTTACCTGACCGGGAGTCAGACTAACATTAACATGACTATACGACATTTTTATATAAATAATATTTCTCTGAATAATTAAAGATTTTCCACTGGTGCATCAACGACTCTCATTCGACCACTACCGCCTTCAAGTAACATGGCTTTATCGCTAAGTATGACCGCGATTGCTCTGTAGAAGGCACCACCACCTGGTGGGTTAGTAACACGAGCTCGAAAGTGTATATCAACGACAGACTGTTTGGACAAATCAAGATGTTCCAGCGAAAAATAAATAAATAGGATATAGACCTGTAAAATCTAATTGTGATATTTGCAAACCAGTATCTATATTTTGATCACGTCCCATGAATGACATTAAACGATGATATGCACGCGCTACATGACTTTGATCAAAATTTAACAATATATCTTCAGTTGGTTCTTGATGTCCATTTATTCGCAAGGAAACTTCATTAACTCCAAGATTGTCAAATATCATATGTGAATATTCTTGATTATTTGTCCGGTCATTATTTTGCAGCGTAATAAAAATATGTCGTGGTGAAGAAACACCCTGCTGTGATGCTATATGCCATGTAAATAAACCATTAACATTACTTTGAATAGCATCTGTGGTTACTGTTAACCATGATAGCAATGATTTACCGCCTGAATCCATAAAAGAAAGTAATTTTTGTTCCTCAGTAATTGATGGAGTCATTACTGGCATCCATAATGAAAGTTTTGATATATTTACTTTACCATCAGCAACACCAGCATCTCGCCAGATTGCATCATTATCATCACCTTTTCTTACGAGCACAATTGTGTGTTTAGCTCCAAAGATGACCTTTCTAACATTTTTGCAAAATCCAAAGATGCGAGAAAATGGAATTGCACATGAAAAATGTCTATGATCTCCTGATAACGTCGCTCGACGTGTTGCAAACCTACGTTGTAAGTCGCATTAACACTTCCTATAATATCAAAAGCAGCACCTGGTCTGTCTGCGTGCTCAAAGTCAGCCGGTTGTGGATCAGATGCAGTATCTTGTTGTGTCCGTATTTTAATATACTGAACATGATCAGCGTGGTTAGTAATATCTTTAGCAAACATCATTGTTGGACCGGCTGATCTTGTGTAATCATCAGAATATCTCGCTAGACCAATTATTGTTGTAGCAACATCAACATCCTTCTGAATCGATTCGATATTTTTTCCATCAATCATGTATGTGGCGATATCAAACAACGCCTTAATCCCGTTGTTGACAAAACCAACACGCAAATTAGCAGCATATAGCGTATTAGCTACAACATTTACAAGTCTACCTTCTACCTCAGTAAACGCCTCAGCGGGCAAGAAATATCTACTTGTATCGTGAACCTGTAATTCGATTCTCCCCCGCTGATTTGGTTGTCTTGCGTCATAGGAATAAAACTGATAATCACGTACATATTCATACTTAAGGACAGGTGCCTCCATATCAAATGCTGTGTCTGTTTCATGCTTGAACATTTTTATTATAATTACCATTTTTCCAAATGATGATCTAAATCATCGTCGACGAAGACCGCTTCCTGCTATTAAATTTGCTGTTATATTTTTTTCTGCTTCTTCAGATAATTCCGCTAGTTTTTTTATTTACAGCCTGATTGGGTCCTTGATCTGCTAACGCCGCTAGTTTTTGATTTGCAGCCCGATTTATTATTTTACTTACGTCTGCGGGCATCACCTCAGTACTTGGTAATTTTACCGGTTGTTGTTTTCGTCGCAATAATCGTGCTAGTCTATCTTTGATCGCCGAGAACGCCTTACCAGCAACATTGACAATTGCTCCAGGAGCTTTATCACGAACAATATCGATAGCTTTCATCGATAATTGTTTTGCAACAGGTACTGCTTTTCGAGCTATCCTTGTAAATAATCCCTGAATAACATCACCAAGTCCATCTCCGTAAGTAGCTCTGTAGATTGGTAATCGTGAGTTTACCTCTCTGACCTGTACGGGTTTACGATGATTATTATGTATGATCATCTTATTTTATTTGTTATTTATCTAACAATTAGTCACTATAATCATCAACAAGTTCATCGATAAGTTCTTGGTAAACTCCGATATCCATGATACCACCTTGAAATAATCGCCGACAAATATCAGATGCTTCATTAATTATTTCTGGTGAATTATTTCTAGCTCGTTTTCCTCCTATGAGAACTTCTAACCGTGACACATCATTAATGATATTATCAAGACAAACAAAATCATCTCCCAGACCACTTCCCGTTGCTCCTTCTTCTGATTTCTTAGATGGTGTTGTTCTAAATAGCTTTTTAATTTTTGACAGCGGTGAAGAAGATTGTTGTTGTTCTATTTGTTGCAGAGGTGGAGGAAGTTGATACTGGGAGAGTTGTTCTTGTTCTAGTTGTTTCACTCTCTCTCTATGAAGTTTTTTTATTTCTTTATTAAGATTTTTATATTCTTGACCTTTAGCTTGTTTTTTGTTGTAATATACGCGATATATATATATTTAATAAGATTATCATCATTTACTTTTTCATGACGGGGTTTTAAAATACTAGATTTATTAAATATACTATTTAATATTTTTTCGGGTAATTGTTCTCTTTTAGTATTTCTAATTTCTTCAACAACTCCTTCTTTGAATTTTGCAATCAATTCTACGTTTTTTTCTACTAGTTCCGGTTCAGGTGCGTGCTCTTTTTGCACGTCGGCGACTTCAGTACTAAGTTTTCCAATACTTTCAAGTATTTCCTCACCAACAGGTGGAGGTTGAGCCGCAGCTATATCAGCTGGCAGATCTCGTAAAATCTTCTTTGTCTGTTTAGTTCTTCTTGCTATTTTTTCAGTCTGTTCTGCTGTTTGTTTTGATACCGGAAGAAGATCTTTGATGACAGTTGCAACTTGTTCAATAGCTGCAGTGACGGGTTTAAACAGTTTTTTAGTTTCTTCTTCGTACTCAACTTGTGCTTCTTGCTGCGCTTGTAGATTTTTTCTAAATGAGTCTCTGACAGGAAGAAATTTTTTAATTGCTTCTAATCGTTCTCGTGCTATTCTTGCAGTATGAGATTCTGGATGTACCATTATTTTTAATATAACAATTTTTTAATTAATAGCAGCAGAGAGGCTTTGTCTACAATTCTGTTTGGGACAAACAATAATCGTAGACGTGGTATTGACTTCTATGAAGGGCCACTATTTTTTTTTGGTCTAAAAACAAGGGTGACCATTCCCTAAAGTGGTCTGATCGCCTTCTCTGCTGCTCATGCAGAGATAGTGTTCTTGAGTGCCTTTCCCAAGAATAGACCGAGGCAGATTACCCGGGCTAGCTTGGGCAGGTATCCAACATGTGATCCTTGCATTATTAGTCCTGTGCTCTAATAAACTAACCTACCATGGCTTCCTCTATGGAACAAATGGGCAAACAAACAAGAAAATTGATTTATGGGTATTAAACTACTGATGGTGTCAGGAAAAGTTCTGTTTTTTTATCACACCAGTGTACAATATACACAAAAGCAAATACGGGATAAAATGATGAAATATACATGCACACGGAAATGACGGGAGTATTCCAGTACTATTTCAAACTCAATAAAAATGTGCAAATGGAGATTCATATTTTGAAAATGTAAACAGAATAAAAGAAACAAACACTGGATAATTTGTAAGAGCTAACACAGCCAGCTAAGAACAGCAATTCAATGTAGGTAGATCCCGAGATATTATAGCAAGCACACCAGCACTATAGGTTGCATAGATCCTGCAGGAGCGCTTGGCAGAACATCTTAGATCTAGGCCGAACATGAGTTGGCAGACACACAAGCATCAGCTAATGAGTGGAAGGAAAGTCTTCCTATTTCATACAAACCTTCGCCATGGCACGAACAAAACAGACTGCACGCAAGTCCACGTTTTTTAATACAGACTACAACACTGGAAATGTTTGAATGGAACCTTACATATAAAAATATAACTATATACAATATAAATTACTCAGGATTCCTAAACAGGGAGAACTGTACTCACGCATTGCACGGGGAAAACAAGAATGTCACAACATAGAGAACTATCTGAAATGGAGAAGTATTTCGATACGAAACGAACTGAGACAACCAATGGTTCATTTCTAGAATGTTCGTATCAGCAAGGAACACAAGAGATTTATGTGAGGGAGATACCCGTAGGAAATGGATCTAATATGACAAGAGTAATGGTAGCTCTGGAAATACAAAATAAGGACTTCACCAAACTTGCAGAGGCTTTGAACTCGAAAAGAGATGATAGATACATGTTAAGACCAAGAGGAAACAAACTAATACTGCTATACGGAAAGATGGAAATTGGAGGGCAAACTGTAATATAAAGGAACCAGCACTCTTTCTGCGAAAGATAAAAAAGAACAGCTAAACTGCACATAACAGATATTCCACTAGAAATACCACTGGAAAAACCACAGTGGAAAGATTTGAAAAAAGTTTCAAACTAAGGCCACAGAAGCATGAATGGATACACACCCTGGATTTCCAATAAAAAAATAGAGTGCGAATCTTAGAAATAGTAAAAGAAAAAATCAGGACAATGAAGAAAGTTTCTCTTCTCCACGGATTTCGTGCAACAACATGGTATAAAGACTGTATATACCATAGGAAATGTAAGAAATGTGGGAAAGTGGGACACCCTCCAACAAAAAACTCAAGATCAAAATGAAAGGACAAACCACATTAGTGAAATCGCCATTTTCCCCAAACAGAAAGCTATACAACGAACACAAGCTAAAGAAACCCAGAATAAACGACAGCAAAATGAACTAGTACTTAAACCACACAATAGAATAAAAGGAAAGCAACAACCACAATAAAATTAACAACATGAAGAAATACAAGTTAAACCAAAAAATCAACCAAAAACTCTAACAACAACAACTAAGCAAAAAATGAACAACTAAAAGAGAAACAAAAAGGAATACAAGAAGAACAAAAACAACAACAAAAAGACAAACAACATAATCAGCAAGAAAAGAAAGGAAAACAATATGTATAACAAAAAAATGTACACGCTGCAAAGACAGAAAACCCAGAAAAGAGAAACAAACAGAAAAGAAGAAAGAATAAAGCACGAAAATCCTTAAATCAATAATATCAAATTGACTAATCACAAACTTCCAAAGAAAGCGAAAGGAAAAGGAAACAAAGAGAATTATATAAGCTGACACAAGATGAGTATCTAGAAGATACGGAACATGAAATACAAGACATAGACACTCAATCTGAAACTGTATAAATGTATATCAAAAAAGATCAGAAAGGACAAAACCTATAACACCAACTACACAAACCTTTCTAATTGGCCAAAAATAATAATTAAATAACAAAGGAAACACAGAAATACTAACTTTAAAGATATATCACTTTATATAACAACACATAACCCTTCGGGTAAAATTAAAGTTAGGGAGCGGGATCGACTCGAATGGTCTGGGAAGATCAGACAAGAAAACTCCCCCCTCCCCAACCAACAAAAAAAAAAGAGTGGAAGTCTGTAACAAATCTAAGGTACTGAAAGTGACCAACCCTGAAGTGGCAAGCAGAATTATCCCAAAAGATTATAACGAATATAAAATACTGACTGCAAACCCATTTATAAATGTCAAGATAAGATCATCAAATGTCACACTTGTGGAGAATATCGCAACAAAGTTGAATGTACGGTCATAGGAAAAGCCTGACATTTACGGAAGAAATTGAATCATTCCAGTAAAGTTTGTTTAAAATTAAAAAAGAAAGACTCAGAGAAATAGTTCAAGCATTCTACGAGTGTAAAATATGTCTCTACTTCAATAAAAGCTTTAGTAAGATGAAACTTTTTGTTTCCTGGTCTTGACATAAAGGTTGAAAATGAATTGCATGGTTTGCTAATCTGGCATGTCCTGACCCTAAAGGGAGATAGAAACATTAGGCATTGCAGTAAAATACAATTGTTTATTTGTGAATACTGATACTGTTTAACAGATCATATCTCAGTTTAACAGCAAATTGCAAATATTTTGAAACATTTATAATAAGACTAATTTCTGAGTAGACATTAAATTTGTAAATTTAACTAATGAAGATTTCTTTGAAATCTTTCCTTCAATGGTATAAAAAGTACATAAATACAAAATGATACTCATCCTATACACACAGTTATTTTCTTTAAGACAATTTGCAAACTCTTGGATGGCTTTCAGTTTTAGTGTCTTCCTCGTTCAGTCATTAAATCATGTTTAGAACATCGAAAAGATGCAAATGTTTTTATGAAAATGAAAGGTAAATCTAAAGTTAGATATTTATCAATATCCAATAACGGCCTATACTTAATATAATAAACATATTTGTAAAAACACATATTTTACTTGAACAGGTCTGTAATAAGGAATCAAATAGACATTGTCTGAACATAGAAAACTGTCTCTGTTTCTCATTTCTTGTTCTACCCATACATAAACATATACCCCAAGGGAATAAACATTTTTAACTTTACTGTCATTTGTGCTTTTGTAGGCATCATCCAGTTCTTTTAACAAAATACAACAGTGGAAAATAAGTCTGCTTGTTGGCGTATTTATAACTTTAGTCCAGTACTTTACACATCTGAACATATAAATTGTATTCAAAGGGTATTTTCTGACTTCATCAAGACTAACATAATTATTCACAGTATTTTTATGCGTTAATATATCTTTTACAGAATCTGTATTGAATTGCTTCCCTTTCTTGTGAATATTCATGCCCCATATTTCATGACCATAATATAATATTGGTTTCACCACAGCATTAAAAATTTTAAATATATCATGTACATGTAATCTTCCAAGTATTTGTTGATACCTAAATATTCCAGATGCTGATTTCAATGCATGTGATGCCAGTATGTGTTTGGCTTAGTCCAGATCAACCTCGATGTGAATAGCAACCCCACTTATTTATAAAATGACAGTTTCAATAGATTTGTCCCTGTAATACCAACACTCGTAATTTCCCAAAAGCCAATATTTTTTCGAATGGTTAAAATTAATTTTGATTCCTGTTTCAATACAGCATTCATCTGTGTCATTAATTGTTGTTGCAATATGCATACAGTTTCAGCCCAGTTAACCACATCATCTGTATACAATAAGGCAAAGATCTCTGGTATATTCTCTGTGATGAAAATACCCTTATTACACTTAGTTCTTAACTTTTGAACTAATTCACCAATAACAAGACAAAACAAGCACTAAGCTTAGAACACATCCTTGTCCTGTTCCCAGATTGCAATTAAAATATATGGTTAGTCCATTTTGGTGTTTGTTCATCGCTTTTCAAACAAAAATATATATATATTTTAAACTTTAAAAGTATTTACATCATTCCATTCTGTACAAGAGAACACCATAGTTTATTATGTTGTACACTATAAAAAGCTTGTGAAAAGTCAATAAGTAAAAGTAAAACCTACCACCAGATTTACATATATAATTTTGAACAATTCCATGCAAACTGAATATATTATCACAAGTACTTAGTTTTTTCTAAAGCCATAATGAAGTTCATTTACTAGATTATTACTTTCAGCCTGAACACAACTCTGTGTTCAGAATAGATGTGAATATTTTGCAGAGTACATTTATTAGAGAAATTCCCCTGTAATTGCTCAGCTCATTTACACTCCCATTCTTAAATAAATGCAAGTACGAAAAACTTAACCAAATTCACCTGGATCCAAGATGATCCAATTTTGCTTGAAACAGTCACATGGAACCATTAAGATATGCTGTCACCGCTCCAACTTAAGTTGTCACAAATTTAGTGTCAGCTATCAATTCAGATCGAAAATGAAACTGACCAATATGCACTCAGTAAGAATTTTATTGGTTTAAGTTCTCTGTAAGATTTTGCAGTGCGATTGTACAAATTACTTTATTAGTTATGGTAAGAGTATTCACTGTGATGAAAATACCCCTATTACACTTAGTTCGTAACTTTTGAACTAACCCATCAATAACAAGACAAGAAAAAAGAATTGGGCTCAGAACACATCCTTGTCTTGTTCCCACACTAAATTAAAATACATGGTTAGTCCATTTGGCATTCATGGACAGCTTTTCAAACAAGAATGCATATTTTTTTTTAAACCTGTAAAATAGTTCTATCAATACCTTTCTGTACAAAAGAAAACTAAAGTTTATCATGTTGTACACTATTAAAAGCTTTTGAAACATCAACAAATATAAAGTAAAACCTATCACCCGATTTACATATATACTTCTGAACAACTGCATGCAAACTGAATATATTATCACAAGTACTGTAGTGTTTTCTACAGCCAGAATGAAATTCATTTACTAGATTATTACTTTCTGCTCATCTATACAACCCTGTGTTCAAAATAGATGTGAATATTTTTGAAGATCACATTTATAAGAGATATCCCCCTGTAATTGCTTGGGTCATTTATGTTCCCATTCTTAAACAAATGCAAGTATGACAAACTGAAGGAAATTCTCCCGGATCCAAAATGATACATTCTTGAAATAGTCACATGGAACCATTAAGAAATACCACCAGCTCTCCAACTCAAGTTGCCACACATTTAGTGTCAGCTTTCGATTCATATGGAAACTGAAAATGACCAATGTGTACACAGGAATAATTTGATTGGTTTAAGTTCTCTGTAAAAAAAATGAAGAGCAATTGTACAAATTACTTTATTAGTTGTGGTAAGAGTAACAATGAATGGGGCACAGTAATCCCTGTGTGGGCTTAAATTGGTTAGCTCTGTTTTTATCATTAGCTCAATAGATATTTCCAAACAGCACAATTTCAAGATTAGTTTAAATTGTTGAAGAAAGTCAGCATGCCTTAATTATACTTTAGTTATTTTTAATTAATGATTAAAGCAAAGTAGCTTAAGAATGGAAATAAATGAGGACTTATAGAGATTTAAGATGTTTGATTGTCAATGTTGTTATTATAAGATGATTTTGACAGTTCATTCAGATATATTTAGTTCATATTCTATATGGAGGAGGGATGTAGTATCCTATGAACATAAGTCTAAGTCCCTAAGGTAGTTGCTGGGCTTATTCAGCATTCCTCTGTACCAAGACCAGGAATGAATCATCCATGCAGCAAAAAGGGGCAAGCCTGTGATGTGTTCTCACACTAACTCACAATTAAAGGAATATTATAGCCAGATCTTAGGTATCCATGGGAACGATAATTTGCTTTTATGTACCAATAGATGGATAATGGCTGGACAAAAGAACCAGCTAAAACTAAAGTCATTGCAGAGTTACAGATATAATTTGGCTTTAGTAGAGAACTACTAACAAAGCTGATACGAGAAAATTTCATATGTTTTGAACAAAACCTGTAAACAATATTGTTGACCCCTTCTGTTACATTTTTGATAAATTATGCAATACTGTCTGGTACCAGTGACTCACAAATAACAAAAGAGATTTCAAGTCACTTTTAACTTCAATAGACATGCCTATAAATACAAAAACTTTCCCAAATATCAAAAGATTTATGTGTTCAACAAATGCTAAAATAGGAAAGAGTGAACATGCCAGAAATAATGCATAAATGCCCAAAACATATAAACAAAGATATTTTGAGGCACTTCTATCTCTGAACAACATGCATTTAAATATTAGAACATTCATGAAGAAATATCGTTTGAGACTGATGTAAGTGTTCAGCCAGTCCTTAAAGATATGAAGAAAAAAATTAGTTCAAGTCAACTTGGATGACTGACATTTTCCTGACAACCAAAGCTAAAGTATGTGACAAAGAACCTGGATTAGCTGGATGTTTCCTATAAAAATACATTCAAATTCTCTTCCTTGTTTTTATCAAAAGTTATTGATCCTCGCTCTATCTTCAGTATATTCAATCACATTTGATGGAAGATCATTATTATTTATGCATTATTTAAAAACCCTCAAACCAGGATAGTTTCTGTCAAATGTAGCCTAGTTCTGTTGAGCAGTTTACAAAAAATTAAAGATATCACTTGTATCATTAACAGCAGCCATATCTGAAGGCAAATTGTTATCATCTGTATACATCTGATGGACTGTGATTCCATGATGATTTTGTAAAAAAAAAAGTTTAAACGGTTTCCGAGATGAAGTTACTTCAAATAACAGCTTTAACTTTTTGCTTTTAGCAAAGCAGCTTTATATGATGGTGTTTCAGCACCACTTGCACACATAAAGTATACAGTTCTGCCAAGATGTTTTCAATTAAAGATTAAAAGATTCATCTGAATGTACTGGGGATGTTATCTAAATACCTTTCTATTTTTAAAAATGACGACCGTATTGGATGTTATATTCTCAATTTTTATATAAATGTGACATAATATCATAACAGAATGTCTTTTGCCAATTTTTGTCAAATTTTCCGTCGAGTGCAACTGCACAGTAATTTTGAACATTAATCTAGTATTAGCTATGGTGGCCATATTATATGGTAGATCAGCATTGTTTCTACAAGCTTGTAACTTTGGTGCTTTAAAGAATTTGAAAATAACATATTTCTGATGAACAATGCAAGACAACACTTGTGTTAATGTAAATCAAAAAGAAGACACACCTAAGAGGGGTCTAATTTAAATAACAAATCTGTAGCATGCAGGTGACTCAAGCAAATTTTGCAAACAATAAATTCTGACAATAATGTTATGATCACCAATCTATTTACATGTACTGACAAGAAAGTATATATGAAATAAATGTCCATGACTACCTGTATGGGCAGATTTAGATGTATTTTTATCTGAGTAAGATTATAGTCGACAGTCTCTTGCAAATGCCATAATAAAAACACAATATCAGTGACCTTGATATACTTGTACAAGTTGTGTTAAAATGCGGATATATTTTTCATGTTATTTTATTTCAACCCCATTAAATTCTGCAGCTATTCATGATATAATGTACCACCTTAAATGTACACTACTATTAGGCTCGAAAAAAAACAATTTGCTACACTGAAATGTTAAAATACAGGAAAGAAAAACATCTTTATGCTAAACATTAGCTATGCATGACAACCTCAAGATATTTCATATAAAACTTGATTGTTTTACAGTGAAAATGGGTGTAATTTTTGCAAGTCATCATGTAAATAGTGTTTGAAGAAGCTTCACTAGTTATTTCATAACCGCTTCGGTGGCCTTGTGGTTAGAGAGTCCGCCTCGGATGTGGGTGATCGTGGGTTCGATCCCCGGCTGAGTCATACCAAAGACTTACAGAAATGGTACTAACAGCTGCCTCGCTTGGCGCTCAGCATTAAGAGGCTAGTGTTAGGACTGGTCAGCCTGGTGTCAGGATAATGTGACTGGGTGGGACATCATGCTACATGTTTGCGGCATGATGCCCCAGTGCTAGACATCACTATAAATTGACGTACTGCAGACATCGTAGCGATATGACTGAACAATTGTTAAAGCTACGTTAAAAATCCAAATCACATCACATAACAGTTATTTCATAACCTTTTAGGTTAAGTGAAATTGGGCATCACATGTGGAATGGTCACTTTAAGTTTCCCCGATGTCAATGGTGAAAATCATGATGATATTTCAAATCACCAGAAAAGTAGTCACCAGAAATAATAGTTGATTGCATCCACTGACTGTTGTAAAATTAGCATTCCTGTACAATTTCACATCCAGAGACAATGAGTTTTGACCTACCTATTCCAGATTAAAGTAAACACAACTATGAAGTTGACTACAATTAGGTAGGGGAAACTGAGGAAGACACATGATGTTATGTAGTTCCTAAAATGACAAAATGTTTACCTCTGATGACCTTGACCTTTGACCTCTTGATGTAAGTAACAAGAAGAATGTGTCTGCATAAGGTTCACTATAACTTTGGGGGCGCTCACCAGTTATTATGTACTTTTAGAGAGAGTGACATATGTAAGGTGATGCTGTGTGCATTTAAAACATGCACAGTAGAGAGAATGCTGGCATACCTCTATGCTACATTAATGTAATGTGGATGATATTTCTTTGGATATTGTACTTTTGGAAACTGTACATGATTTAAACACACTGCTAACTAAAATGACTGCTCCCTTGTGCAAAAAAAATCAGCCTGAATTAGGCTAAAGTACACTATCCATAGCAGCTATTAAAATAGGGAAAATGAATTTTGCCAGACTAGACAATACCAGCTTCTGAAAGTGCAATGAAATGAATTACCAAATATATAAAATGTAAAAAAAGTTATGAGTTCTTTTTTATACAATTTACCTCTGAAGTTCATAAAGTGAAAATGACCAAGTGGAGCTAGCACTTTTTTGAAAGGTGCACACCTGGAGTAAGGCCAAGCTGTATACTCTATAACCCATAGTACACCCATCAATCATACACCAAAATAAAGGGAATTAAAGGATCTTTGAATTATACCTAAGATATACAAGGTCTTTTTTAAATAGCCAGTATAACCAGTGAGGAAAGCCAGGGAAATTCTTTTTCTTTAAAATCCTAACCCTATGCAAAATATGAAGCTGTAGAGCGCCACCTTATGTTTCATAAGCACTGCATCCAGTTTACTTGACTGATACAACAGACAATCCAATAATGGAATATGTTACCTTGACTTTTCAACTCTCAATCAGAGAATCAAGTAGAAGTTACCAATGCCCAGCCATACCTCTGAAGTTTGATGAAAATTACAACAATGAAATATCACTTACCAAACATAAGAGAAAATCACATTTGTGGTCACAGTCACCTTGATCTTGGATATAGCAGCCCCAAAATACATAGGCTAGACTGCTTCAACAGATGGGTAAAAGGACTAGATTATGTTGCAGAAACAAGATCTATACACAGACAGACTGAAATTACTATCACCATATTCCCACCACATCTTAGTCAGGGAATATGAAGAAACTGACATTGGACAAGTAACCTCTGCACCTTGCATGTCATCATGACATTTGAATTTAATATAGGATTGGAGAGATGCAAATTGAGTTTGCTAAGCATAGTACCATATATTGTTAAACCTTTCCTTGTTTCTGCCAATTCAGAATGTACCTGCATAGATCACAATGGTGTATATCAGCCTGGGGCTAACACACTAAATAATTACATACATCTTCATGCTGATTATTTTTATTAATGTAATATGTCTGATCTTATTCCCAATGCTGTTGTTGTTGTTTTTGTAGGGTTTAACGCCATTTTTCAGAACACGATAGGCTATACATGGCGGCCAGTATTAATGGTGGAGGAAGAACCCAGGAAAGCCTTGGAAAGAACCACCGACCCACGAGAAGCTACTGGCAAGCTTTCTCACATACCCACATTAGCCGAATCTGAGACTCAAACCCAATGCCACTTCTTAAGTAATCCAAATTATGATGCCAGTCGGCCCTTCAACAATGTTGTCATATTACCCAAATAAAAATGTCTCACAACATTCTTTCCTGGATGGAAGAATTTTTTTAAATATACAGAACTAGATATCCTGTCCTGAATGTAGTCCAAATGAATATCATAGAACACAAAACTTAAAATGATAGGATGTCCATAATGCAAATGTACAGACTATGTCTTGACTACACTTTATGTATCTTGACGAGAGAATCCACTGAAATGGCAGTGTCTTGCCACAAGAATATTTACAGGACTAGTATCGTGAATGTGCATTATTTTATGCATGTATGTTTCACCTGGAAGAGTCAACAAAAATATTCGATAAGAGTAATATATGAATACAACCAGGAAACTCCACAGCTCAAAATTCCCTTTCACACACGTAAGGACTACCTACATGCTTGAAAGAAAAAATAATGGTCTATGTATAAAGTAAACAAAGAACTAATGCCTATACCAATCTCTAGTTTAAAATATAAAATTGGGGAGGGGAAATTTTGAAGACAATCTCCCCATTACCACTGCTTGCTGACTAACTGCCAAAAGGCAAATTTAAAACTAAACAGCAGTTGAGGACCTAAGGACCAATATAATCAAAGCTATACCTTGCTAGTGATTAATCAGTTTGAAAAAAGTAGCAATGTTTGGTGTGTGTATAATAACGTGTATGAAGTACCACCAATGAGGAGCTGAAATTATTTGTAGCAATTGACAGCAGCATGCTAAAAAAATCCCACTTACTTATTAGCAACCTTTAAACTATTTTAAACTTGATATTTACAGTATAATTAAGAACGGACATATTTCTGTCACATTTCTGTCACCAATGAACATTTAGAAATGCAGACAGCATCATACAGCTGCCTCAAAATTAGGAGTGCCACTTTTCTTTTTATTACATTTTGTTATTATACAGGCGACTGTTTTGGGTTTCCAATAAATGAAAGCTGGAGCAAGCTAAGGGATCCAGGCTAGACTTTAATAAACTGACAAGCAATCCAACTTGATATCTCCTTATCTCATTACTGATGAGAAAATTTTCAATCTGGGATTATTGTAATTAGTTCTGTATAGTTTGACAATGCAGGTCAGCTACTGAGACTCATTTCAGAAACTGGACTAGAATAAAGAAAATACAAGGCAACTTTAAATTAATACAGCTCTGAAAATATTGCTCTGAAATTGCTAAAATCTGAAGTTATCCTACTTTATGATGACTTGACAAATCTTTGAAATTTAATTTGTTACCAGGGGGTAAAAAATGTATTGTGCTTACAAGCAATGCTATAAGCTTGTTTTGTAATGGCTTAAATTGCAAAAAAACAACACATAGCACTTTCCTTATAATAATGTCCCTAACAGCCATGGGGTACACATCCTTAGACTGAGACTGCCTTTAAATAAAATACATTATACATACACTTTTGCCACAACTAGTAAAATGGGGTCCATGACTATACATGCCTTGTAAAAGGAACAATGTTATAATGAATGACAAACATGATTTTTGTACACTAATTTTTCACCCAAAGAACTTCTAGTAAATTAAAGTTCTGCAAACATTTGCACTTATGAATCAGTCAAATATCAAAATGAATATTTTGTCTTCTGATAAGTTTTCATATAAAAAAAAATGTTCTAAAAATAAAGTCAACAGTTACTTTATTATAAGCATAAACTTTTTTATGAGAAACATTAAATTTCATTCTGCATTCTGATAGGATGGATAACAACTGTGACAAGTAGACTTGAATTGTGACTGCATGTACAATGGACCCTCACTAGAAATTTCCTCAGCATAATATGGTCTTTGATATAACACTGTCTTGGATACCATGATAGTGGTTGAATCCCCATGTAATGTACCTCAGTATACCATGGTCCTTGATATAACAGTCATGTGCCCAACAATACAGGTTCAATCCCATGTAATGTACATCATGTAATCTATAACTGAATCTATGGGTTTTTCAAATACATGTACAGTAGTTTTGTCTTCATTTAATAAAAAGGCAGGCATTTTTGAACACGGTTTTATTACACACACACATACATACACACACAGAGACATTTTTTTGGGACATGCACCATTTTCTTCAGCAAACTGACTTGTTTTGCTATAACACAGTTTGGTACGTAACTTGGTCTGGTTATATAGCTGGGTCACGCTGCATTTAACCAAATCAATACCTCTGATTGGTGTCTCCTGTATCCGAGATAAAGACTGCTGAAAAATTAAACATAAATGTTTTATAAAATGCTACTGGAACTTAATTCTGATAACTGAGGGATATTTTCCATCAACCAAATTTATTTCACACAAGTGTATGGCATCCAACTTTTGTGTACCAAAATTCTTATTTCTAAATTGCCAGCAGCAGTGCTGAACCTTCCAATGTGTGGCAACTCCGTGGTTACTCCCAGGACATTTTATGAGAGTCAAATGTGGTGTATATTTATCCTGGTCCTTAATGACATTTACACCACCTTCTAGTAAGCTCTTGCTCATGAAGTTTACGAAGTCCAACAATTCTGAAGAAAGTGCCACTTTACCAAATATTAACCCATCCCAAAAGGTTCCAAGCCCACCAAGGGCAACAGGTGGAACTTTTCTGGCCATTTGTATTAACTTGGGCTTCAAGTCTTTCAGAAGCTCTGAACAGTTAGAGATCTGTTCTGCATCCTTCAAATTCATGACTGCTAGTGTAATATGAAAGGAATCTTCTGGAGTGATGTATTCTTCATAATGTGGAAGATAGGATACAAGTATTTCTTGTATCTCTGTAGCATTTCTTTTAATATTTTCATCTGAAATATCCAAGGAGAGGAAGAAGTTTGGCTTTATTCTTTTGTGTTCTTCACCTTTTATCTTCTTTTCATCTTCCAAATTCATGGTCTTTTTGCTGATGACCTCCTCAATCTTTGTTAATGAATCATCAGTATTGCCTCCCTGTAATTTCATTCTGACCTCTTCTCTGCTCTTCCCATCTACAGCTCCTACTGGCTGCTCCATAGCCCCGTTTTTCTCTTCCTTTTCTTCATTCCCTTTCGTTTCATAGTGTTTGATGACTGTTGTAAAATTTAGACTACCTTTAGTAATTCCAAATAGATTATCAATTCTTTTATTTTTGTCCCACACAACATCTGTTTTGTACTTCATATACTCAATGCAATGAAGTGGGACTGCTTGTGTAAACATGTCTACTGAGGTTGTATCTTTTGATGTCAATGCTGTAAAACATTTCTCTACAATAACCCCAAAACTATCAATAAAACCTATGTAAAAATCTTCAAGGATTAGGTCACTATTCCCCATAACCATATTAATGATGTCTGTTGCAGTTTTTGCAGCTGGAATAAAACCATTTCCCTCCATCCACTTAAGTGCTGTATCTGCCAGATATTGCATCATTTGCTGACCCTTTTTAAGCTCTGCAGTCTCTTCCAGATGACTAGTCAGTGAAGCCTGTTCGTCAATAGACAGGGTTGATGAACCAATACTAATCCTTGGGGCTAACTTTGGATACATGCCTGAAAGAGACAGATGTAAAATTTCTGGTATGTACATACATGCAGCATATATTAGCACCAATTAGCATGATTTCTTCTGCAAGGTTCGAACTCTAGCAAACTAGCAAATTCAAATAAAATAAAAAGCAAAGGAAACTGAAGAAACTAATAGTCATACAGTACTTTAATCTGAATACAATAACACAAGTCCATTGAAATAACCAATGCTTTATTGGGAGCTAAAATTCTTCAGGAATACATGATAAGACAGATTCTTCATATGAACTCAAACTAGTGCTCAGTGCTAAAACCATGTCTAATATTCTTGAGCAAGAACAAAATATTTAACACAGTGGCCATACTGGATGTAAGACCTGGACCATTTTCATTTACAAACCTGCCAAAATCCTGATGTATCACACTGAAAGCATATCTGCTTACAACACCTCCATCCTCCAGGCAGGGTTGTATTTATAAAAAATGATTTCCAGAAACGTTTGTGAAAAAAATGTCAGAGCTGCCTTTATATATACCATAATATATACCCATAACCTGCAGCCAGCATAAATAGTTTTAGTTATGATATGTGGAGCCTCAGGCTTAATGCTCATGGAATGCTAAAGACAATTAAATGGTAAAGGCAGTCAGAGATAAACAGTATTTATGGATTGTACCCTATACAGGCATAATGCTCATGGCATGTTAAAACCCAAGTACAGTTAATTGAGGTAATTAAAAGCAGTATTTTATTTGAATGACAATAGTTAGTTAATGACCACAGGCTGGTTCATGGTCTGTGGTAATGCTTTTTTTTAAGTAAGATTTTACTTACATAAAATACAAAACACACCTTTATTAGTTGGAAAGACAAGGCTAGGTGCAGTGCACTGGAACTTTATGGTTGACAGGTTTAACATTTTTTTTCTTTTCTGGATTGTACCCTGTATTTAATATTATAAACAAGGTGCAATTCAGAAACAAATCCTACCACTATTCAGTCTTTCCAGCAATCCATTGTGAAATATTAGCGATACAGCAGGGTTACATAAAAGTAGGGAAAAACATGAACACAATGTGGCAATTTTATAAAAGTAATTACAGTATAAAATTTATTGAAACTATTACAAACAACAAAACCTTTCCATCATTTGCCTTTGCAATCTTGAACAAGAACATGCTCTTATGCACATATTGTTTGTCTCTTTTGTTCAGAATGGCTCTTATCTTCCCCACATAGCTCAACATCAGAGACTATATTGGAATTCACTTTGCTATAGCCATTCATGCAGTATGCGATCGATTTTAAACATAAAATTTATAACAATTAGGGATAGTATGACCATTGTAGAAAAAGTAGGGAACAATAGGGAGTCTGACAAAAAAGTAGGAATAAGAAGGAACATGGGTCCCTCAAAAGAGAATGATGCTCTAAAAGAAAATTTCCATGAAATAAAATAAAACTTTTTCAACTTCAAATTGTTGCAACCACAGTTAATATTCTTCCACAATAACATGATTTTCAAAATAGCTACTGTGGTGGATATATTGAATGTCAATTTGGCACCATTAAGGACCAACAAGGCATCATAAGATGCCTTCTGGTGGACACCCCATCTTGACATAACTGTCTTGAAGAAGCAACAATATTTTCAAGATGAATGCCATTTTCTCCATATTCAAAATCAAATGGCACAATTTCTATTTCATACCAACTAGACATCATGACAAAACTTTTGGTCAAAGCAAAATGTGAATACGATAAACCATCTAGGAGAAGTATTAATAACAGAATTTTCAAGATGGCCATTGGGGAAGTTGTTTTAAAAAGTGGATCAGCATTCTAACAATGACCAGTAAACATCATAAGAAGTCTATCAGTGAAAACCCAATGCTGATTTGAGTATTCAATCAGGAGAAATGTTGGTAGCAAGATTTTCAAAATGGCCACTGTAGCAAGCATGCTAATGTTGTAATGGCACCATTAGGTCAAACCAGATATTTTAATTTGCTTAGTAAAAACCCATACAGGACCTCATATCAGCCCCATTTGTATTTAGGACCTACAGAGATCGCCACCTCGCTACAGGACCAAGATGACTCATACAACCACTGGTAATGCAGTGGCACTTGTGGATCACATCTTTTCATATAGAAAATGCACAACAAATAGACCCCCATTTCTTGAACTTAAATTAAACCGCAATCAAAATTTATGAATGAAAACTTAATACTTGCACTCCATGGCTTTAAAATAAGTAATAGAAAAGAATGAGAAGCAACAAAACTTTGAAAAACTCAACAAAAACCTTATTTCCCTAGAATACAAATTGAAAATGTAAAAAAAAAAGGACTTGCAATATTGCAAATTAAATCCCAAATAATCGTAGAATTACTAACACAAGTCTTATTGATTGAAGTTCTGAATAATCTTTAGTGGTATTCCAAAATAAATGAAATGCTGAAAGTGCTGATGTGCCTGAGATGGCCTGAGTAGTAACGATGTACCAACAGTCTTTTGCTGAATCACAATAATAGTATCCAAGAATATATCCTTATTTGAATTTCACTATAAATCCAAGTCTTTATATCCAAAAATTTATTTCTGATGAGCAATTTTTATTTCCAGTGAATAAATAATTTGAATAAATAAATTCCTACCCATATGAAATACTGGTCACAACATTAAGACTGATTTCTGCTTCAGATGTTATTGCAGGAATTAATAATTTTTCCAATAAGCAAGATTTTTTACCCCTCTACCTTATTTAGTCACAATTAGCATTTTCTAAGAAAAGAACTATTACCAAATGGGAAATTTCATTCTAGAAGGTTCCAAATGTTTACAACATAAAATCTTACTTATAATTAGAAGATCTGTTACTAAAATTATAATAACAAATATGGTAAGCCCAATGTGCTTGAATTAGACCAAGATAATAATCCTAATATTTATCACTCAGTCAGAAAAAGATAAACAATGTTGTTTACAACAGTCTTTGATTTGTTACAAATCAGTTAAAGTTGATCTGCATTGTTTTATCACATTAATCAGTCTTTTTTTAATTAAATCATGTCAATGGAGTAGAATAAAAAATACAAGAAATATACAGCAAAGCAAAACTGTTTCAAGTGTTTTCCTGAAACTTCAAAAATATCATTGTAATGAGAACTGAATGTAACTTATGTGGAAGACTTACCAGTCAAAATGAATTTTAATTTTATGTCCAAACCACTCATGCTCAAAATCACAACATTCTGAAATCTTCCATCGTAACATAGAACCTTGACCTGGCCTGGATACAGGGATCTCATCTCTAAAATCTCTTCTTCCTGAAGCGACAACTGTTCCCAGTCTGGAGTTGTCATGACCTGTAATCAACATAATGAAATCTGTATATAAAGGGTACTTAAAGAACCATACAATATGGTTGTCCTTAATGAATAATTGTCCTTTACAGATGTGGCCTGCTGAAATTTTTACAAAATTGTGGCAAATATTTTTGGTCCATCACACTTTCCAGAAAAAAGTTTTAGGCTGGTCCCCTGGAATAATCACAGGAAAAATGATGACCTTCTCCAGAGTTGGAGATTAATGTGTGAATTGCGTATGGTTTTCATTTGCATTATGATGCAATGTTTTGTTAGTGTTAGGTGAATCAAAGATAATTTATTCATCTTACAAGTGATCAAGAGGAAATAACTGGAAGATATGGTTTACAATCTCTTGACATTTGCTCAAACACAGTGTAGCCTATGCAGATGTCATTTCTCAGAAAACCACAAACTCAGCTGTCGAATACAGTGGCCTAGATGATTATTTCCAACTATCTTAGATAAAATGAACAAGTAAAATGATTAGATCTGTTATAGCTGCATCCAATCTGACAGACAACTATCAAAGACTGTTTCAGCTAGGTACAGATGCCATGAGCAGAACAAAGCACAGATGCTGTTCTTTGTAGTCATAAAACTTTGCATGTGCAGGTATTTCTCTGTAACCAACAAAATCATAAGCATAGGCAAAAATAAACCCTCAGGTAAGATTTTTTCATTTGGCAGTTTGTCATTTTATTATAACACTAAACAGGGTAGAGTTAAAATGAAGAAAAATAACCAATGTAATAAAATGCCCCTTTGAATGGACTGACACCCTACTAGCCATAAAGATTCCAGAAATTGAACATAAGAGCATTTCAACTACCGAGTATTCAAAACATCCCTTCTTTTCCTGAGTAATATCATGATTTTCAAGCTGCCTTGGTAGCCATATTTGATGTAAGATCAGCACCATTTCAGGGCCCCGAGTGGCCGAGTGGTCTAAAGCTTTCTCCGTTACGGATCACTGCCATCTCACCTCTGTCTGCGCTGGTTTGAGTCTCAGATTCAGCCAATGTGGGTATGTGAGAAAGCTTGCCAGTAGCTTCTCGTGGGTCAGTGGTTCTTTCCGAGGTTTTCCTGGGTTCTTCGTCCACCATTATTACTGGCCACCATGTATAGCCTATCGTGTGCTGAAAAATGGCATTAAAGCCCACAACAACAACAACAACAGCACCATTTCCATCTTGGGCCAACATGCTACGACAGAAACATTTAAGTGAAAACCTCACACTGATATGAAGGTTTTAAATATGGCCCCCATATGGTGACCATCCATTTCAAAGCAGCAACAATAAAAATATTTTCAAGGAAGTTAGAGCATAATTTGCATTTAGAACCAACAAGGCAGCATAAGGAGTCTATTGGTGAAAACCTGTCAGTAAGACAATCTATCCAGAATGAGTAACGATAGCAAGGTGTTAAATCTAATCATATTGTTGATCAGTTTACACCTGATCGAAACATCATAAGAAGTCTTTTAGTGACAATCATGTTGATATGATCATCTTTTCAGGAGGAGGAGATATAATTTAAAATTCCGAGTAACACTGTTATGGGATGTCTGTGCAGTACCATTTTCCTTTAGGATCAACTAGACCTTGAGATAATGCATGTGTTTAGTTTCATAGCAATCCTTACAGTAGTTTATTTATGAGGAAAAGCAGCAAGAACCTTGTACTAATTCCAGTCGAAAGGCCATCACATCAACTCGTTTGGTCCATTACCTGTAAAAGCAAACAAAACCAAGTAACCCACCAATAGATTCTTGTATGCAAGACTGCAAAGCATTATTTTGTCTATACTGTACTGAACTTCTTATAATGCATTATATATATATATATATATATATATATATATATATATATATATATATATATATATATATATATATATATATATATATATATATATATATATCATGTTACATAGTGCCAAATAAACAAACCTAAAAGCAAAGGTTAACATATATTGCTCAGCATGAAGTGTAGGTCATAGTGACAGTTATGATTGAAAAGTGTACTGAAGTACTTCTCGTGATAACATTTAATGCCAAGTTACATAACTCTGCAGAAAAGAGCATATTAGAGTGAACTGAACCATTTTTCTAATACTAAAAGCCTCTATTTCAGGATGCTTTATGTCAATGGTGATCAAATTCTATCAAGCATTCGAGAAAAAAATGCTTAATTGTTCTATTTTTGTTAACAGTGGCCATAACTGATGGTGAATCATATCACTGGTATAAATTCTAAAGGCAATCAAGCTAGGATGCTGTCATATTCGGTTAAATTCTGCTGAATGGTTTTTGAGAATAACTTATTCTTTTTTAGTAACAATGGTAATACGTAATGGCATATTGGTATTGTTTGCACAAATTTTGAAAACCCTTCATGTGATGATGTGTTCTGTCAAATTTAATCAAATTCTGTTGAATGTTTTTCTGCCAAGAAGGTTTTACTAGTTTTATACATGGCAATTCTGTACAAACTGAACAGCCCAATGTTCAAAACAACTTAAGTCTATATATGTGATGAGTGCCTGATGGAGAGTTTAGTCCCAGCATGAACTTATAAATCAACATGGCCAAGTTATATGAATTAAAACTGTGTAACTACATCACATATTTTGATGTCCCTCTGTCTTAAAACAATTATCATAAACTCTTATTTCTCTGATGATGCTTCACACCTTGCAATGATTACAGCATTGGTGCATCAAAGGTAAGCATAGCATAACCCTATTATATAAAATTATTAGAAGTACCATGTATTTATCACATTACCACAGCATCAGTATCTTCTACATGATACAGCCACCAAAAAAGCAAACACAGTCCAGTACAGGAAAACAAATTTTTCAAGTAAAATATATTTACCCAATCATAATAGTATACCTTAGGAGAACTACTACAACATTGCAAATCCAACACTCCCAGGATAAAACCATTTAGCTATAAAGTTAAAAATTACCTGCTGACTAGATGACAGAGTGATGTGCCAATACTACAGATCTCACCAGATCGAGAAGAACCATTTAGGATGAAAGATCTGGGATAAAAGCTAGAATAGTGGACTTGGATCTCTTTTGAACAGTTTCACTCAAATGAAATCTTTGTCACAACTGTCCTAACTTCGTGAGCCAGGATACAAAGCTAACTTAAAACGTATGGGTTATTTTCCAATATGCAGAATGAATAACCCACTTTAAATAAGACAAAAGTGTATGTGTTTATATGTCATCATTTCCCTATGTTGGGTAAGAAAAGGCATGATCTGCCTGAACACAATGGCTCAGTCCTTCTTTAGTACCACTTCGTTGCTCTCAATGGATCTTGTAGACAACCTTGAGATGACATGTAGCAGACAGGAAATCCTTACAAATGTATGATTCCCCATGAATGGTAACCTGTTCATAGCAATGAAAGCAGGGACTATCATACGAGATACTGACAAATCTTGTTGGGATGTCATGTGGTTTAGGTCCATTGACAGAGCATATATTTTGCAGATTCTGCCATCCATTTGCTAAAGCATTGAGGAAGCATGTCTTATATGACAGGTGAACCAATAAAGCTCTTGAGCACAGTTCAAGTGGTGTCTTGTTCAGACAGGTTAATACACATGATAGATTCCACTTTGAGCAAAGAGCCAATGTCACTGAGCATGTGAGATCAAAATTGGACAAATGATTAGAGAGGCCTTTTTTTGTGCAAAATTCTTTTTCATGATGCCAGTAATTGTGAAACAGTAACCTTTAATTGCCACTGATGCTAACCATTTCTCATCAAAGATCCATGGTAGGAAGTTAGCTATTGAGGTAATGATGCCGGATTGGTACGTGTTCTTGTGCACACCACTGTCTTAAGATATTCCATGTACCTACATACACCTTTCAAGTGGAGGGCAATCAGCGATTTCTCCGCCTCTGGTTGTGAGAATTGTTTGTAACTGTGAGTGTGTTTAATAAGACCCAGAAATGCAGGTTCAGCAACTCTTGAGTTGGGACAAAACACCTGCCATTGTGGTTGCTCAAGCAGAGGAGGGAATATCTCAATTTTCCTGGCATTTCTGTAGTAAGATTGATATGATTGTTGATCCAAGATTATTCCGATTTAAGTGGAGCAACCAGGATGAGGCAACACTCCGATTCTCTTGCTTTATGTATCACCTCTGGATCCAAAGGTGCTAGCGGGTAAGTGTATATATCCGATATCCAAACCATTACAATCTCTAGAAAGAGAATCGAATACACAGGACTTTGGATCTGGGACTGTTCAGACAAAGGTTGGGTGTTGGTAGTCCATGTTGTCATGAATAGGATCACCATTTCTTTATCCCACCGGGCACATACTGAGTGGAAACAGAGGGGTGATGAAACCATTCCATTTGTATTACCTAGTTGATTCTTCCAGGATGAGTTTACTAATACATTTACCTGTTTTGGAATATGAGGAACTTGATGTGACTTTGTCTTTGAAGACACCACTTTAGAAAATCCCAAACAAGAATGCAAAGATCAGGGTACTTGGTTCCACCTTGCTGTTTCAGAGAAGTCATCACTGTCAAATTGTCGGATAGAATGAGAACTCCCTTTCCATGAAGATTTTCCTGCTACCATTGAAAAGCTTTTGAAATGGCTTTCTTCTTTAGAATGTTGATATGTAAATCAAATCTGTGCTCACATCTGTACAGATAGTGATTTCTGGAGGTTTTATTTGCAGAGGTACCCTAGAAATGAGCCAAGCAACGTTCCCCCATCTTCGAGACGGAACATCATATTGTGCAGATTGTGAGAAATAATTGGTAAAGGCTGGGCCTCCATTTGGACAACTTAATCATTTGTAATAAGCACATAAAGAAAGTGACCTGGGACTAAAACATCTGCTGTCACACTAAGCAAACCCAGCAGGTGAAGGAATTCTCTGGCATGTGGATTCTCTCTTATAAGCAAGGATGCAACCATTATACTAATTCAATGTTCATTCCTGAGGGAGACATTATTTGCTTACTTGAGTGTTTAACTCCAGACCTATATGACCAAAATCTTGAGACAGTTATTGTTTTTGTTTTGAGTTTAATGCCATTTCTTAGCTCTAGATTGGTTATACATGGCGGCCAGTACAACTGGTGGAGGAAGAAGCTGAGAAAACCCCTGGAAAGAACCATTTACCCATGAGAAGCTACTGGCATGCTTTCTAACACACACACAAAGGCTGAGTCTGAGACTCAAACTCATGCAGACACAGGTGAGAGATGGTAGTGATCAGTAAAGGTGAGTGCTAGACCACATGGCCACGTGGGGCCTCTCGTGAGATGGTACAAGGTCAGATATGTCCTTGAAGATAAGGAAACTGAGGTTAAGAAGGAGAGTAACAAGAGATATCATTTCCTGCTCTAAGATATAACTCCAGAGGCTCTTGTGGTGAGAAATGCAGGCAAAACTGATCACCCTGTCTCTTGTCCACTTTTGTTCTGGAGAACTATTGTTTGCAATGTTTGTAAATTTGGTAGAACTGCATCTCAGTGAAATGTGTTCTAGAGATGTCATTGCTATCTTTAGTTTATTGCCTTGCAAATCCCTCCACTACAGATGAGACTATGAAAGAGGAAATATTTTGCCTTTGGTGACTGGTCTGCAGATTTCATCAACCTGATAATTAAAGAGATTATATGATAAAAGTTGCAAGCACAGCTTGGCCTTATCATGGTCTTTAACAAGGGTGGAGGTAGAGAGCACTTCATCTCATACTACCAGCTGTAAATCTGTACCTGCTGTTAACAGCTTTGGCCAGAGTATGTTTGGCCAATATCGTTTAAGATGCAAGCCATTCTAGAAACAGACATCCACGCATGTCCTATATGATTTGGCATGGGAGAAGATAAGCTGTTTTCCTGCCTGCCTAGATGCAATGTATCATTAAAAGACTTCCAATCCATGCAACACCTCAGTTGACTAAAGGGTATCCAAACGAAAAACAGGAGTATGGAACTTACAGAACTAACAAATAAAGTTTGAAGGAAGGCATCTGGGAGAAAAAGCATCATTTGACGCTTGGGAATTGAGGACCTATACAGCCCCAAATGTCTGTAACTCTATGACTGTGGAAGTAACTGAAAGTAGAATCTTCCTCAGGCAATAATCATCTGATGCTTTAGATGTAGACCAGACAGTTATTGTTGAGGGAGGAAGAGGACAGAATTCCAATTGCAGCTTCTTCAATCCATGCCCATATGTCCTCACTCATCACAGTAGGGTCTAATAATGACAAGAGGACTTAAGATTCAATTTTCATCATCTTTGGATAAAGTTGGTGAAGCCGACTACTCTTGTGCTACCTGCAAAGTAGCTGCAGAAAAATATAAAGGATTGTGGCTCACTACACTTCTAGCATGTCCTTAGTTAGATATCGTTATTTCCAAGATGTCACAAAGTATACGCTCCCAAAGACTTGAGAACGAGTGAAGCAAAATCTCCTGGATGATGAGGCACCAAGCTGGGCCTTGTACACAGTAAAGCCCTAGCAGCACTATGCTGATTAGACTGATCCATGTGAGCGCCTTTATAAACTGGCTCATGAAATTGGGATTGGGTTCTTAGATACTGAGGCACCAAGCTGGGTGTCATACACCAAAGTGCCTTATGGTACTGTGTCAGTTATATTGATCCATGAGAGTTCCTGTATATAATGGGTAATGAAACAATGATCTGGAATGCTAAGGCACAAAGTCGGGCATTGTACACAGTTAGTACCTAGTGGAACTATGAGACTCATGAAACTGGACAAAGTTTGTTCTTCTGGTTGCTGATACTGCATGATCAATTGTGGTCATGGCCCATTGCAATCAGAGAGTCCTGTCGAGACTGAATAAGGCCATCGTGGCAGTCATGACATTGCCCAGTTCTCGAAGTTGGTACATGATATTCATCAACATAAAACTTATATGCTATAGGTAACAGGCTGTTGTTTGCTTTCAATCTAGGCTTCCCAACAAGTGATATGGTGTCGAACTCTTGCATGCAAACTAATGATGTATTTGTCTGTCAAGGTGTGTTTCTGCGCCTTCCCCTTTAGTACCCTCCAGTACTACTGCCCATTGACTTCTGTCCATAATTTACAAGTCTGACATTTATTGGAAGATTGATAATCTAGCAGTTTTAAGCATAAGATTTTTGAATGAAGTCTCACCCGATGATTCATAAGGGGATTTGGATAAGGCAGTGAGCGAGACAATGGTCTCTTAAGCTCAAAATACTTTATGAGATCCACAACAGATTGATCTGAGCTATTGAGCTTGCTCGAAGGAACTTTTAACCTTTAACAGTGGATACCTATCATACTATCTCCTCCTAAAGGAAGAGCAGAATGTTTACTACTGCAGTAAGAGAGAAACAGCTAGGATTAACACATTTTCTAATGCACCAATCACAGAAGATTCTCCCATTTGTCTCACTGGCAAACACTGCTCAAAAACTTAGCCTGTCATAAAGATCACTTCTGATGAGCCTAGAGTGAAGGTGGAGAATCTGAATGCTGTTGTGAAGAAAACACGTTCTGCAACAGTCACTTCTTCCACTGAGGTAACAATCTGGCTTCATCTATCAACAAGATGAGAAGATCAGTGAACCACAACCACCGAGGCCAAGAGAAGCTATCAGGTTCAGCTGCACAGTGAAAGCCCTGACCTTCTGGACAATCAGCTGATCAATCTGAAGGGTAGGAACATATAAATGAACAGCCAATCGTGCCACATCCAAAGCCTAGGTTGTTTGAGTTGTTTAATTTGGGAATGGGGAGACAAAAAAAGGAAAGCTCACTGTACAGTTTCATGGTGACCAAGTCTGGCAGAGCCTCCACCCACCAACCCCAGGACTGACAAAGGACTGTTACTGTTTGATGCAGATACCATTCCATGGGGACTACCTTGCCTGCCCAGAACAGACTGTTTTCACAGGTATTTTTCTTTCAGGAATATGGTGAATTTGGAGGATAATACCTCTGACTGTACTCAGCATACAATGTTCCAGACCTGCAAGCAAAGAAAAGAAGCATGTGTGCCTCCTTTTTGTCTGTCGAATGCAACAACTAATGTGTTTTCTGTGGATATCATTATGCAATGCCCCTTGATTCGGTCTATGCAAACTCAGAGGTCTCGCTAGGATTTTAAAACTAGGAGTCCAGGACTCCTATAGTGGTAAAAATAGGAGTCCCACCAGCAAAAATTGCAGTCCCCTCCCAGAAGCTTATTGGGCTTATCTAGCAACTTTAGCATTCTTCTGAATCTTCTTACAATCTTAACCAATTTGTCATTTAATCAAAGAATACTTATCTTTGCAAACAGCATTTTGTCTAAGTCTCAACGTGTCAGAGAAGTTTGTTTAGCGTGGAAGGAATGATAATTAGTCAAAGCTTTCTGCCCTTTTTGGGAAACAGAAAAATCCTGAAATGGAAAGCTGGTGATCGGAAGTTCTGTATCTACTCCACTGCACTTCTTCCTTTAATCTGGAGATTTGTGACTGATGAAATGAAATGGCAGTCCTTAAAAGAGGGGGATTTTCTGACATCAGAAGGGTTAATCCCTCCTTTATTCAAAACCAGACCAATCAATCTCCCATGATACCTGACAAGCCCAATGACAATCGGGCTAACTGGGCAGCTATGGTGTTGAAGGAAGTGGAATGCACAACAGGAGATATACAGAGTGAACATAAAACTGCTGCTGGATTACAATCAGCCAAAATGGGTTAAATGTCATTATCCTATGTTCAAGCTCAAGAGAAGGCAGGACCAGCTGTACTGGAATATTCCCACTATGGCCAACACTGGTTAAAAGGGACTCTCATAGAGATCAACAGAACTGTCCCTTGTGGTCACCCTGCCCAGAATGCATGATTGCTTTTCTTCTCTTTGTGCTTTTTGTGGGGTGCACTCGATTCCAGTTTTGAGATGATTCTCTTCAACAAGTGCCGCTGCTCTCTTCTGGGTGGGCATACACTCAGAGGTGGAAAGGTGCTAATTCTCCCTTTTGGAGGAGGGGAAACTCTACTTACTCTCTCTCTCTCCAGGAACATGTTTCTCATCCTCTGTATCAATAAAGGTGCACTCGATCCCTGCAAAGGAATTCCTACTATCTAAAGGTACTGTCATCCAAATACCCAATGGATTCAAAAGAGGAGGATACTATAAAAGAGGAAGAATGGCCTTCCTTCCTTTATTAATAAGTTCTTTGTCTTTAGACAGATCCCAAATATCATCAGACCACAGAAAGTAAACTGTTCGTCTGTCAGTACATACACATGTTTTGCATAATCAAAAGGTAAAGAGTGTATCTCACTGGCCTTTCTTATGCCCATACTTCCCAACAGTCTGTGACATTGTTCTGCAAAGAAATATTTCCCTGAATAAAATAATTGTTCTATAAATGTATATGATCAATATAAGCAACATGAGTGCATGTATTCCATCATTATCATTTCTACTTACCAAACAAAGGAATACCTCATGCTTACATCTCTATCCAGTGACTGAGAGACTGAAATACTGTATTCTCAGACGTAATAGTTTAAAGAATTAACTGTTTACAATGAACACCAAATTATCAAAAGAACTTTTTAAAAAGCTAAGGGGCTGATGGAAATATTGGCTAAAATATGGGGAATTAATATTCTCAGGTCTTGAAACCCAACATTCATTGCTCTTTTGTATCTTTCCCTTGAGTGATGAATTTATCCGTCTTAACTCAACATGTCATCCAGAAAAAAGTATACAATGATACTGTGCATGTATCTATGATACAGCATCAGACTGGGTCTATGATGTACATATTTCTAGAATGGGAGGATGATACTGCTCGCACTGATGAGAATTTTGCATATCGGCAGAAAGGAAAGATACTCAATAGTGACAGGTTACATATTACTGGTATTGAAACTTGACATTGTTTACTCGTACACATTTGAATATTAATAAATATATCACAAAATTCTCATCCTAATCTTCTGAACATAACACTCATTAAAACAACAATAGTGGAATGTTCTTTTGTTCTCACCAAGAAAGCCTGCTTTTGGAAATTTGATTTTTCAAACAAGCCCTAAGCATTTCCTCCTATCTTTCCACAATTAAAAACTTCAGACATAAAAGAACTCTAATCTGCCTTTGATTAATACACACTACTGTATCTTATACTGGAATTTGGCAAAATCAAACACACAAGAACTGAAAATAAGTCTTTCCTTTTCATCCCAGTAAATATGGCGGACAAAGGCCACTTCGTATTTGTATGCAGATCTTGTACAAATGTGGAAGAGACCATCTGTTATCTTTGCCAGTGTCTGCAAATGAGTAAAAACAATAACTGATCCCCCTGCAGTAATCACAATACAAACTGCAAGATTTATATCCTCATTGTTTCAATTTAGAAAGACTGGTGTATCTAGGGCTATCCTCCATACCTCACATGGTTATCAATATCAACATTAATAAATGACATTGTCAAAAGATTTTTATCTTACAGTCTGGAGACTTCTAGTCTCTGATGTGTAAATCTGTATTGCATACAGGTAATCTATTTTCTCTGATCTATCCTTTCTTATATACTGTCTTATCAAAGCTATGTTCTGTACAACAAACTTTGAGATAGAGTACTAGTGTTTTCTATCTGATGGCAAATTAGTAATTTTACTTAAACAGTAATTTTATTTTCATTTCCTTTCTTTATTGCTGTCATCCAAATATATAAGTCATTTAGACCTATTTACATAATTTTGTATTTGTAGATAGTGGTAAGAATGATTAAGAAACTGAAACCAACCTTACTCCTGTAAGATTTTGAAGCTGAATTAGTTATAGAGTACTCAGTGGCTGAAGTTCCAAAAAATACATTCAAGAAACATACATTCTGCATACCCACATTGTCAATTCATTTCTACAAATTCATTTACTTAAAAATAGTTCCAAACCTAAATCAAATATTTTTGTAAGCACATAAAGAGTTACACACTGTAACAAACTAAAATAAATTAATTACAGTAATTTTGCTAATAGGTAAAAGTATTCAGTGAACATCCACAGGAACCAATTTAATTTTTGTTAGTTTCTAAACTTTATTAAATAGAGAAAGTCCAAAACATTCAAAACAATTTTGTAACAACTCTTCAAGTACAGAGGGCACACGAACAAGATGTCTGCACACCATAATTGGTCAAATTAATTCAGACCAGAGTGTTCACTGATGTTATGGGTGAGCTACCCTTACAATATGTACAAGGAGTCAATTCAAAAATGAAAGTGAATGTTTCTTCTCTTTTGAATGATGAGTGTTCATACTGAATGTAAGATAGCATAATTTCATTTAAGATAAATTGGACATCATAAGAAGTCTTTTGGTGAATACCCCATGCCGAAGGAGTAATGATAAGATATTCAAGTTGCTAATCTTACATCCCAAATGACATCAATGACAGCCATTGCTTTCATATGGGATGTAAGATTGGCACCATTTCAATTCAGGACTACCAGATATGATAAGAAGTCTTTTGGTGAAATCCAATGTTGATATGACCATCCATTCAGGAGGAGTAGCATTAACAAAATTTTCAAGATCACCTCTATGGTGTCCATGAATGGCATTATTTTCATTTAGGGCAAACTAGGCTAGATAAGAAGTCATCTGGTGAAAACTCATCAAAACCGGTCATTACAAAAGTTCTTCTGAAATATTAAAAGAACTAAAGAAAACATTGTTTCTCCTAAATGCAGTTTATAAAATATGTTTACTAATCTGTTAATTTCAATAATGTAATCAAGGTTCTTTTTTATTTTAGCAGTTAGTAGTAATTACACTATATAGTTTCTGCTGTGCTCGTCTGGCGATTATACATGATGTAATAACCAGGACACATGCACAGAGTCTGCAATAAATCAATTCTAGCTTCTATGCTTTACAAACCAAGCAGGTTGGGATGGAAAAAAAGTCATCAGACTTTGCTCAAACCTAGCTGTAATAAATGTAATTATTTGGTATTTTAACGAAGACGGTGACTCTGTTGTACATGTTAGGCACTAACTACTTAATCCTTTTGCTGAGGAAAGGGGTTGATTTTATCGGAAGAAAAAAAATGCAATGGTTTTCAAAATAACAATGTGCTGCATATTTTAATATCTGATTGCAATACACATACATGTTCCTCATCTGATAATTGATAAGACTGCATCTTATGAGAAAAAAATATCCAGTATTTTTCCACACATGAACAATCACAGTAAACTTTAAGTAAACAAGAATCACCAGAATAAACTCATGCTCCAGTGGCAACACACATTTCCTGGAATTCAAAATAAGACCATTTCTTCCTTTTAAATGCAGAGTGATAAATTTATGTGATAACAACATTTTCAAATTAGCTGCTTTTATTCAATATCCAATATGTACCATTTTCTTTTAGGAACAAGAAGACATCATAATAAAGTCTTTTTGTCAAAATTTGATGTCAATATGTATGACCATCCATTTTGGAAGGGGCGAGGGGTAGTAGCACCAAGATTTTGCAAGATGGTTATTGTAATAACCCAATTGGATGTACAATTGGTATCATTTTCATCTGCACCAAGTAGATATGACAAGAAGTATATTAGTGGGAGCCCCATGTTTATATAGTCATCCATTTGGATGGAGCACTGATAACAATTTTTTTTTCAAGTTGACCACTATAATGGTAATATTATGGCAAGAGTCATTTTGCATCATTTTCATTTTGGACAACTTGACACCATACAAACTCTTCTGCAGAAAACCCCCATATCTAAATGACTTTCTATTTAAGAAGAGATGTGATATCAAGATTTTCAAGATGACCTCCCTAGTAAAATCCCCATGCTGATGTGATTTTCCATTTTTATGCAGTAACAAATACAAGATTTCCAAGATACTGAATACCAAATTGGCACCATTTCCATTTCGGATCAACTAGGTATCACAAGAAACCTTTTGGGGAATGTTGATATGACCAGCCATTAGAAGAAGTAGATATAAGGAGATTTTCATGATAGCTATTGTGGAGATCAGATCAGCACCATTTTAGTTATGACCAAGTACACATACAAATTCTTTCACTGAAAGCCCCCTCTTGATATGACCATTCATTCAGGAGAAATAGTGATAAGAAGATTTTCAAGTTGCACGATGTCTTAATCACATCATTTTTCATTGCAGACCAACATCACAAAAAGTCTTTTAGTAAAACAACCCATGCTGCTTCAATTATCCATTACATGGTTTTCAAGATGGTCACTGTGGTGGCCATATTGGATGTGCAAGCAACATCATTTTCATTTAGGACTTTCTAGACATCATAGGAAGTCTTCAGATTAAAACCAAATGTTGACATCATTTTTTGTTCAGCAGGAGGGATGATGACTGTTGTGTCAGGCATATTGAACACCAGATTGACACCATTTCCATTTAGGACCAATTAGATATCAAAACAAGTCTTTCAGTGGAAACCCTGTGATAACACCATAAATTCAGGAGGAGTATCAATAACAGGATTTTCAAAAATCAAGATGGATGTTGACAGTTGTGTTAGTTATATTGGGCATCAGATCAGCATTATCTTCATTCAGGACAAACTACTAAATATCATACAAAGTCTTTTAGGGAAAACTCCATGTTAATATGACCATCCATTCATGAGGAGTATCAATAATGAGGTTGGAACATTTTCAATTGGGTCCAACTATCAGAATTCTGCTGAAATTACAACATCAATAGGCCTTTCTGTTAGGTTGAATAGCAATAACAAGATTTCAAAGACAGCAGGTGCCAGCTAAACTGGATATATGTGAGCAGCACAATTTTCATTTAGGACCAACTAAACCAAGGGATGAATGTGTGAGTGATGTTTCATGACATTCTCCAAGTAGTTTAGGAGTATCAACAACAAACATGCTAACGAATGAATGAATAATGGCCAGAAGTCTATCCCAAAAGCTCTCTTGGTCCGAGGCCAGTCAACTTAATTTGCGTCATGTCGGATTTACAATGCTTTTTCTGGATTACTTTCAAACTATCATCCTTATAGTCATGCTATACTGGTGGATGGATGATCAGCATTCATTCTTATAGACAAGGTATGAATTGCACAAATATTTTGCATGTTATAAAAATATTTTGCATGTTATTGAAACATTGACAAATCTGTATACTGCACCCCTCCCCAAATAGAAACTGTACTGCCAACCTTGCCTAAAACATAAACATATGGATAGGATATTTCCCCCTCTTATATTCTGTCATTTTTTTAAAACCACAATGATAGATTTTTAACAGACTGTACTTTTATTAAATTAAACATGTTTTGCACAGGTGAAGAAAGGTTAGTTTTGGAATTTGTATCAATTAAAGGGGATTCTATAATCCCATGACTAGTCACCCCAAAACTCTTGAAAAAGCCCACCTCAAATTATGTTTTACAGTTGAAATTCTTTTCTTAAACAAAGAGAAATCATTGAATTTAATCTTAAATATATAAAAACTTAAAATGAAAAATCCAAGAAATGTTTTCAATCTGATTACCTTGTCCTGCACAGTAATGAAAAAGTTCTCATTTGTGAACGCATTCTGTTATATATATATATATATATATATATATATATATATATATATATATATATATATATATATATATATAAATGAATACTAAATGCATTGCAAAGTAATGGAACATTCACTTTTTGCTCATTTATCCACATGTATCCAGATCACATCACAATGAGGCGCTTTTTCCATGGATCTTTTTTCTTTCTTTTCTTTGTTGTTTTGTTGGGTTTATTACTTCCTTTTTTTCTTTCTTCCTTTTTTATTACATGTACACATATGCCAAGTTTTGTTCTGGAATTCAACATATATACAAAAATGACACCATGATAATTATGCATTTACCACTTGAAAAAAACAAATACTTTTGATACTAAAAAATTAAATTTGCAGTTCATAAATCAACCAGAGTAATGCCAGGATAACATCCATTTTGTCAAACAATGGCATTCTTTATGGTTTCCTTTAATGAATGAACTGGATTAAACTAACCTGCAAGTCATCAATACCGCAGAAACCACTAACAAGATTAAATTCACAAGACCTTACATACTGCAAGCAGCAGAGAGACTGGGCCCACCAACTTTTTCGTCAAACAGGACCATCTATCAAAAACTCTTCTGATAGAAGGTCTTATTTCGCAAAATAAACCCTTCCGGCCAGAAACTATGATGACTAAATCCTCTTTTCTGGCCAACGGGGTTATTTCGACAGCGATAACCAGCCGCTATCGATAATAGTTTCTTCACCGGGGTGACGTCGACGACGACGTTGGTGGCGTAGTCTCTCTGCTGCTAATCATTTTAGGATTTTTAGTTAAAAAATGTATCTAACCCAACTCGGTATCGTGTCCGAGGATCATGTAAATTTATCGTCACAAACCCGTGTGGTTTTCGTTGAGCATGACTAAAGAAATTTTTTAATTTATTGAGGTCCATGTCACCACTGCACCAAGTCTGATGAATATTTCTCAGCGTGTATGCGTCAACTCTGTTAAACACCGCAAGAACGTTACAATTATCTCTGATCATTTTTGGAATTTGTGTATACCGTTGAGTCACATAAATGACATCAGTGTTTTTATGACGCCCACGGGAAAATATTCTGGCTGGATTTTTTTGTTTATCCAACATCACATCGTCGTACACAACTAGGTTGTTAATTGATCCATCAATGTCGTCGACGGATGGAGCTTCTTCGATGTCAGTTATAAAATCAATAACATCTTCGTGAAAATCACTTTGATTTTCCATTATCGATTTTGCACTTTCGTTAAAATCTTTTAGCACTTGATAACACCGCTGATCATCCACAGACGGGGCAATCAAATACAGTTTATCCCACTTCATCCACTTCATTATCAAATTCAACAACAGCTGTGTTTTACCCGACCCAGATGGACCTATGATAATCATTCGAACAGAATTTGGTAGCACTGAGTTATGCTTGATTGGCTCTCGTCGCTTTGTCGCGGAGAAGTCAGTGATTTCCATTAGATATATCATAAAATAATATGGATTTATATTGTGTGAAATGCCGAGCACGTACCCCAACTACGGATACGACAACAATTACAACAAAAAATAATCGACAAGCGCTCACGGGCAAGTGTGAACGATGTGGCACAAAAAAATTTAGATTTATTTTAAAAAAAGCAGAGGTGATATCGCAGCCAACTTAACAGCGCTGCCAGGAGCTCCGTGGGCTAAATATCCAGGAGAAAAACATCTTCCAGGATATAATTACTGTGGTCCAGGAACCCGACTTGATATCAGACTTGATTCTCAGGATCAACCCAAACCAGGTGAGTATCCGATAAACGCTATCGATGCAGCATGCCATGCTCATGATGTAGCTTACCGAAGCAAGGATTTGCAACAGCGCCATCTCGCGGACGTGAAATTAATTCACGCGTTAAATGCCATTCCTGATAAATCTTTCAAAGAAAGGTTAGCGTCTTGGTTGATAAAAACTGCAATGAAAGGTAAATTAGCGTTAGGTACTGGTATATAATGGAGTCGATTTATTATTCCCCAAGCGGATATTGGAGAGGTAACGCAGCAATTGATAAACTTGCCAGCGCGGCATCAGTAACACGCGCGGCTGCCAAAAATTGGTTATCCCGACAGGCAATATGGCAAATTTATCTACCGCGCCCTAAACAAATTCACTTCGCGCATTTTGATGTTAGTGTACCAAATGAGGTTCATCAGGCTGATATATTATTTCTGCCACATGATACTATCCAAAGACGCACATACAAGAACTCATTAACCATAGTTGATGTTGCCAGTAGATACAAAGATGCGGAACCGTTAACAACTAAAACAGCATCTGAGGTTGCTTCTGCGTTTGAGAGAATTTATCGGCGACGACCTCTGCGATGGCCACATCTGCTACAAGTTGATCCTGGCAAAGAATTCCAAGGTGCAGTATCATCGTTGATGAAATAACATAACGTCACCATACGACGAGGACACACTGAAATTCACCGTGATCAGGCAATTGTTGAGCGATTCAATCGAACACTTGCTGAGCGGTTATTTGGATATCAATACGCGAAGGAATTCATTCAGGATACGAGATCGCGGGAATGGGTTGCAAGATTACCAAGCGTGATAGCTGCGCTAAATAATGAAATAACTCGAACAACCAACATGAAACCTTCCATCGCGATCACAAAAAAATATATACAAATACAACGAAATAATATTTCAACACAGCCAGTGTTGGGTAATGTCACAGTTAGATATTTATACGAACCAGGTGAACTTGAAGGTGGTAAAGGAAGAGCGACTGATCCCATCTGGAGTGTTACCACACATAAGATATCCACCGTGACAAGATCCACTGGGAGAAACGCAAGCGTTTCTAGACCAGCAATCTACAGGTTGGATTCAACTGCTCCTCAACGCGGATTCACCCGTGAGCAACTTCAGGTAATTCCCGAGGACACACAATTGCCGCCAAAATCACTGAAGTGACTTAACTAGCGCTGGCACCCCGACGTCGATTACACTCAAGACAGGTCAACATGACATTATCACGTGTATGACCGCGACTGTTATCTTTTCTATCTACGGTAAATTGTCTTGAATTTTTATTCGAATACTGCCATAGCATTATACAATTACAGCTCGCACAGTGATTATTCTGCTGTTGTTTCAGCGCAACAACGAAGACAACATCAAGATCAAAATCGCGATTATTTTTTTTGTCACTCTGTTTGTAACCGGCGAGTTTTTTTCTTATTACATCACCATCGGTGATGCTGTTGTTTTCATCGCTATCAGCGTTTGATTTAAAATCCGAAGGATTTTCCAAGACAATTCTTCGCAGTTGAGATGTTCTTCTGACTCTGGACACCGCCAAGTAGACTAAGTTTGACCATTCGATTCGATCATCAATGATCCAGACAGTTGTATCAGAGATAGTCAGTCCTTGAGAACAATGAATGGTCATTGCGTATCCTAGCGTCCACGGGGATTTATTCATCGCTAGTGCATCCTCAACAGCATCGATGTCAACTAACACAATATCATTCAATACTAAATTCTGTTTCTCTGTCTTTCCTGGAATATCAACATCTATATTTTGTAGCCGTGTATCAGTTGGTCTATAACATAACGGCGTTGGCAGCATTGGAAACTTTTCTAGTTGCAATCGAAATAGCTGTTGTTGAAGTGTGTCTCTGACTATCTTTCTACTCGCCACTATCAAATCGTTTGGTTTCCACACGCGTAAAAAGTCACTCATCGAAGTTTCAGGAATCATCTCGCGCATGATTTCACATTGAATTTTATTCGGTTGTAGCCTGATTAGTGTTTTAAATTCTTTCAGCATTGCATCAAGTGCTCGGTAATCATCAGACACTTCTTCGTGATAATCAACAAAATTCCTCAGCCAATCATGCGGAGATGCGCCGACAAACAGAGGTGGTTGACCGTGATCGCCGCACATAATCACTGCGGTATTTTTCGTTAGCAGCCAATCAAGAAATGTTTTTAACGTTTCCAGCGGCACCGTACATATCTCATCCCAAATTATTATATCATTGATATATTTTGTGCCCATTCGATCTGGCGTCCACGTACCGCCGCTGTATTTGAAAAAGCTGTGATAAGTACAAGAATTGACTCCTCGCTGTTTCATCTCTCTGGCAAGTCTGTGTGTAGGTGTTAGCACAATCATATCCGAATTCCGAAATAATTCAATCGCTCGAGTTGTTTTACCAGACCCGCCCGGCCCGTTCAAATAAACAGTTTTATGTCTGGTGATTGGATCATTCACAGACGGTGCGGAAGATATTTCTGGCATTGTTGATTTATAATAATCGTCCTCTGTTGCAACATCAGCGGATTCACAATACCCGTGTAACATCTCGGCTTTTATTCTCCACGAACCCCATTCATCTCCGCCGCAGAATTTCATTATATCGGTCAGTGATTCTGAATATTTCTTGTCGATGTAAAATGAATCCGTGGCAACTCTGACTGCGGTGTCAGGAAATCGATTTACCATCGATAACAAATTTATAGAAACATAAGCCAGCATTGAAGATCTCAAATGTGTGTATTGAGGTGATTCTCCGTCGATATAACTTACAATTGTGCCCAACTTTTTCCCGTCGGACAAGAACACATCCTCCCTGTTACAAAATATGTCTCTGGCAACCGCGTCGGCGATTATAAAATCCAATTCAGCTTCATTGATAATCAACCGCGAGTGATGCATTTTATGATCAAATGCTGCACCCTGAGTAAATTTACCGATTATTCTTCGTCCAAGATCTTTCGCTGTGATTTCACTGTTTCTGAGTTTGATCTTGAGAATTTTAGGAGCCTCACTGACAATGACATCCATTGGGGTATTTGGACACTCTCGTGCATACTCGCCGATAACTTCTTCGAGGGTAACACGCTCGGGTGTTGGTAACCAAACTGATGTCTGCGGTCGATAACATATGATTGCTTCGCTGACAGTCAACGATACCAGTATGCCGCTGTCAAGCATGTATCGCAGCAACACCATGGGTACCCAGCGCTTTTCGACGAAGTGTCTGCCAAACCAAACATAACAGCATGGATGAAGCCCCGCAGCAAATTCAAACGAAGTCACACGAGCAAATCCTGTCAGGTCAGCGTCGGGTAAAACGCCGTTTACGGCGACTCGTGTCATCGAGTTCGTGGGGTGTCCAAACCGCGCAAAGTATTCGCGGCACTCGCCGTTCCCGAGAAAGCTTCCTGGGTAGCAGGCAATCATATCCACGGAAATCATATCCCAGTAGTCATATCGGGTATTCCACAACCCGCCATGACCATACTCGACACAACTTAATTGTATTTCTGAAAGAAACTGACTTCGAGTTGGTCTCCACGAATTTCTTTCTCTGGCGGCGTGAGCGGCAACACTTGGAACTGTAAAACAATTAACCAATAACTGCTCATCGCTAGCATCTTTCATATACATTTTTGCGAGTTTTTTCATTTGTTGGTGCAACGATTCTGTTCTGTATAATTCTCCGTTGGGTCTCACAAATTGATCATACTCGGAATCTTCGGTGCTCCTAAATAACCACACCGACACAGGGTCGGTTTTACTCAGCGCGTAAATAACCTCGTATATGTTTCCACGATAAAACTTGACAACACGGTCTCGTGGAAATATTGTGACCGCATCAGTCCACGCGTGCGAATTATGATCAATAATTTCAATCGGTGTTCCTGACTTTTTATAATGCTTCGAACTGTATAATATTTCCCCGGTTAGTGCTTTTACTGTTATTGAGTATTTTAATTTACTTGATAGCGCAGCAACATCATTTATTGTTGCCCCGGTATTCTTAACCGAATTGTCCCAGGCTGTTATTTTTTCACGTCGCAGGTCGGTTAAACCGTTTCCTCGTTTTGTGTTTTTAAAATGTTCCATTACTCGCTCGGCTACACAATTCAACACCAACGACGTAGTCGTCGATGCAGTCATTCGCATCGGAGCGAGTTTATCAATTTTTGTTTTTTTTTACCGGGTATATTCCATAAATGACTGCGGTTACAGGATATGCTCGAGCGTAATATGGTATATCAATCCCGGTCAGCATTCCTGGTTTACAATTGCTGCTTAACAGAGCGGTCTTTCCGTTAGCAAGAACAGGGTCGAGTTTGTCGCGGATAATCCACGTATCGTCGTCGACGTTGACAATAAATTTTATTCTGAAAAAATATTTCTTGTCGCGTTGATGAAAATTAATATAATCAATAATTGTTTTTGCTCGGGCATCAGTCATTGTAGCATCGATGATGTCGTTGACTCCGTCAGCGTCGCGGATAATTTTAAATGTCGACCATACATGAGATGCGCCGTCGTCGCGGAATTCTTTTTTACCCTCGCTGATAATATCGAACAGATCAGTTAGATGCCGTCGTCGTGGATCCGGGTTTAGCCTGTCAAGATCGAATCTCCCGGCGCCAACTGCGGTTAGCCTAGAAAACTCCTCCATGTTATATTTAAGACAAATATTTAAATAAGAAAATATTATATATACAATGAACAACTGCAGATGGTTAAAAATTGGATCTGTAACAGTCTGTGGTAAGCCCTGTAGGAAGGAATTCTGCGGTGAACATATACAGAGCATCAAACGAGGAAGCACAGGACCTATTCGTTGCCTGCGATGTGGCATTGGTGTCAGGGGTAAAACACAATTATGTGCGGGGTGTGGGGGGAAACGATACCGGGAACTCAAGCGATATTACAATAAAAAAAATAACGGAGACGCGCTAAAATCCGAGAGTGATTATATAACTAGGTTTTCAGACAAATTATAAATTAGACAAATATATTATTATATAAATGAATCAAGAATTTGTCTCACATCCCACAATCAAGAATTACGAAGCATCACGACAGGGAATAGTCAGAAATAGCAGGTTGAAAAAACCAGTTGGTACTGTTGATAATGCTGGTTATCTAAGATTTATTGCTGGCGGGAAACGTTATCATAATCACAAGATTGTGTACGAGTGTTTCTTTGGGATAATCAAAGACGGTCTTGTGATCGATCATATTGATGGACAGAAACTTAATAATAATTTATCCAATTTGAGAGCTGTGACGCAGAGCGAAAATTGTAGGGCTGGTAATACTGGGGGGAAGAGAGAGTCTAAGGCAGTTGTTTCTATAAATTTAAATACAAATGAAGAAATAATATTTTGCTCAATGACCTCAGCTGGCAAGTATTTCGGTATTTGTATGGCTTCAGTAGGAAAAGTTGCAGAAAATATTACCAAATCCGCGTTGGCAAAAAAGTATAATAATCAGAAAATTATATTTCGTTATCACGAGAATTTTCCAAACGGAGATAACTCTGCAGTGACTGCGTGAAAATCCGAAGGATTTTTCAAGTCAATGATACAATTATTTCCCCGTTGACGCTGTCAAGGTGACAGGTACGAGCAGACGATTTTCTGCACAAGGAAGTAAATAACTACCTGTATAAATTTCACAGGTAGATCAGTATATGATAATTTTTAAACCCCGTATTATCAGATTGGAAAGTGGCACAATGGTAACGCGTTTGACTTCGTCCCGGCGCTATCAAAGGCCATTGTTCGAATCCTCGTTACGGACATATTGTTCGACGGGCCCGATTTACAGGGTTTTTATAATAGTTGGGGGCTCCAGCAGGGGCCTTGTGTGCATTATCCTCCTCCACGTCGAATCGTGGGGGGTACGTTTTACCCCTGGGATTCGATTTGGGGGGGGGGGATATATGCACAATGGAGCTCTCAAAAATAAACAGCAGTCATTGGATGTATAAGCTCTACGGTCAAAAACAAAATGGCTAAAAGAACCGATCACGAGGATGCCGAGAAGCTATAAGAAAAGCTCTGTAAGACTGAGATAAAAAAAAATCTGAAAAATAAAAAAAATCACCTAAAACACAAAGTGTTTCAAAACACAAAGTGACAAAATCTAGTCTGAAAGGACCTCGTGAAGACCCATAAGCCAGTATAAGACTAACCGCTCAATGACTGCTGTTTATTTTTTTTATTTTAAAGATTTAAAAATATATATAAATATGAATCAAGAAAATATCAATAATGTGATTGATGCTATTCAAAAATTAGAAAAACAAGGATTTAAAATATTACTAAATGTTGAAACTATTCTGTCAGATTTTGAATCATTATACGAAGCTAAGCGCGCTGGGCGTTATATTCTTCCTGCTCAGTATCGATTCATAAAGATGATCCAAAATAATTTGTATAAATCGCTGGCCAGCGTAGCGGAGGCACAAATAAATGAATTTGTTCCACTGTCTCGTGCAGTCGAAAAGATCAGGCTGACACTGGCAGCCGAGTATGAAACTAAAAAAATAATCAACAATCGGGTCCGGAAATTAAAGCATTGTATGTCCGCTGACGAAGTCAAGGGTGAAAGCAATGATAGCTTTGTCACCGATGACGAAGTCATTCACGAAGTCAGCGGGAAGTAAAAATACCTCACCTTGATTGCATTTTACCTGGAAATGAAATACTTGGAAGTGAAATCGAAAGTAAAAAAAAAGTAATATTTTTTTTTTACTGTGTAAATTATGCAACTGTCCAATTTCGTTGATTTTCATAGCAAAATACCAGCGAAAATTGTCAGTGAGAAAATTAATATTATAGTAAAATTCTGCAACTGTCCGATTTTGTTAACTTTTACTAGCAAATACCCCATCAAATCCACGATGCTGGTCTGTTTTGTTAAATTTTGCTAGCAATTACCCTATCAAATCCACGACGCTGGTCTGTTTTGTTAAATTTTACTAGCAAATACCCTATGAAAATCGGGAAAATGGTCAGTGGTAAAAAAATATATATAAAGTAAAGAATTTTCACTTAAGTATCTTATCAAGATGATCCCGTGAAATGCACGAGTGAGCAACATTGAGGATTTTGTCTGCATCACAAGTAATCATCGTGATATTGTTTTCGCGGAGTTGCTTCAGCTGAAAATCTGTCAGTAAAAAGTCATCATTGCCGTGTTTATCGATGATTATTTTAACAACGCCCGGGGAATGATTTCCGGTAAATATTTTTCGGATGAATTCTTCAAGCGCGCTTTTGTCAACGATGGAACATTTCACGTGTTGATACATACTATTATTTTCGCGTTCATTTAATATAATTTATTATGACAGTGCTGTCGCTGATGGTGATGTCGTTAGCGTTTCCCACAGTGCTATCATCATCATCGTCGTCGTTGTCAGCGAAATCACTGTCAGTGGAAACACTTTGTGTTTCATCATCTTCATCACTGACAACAAAATCACTGTCAGAGACATCTTCATCCCTGACAACAAAATCACTGTCAGAGACATCCTCGTCATCATCATACTGTTGGTAATTCGAAGATTTTTTGGACATTATTATGATATGATATTATTAATTGAAAAATACTTTGTATTTTTACGATGGAAATCGTTTCACGATGAAAATCCTTTAGGATGAAAGTCTTAAGACGAAAATCCCTCAGGATGGAAATCGTTTCACGATGAAAGTCCTTAGGACGAAAATCCTTTAGGATTTCACCAGCAGATTAATACTAACAGTCTCCCCACGCAGGTCCAACAGTCGCTGTTGTTGGTCAGTGACTTTAAAATTTATTCTTGTCAGTGTCGGGTTATGACACCGAAGAAACACCGGATTGATTGGCTCTTGCACAATCAAAAATCCAGGCGGTTGTGTAGGAGTAAACGAATACAGTATAAACCCTTGCTGGGCTTGATTTGATATTGTTGTGTCTATGTTGTAACTGCCATCGATGACATCACATACAAGATTGACCGCGACGACATCAGTGATTGCTACGATGCCCGGAGAAATATGCCGGCCATCGCTCGCTGTGGAATTATCATGTGCCAAGATAACGGGTTCTGGTAGTGTTCGCGCGTGCTGTGCAAGTATGTCATCGAAGTATTCATCGACGATATCAGTGACGAATTTTCGCAAGATGACCGGGGAAACATATCCTGGTAATTTAAAATTCGGCAGTTCAGCTTCGGTCAGCGAGTACTTGTTCAGAAATTGTTGTTTAATGATGGAGCTACTGTCGGTTACTACCTGAATCATTCGTTGGTTAATATATTCCATATCTGCGGCAATCTGATTTAACATTTCGATTTGCTTAATAATTTCTCCACGTGAACCTGTTACATCAGAAAGATGTTCTTGGAAGCGTTGCCGTAGATGCGCTAGTTGCGCACGGTGCTCCACATTAATAGTTTTAAAAAATTCAGTAATTTCGCTTAAATAAACACGAAATCCTAATCCTCCCACTCCCGTTGAATATGTTGCACGAGTAAAAGTCAACACAATATCGTCGCCGTCACTAAGAGGCGGGATCCACCTATCCACCGTTGCACCTTTTATATCATCCAGACGCGGCCTATAACCGGGCGTAATTCCGTGATATGACTTCGCGTCAGTGATATAATCAGATTTTTCGGGTGCAACGGGTGGTGTCGGTAGTGCCGGTGGTGGATTTCGAGGCCATCCTAATACTGTTCTGATTGAACTGTTATAAATGTCAACGTGGTAACCCGGTGTTGAGATTTCGATGATCGTGGACAGCGTTGGCTCGTGTGCAATGATTGATATTTTTGCTTCTTTTCCGGTGATACGTTTTATTTGACGCTGTATTTCTTTGTTGATTTCCTCTATCTGATAATTCCCAGTGGGCAACGCAATGACGTTCCAATCTGGGGTTCCATCAGCGTTATTCTTATACGAAAAAACAAATGAGTTATTCGGCGATTGTCCGTGAAATGATGTCGACCTGATATTGGGCCAACTGTGATATACTCGTAATTGTGCCAACGCGATTTCGGTAACTGGAATTGCAGTTGGAAAATTAATGCTGAACTCTGGTTGCGTCGAGGACACTGATATCATTGTGGTCCTTGTCGGAGTTGTATTCGCGGCTATGTCGAGCAGCGCTCGATGCTGAATTATTTCCATCGTTATTGTTATTGTTGGTTTTCAAATGAAAACCGTTTGCGGTTTCAGTATTCACCGTGCGCTCGTAATCGTTGTAAATGGCAGACACCAGCGTGAATTCAGAATCTGATATGTTGTTGTCGTCTACGCTGGATGATATCAACGAGGACAATTTCGAGTAGGCGCTGTTGGCCGCGTTGGCTAGTTGCTGATACTCGTGTAATTTTGTTATCCCGCACGAAGATATTTTTTTCGCGATGATGTTGGCGACTCCTGCAATCGTCGTTGAGGCCGAAATCGCGATCGGGAACGCGATAGCGGCGGTTACTGGTGTCAGCGCAGACAATAGCACACCAGTGGATGCAACTACCGCGGATACCGAGTACACTGTTATGTCCAGCACGGTCACACGCCGTTTGTATTTTTTTATTTTTGTTGCGCATCTGTCAATGGTGTTTTTCAACGTTGATTGCCATTCGCGTACCTGATCATATCGATATTGTTGAGCGTCTGGAAATGTTTCGGATTTCAATGTCGTCGTTGACATTATTCAATTACGCGGTAACCAATTGAGGCGTTTCTGCGACGAATTCCAAACACCACCAGTAGGATGTTGCGGTTAATTTCTTGTCTGCGGCTTCAAGTATAAATATTTCTTCGGTTCCGCTGTTTAGTATTACGGTTACAACCCCGGAATACCTATCGGTGGAATGTCTCCAGGGAAACGTTGTGAAGATTTCAAATTTAGCGGCTGAAAACACAGACAACCTGTACACGCCAGTGACCGTTGCTGTGTATTTGATAGTGCTATTTTGTCGTGACCATGTTGCGAATCCCGATGATACCGTGAATACGATGTTGGTGATATGCCCGGGGGTAACTGTAACGGGGACTTGAATCAAACTGATTTTGTTAACGATCTCAGGAATTCCCGATACGATATCCTGCTGTGTTTGTTTGATCGTGTCAATGTTGGTTTTGATTTCAGAAAGCTTCATATCGACGACCAAAGGAGCTCCAAAGAACTTATCCACGGTCTCACCAGTTTTTTGATAGTTTCTTCGAAATCTTCCAAACGCGGTTATGTGAGCATCATAATCTGCCCGCAACGTAGTTAGTTTACCATCAACGGTGTCTACGTATTGTTTGTTTGCGGCATCTTCGGGACCTTCCGGATTTTTTACAACGGTTATTTTGTTGCCGTTCATGCTGAGTTCACCTGTCATTGTGTCACCGGATTTTGCTACACGTTCCCGGGCGACTTTTCGTGCATCATCTCGCAGCATCGCAATTGATATCGACGAATCTCTGATTCTGCCGCTGTCAGTGAATACAACAATGTTGTCCGTGACAGCTCCAATAACCCTGCGAATTATGTCATTCCACTTAATGTTACTGGTTCTTAGTTTGCCGTGCCTGTCCTGAAAAATAACAACCTCATCTGGGTCTATCCCGGTCAGATTTAAAAGATCATCAATTTCATCTTTGGTCGCATACTTCGATAAATCGACGTCTTTTTTTTCTTCCTTGGTTCTGCTTGATCTTCCGTAAATATCAACCATTATCTGTTATGGGGGTGTTTAAATTCGGAAATCATTGATGATATTTCAACGTGTATTCATGCACGACTTTATGAGGAGGAATCGCTGGATGTTTTGTTATCGCGGCGAGAACATTCAAAACCTCTTGACCACATATCGGAGGATCGGTTAGTGTTTGTGTAGGCAGCGTTGACTGCCAAACTGGAATTGGAAATCCTTGGACGTACCTGAGAAATTCAACTGGCGGTGCTAGCCCGTACGAATCGAAATAGATAATTCCACGCGGATCGATCGCGTAAGCAACCCAGTGAGTTTCAGGGCCTTCCTTGTTGTCGAGATTAATAATTCCTGTTTCTGGATTATTCGGTCGTGCTGGTAATTCATCTCGCATAAATACACCTCTGAAGGATTTTACACGTAATTGTTTAGCAGCATCGAGTAGATCAAAATTACTCGCTGGAAGCTTCAATGCTGGAAGTGTTTTCAAAACCTTTTTGGGTACCATGACGCCGGAGTTCCCGGTAGTCTTAGACCGGATCCCTTTTTTTTGTATCCTTTCCCGGTGGCTTTCTTTAGTGCCATTCCAGCTGCGGTTCCTACTGCTCCTAACGCGGCTGCCTTTGCGACTGCGGGAGCAGCAGCAGCTATCAGTGCTGGTATTGCTGCGAGAAGAGGAAATATGCCACCGGTTTTAACCATATCCTTGACCGCGGCCGGAGAGAGATCAAGTCGAACTCCAGTCGTTGATTGCTTCGCGCTGTTGAAATGTTTTAGCTGAGTTTTAGTCAGCGACAGTTTGTTTGGACCACCCGCTAGCTGATCGTGTTTTAACGTTATTGATGTCCCACATGTGCTCGCGTTTTTCGATTGTAATTTCTTCGCCTGACCAGGAGTCAGAGTGACATTAACATGATTGTATGACATTTTATTTAATACGATATTGATCTAATTGTTTACAAGTTTTCCACTGGTGCATCGATGACTCTCATTCGGCCGCCAACACCCTCAAGCAACACTGCCTTATCGGAAAGTATGACAGCGATCGCTCTAAAACCACCAGCTGCTATAGGACCGCCTATACGAGCTTTGAAATGTAAATCAACAACAGATTGTTTAACAAGATCAAGATGTTCCAACGAAAAGTAATATATCGGATACAACGTTGTAAAATCTTTTTGTGATATTTGCAGACCAGCATCCACGTTAAGGTCGCGTCCCATAAATGACATCAAACGATGATACGCACGTGCAACACGATTACCGTCGTAATCTATTAATATATCCTCGGATGGTTCTTGATGTCCATTTATTCTTAACGAGACTTCAGAGACATTAAGATTGTCAAATACCATCAGATTTCCTTCCTGACTGTTTAATCTATTATTATTCTGAAACGCGATAAAGATATGTCGTGGTGCTGCTAATCCACGTTGCGATGAAATATGCCACGTGAACGACCCAGTATTATCGCCCTGAAGAGCGTCTGTGGTTGTCGTTTTCCAGGACAGTAGTGTTTTACCACCTGTATCCATAAAAGAAAGTAGTTGTTGTTCTGCAGCGATTGACGGAGACATCACTGGCATCCACAGCGATAATTTAGTTAACGTCACTTTACCAGCGTCAACAACATCAGCATTTCGCCAGATAGCATCATTATCATCACCTTTTCGTACAAGTACAACTGTGTGTTTGGAGCCGAATATAACCTTATGGACCTCTCTGCAAAATCCAAAAATATGAGACAGCGGAATCACACATGAGAACTGACCAGCAACATTTAACATGGCTTTACGCGCTGCAAATCCTAGATTATGATTCCCGTTTGGAAAATATAAATCTTCAACATCAGCATCAGCAGCTCCAAGATTGTTCCGTGGTTGTCTAAAAATATAAGGACTTTGATCAGCAGTGTCCCTGGTATCCTTTGCAAACATCATTGACGGTCCAGCTGATCTAGTATAATCATCCGAATATCTTGCTAAACCGATAATTGCTGTGGCAACGTCGATATTATCATGAATTGTTTCAATTTCTTTTCCATCTATCATGTAAATGGCGCTTTTAAATAACGCCATGATGCCGTTGTTAACAAAACCAACTTTATCAGCTGCGTCATAAAGGGTGTTATCATTTTTTGTTAATTTACCCTCGACTTCTATGAAAGCCTCAGCGGGTAAGAAATATCTACTTGTATCCTGGACTTGCAGTTCAACTCGCCCACGCTGATCAGGGGTACGAGCATCATAAGAATAGTATTGAAAATCACGTAAAGAATCATCTTTAAGTACTGGTCTGGACATATCAAACGCGTCATTGGGTTTGCGCACAAACATTTATTATGAATACAACGGTCTAAATAAAAAATGTTATCGTCGTCGGAAACCACTACCAGCTATCAAATTAGCGGTTAAACTATCTTGCAACGCTTTGGAGGTAATTCCCGTTGTTGCGAGTTCAGTTAATTTTTGATTTACAGCCTTATTTACTACGTTACTAACATTTGCCGGCATAGTTTCGGTGGATGGTAGTTTTACTGGCGGTTGAACCACACGTGGTTTTCCTCGTATCAGTTGTGTTATTCTATCTTTGATTGATTGAAATACTTTCCCGGCAAGATTACCAACAGCGCCAAGGGATTTATCCTTGACAACATCAGCAGCCTTCATCGCAAATTGTTTTGCTAACGGTCCTGCCTTTAGAGCAATCCTTGTGACTAAATCTCTGACAACATCACCGACTCCATCTCCGTAAACAACCTCGTATACTGGTAATCGTGAGTTTACTATTCTAACCATTCTTGGTCTGCGAAAAGAATCGTGTAGTATCATTTTATTTAATTATTGTTTCTCTAACTAAAATTATTAGTCGCTGTAATAACCGTCTGCGAGTTCGTTAATAAGTTCTCGATAGATGTGAGAATCCATGATGCCGCCGCGAAATAGTCGCTGACAGATATCAGCAGCTTTATTAATTATTTCCGGAGAGTTATTTCCGGCACGTTTTCCTCCGATGAGAACTTCTAGCCGCGATACATCATTGATAACATTATCAGGGCAAACAGCTAGACCAGATCCGGTTTTTGATTGTTGTTCTACAATTCTTGGGGCTAAAACATCTTGCGGTAAACTTTCAGGAGATGTTGTTAAACCAATTATCGGCGACATAGTTGGCTTGGATTTTTGACCACGTGGACTTTGTTCAGATGCAACCTCATATTCACTTAACGGGACTAGGTCAGTATCTGCTATCCTCCGCCGTTGTTGTTGTAAAGGTGTAGAAGATTTCTGCTGGGAGGATTCTAGTTGTTCTACCTGTTCGTTATAAACTTCTTTTACTTCTTCAAGGAGACCTCTGTATTCTAAATCATCGTCTCTGGCTTGTTTTTTGTTTTTATATATACGATATATCCATTTAATAAAATTATCATCATTCACGGTTTCAAAACCGGGTTTTAAGATACTAGATTTATTAAATATACCAATTAATATTTTTCTGGGCAGTTCTTCTCTTGGAGTTTTTCTGATATCTTCAACAAACCCTTCTCTAAATTTTGCAATCAGTCCAGTATTTTCCGCTATTGGTTTGGACGCGAGTTCAGTACGAATTTCCCCAATACCTTCAAGTATTTCTCCGACGGCGGATGGAGGTTGAGTTGTTGGATCTCGTAAAATCTTTTTTATTTGTTTGGTTCTTCTAGCAATCTTTTCAGTCCGCGTAGCAGTTTGTTTTATCGTTGGAAGAATACCTTGTTTTCGTTGTTCTTCTTGTTCTCGCAGCATCCGTCTCCGTTCCGCAACATCCGCCACATCTTCAAAAGTCTTAGGCTCTCCCAGTAAAGCTCGCTCAGTGACCACCGCAGCTTTTTCAGTGGCTGTTGTAACGGGTTCAAATAATTCTTCTGCACCTGTTGCAAATTCAACTTGTGCTAGCTGCCGTGCTTGTAATTTTTCTCTGACACTATCACGAACAGGAAGAAATTTTTAAATCGCCGCTAGTCGCTCTCGAGCTAGTTTAGCAGAATGTGATTCTCCAATGTTGGCCATTATTGTTAACTTAAATTTTTAATTCACAACAGAAATCCTAAAATGATTAGCAGCAGAGAGACTACGCCACCAACGTCGTCGTCGACGTCACCCCGGTGAAGAAACTATTATCGATAGCGGCTGGTTATCGCTGTCGAAATAACCCCGTTGGCCAGAAAAGAGGATTTAGTCATCATAGTTTCTGGCCGGAAGGGTTTATTTTGCGAAATAAGACCTTCTATCAGAAGAGTTTTTGATAGATGGTCCTGTTTGACGAAAAAGTTGGTGGGCCCAGTCTCTCTGCTGCTCTGCAAAACCAACAAACTTTGATTTGATGTTCATCGCCAACACCATAATAATAATGCACTTCACTGCATGAGCAACACAAACAAAACAAATACTTTTAATACTGATTAACTTTTTTCAAACAAAGGCATCCTTTTCAGTTCATTTTATGAATTAACTGGATTAAATTTGCATAATGAATAATGAAATTTCAATGAAGCATAGTCTTATTCTGACTTTTATGCATATTTTTTATTGTCAACAGTAAAGTTCTGCATTTAATTTCAAATGATAGTAACACTGATACCAATATCTACTGCAAGTTTTGTAGACTATCAAAATATGGTAAGAAATATGAGGTGCATTATTGAGATCTATAGTCTGACCATACATCCCTGTTTGTTTGTACCCCCTACCTATTTTAATAATGGAAAATTTAATGTGATAAAAAGTGCAAGGAACTTAGTCAATTGACCTTACGCCAGAAGGTAGATCGCTCCACCTACCGAACACGTGACTTGACAACCTCTTAACCTCCGACAAACATTCTGTGAAAATGGCAGGTTTGATAACATTAAAAGATATACCAGACGATATTGGTGAGCAATATTTGCCATATGAAACAACACTGAGAGACAGAAAACAAAAGCATTTATCCATCGCTTGCACTTCTCTAAGTTACGTCGGTATGTGGAGAACTTGCCCCATGGAGAACTTGCCCCCACGTATCTGGAGAAGTTGCCCTAGAGTGGTTGGAGAAGTCGCCCCAATTGGTTGGAGAAGTAATCCCAAAACTTGTCACCCAAATAACCTTTTTATAACATAATTAAGTCATCTTTTACTTGATTCATTATATATATTGATATTAACTAAATTAAAGCAATATCATAGTAATATTTATAAGGACAAAATTAAGTCTGTATATAATCTAATGAATGACGACAGTATAGTGATTAAAATGGATGATAAGTCAAACACTATTATTATTGTGAATCAAGATGATTATGTTAAAGAAGTTGAATGTCAATTAGAAATTAAATAAAAATTTCAACATGCATTAATGAGATCGCTAAAAATAATAATTCCGTATGTGAGGAATTTGATACTTTCCCTCTTAACATACATACACCTCAATTCTACATATTACTCAAAACTCATACAAATCCTAACCATAATTTACCTTTATATTTTCCAGGACGACCCATTATATCAGGTTGTAATTCATATACTGAAAACCTATCCAAATTTATTGATAGTGTTTTACAACCTTTAATGAAACTACTTCCTTCATATATTAAAGATACAACTACTTTCATTAAAAAGTCAAAGTCTATTCCACATCTATCTGATAATTTCAATCCTGGTATCATTAGATCACAGGGGCTCGTTACAAAGAAAATCAAGGGATGGGGGTTCTAACCTGTAATAATATAACATGTTATATTATTACAGGTTAGAACGCCCATCCCTTGATTTTCTTTGTAACGAGCCCCTGTGATTAGATGTAACATCAATATATACCAACATTATGCATGCAGATGGTATTGAAGCGTGCAAATATTTTCTTGATAACAATCCTAATAATAGCACACTATCTAGCGAAGATATTTGCAAAATAATAAAAACTTATCTTGGAAAATAATTAATTTCAATTTAATAATGCGAATTACATACATATAATGGGTAGTAATATGGCTCCTATCTACTCTTCCCATTCGTGGCTGAATTAGAAAAGGATTTTATTCAAAACGTAAAGTTTAATCCATCTCTTTGGTTCAGATTTTTTGATGACATATTTATGATCTGGAAGCATTCAAATGAAGAAATGAAAAAAAAAAAAATTATTGCCGAGTCGATATCGACAGATGCAGCTTGTCGGAGGAAAATGGCAGACGTAAACAGTGCCTGGAGGTGTGTATAATAGCGCTCGCTGATTGGTCAATCGAGCAGAATGATTGACAACTGGCGATAGGTCAATTCATTCACTGATTTATAATTTCTAACCTGAGTAGTGTCCCTAACACTGTGATCAACTGATCAACTGCGCGTTTCAAAACAGTGTCTTGCAGTGCACATCCGCGAGAAGAACCGGAAGTCCACAGCTATGTGTGATTACAGATGTTGTCTGCTTCCGATATGGACAGTGTCGAATCAAGCAAAGGAAAAGAATGACAACAACAAATTTGCTTTTCACGTGGATTTAACAAGCGGTTTTATTTCAATGTCCATGTGTGCAAAGGGATATAATTCCAAACTCTCCACGTAATGGTAATTTACGGAATTATCCGGCAGTTACCGAATAGGATGAACTACGTCATTATGTTGTCTGATGGCAATAAGTAGCCCATAGTGTACGCAATATTGCGCCGTTTGTATGGAAAGTCCGTTAAGCATGAAAGGTGCAGGGGATACCAGTATTAATGCCGCTCTGGTCTCAGTCAGGTTAGAAATTAAAAATCAATGATTCAATTGACTTAGTTCTCTGCACTTTTTATCACATTAAACATTTTCGTTACTGAAATCAACAGGGGTACAAACAAACGGGGATGTATAGTCAGACTACTCGACTGAGATGCTGACAGAAAAGAGTCCAAAGTAATGCATTTCATTTCTGTTGCCCTATTAATATTACATCTTTTCAACGCCGTGCGCATAATAGGCCGATATATCGCGAGTCAAAATTAAATATTATTTTGGACAGAATATTCTGGTGACAATTGCCTCTTTTCAAATGGTAAGCATCGCTGTATTTTATTTTCGTCAATCGGTCGAATTCGGTACACAGGGGCTCGTATCGTTGCTTACAATCGACCGGTCATACATGTACTGTATACCGGTAATAAATACAAGGGAGGACACTTCTCTCCTTTCTCACGCGACCCATTTAAGAATAAACGCTGTTATTTCAAGCCACATTTCGCGTAGCGTAATAAATTTGGTACCGATATTTAGCTCAGGCATTCGACTGTGTATCCCTGTCAAAAGTTTGACTAAACATCGTACCTTTAAGGAATGCCAAATCATTTTCACATGGTACCGCTCGACATGTACCTGATCGCGCCCGCTTAATATTCAGGAACAACGCGCTGAATGGAATACTGCACTCTCATTGGCCAACCGAAAATGACGTACGCGCCTATTTATAAGTTATTCCGGGAAATTTAAATTGCTCGGTTGTCCAGAAGAAGCAGACGGAAAAAAAAATGACGGAATCACACATTGTTTCATGGTAAGAATGATCAAAATGTGAAGATCATCTTTTGTTTTAAATTTATTAAACAATAAAGATCATAACTGTTTGCATATATATATATATATATATATATATATATATATATATATATAATCCTCATGAAAGTGATTTGTCATCTGTCAATAATAGAAAATGTAAATAAAAGAAAGCCTCTCCATTTCTGAAAAATCTCTGCAGCTTGCCTAAAGCACCCTTTCAGACTTGAGATTTAAAGCATGCTTTGATACATGTATCATCGTATATGAAAATTCATCATGAGAATACCCCTCCTTTCCTCTAAATACAGTGACATGCATCAGTTTAGTCCTTATCATTTCTGTTATAAATTATGTGAATGTTTTCAGCATTTGTCTGCAGAATGCAACAAAAATATCCATGCATTCTGAAACAGATACTGCAGTGTTGGGCTTCAATATATCATTAACTAATTATATGAGAACATTTACAACATGTATTTTACAGATTTCTAAGATTGTAATTATTTGGTACCAAATGTAGGGTGGTTAATCTGTTTTGAGAAATTTAGCATTTCCTATAGGTATTCCAGCTTGACTGATGCAGTGTTAGAAGTGCTTTCCTACTAACTGCATGTATAAAATGTTAGGATTTTAAGCATAATATCTTTACATTGTTCATTGTTTATAAATTATTTTCTTAGTACACTAGATTGCCAAAGTTTAATTGTCACTGAGGCATTTCATGAGGGTCATGGGTGCATGATCACAACTCAATCTCTGTTTTGAAGAAAATATATTATTATAGGTTTTTTTAAAGATTACACAGGGGGAGAAGACATTGTCGCAGCCCATGTACCATTCTGTCAATCCATCATTCTATTAATAAGTGTACTGAATATCCTCTAACACTGCTGAATATAATGGCATGACACTATGGAATATGATTGATGTTCGTCAGAAATGTTCATAAAAGTTTTAGAATTTGATATTATCTCTTATGTGGAGAAAAGTGGATAAGACACTGTTTTTCAGTATCTTCAAATTTGTGTATGCATCATAATTGAGAGCCATTATATTACCTATATAATGGATTTTAGGATAAATCCATTGGACCATGAACAATGTGTAAATACATTTTTCTCCTACATTCATACTGTTGCAAGTTCTAATTAACTCCATATTGTAATATACTGAATGCATGTAGGTCATAAATATAACACTGATCCAAACACTATATACATATTTCCATAGCATGAAGTTACTCCCACTGACATAGCTGGGAAGCACAGGGATTTGCAATTATGAGAAATATTGAAAATTCTAGTGCACTTATTGGTAGTACTCGAACTAATAAATAATGACATTGCCAATATTATTCCTTTATGACGTCACCTGAAAGTCTACAGTCTGGACATATCCATTCCTCCTCCTGAAGCTCCTGTTCGCATTCATAATGATGCCATGTATCACACATGTCACAACAAACACTATCAACTATACAGTCCTCCTGACATCTTCCACATGGCCACTTAGCTGTCTTTGATCGTTTCCCTTTTCCCTTTCCCCGTCTTTTTCTTTACTGCTTTCCTTTTCACTAGTTTATTCAGGCTTCCTTGCGGTTCTGAGGTGGAAGAATCATCTGATCTGTCTTTCCTCAACTGACTTTGCTTAGAGCTTACTTGTGCTTCTGAAGAAGTAGCTTTTACTTTACTGTCTCTTCTCATTTGAATTTGCTTCCTGTGTGCTTCTTCCTTCCTAGCCTTAACTTTTCTCTTGAATTCTCGTCTAAACTGTGCAGATGACATTAACAAATACTTACTCACTACCTCCTCTTTTAACTTCTGAACTTGTACAGAGAAATATTCATCATCTTCAATGTTAAAGATCTGTGACCACTGTTGGTTCAGTGTCTCTTTAGCAGAACCCTTGATGTTACAAAGTCATAAAAGCTTTTGCCATACAAATTTACATTTTCTACTGTTTCAAGTTTTCTGATGACTTTGTCTAACTCTTGGAAGAAATGAAAGGTTTTATCACTTACACAGCACAGACCACTCCTTACATTTTGCTTTCTCCGTATCTCAATCATGGAAACCTTATCATCTGATGTTTCCATTAGGTCACTTTCATATTGGATGAGTGTATCTAACATTGTTGCTTGGTAGTACAACTGGTTCACATAATCTCTGGAATTATTGCTGTACAAGTTTTTTCTCACAGCATTTCTTTTTCTATGTCTGAGTGATGCAACACACCAACCCGCTATATATCTCAATTTTGCTCATCCACTGCTTGTATCTTCAAAGACTTTTCCTTCTTTCTGTGACTGTTCTATTGCTTTTGCTTTTAATGGATCAGAGATATCAGCCACAAGTTTTGCTCTCAGCTTCATTAATATCTTAAAAGCAACTCTATAATGGATACATCTGAGATCTGTGCACAAAAAAGCTGCCTTACATAACTTCTATACTCTTCTGTACTAATAAACTTTGTGACTGCAGCATAAAATGAAGTCAATGTTTGGTTCCTGATTCTGACACAGTGTCTTGAAATAAGCAGGGATCGTCCTGGGCTTCGCCAATGTCGCAAATTGCGATTTTTTTTCCTTATTGGCGACAAAAATATCCCATCTGGCGATTTTTTTGGCGACATACTTTTTGGTTATTTAATTTGTACATACAATCAATGATTTGGACTGGATAAATTAAAAGGCAGAACGAAAGGAAGCCACAAACTTGACTAAGCAACGCATTGGAATCAATCTGTTACACAAACAATCCTTTGTTCTTATTGACAACCCCATCTTTACAGTGCATTGTTACATCATAATCTGCTTATGCTGACATCTGGGTTGAGTACTGTATGCTGCGATACAGTCAATCATGCTACCGCACTATACCTACAACTGACCGACTTCTGAAGACGCGAATAGAACAGATACAATTAATTGTATGGCTAATCCTTCTGGGTTTTTTTTATACATATACCAATACAATAGTTTTGCTGAACCTTCATAGAAAACTGATAAGCTCTGAAGTACCGACTACTGTGTATAAATACAAAGCAAATGGAAAAAATCTAAATCACAATTATATCTGTCACCAGTGCGGCATTTTGCTCATTGATCTTTTCCTTTTGCCATCAGTCCTGATTTACGGCTGCAGAGACTTAAACTCCGCAACAAGAAATAGCAAAAAAGAACAGTTTTGCATAATTAATAATAATTATTTATTTCTCAAAATACAGGAGTGAAAGAATCCCTAAATTGGGTGTGAATTTATGCTTATATATACGGTCCAATATTGCCAGGTGTAGACTCGTGTAAGTTTCATTCGTGGGAATGGAGATCCTATTTTTCTTGTCGAGAAAATTTATACAGCATTCAGTGATCATTCTTGGGATTTAGGAAGCAATTCGCTACAAGCTTTATGAAGCTAGCCATGGGGGTGGGGGGCTGCTGAGAGACTACTGGTGTCACCTGTCAGCACTGAGGACTGTGAACGTGGATTCAGTAAGATGAACCTCATAAAAACTGACATCAGAAATAAGCTCTGCATCTCATCTCTCGAGAATTTAATGAGAATCAGCATGTACAGATGTGAAAAATTAGACGTTGAAACTGCATTCAACAAGTGGACAGCCCTAAAATCGCGATGGATCTTCATGTAACACTTTGTAACATTTTGTTAATGCTTGTTGTAATTAAAGTATTAACTAATCCATCTTTTGTAATTTTCATTGCCTGTTACATTAATAGACTAAATTAACACTTGGAAAAATGTACACTACTTTTTTTGGCGACACTTTTTGAAAATTGGCGACAAAATATTGAGGTTGGCGATTTTTTTGGCGACAGCTTTTTAAAAGCCAGGACCATCCCTGAATAAGCATTTGAGCTTGAAGTAAATATTTCTGGCAAAAGACTCGGAGACATGCTTGTTGGCTTTAATACCATGTATTTCTGTATTCAAGTCATTCTGTTCCTGAGTATGTGGGATCTTATAAGTAATCATATCTAGCAGTTCATCTGTATTTATTGCTGCAGGCACTGGACTATCAGAAGTTTGTCTGAAAGTACTTTCAAGTATATCCATTGTTTTTATCACCCCTTCATCTTCATCACTGTCATTTTCAATATCTTTCTCTTCCACATCTGTATCATCACTGTTGTCAGCATCTCTGGTACACCCCTGTTTATTCGCAGGACAGTTTGAATGGTCTACATAAGTAAGCTTCCTACAGCATGTTTCATCAACTGGACAAAATTGAGACTCATAAAATTTCTTGATAAACTGAGGTTGACTTCTGACTAGACAGAATCTGAAGTTCTTCACTCTTAGTCCCTTCGTTGATTTTGCCCTGCCAACAGCCACCCCAATTTGTCCAGGCATTGTCATGTTTCTGCAATCGATTTCAAGTCTATCTATTGTCATTCCTCGGGTTTATAGACTGTAAAAATGTATCTTTGTATTTCAATTGTCTTATCAATTCTATGAAACTTCACTGTAGCACTGTCCTTATGCATCTCAACAACAATCCCTGTGAGTCCATTTACAAGTTCATCTGACAAATTCACATTCAGAATTATAGGAGCTCCTACTTTAAGGTACAAATGCTTCACAGCTCGACAAGACAATAATGCTGCTATATCACCTTCATCTGCGCTGTGATATACCTTGACTTCACCTGGATAAAAGAAGAAAAGTTTTGACATACACACACTTTGATTTTATGTACATACTTTAAAGAATGTTTTACTGTATCTGAAAAGACATTTTCCACTTACACTACATGAAGACTGAAATGTATATAAATATATATTTAATAACAGTGTTATGTACAAGTCATGCTTAAAATTTTTTGGAAAACATGCCTAACTTTTATCCATAACTATAATTTGTAACTGTATACAAGTAGTTTACATACAATTGGATGTCAGGGTTGCTTTTATTTACAATTAGATTGGTTTTTCCATTAGAATTACTGATGTGTCAAGTATGCATTTTCTTTTTAGAATATTATCAGGTGATTGTGTTTATATATAGGTAGTTCGTTAAATGGTAAACACCAACTCATTCCTTTCTAACAATCAGTATATAAAGGAATTTATTTTAATAATCCGATTTTACTGTTGTGTTGTTCTAATCAAATAATATAATCAGAGGAATTATTTATCAGAAATATTCATTGGAATTATTCAAGTGTTCCATTATTTTTGGGGTAATACACAATTTTGGATGTATGTCCACTTATTTAAAGATATTCTGGTTTATATCACTCATGTATGTCAGGACATTCTTCTTACTGTAAGTTGATAGAAAGACTCCAAGAAGATCAAGAGGGGACTATAATATTTAGTGACCTAAATGAATGACTGTAAAGGTGTAACATCAAAGGCACTTTCAACACTTTTATTAAAACTTTTCCCTCATATAAAGGTCAGACAACGCAATTCAGGCAAGAAGGAAGTATTTTATGAGGGACTTTCTTACATCTCAAAAGAGAATTATCCGAATGATGTAAAGATAACTTTTGATGAACTAAGAACCTGTATTCCTAGAGATGTGACAATTCTACCCTCATTGAAAGATTTGATAATTGATGTCGTATCTTCAGTTAATGTCAATGGCAGTATTATCATGAAAACAATCAATATGTCAGAAACAAGGTGGACACTTACTGTAAGAAACAAAACTGTTGACCTGAGTAAATTAGGTATTAGCAATGAATTTTCATGTACACAAAGATGTCTGCAGAGGATCATAGACATTGTCAAGAAGATGTCTGTATGCAGTGGTGTGTCAAAATTGGACTCCTCTATACCAGAAACTTCACTGACAGTAACTGAAAAGGTGAAACAGCACAATTCAGATAATTATATATGGGTGCTGCATTCCAAATTTTGTCATCAGATTGTTCCGTGGAGATTAACCAAGTATTGTCGACGCTGTCAGAGTCACAGCACATAGAAAAAGCCAAGCACACATGATAATGACAAAGGGGAGACAGTTGAACTAAGTGATGAAGATAGCAAAGACCTCAAGAAATGTTTAGAACAGTGCTTTCCCAATGCACCTGAGGATATGAAACTTTTACTTAAGTCTCAATCTGCTGCTCTAAAGGCAAATAGTCCAAATGGAAGAAAATGGAATAAGAGAGTGATTAGCATTTGCCTGGCACTATGGGTAAGGAGCCCACGAACATACCAGGATATAGTAGACAGTACCATGATGATCCTTCCAACAGGTCGGCATTTAAGAAGGTACAAAAACAGTTCCACAAGAAGCAGGACCACAGGATGAAGTTTTTCTGTGGATGTACCAGGCTGCAAAAGATGCAAATGTTCCTGAGGAGGGATGGGCAGGTGGTTTGATTCATGATGAAACAAAAATTCAACAGGATCTTGTACTGGATATGAGAGGTGGCAAGCCTCATTTAGTTGGATGGGTTGACACTGGGGATGAAGGCAATGATCTGAGAACTGTAGAACAGGGAAAAGTTGAACAAAAGCTAGCAACAGAAGTAATACAGATATATTTCTTGGGACACACTGGCTTCATATTCCCAATTTGTCATTATCCAGCATGTAGGGTGAAAGCTTCTGAACTGCACATCATGATATGGGATGTCATTGCTAGGTTGCAGGATTGGGGATTTTCTGTAGATTACATCTTACAGGATGGTGGTGAAGAAAACAGGCAATTTATAAAACCTCATTTCAATCCATTAGATAGTAAATACATGGCTGTAAACTTAGTGAATCCAACTAAATCAGCTGCAATGTCCCAGGACACTTCGCATAATATGAAAAAAATCAGAAATGGTGTAATGAAAAGTGGTGACATAAAGGATCTTCATACAAGGAAGCTGAAACTGAATGGAAAGTACATTTTGTGGAAACACTGGATCAGTGCAGTTCACTGGGATCAGGAGGTGCACACCAGACCAATACATCACAAAGTTTCAGATGCTCACTTGTACCCAAATTCAGCAGAGAAGATGCGAAATCATCTGGCAGAAGAAATGTTGGATTCTAATGCTCTGTTCCTGATGAAGAGTTATCAGGCAAGCTTACCAGGTGGATCACACCTTAACAGTACAATAGAACTGCTAGAAAATACCAGCAAAATGATATCTATTTTCAGAGATCATAGGCGTGTCAAGATTGTTGATGATGAGCGTATGCAGTATTTGTACCATATTTTGCAATGGTTTTACAAATTGGCGTATTTCAGCCAAGAATGATGAAAGCATAGCCATGGGTGAAAGATCAAAAAGTTTACTATCAATTTAATGCTGTGATGATGTGGAATCTCTGTTAGTAACATTTCCTGAGATATGCAAGAGACATCTTGATGACTTCCCTCATAGTGGGGTAGTGCCATCAAGGTTTAATACTGACGTTTTGGAAAATCACTTCTGTCAAGAACGTGGTTTTCACAATGGGAATGCTACACATCCTTCTTACTCAACGTATTGTTCAACGGTCAATTCTGTCGTACTGGGACAGTCACTGAAATCTAGTGGCAGAAAATCAAATAGTGGTATTGCTGCAGCTAAACCATTTACTTTTTATGTGAATGAACCTTTAACTAACAGGAGAAAAAAGCAGGAGTATCTAAGAGTTTAAGTTTGCTGCTTTCACACAGCATGCACCTTAGAAGAATATTTTTGTATGCTGTTAAATGTAACCTTGTTTGTGAAAAGAAAATGGGTTTAATCAGGCTGCTGTAGTGTGTGTCATGTGTGTCTGTGTGATTTGGATTTTTAATGTAACTTTAAAAAAATTTCAATCACATCACCATGATGTCTGAAGTGTGTCAGTTTATAGTGATATCTAGCACTGGGGCATCACACCGCAGACATGTAGTATTAGGTCTCACCCAGTCACATTATCCTGACACCAGGCTGACTAGTCCTAACACTGATCTCTTAATGCAGAGCGCTGAGTGAGAAAGATCTAAGTACCATTTTTATAAGTCTTTGGTATGACTCAGTCAGGGTTCGAACCAGCAACCTACCACATCTGAGGCAGATGCTCTAACCACTAGGCCACTGGAGCAGTCAGGACTGATGTAGAAAACATTTTCAAGAAATTGTTCTTGATGCTACAGCGATAGTATAACAGCAGTGGTCTGACTTTAATTGAGAACTTAACGAAGAATTTAATGTGACTCGGACCTGATTTCAGTGGCATATGGAAAGTTGGAGTCCATAAATAGATATAGAGAAAAGCATATTTACTGAACAGTCCCTGTATGGCAGCAGTCTTTCCAAAAAGTTGAAATTTATGACAGGGACAATAAAAAGCTACTGCAAGCAATTGACATTGTAAGTTAATAAGGGATCTGCATTTACCTTCCATGTCCAGTAAACTGTCCGAGTTGCACTTTTCAACATCATAATTTAGGGCAAACAATTTGATGGGCTGATCACCAGGTGGTAGTGGATGTTCTAATCTTTGTAGCAGACTTTCTGTGTCTTTAGATAACGGTACACCCTCACTTAGTTCATGTACAGCTTTGATTAAGTCTCCTGTAAGGTGTTTAGAAAACAAGTATGTGTGAACTCTGTATTTTGTTTGTTTATTTCACAAATATTTTGTTTATTTATTTCACAGGCAAATTTAAACATGTCACCTGTGTAAAAATAGCAATGTGAAAATTTTGCTGCAAATGTATTTAGAAAAGGCTGTGTTTGTATGCATGTGTTCCCATGCTTACCTGCTCTGACCTTCATCCCAAAGTCCCAAGTTTGAGCCTATTGCCTCTTGAGCAGGTCCTTAAAGGATAAAGAGCTGGATGTGTGACTTCATCTTTGCATGCCCATATATGTGTGTGTGTGTGTGTGTGTGATCTTAACAGTTAAGATATTATGGGGGGTAGAATAAGAATGTACCCCCTTGGTCAATTTCATTTGCATGCATACATTTTTTCTCAATGTTCATTTTATATTTGGTAGCATAGTGTGAATCTCAATAGTTTATAAGTTCTGACATAAGGGATATGATCCTTGGGTATAGACACTGACCTATTCGTACAAGTCATCTGCATGTTTTTATTTGTCTCTAAATGGCCATAAATTCTATATATGGTTATATGATGGGGATTTCATTGTCATGATGAGGTTTGTATAATAAGCATATATGACACCTCTTATGCAAATCTGTACTAACCCATTTTGATCATATCTGTAACCAACTACATAAATCATATGTGTGAATATTTATGCATATATATTAATTTGCATCCATCCCCTCTCTCTCTCTCTCTCTCTCACACTCACACACATGTATAAGTTCTCATCTGAATTGTGTCCGAGTTGTTGTGGATAACTTGGTGTAAGACACTGAATTCCTGGTGTGAAAATCAGAGAAAGTAAAAGTATGGTATGAAATGAAGATGAAATTACTGATTGAAACATGTGTTGTCTATTCCAAGTATCTTTAAACAGGAGTGTGCATATAATTTTTTTTTTTATAGTTTATTGTTAAAAATGTGTTCAAAGAAAAATGGTATTGTCACTGGTGATAAACTGATAATATCATTCCTATGGATGGTATCTTAAAGAAAAACCGAGTGATCATGACTATTCATTGACTGCCCAACATGATGCAAAATGTTACAAATTTAGGGATTTCAGGACTACATGTATTACTGAGAACTTAGTATGTTTAGGTAGCTCCTCTGTCTGTCTCTGTCTCTCTCTCTCTATATATATGTGTGGGTGTGTGTGTGTGTTGAAGTTTTTACACATATACATCCAAATATTGGTGAAAATGATAGAAAGAACAGAAATAAAAGATTTTCAAAGAGAAGGAAGATTTTTTTGTTTTGTTTTATCTTTTCGTCTTTTTTCACCTGAGGTCTGTTGTTATTAAAATATAATGTTCAAATTACCTTCTGTTTGTCTGTGTACTTGTGACAGAACATAATGATGTGGAATCAGGCTGTGAATCTTCTCATAACTGATAATGAGTTCTCCTCTATCATGGTACATATCATTTAGCACAGGCTTCAGTTGAAAGAAAACACCAGAAACAATGATCTGAATGCCACCAAATGGGAAATTGCTTTCCTTTACTGTTCTGAACACCTTCTCTATTTGCAGAAAGAATTTCAGAGATAGCATGGAGATTTCATCAATAAAAAGAGTGTCAACATTCATAATCCTTCTTTTAATATCTATCATATCATCATCATTTTTAATCTTATCTATCAAAAAAATCATCGGGGAAACGACCGTCCTGAATGCCCGAAAACTTGTGTATTGTCATTCCGTGCAACTGAGAGGCAGCTATACCTGTACTGGCTGTCAAGTAAACTGTTTTTCCCATTTCTTTCAGTCTTTTGCTTAAATTGTTAACTAGGAAGCTTTTACCAGTGCCAGCCTGCCCTAATATCATGATATTGTGACCTGAAATTGCGGCGTGTACGATATCTTCCATCATGCAAACACGTGCCAGCATCAGCAACACTACGATCCCAGTGAAAACACCCGCCATATGTCAATGTATTTCAGCCAATCAAAAAATTAAAATTAAAAATCTAAGCCATCATGCGTTATTTTCGGTTGGCCAATGAGAGTGCAGTATTGCCCGACAACATTGTACATTCAAAAGACAGTGACGTACCAACGCTTAACTCTCGGACGACCATCGCATTAATCCAATCCGGCGAATTAACCTTTATTTTCACCATTACAGTCACAAACCATTTATATTAGAATCTACCAGACAGAAATAGCCCATTCTACCAGTTTCTACTATGCAGTAAATATGCGTTAGGGTACCGAACACGGCGCAGAATCTGTTATCTTTTAATACTAGGGAAATTTAATAATGCGGTGTCAATAGATTAGTTGAATTTGCTCAGAATAATGAATGCATCATGAAAATGTTATTTACAGTATTATATTACTACTATTTTCAAAAGCTGTAAATAAAATGCTCTCACTCTGCACATACATACATACATACATACATACATATATACATGCATGTGTGTATTTGAGAGAGAGAGATAGAGAGTTTTGAAGATTGAATATTGTAACCTTCCCGGACCTTTGAAACAAATTCTTCAGGTATTAGATGAACTATTACAATTTCAGTACAAATCTTTATATCATTGGCACGAGCACGGTATTAAACAGTGAAACATGTTTCTCTTCTCTCACCTTCTTCACTGTCATTGTCATTATTAACGACGGTAAATCTCTAATAAACAATATTGTATTCACAAGTGTTTTTTCTTTCTCATCGTCATATGTGATAAATGTATCATTCACGGTCCTTCTTTATCCTTTACCACCACCACGTTTTTCACCTCATCATTATCAATGGTATAATTACCAGGTAAAGTATCATTTGTACCTCTCTAATGTCAGTATTACCATAAATGCTAAATATAAGTAATTTTTTCATTCGTCATCTGCATTTGCTCTCTCTCTCTCTCTCATCATCATCATCGGTAAATCATACAAGAATCATTTTGTTCTCTCTCGTATCATCATTAATTGTAATGTATCATATTACATATTGATTATATCCGTAGTATCAGCTTTTCTTCTTTCATATTGTTGTTTTTTTCTCTCTATCATTATCATCATCATCATAATAAATAGTACATCTCTCATACACGTTTCATATTCTATTCTTCACTATTATTTTCTGTTATGAAAAAACATCCGTACAAATCTACCAGGTTCAGCATCCTTCTTTAATATTTGAAGTGTGATGACGTCAATAACCATTATTTCTACTATCCGAAGAACCAATTCAAGAGTAATTTCCCTTTAGTAACAATTGTACTAACAACAACAACAACAAAAGAGATAATCAATCTGTTTCCCCTGTCTCTATAAGTAAAGTGAAATAACAATATTTCTTTGTGCACAGAGTACTGTAATGTAAAGTGACTTTTCTTCTTTTTTTCTCACGGCTAAAGCGAAGGCATACGAAAACACACACACCCTCTCCCTCTCTCTCTCTCTCTCAGATTTGTTATTTCAATGCAACATGACAAAATCATCACATATGTTTCTAACGTTTATAGAGAAAATTTGTTTGCAAAATATTAAACCTCAATTTGGAGCTATCATTGTTCATGTTAAATTTTCCATTAGTAAGTAAAAACGTATTTCTAATACTAAATATGATATCATCAGTGACCCTCTCTCTCTCTCATTTAGATACACCCACGATAGGAATTAAATAATCGCACGAGCTACTGCACCTTGCAGAAAGTATTGTGCCTGCACAAAAATTCAGGTGAAATTAAGGGACCTTTTCGAATCCTCGATTAATATGGGTAAACTCTGACATCGAAGAAACAACTCCTACAATGGACATAATTATATTTTATACTGCATGCTTCATTACACCATCTTCACCTCGAACTAACCCGACTGGTTTCAGAATGTTTAAAAAAAATCATAAGTCTCGCATATAAATCTCAGAAGAAATGTCATATTATAAGATCCCTATTGCCCTATACAAATTCACAACTGTTTTATTTATTTTATTTTATTTTTAATTCTGCACCCATAATATGTGGAATACGAGCATTTACATCAGTGATCATAACATTCTCACCAGGAACCAAAACAGTTAAAGGTAGTATCTAGCAATGGTCAAAATCATTCCTAAGTTATTTCAAATTCTGTGTCCATGATCAATCTAGGAACTTCACGAAGCGCTTTTACTCTGTCATGTAGTGCCTAATAAAATGGGGTATGTAATACCGCTCAAATTATTGCATCCGTACTGTAAATCAGCCTCTAGATTCGTGTTTCTCTACAACACAATAATAAATATAGTCTAGTCTGTAAATCTACATAAATCAACAAATATCATAAAGTTCTTTCGTTTCATGTTCCTTCAAAGCTATATGGACATGTGCTATGAAGTACCGTATGAATTCTAGCACCCGTATCAACAACTAACTTATACATCTATATTTGTATGTGCCTAAGTAAAATGTATTGGGCTTCCTTCACATCAGTCTACCGTTTAAATTTTAGCATACTTGCTCAGAACCAACTTGTATATTTCTCTTTGTAAATGCCTGAGTAATATATATTGGGCTTCCTTCCCATTTGTAGACATCAATTTATCTCCATGAAGAAAACAGACATTCACAACATAAATGATAAAATCCCCGCTGGGAACCAAAACAACTTGACATATTTTTTATTATACTATAGTTAGGTTATCTGAAATCATGTGAGCTGTATAAATCAACAAATTTCATAATGTTCGTGCTTTTCATGTTGTTTCACTTACATCAAAAAAATTTGTGCACCTCAGCTATGATGTGACTTATCATTTTTTGCATCTGTGCTCAGAACCAATTTGTATATTTCTCTTTGTAAAGGCTGGAATCATATCTATTTTGTTTCTTACACATATGTACACGTCACATTATCTCCATCTATATCATTTAATATCTCTTCATCTTTAGGAATTGTAATTTAGCAGCTTTATTCTTAAATCATTGACCACAAGAAGTGGTTCCTATGTAAGGTAGCTATATTCGTTTCTTTGAAGCGATGCATCTGCGCTCAGAACCAAGGCCTTCTTACAGCTGTCTGTCACATCCCACGTTGATTCCAAAATAAACATCAGTACAACTATTTTTTTTCACAATAACGATCTGACACTAACCACCAGTAAATGAAAGGACTATTCCTTATTTTAGACAAAAATCGTATCACGAGGATATATAGTATAACAATCCACCAGTATATTCATTACTGCAGGTTCCATTATAACATCCGTGCCTAAAACCAACATTTCCTGGTGAAAGGAAATTACACAAAAGTAGAGTTCCAGTACTCATACATCTTTCAGAACAATGACAAAATGAATAAGATTTTCACTGCAGCATGCATATATATATATATATATATATATATATATATATATATACATGTATATATATATATATATATATATATATATATATATATATATATATATATATATATATATATATATATATTCACGTTCTTTTCCCAATCATGTGCCGATAACATGTACCTGAGTTATGAAGTAACGTATCAATTTTTGCATCCGTGCTCAGAACCAATTTATATATTTCTCTTTGTAAAAGCCTGAATCATATGTATCACATTTCTTAAGCATCTGTACACGTCACATTATCTCCATGTATATCATTTAACATCTCTTCATCTTTAGATATTGCAATTTAGCAGCTTTATTCTTAAATCCGTGCTCACAAGACCTGTCTCCTATCTAAGGTACCTAAGCTCGTTTCTTTGTAGCGATGCTTCTGCGCTCAGAACCACGACCTTCTTACCACTATCTGCCACAGCACAAGTCGATGCCAAAATAAACACAAGTAAAACTAAATGTTTCAATAACCACCAGTAAATGAATGGACTATACCTTATTTTAGACAAAAATCGTATCACGAGGATATACAGTGTAATGACAAAATGAATAAGATCTTTATTACTGCATAAAAATTCACGTCCTTTTCCCAATCATGCGCGGATAACATGTAGAAGATGGACATTTACTTCATCGATGATAACATCCCCGCTGGGAACCAGAACAACTTCATATATTAAATACCATGCTCTAGGTAACATCTTTAATATTATATCTGAAATTCTGTGTTCTGTATAAATCAACAAATTTCATACTGTTCGTGCTTCTAGTGTTGTTTCACTTACATCAAAGATTCATGAACCTGAGCTATAAAGTACCGTATCAAATTTTGCATCCGCGCTCAGAACCAATTTATATATTTCTCTTTGTAAATGCCTGAGTCATATATATTTCTCTTCGGACACATCTGTACACGTCACATTGTCTCCATGTATATCATTTAACATCTCTTCATCTTTAGGTAATGTAATTTAGCAGCTTTTGTCCTAAATCGTTGAACACAAGAAGTGGTTCTATGTAAGACATTCGTTCTCAAAGATATCCGAACAAAATTCCTAACTAGAAACCCTTTCATTTGCTGAAAACAAATAACTGGCTGTAACGACATTTAATCAATCTTGACTAAAGGAAAAGCAACATCTGCATCCTCCATGCCCTCTATCTCCCCCACCCCCTTCTCCATGTTGTTAACATTGACTAAAGGAAAAGCAATATCTACGTCCTCTGTACCCTCTATATTTCTTCTCACACCAATCTCTATCTCTCTCTCTCTCTCTCTCTGTTTCAGCTACATTTGCTCTGTAACTGAAATATGCACATAGGTTATCAGTATATTCAGTAAATTTGCTCCCGCAAAATAAGTTAGAATGACTGGTTACCAACTCTATTTAAATATCGTCGATAGACAAACAGAAAAGTGTACATCTTACTAACAATCGTGCATGACAATCTACTTAAGTGTATTTATTACTACATGTTTCCCCATAGCATCTGCGCCTGGAACCAAAACTTCGTGATGAAAGATAATTACAAATTATATAGGTCTATCTGCCATACAGCCGCATACAAATTCACGTCCCTTTTCCCAATAATGCTTCGATAGCATGTGTAATAGGGACATTTACGTCATCAGTGATAACATCATAGCTGGGAACCAAATGAAGTTCATATATTATCATGCCATACTTAACATATTTAAAAAGAAATTTAAAATTCAGTGTGCAGTTTTAATTAACGACCATTATTCAATTCTTTGGTTTCACGCTGCTCCACATAAATCAAAGATTCATGGACCTGTGCTGTAAGTACCGTATCAGTTTTAGCATCCGTGCTCAGAACCAACTTGTACGTTTGTCTTTGTAAATCCCTGAGTAAAATATATTGGGTTTCCTTCACATTTGTAGACGTCAAATTATCTCCATGTGTATCATTTAACGTCTCTTGTTCCTTAGGTATTGCAATTTAGCAGATTTATTCTTCAATTATATCTCACAAGAGCTAGTTCCTATGCTGTTTCTTGAAGCGATCCATCTGCGCTCAGAACTACGATGTTCTTACTACTGCCTGTCACAGCACAAATTGATGCCAAAATAAATATATGTATATTATGACTTTGGCATTCACCACCAGTAAATTAAATTAACTACTATTCCTTATTTTTAGACAAAAGTGTTATCTCAAGAGTATATAGTGTAACAATCGACCAAAGCCAATTCAGTACAGCAAGTTTTCTTATAGCATCCGTGCCTTGAACCAACATTTCTTGTTATTAGAAAAGTGCAAATAGCAGAGGTCCCAGTCCTATACAGCTATCAGAACAAATGACAAAGGAAAAACGAACATCTTCATTGTCACATAGAATTTCACATCCTTTTCCCAATCATGTGCCGATAACACGTAAAATACGAACATTTACATCACCGATGATAACATCCCCACTAGGAACCAACACAACTTCATGTACGAATTAATATGCTATAGTTAACATCTTTACTAGTATATTTGAAATTCAGTGTGCAGTATACATCACCAAATTTCATACTGTTCGTTCTTTTCATGTTGTTTCACTTACATCAAAGATTCCAGGACCTGTGCTATAAAGTACCGTATCAATTTTATCATCCGTGCTCAGAACCAACTACTACAGTTGTGATTGTAAATGCATGAGTAAAATATGTTGTCCTTCCCGCACATTGGCACAAGTCAAATTATATGCATGTAAATCATTTAGCATCACCTACTCCTTAGGTAATATCATTTATCATCTTTATTTTTTAATCATTGCACAGAAAAGCATGGTTTCTATATAAGGTACCTGTACATGTATATTTGAAAATATGCATCATCACTCAGAACCACGACATCCATGCTTAAAGATATCCTAATATAATTCCTAATTAGAGACCCTGTCATTTAGTGAAAACAAATAATTGACTGTAAGAACATTTAATAAAAGTAACATCTGTGTCCGCCCTGTCCTCTATCTCTTTGTTCCCTCCCTCCCTCTCTCTCTCTCCCTCTGATTCAAGTACCTTCGCACTGGAAATGAAATATAAACACAAGTTATCTAAAAAATAGTTCAATACATTCACATCCACAAAATTACGTTAGAATTATTGGTTACAAACTCTCTTTGGATAGTATCGATGGACATATTTATAAAGGTACATTTTACTACCTAAGTATATTTATTACTACAAGTTTCCCCATAGCATCTGCCTGTAACCAAACTTTCTAGTCGAAAGATAAAAATAAATCATACAGGTATATTTGCCATATAGCCGCATACAAATTCACGTCCCTTTTCCTAATAATTAGTCGATAACATGTGTAATAGTGACATTTACGTCATTAATAATAGCATCATTACTGGGAACCAAACGAAGTTCATATACTACCATGCCATACTTAACATACTTCCTTGGAAATCCAAAATTCAGTGTGCAATAATAATCAAATATCGTACAATTCTTTGGTTTCACACTGCTTCACATTAATTAAAGATTCATGGACCAATGCTACAAAACACCATATTAATTTTACCATCAGTGCTAAAAAAATTAAACATTGGTCTTTGTAAATGCCTGAATAAAATATATTGGGTCTCCTTCATATTTGTAGACATCAAATTATTTCTATGTATACCATTTAACATCTCTTGATCCTTAGGTATTGCAATTTAGCAGCTTTATTCTTAAATCATTTCTCACAACAGCTGGTTCCTTTTAAGGTACCTAGGCCTATACTCATTATTTTGAAGCGATGTGTCTGTGCTTAGAACCACAACGTTATTACCACTGCCTGTCACAGCGCAAGTTGATGCTAAAACGAATATCTATATATTATGATTTTGACGCTAACCACCAGTAAATTAAAGGAAGTAATATTCCCTATTTTAGATGAAAATGTTATCACGACAGTAAACAGTATGTAGTGTAACAATCGACCAAAGTCTGCCTTGAACCAACATTTCTCGGTGAAAGAAAATTGCAAATAGTAGTGGTCCGACTCTCAAACGGCTATCAGAACAAATAACAAAGTGAAAAAGATCTTTATTGCCACATATAATTTCATGTCCTTTTCCAACACCGCTCCGGTGGCCTAGTGGTTAGAGCGTCCGCCTCGGATGCGGGAGGTCGTGGGTTCGATCCTGGCCGAGTCATACCAAAGACTTATAAAAATGGTACTAACAGCTGCCTCGCTTGGCGCTCATCATTAAGAGATTAGTGTTAGGACTGGTCGGCCTGGTATCGGGATAATGTGACTGGGTGGGACATCATACTACATGTCTGCGGTAGGATACCCCCGTGCTAGACATCACTATAAACTGTCACACTGCAGACATCTTAGCGATATGACTGAAAAACTGCTAAAGCTACGTTAAAAATCCAAATCACACACACACACACACACACACGTGCCAATAACACGTAGAATACGGACATTTACATTATCGATGATAACTGCCATATTGGATATAAGATCCAACCCATTTGAATATCATCAGCGATCTATGAACTGCAGTGATAACAGTTTTTCTGCATGGTCAATGTAGAGGCCATATTTGGACAACAAATCGTCCTACTTTTCCTTTATTAGAACCCAGAATCCATAAGCAGTCTTTTCACTGCCTGTTGGCCTGATAGATTGGGAGGAGTAGTAATTAATACACGATGCACAACAGACAATCGTATAAGCTCCTCTCGTATATGACCAGAAGAACAAAAACAAAGCTCAATTTCCCAAAAGTTATGACCGTTCTCTTTCTCTAAATGTATCTCTTTTCTTTGTGCGTCTGTATCAGTGATACAAAATACAAAATAAGTGATTAAATAAATAGTTTTTGAGGAAGAAAGACTGAGAAAGATTTATATTTTCATGCTCTATGTTTCATGTTTTCAGTTAGGTAAGATATAACTGTTTGCAGAGCTTGTATTATGTACATCATTAGATGTTTTGTATGCTTGGATAAATTATGAGACAACAATTATTTTCATTGAAGAAATTGTATATTCGCTAAATAGTTTAAGAAACGTAATTGACATCATATTTTGTTACATTTAATGACAAATTTACAAAGGCATTTACTAATACTATACAAATTATACTTCCTCATATATACAATTATTGTCTTAGACTTTTGCAGTCATTGCAAAATTGTAAGTACATATTAATCATTTATTGTCAAACTCAGCTTACAGAAAATTTCATAATAGTCGTGAATTATCATTTGATCACATATTAAATGCAAATTATAAGTTGTAAAGAAAACTAAGAAAAAATCAACAAAACAAATTAAGTAAAACTCGCAATACTTATTTTTGACAAGCCTGAAAGCTCCTGAGCCGGCTACCCACAAACAACCCACAATGCCTTATATACATTTGAAACCCAGATTCCACATAAACCCACTGATCCCACAAATGAAAATGAAATAAAGCAATGGAAACTACATTGATAAGAAGTACAAGTAAAACGCATTATAACGCCATGCTAGGGTCCAAAGAATAATATCGCGATAGAAGCGGGATCGCGTTAAGAAATTGTTTGACAAACCTCTCCATAGACAAGCTGCTAGGGATACGAAAAATCGGCTTTTCTGAGATCATGTATTTAGGACCTTAAAAAGAGAAGTCACCTTAAATTAGAATATGGGAGCCATGCTACTATCGTGTTATATGTGGAATCGCATTATAACGAATCGCATGATAACGGGTTTTACCGTTTACATGCATTGCAAATTATCGTATTGTACATTTTACTTTCCTAGCTTTTGATCTGCTACATATAAAGAATACACAATGACTGTAGAGAATGAACACAATATCAAATACTTAAAACAATTTAGACCAATATGCTCAAACTTCCTAGTTGGTAGTCACAGTCTCTCAATATATGTAGTCATAATGAGTATATTTCAATTGTATTTTCAAAGAGCAATTTTGTTCCTCAGTTAAAATTATCCAAATTTCGATTATCCAGATTATTAGTTCCTTTTGTTTACATCATTGTGCCCCGACATTTTAAGTTTTTTAATGTCTACATACATCTAAATATAACTAATTTCCTAACATAGAACAAAGTAATAAAACTCATATCTAGTATAATTTCATGCAGTCATAATTATAATGCTTTTATAAATAACTAAATTATCTTCTCCAAATAACAACTAGAGTCCTTCAAAGGTACAAACGCCCTTCCATGACTTGGAAATACGACCATTTCTTTTTCTTTAGACTGTCGATGCTTTGAAACTATCTCTGTTATTCTTCAGCAATAGCAAGATTTTTAATTTAGCTGCTGTGGTGCAATATTTGATGTCATCATTTTCAGTTAGAACAAAGTAAACACCTTCAGCTTTTTACATTTCAATAGTTACCAAATGTATCAAAATTATGCATTGTCATCACTACCGTTTTCTGAAAGACTACAAATTACTGAAACAAATTTAAAATAATTCTTCATCGTCCCCTTGGCTTTCGCGTATATTGCAATAAAACAAGTCACATAGATTGCGTTAATATTAATACAAGATTTAACAATTTTATAAATGTCACATAAAACTTACAATCATTTCCCATATAAGCAAGTGTGCAATTAGTTTGACCAAAGCATATCATATATTTATTATAATTTATAATTTGCAGTTACATATTCATCAATAGATTACAGTATTTGGTATTTCGTGTAGAGACCATTTCTGAAACCCACTCATACCTCAGTTGGGAAATCGTCCCTCATGAAGATCTTGCTTTGCTGTTCAATATTGTAACCCCGATTATGATAGTATTACAAGATGTATGTATGTATGTATGTGCACCTATGCACATACACACCCAGATTATAATAGATTCTTCTTTACAAAGAACAATGCATGAAAAAGAGAAGGCTGTGTTAGGAAGCAACAAGGAACTGAAACTTCCAATTCCCTGTTGATATTCTGACAATACAATACATATAGAGGGCATTGATAAATATTTGCAGATAACATCCATCATTAACCAACATACACAAGAGACACTTGCACTACCTTAGGAAAGACCAATAAAGCATTCAACAATAGCTCCACCCAGTGTAATATATTGTTCTCTTTAATACACACTTTCCAAATAGAATTTGAAAAGTATACACTGCATTTAGCATTAGGTATGTCTTACACCTAACAAACTATTATTCAAATGCATATAACTACACAGCCTAAAAATGTCTTGTAGATAGCATCCATCACTAGACCTATTACATGTTATTCATATACTTTCTATAATAAACACGTATAAAGAGTTTCGAAATATAATTGCAGACACCATCCATCGTTAACCACGTCCCATACTTCCATCTACACAATTAAAGAGGCATTTGAGCATCGTAATTGAAGATGATTATAACATCCATACATCCAGTATAACATTTCAACTGATCATTCTAATGCGAAAAGAACCTATATAAACAGGTCGCGACAACATCTATTACTATACCCGTCCTATACGCTTTCTGCTTCTGACTGACACAGATGCACATGGTCTAAATAAATGCAGATAAATAAAATCTGTAAATAAAAGGTCCATTCTTTATTGTATCTGATATGACCAAAATAAATAATTTCTGTCTTGACATAAATACTACATCCAGCAACCAATACACACATGTACACATCCTGAATAAAGTCATATAGCTCAATGTGTGAATGTGTCCGACAAGCACACAAAGCCCACACCCTTAAAAAGGACAGTGACATCATCCAACGGTAAGATAATATGCATCATATTAGTGCATGTGATCATCATACACTTATGATATCATCTGATTGTGTCTTGTCTATAAACAGGGTTAATGGGTCATGTCCTCACGTTTGTTGATCATCAGTATTGGGCTCCTTACGATTTTAAATTCACATCCTTCTTTCCCTGTTTATCTCTGACAGGAGACAAATAGAATTTGTCTGTTCATATGACAGATTATTAAAGACCATCAACAGGAAGACAATGACCTCTTTGTACAAGACAAAATCGGCATATTAAGCAGCATATCTGCGACAAAAAAGAAAGCGACATATTAACTAGATGAATTTTTGGCAAAAAATATGTAGGATATACGAATGCAAAATTGAAAAAAATCTTATAAATGTACATTTTTCAAATGTGCAAAAGTGAACATCAAGGCATTTATCTTTATTTAGTGCCAGTGCATTGGGATCTAAGGTCCTTGCAGAAGTCACCTGAATTAGTCTGCGTTGTAATAAAATGCAAACACTTTTGTATGCAATTCGTGTTTTGCTCGTGAGAAATGGTGAAACTGGTATATAGCCCTTCCAATAACATATCAAATTTCAACAAAATTCTTTCTGACAATAATTTTAATAAGAAATTATTATCAACCAGGTCTCTTGATTTCTCCAACTGACTAAGAAAATTGCCCTTAATTTTCTTCATTGCTAATTGACCATCAATCAAGGCCATCTGGGCTAATATTATGTTACTAACTACTTAAGCATGTTTAGCCCCTAAAGAAAACCATCATTATTTTATTTAGTTGCGCCTGACTTACTTGCTTGAATCTATAATAAATAGGTCGGTCAATCTCGACTTTCTGCCTTCAAGAGGTTTCAGAGTGTACCAAAAGCTGAAAATGTCCCTGAAAATATTGATTAACCATATGCATATGTATCTAACTGTGAAACTGAAAAATGTAAAGAAAAATTGGCATTTAGTATGAAGTAGACATGGTATAACCTTACTTTCATGCATTTGCTTCTTTATATCTCATATTTAGTTTTTAAATTCTAACTTCACAGAAGTTGCTATAGGTGGCATTTACAGGAAACACTAACGAATACTAAAATGTAATTAATTGTTGGTGTGATTCCATTGGAAACCAATATTTACTGATACAACATAGGAGCGTTAGTCAACTTTCATATTTAATATGTTGTTAAGGAAAATCACTTAATTATGTTTACATGTTAAATTTCCAGCCAATACTTACCTATTGTCTTTCACCAATACTTGTCTTCAAGTATTGATCTTTCAACCATAACTGTAAATCCATTTCAAAATAAAAAGATACAGAAAGTATATATGTGTGTGTGTGTGTGTGTGTGTGTGTGTGTGAGGACAGTAGTTAATTAATTCAGTACTAATGTTAAACATGAATTTACAATGATGATTCTTTTCTCGACAGAATTAGTCCCTATTGTGATCCATTCCACTTCAAGAATAGTTGTGTATTGATATGATTCATTAATCTGCATGAGTAGTTACTGGAAATTAATATCACTAATTTTAAGGTTAAACTCTCGGGCGGACACCCAGATTCTAACCATCATTTTCTTTTCCATGTACACATAGGACAATTTTCAGTATATGATTGTATTCCATTACATGGATCACTACATCATGGTTAGCCATTATATCAATATGCCATTTTTTAAAGTTGGAATGGAGATTAAATTGAGCTATATCTGTACATCTCGGTGTCAGTGAGATTGTCCGTTGCGGAGAACACTTACCTCCTCATCTTTTAGTATATCGTGCCCGAATCCATATTTCCTCCTCAGTTTGTTCAGTTCACCTAACCAGTCGTGGCAAAAAGCATGATGTCGTACGTGTCTTATGTCTTATGTCTTGACTGAAAATAGCTTTTCATGTACAAGGCTAAGAAAACAAATGAATGTTTTGAAGAATACACGTCAAATATAAGTGAGCCTTCTATATTAAAATATTTTGTTTCATATTATTTTGAGCGTTTTGTTGATATTATCGATTTTGGCTTTTAAAACCAGATCTAATTGTATGGCTTTCTTATAGTAAATGATAAATTATTTGATATAAAATTCATTAAACGATTTGAGTAATTCTATATGCCAGAGTAGGTGACATATTGTATTATGCAACGAATTTCATTAACTTTATATGAAATCAATACGAGTATAAGTTTCTATTTATCACATCACTTTCGGCACTTTACTCAATAAATGCCTCTTTGCGACATTGTTAAGTTTTACGCCATACTGTGTTGTACGATTTCTTTAGGATACGTCTTTGAGAACCTACTATAGATTTGCCTTATGTATTACAATATAAGACAAACATAAAAGTATATCTATGAAAGGGAGAAAAGATGACAAAGTCGACCAAGTAATGATTGAGCAGCAATGTGAAGGAGAATATTGATTTATGTGTAAACTAATATAAGACTTACTCATTACAATATATCTTGTCAATAGTTTCGTACAAATCATCGTAATTTAGAGACTATTCATTTATTATTTCATAGAATTAATCTTCCAAAAGTCTGAACACTCAACCACTTCACAAGCAACCGTTCAGGACAAAGTGAAATATAAGAAATAAAGTTTGCTTGGCGAAACTACGTGAACGAAGCCTGATCGGTACCAGTTAATAAAGAAAGTTAGTGCCATCAAGGTAATACATGATTATGTGAAAAGGCGAATAAGTTCGACATTAGATAGCAGTGATAAAGCAATTTATCAGTTATACAAGTATTATGTTTTCCTCCTAATTACTTTCAATTTTACAATAAATACTTCACGTGGAGTCTCGAATATTACCTTCGTAGTATTGCTTTGTTCATCATCTTCTGTACCATACTCTCTCTCTCTCTCCCATGAGACTTTGCCTTTCTCCTAGTCATGAACAGCGAAAGCAAACTTGAACTGTACGTCTCCACTTAATGATCTCTGAACACTTAGAACTAAAAAGTGTTCCAATGAATTTGTAGCCTATAATATTGCCACCAGGTTATTAAAATATTATAATTAAAATAAATCCAGTAGAAATTATGCATGAAAATCTATTCAATTTAATGTGGTCTAGATTTTGGATGTATTATACATTATGGAGACAGTATATACTTTCTTACTGAGGGAATTTACATTGAGGAATAATATGCAAGGCATGGTTCACGCTTTGTGTGTGGTTGAAATGTATCTGCATACAGTTAAATTGTTATTAGTACTAGGATTTGAAATGCTTGGTATGGAGTGCATACATTTGAACTCAAGGTGGAGAAAATAAAATTAGACATAACAAATTTGACATATACACTGAGGAAAACAATAGATCAAAATCATTAGCTCACAGTCTTTGCAATAGAATTCGTGCGGTTCTTCTTGAAGTCCAAAGTTAGAAGGGTGATACCAGCTCTTGCATCCCTCACATTGCCAATACATCCTTATGATAGCAAAAAGGAATATATATTTCTTTTTCTTGAAGTCCATTCACGTGAAAAAAATGAATCGTTAACTTTTTTAAGGAAAGTGTTTCATCTCGTATCAGATTTTCACAAAATACCTTCAAGTCAAATATATTAAGGCAAAAATGTTATATTCTTTAAATTAGAAAAAAAGATTATTGAAACTGAATACGTAAGAGCCGATTTAAAATCAAATACAACATTGCAGTTCACTTCTTTTAATCTTTATATCAAACATATTATTTTGTACCCTATTTGTTTTACATACTCCTTTCTTTTTTCCAACTTCAAAAAGTTTTTTGTTTCAGAAACTAGATTTAGTAAATTCGTTCAGCTGAGTATGTTTTAAAAATTACTAATTGTAACGCACCTAGCAAACAGCAAAGTTAGAAAGGCCAATATTAAGCTGTTGACGAATCATTTTTAAATCTGGTTTATAATATTTATTTTCAAATTTAAATATTAGCCACAGTTGCAAAACTTAACCTTATGTATCTATTTTTTTCGATTACAGGATTTTAAAACTGTTGATCTCGTATTTTTTCTTATGATGACTGTAAATGTCATATTCATTTTTATCAAGGGATTGCAAAACATTAATTTTGGAGTAATTGTATCCCTCTGTGACATAGAATTTTTATCTCTTGTGAATTGAATAGCCATAGCATTGTCGACCATTCAAAATATTAGTGATATTTTGAATAAGTTGTTTAACCAGCTATTATACTTTGATTTGCTCAGCGTTTACGTATGTACTACTTGTGCCAACATTAGATAATGTCTTTGTATTTATTGTGTCGACGGGCTAATTTCTCATGCTACGAATCATCATGGTTGGTCCCCCAGTCGAACACCAAGAGCAGCCAAGGTATAGGTATACATCTTAGCTTTGACCACCTAGATTTTTACATTCAACCAATAAGAAAATGCACCATTCTCTAATGCATGGCCTCCCAGTCAGACAGTAGGAGCAGCATCGTGTGGCTAAGTTTCAGTCCATGAACTTTACTATCTACCACCCTAATAATTTGACAAGAAACCAGTCAAATAACTTCTTATTCCTATATGCTTTACTATCGTAATTTGTCTTGTGAGACACAAACATACATAAACCTCTCCTCCAATTACAAAACATAGTTTCATTTAATTAATAACTTTCTTTTCCAATCGTCTATTCAGATACATTTCCTCTCTGACACGCAAAGTAACCAGTATATATTCCGTCATTGCTTTCAATAATAATGTGTCCCTCACTTAAAGAAAAAATTCAAAGCCAGTTATCACTTATACAATGCTTATAAAATTATTGACATTTTCTCACATTTGGCTTGAAAAAAATTGAAAAGGAAAATGTTTTAAAAGAAACACAGTCACCTTCCATCATTTGGCACATTGCAAATGCAATATCGCCTATTTTGGGAGCCAGTGGAGGGAATATCCATGAAGAAGGTCTGCGCTGCAAGAAAGTTTACTTCTGTTTAAAGATCAAACGGCCAGTCCATTAAAAATATAAAACAATACACTTATGTTTGTAAGATCTGAATTTTAGATTCTTAGATCTGAATTTTAGTTTCTTGTCAAAAGGAAGCCAAGCTTGGATTATTATTTTCTAACATTTTTATCAAGTTTTAAATCATTCAGTTTGTTTAAATGCCAAAAGGTAAATCGTTTGAATAACCAGTCTATTTTCTATTTAGTCCTTTATAAATCATCACATGTTTAATTTAAACACGTGTTCTTATTATTTTGTCCAGTACAGTGATTTGAAGCTAGCTTCCACAACTTCGATGGTGTTCACTCTACAATTATTACCACACTTCCAAAATAATACTAATGAGGCAATTGTGGCCCTGGGTTAAATTTTCAAGTGTCACTAGAACATTTAAAGAAACAGTTAAAACGGAAAACACAGTATATGTAAACGACGTTCATATGATGCAAATACGACGCTGTACATATTAAACATTGTACTAGCTGCAGCGATAGCGTCTTTATCAACTGAGGGCATTTTATGCTGAAGAGTTTAGGGGGCACTACTTATTTTTATACTTCACAAAATATTATCAATGTGTTTTATTTGTTTGTCATACCTCATAATCTTGTTTACTAGGAATATATTACTGGAGAAATAAAATATATTAAACTGAATTAGTCTTTTATTGTTACGTTGAGTTGTCTTGAGTGACAAAGAGAGAGAGACAGAGACAGAGAGAACAAAACAAAGATTAAATAACTGCTTAATTATCATGCCTTTATGTTGATATATGGTTTTGTCTTACCTTGCTAGTGTGGGTCCTTAGAACATAGATATCATTTGCGTCGTCATGAATCTTAAGTTCTTCTGTGTGCTGGAAACATATAATGTTATACTTTAAAATAGTACAAAAGTTTATATCATGTTTGAAATTCAGCTAAATTGCTGTGACATATTTCCGTCAACCTGCCTGACAGAAAATATTCTTTTGTATTGACTTTCTTCGTAATGTCATTTACATTACTCGACTTCATAAATGACTATGATTGTATCGTGTTTTATTCTATGTGAGATTTGAAAGATACAACTAGCAATGCATTCATTGGTCATGATATATCACAATATGCTGATGTTAGTACACAGGTAATTATATTTTTATTTACGTTTCCTTACATCAGGTGAATGGTATATAAAGGCATATGGCCTTTTCGAACAACTGTGCCATTAGTAGCACACATTAGAACAGGCTCACTCTGACCCCTGTAATGTCAATAATTGACATGTTATTTAAATGTATCGATTCAAATATACTGTTATTTACAACTAATAAGTTCATATTTTTTCTCATGCATCTCATAAATGACGTGCACCGTTTTGTCAAAGCGAATATAGTGTCACAGTCAATATTCTTCAAAATCTGATAGTGACCTTAGGTAGGAAAAGACGCTTGAGTTTTGTTAAGAAACGTGACTAAAGACTCTAAACTGATTTATGTATTTGCACAGAAAACGCTTCGAGGAAACTGTCATTGTTGCTCTATTGATATTCTTTCATCAAATATCTCAAATGCAAACAAATAATCTTTTATCTTTTCGTCTGCCCCTGAAAGTTTTGATTGTCCTGAAGTAATCCAAAGAAGTACAGCTCCATTTACTTGGGAATTTCGGCGTATAATTTCTACCGCTTCGGAGGGTGTCATATATGTCAGAAATGGTTATTGGAATCTATTAAAATAAATTCCGCTTCGTCATACTTAATGGTCAGCCAGTGCTCTGAATCTGCTGGATGTATAATAAATATTCTCAAAGAATATTCTGACTGGATGTTGTTGACAAATTCCTCCGGTGACAACCACTGTATGACAGAAGCATGTATTCTATTACACTGAATACTATGCCACTCCAGTACAGCCTCAATTACCTCAACTGAGTAAAAGCCCTCTTGATCTCTCATTGCCTCTAGTGGTGAAGTTACTCCAAGTGCTGGATTTTGGGCCATGCCTATCCACAGTAGATCAGCCATCGGGTCCATTTCCTCTATTGTTATGGGAAAAACATCATCATCCATTGGCCGAAACGCATTGTTAATGCAACAAAGCCCACAATAATTAGTTGCACCTTGGCACTGAATCGTATACCCGTCTATATTGCGAGAAACAACCTGGCGCTGACGATTAAACTCAGCACTTCTAAATAAAATATCATTGGCATATTTAATATTATCTTTCATATTCTCAATGTCTGCTGATGACAAGTCATGGAATGACGTCAGAATATCTCTAAAATCTTCTTGTAGTCTTTGAAGACAACTATCTCGCATCTCTGTTTATGTTGTTGGTCTGTGTGAGCAAATAATCTAAGCTGTATGAAGTCGCATGCTTTCCATGATCCAATTTTGGTATCTCTTCATTGACTGGTAAATTGAATGGCTCCGTTGGATATTGACTCTGATCATCCACTTGTTCAGTTGTCAATGGGATGTCCGAGTACCGATAGTGATAAGGAATGTTCGCTCTCAAAGAGTATTGATATTGAAATGATAGCTGCCCATGTTCATTTAAACAACAGGAACCTCCAAATGCCTTCAGCTGTTTCTCCATGACAAGTTTGTTTCAAAACTGATTTTGTAGGTGTATTAATAGTCTAAAGACAAACATGTGAGATATCTGATTTAGGAAATAAAGATTTCATTTTTGAGAGCCGAATCATTGTTCTAATATCTGACTATCAATGATTCCCGAAAATCCCTTCAGAAGGGAAATGTTCCGCAGGCTTTCAACTTCTTCTCTAGTATTTCCCTCGTGGAACCAATCAAAAAGAGCTCATTTGATCCACTGGTTGGATTTATATCGTGATCTTCTGACCCTAAGTTATGCTGGAGAGATATTTCAAAATATAGGTTCTTTATTTTTCGACAGCGCAATGTTCTTATCATGCAGAGGAGCCAATCTACCCTCGTTGGGATGAAAGAAGTTCCTCTCTATTTTGTTGCCATGACTCGCGATTAAATGTGCAGTGTCGGCGATTGTGATATTTGGTCAGTACTTGAAAGATCTCAGTAGATCAACATAATCCCGTGGGCTTTCAGATCGCAGCAATGATTTGATGGCATACACAATTCCATGAGGACATGCCCCCAATACCCAACCACCTGAAATATGGAAACATGTGGTAATGTGTTAATAATGAAAATATCGCTCTTCTTAAATACTTAGTGATATAATATTATAAATTGCCCATTCAAACATATTAGTTTTCTGGGTCAATTAGATCAGAAATAAAACAATGTAGAGCTATCATAAATACTTATGACAAGAATAAATAGCGAATCGTAAAAGCCTATGTATTTTTATAAATATGTTTTTAATAATATACTGCCCTGAATTAAACCAAAGTTAATTATTTTATATCAACTTAATATTTCTGTATGAAAATCATGCAACGACGGTGAAACGCGTTTCTTGGCATTTTTTAAGAATATGGCATGATTTCGAGACAGTAAATATTAAATCAAAGTAACATTTTTAACTTCAAAGTAAAAAAAGCAACAAAAATGCATATGATATTCCATAAGATAAATTTCAGTTTTAAGAATCTTCTCAGAGAAATAATTTAGTCGTTCCTTGCAGTTTTTTAAAATATACTTGTTAAAACTTTCCGCACTTAAAGAGACATCTGCAGCTTTACTAAAATGATTACCAAAATAAATGCATTGTTATCACGTAGCTTATAAATAAGAATTACTGTTTACAGATCAAAAAAATGATTTTATAAGGCCTATAACAATTATTATGCTACAAATTAGTGTGTGTGTGTGTATGTGAGAGAGAGAGAGAGAGAGATTTGGGTTGTTAACGTAGCTATAACAATTATTCAGTCATATCACTACGATGTCTGCAGAGTGGCAATTTATAGTGATGTCTAGCACTAGGGCATCATGCCGCAAACATGTAGCATAATGTCCCACCCAGTCACATTATCATGACACCAAACCGACCAGCCCTAACAATGTTAGTACCATTGTTATAAGTCTTTGGTACGACTTGGCCGGGGTTCGAACCCGGGACCTACCGCATCTGAGGCTGAGGCTCTAACCACTAGGACACCGGAGCGGTTAATTTATACATTCAGTCATCAACGTAGAAAGTATGAAATGCTAACATGTAATGTAGTATGTGCTATAGCATCTACAAATGACAATATGCAATGCCGATATTATGTTACCTGGAAATATGGTATTCTTTTTGTGGCACAATTCATTTTTGGTCTGAGTCAAGTTCTGCTGCGTTTACTGAATTTCTTTAAATTCGTATGAGCGAAAGAGGAGTGCTGTACATACAAAGACAATTTATCATTTGCTTACCAGATGTGCCAAACACGTTCTCATACGCTAGATCAAACTGGCCTTTAGAAACTGACTTTTCCCCCATTCTTAAAATCATGTCCACAGCAGAACCTTCCGGATGGATTCCCATTTGCCTACAAAGTCGTAGAATAACAGTGTAAGAAATACATTTGTATTTAACATGGAATCGTTGAAAATACCATTTCACACAAGCAAACTGTTTTCGGTATTTGATGGATTGGGGTATTGCCTCCAAGCAGGTTCAGTGAGAAATACAATCATTACCTGTATTGCTGTTTATACTGATGATATTATTTGCTTTAGTTTTCTAGTTTTCTTCCAATCTTCAGCTTTTATTTCTCAACTGTTAAGACAGTCAGTACTCTTATCAAAAAAATTAATCCAATTAAAACTTCAAGTAATTTGTAGATTTTGACAACTATCACTTTTCTCAGAGATATAAGTATAAGCACTTCACTTATAACTATTATTTTTAAAAACTGCAGTAGGCATATAGAGATAAGAACTAGGAAAATAAACCATTAAAATTTTGCATCAAATGAGACATGAATCATCTCATATAAATGCCAAGCTAGCCACCAGTCTTATGAGGGATTTATATTTAGACTAACAAATAAAATAAAATATACATGGAGACACAGCATGATTGATTGATTGCTTGATTGATTTTATTTTTAACGGCGCATCAGCACTGTTAGGCTATTTAGCGCCAAACAAAATGTTATTTGTATAATCTTTTAAGAAATTATAAAAGGTCATATATCGACCAGCGATATAAAAGAACAAATGGTTGAAATTAAAAACGGTTAGATGGTAACGGTGCAAAATAAAGCTTCCCAATCAACGGGGGATGTGAATGTTCTATGTTAATGAAAGATGATGAAAAGGTATTAAAATGGGACAGTATTTACGGCTTTCAGGAACTCTATAATATGAGTGATGTTTATAGTATCAAAAAGTTCTTTCATGTCATGCACAAAGTAATAACGATCGTGCGTAGGTTGTACGTCAAAACACTCTATCATAAAGTGCTTGACAGTGAATGGTTCATTGCAAGAAACACACTCTGCTGGGTCTTCACCTTTTACTATCTGGGAGTGGGCGATATAAGTATGACCAATTCAGATTCTTGCAATGACTATCTCCTCCCTACGAATGGTTCTGTAGGAAGGAGTTGGCTTGATTGCATGAAGTTTGTTATTTACGGCATCATTCCATGACACAGCATGAAGTAATAAATTACTACCATATCGGGTTTTGTTGTTGCTATTGTTTAGATGTTGTTATTGTTGTTGTTGTTGATGAAAATAATGGTGGTGATGATGATGATGATGATATTATACTATATCGTGAAAAGCAAGAAATAGAAAGATATTGTAAATTTAAAATGAGAAATGAAAACATTATAAATCTACAATGTTGTTGTCAGCATGAATTAAATTATATATTCACTACTCATTCAGGTAATTAGTAGATTTTCTGTCAGTTTTACCTAGATTTTGAACTAACTGCAGTTGAGCCTATGTAAGTTCATCAATAAATTTTCAATTTCATTAAGGCAAATCAGTAAATAAGTAATGGGTATTTTCTTAAATGTTAAATATGATATCTTTAAATATAATTAAAGGGCCTACATCAATAACAAGCCCCCATTAGTTATACTATATAAATAATTGGGCAATGATAACATTTTTTAACTTTAATCAGCAGTGTGGTAATGAATAATGATAATAATAATAATAATAATAATCCGGAAAAATGCCATAAGTACTTGACTCAATATTACTTTGACGCGCTTTTTAGGTATACCAATTGGTTCCCAGCACAATTATTAAGTCGTTTTAAGCAGAGATATTTTGGTTCCTATCACAATTGTGAGCTACAGAACCCTCCACAAGAGGGAAGTAACCCATTCTAACACCACGGGCTGAATAACATGATGAAAGTAATTTCACAAGATAGAATATTTAACTAGCTTTTTATTTCAGATTGTATCATTTTATAATTTTATATAAATTTCCAGAACAGAAAAATGTAGTTAAAGTAGCTTACTTGTATATTGATTAAGACTGTCAAATTTATACCTTAAGTGTTCGCAAAGAGATCAATCAGTTATCATTAATAATATCAATTCTCAAAGAAGATGAAATTGTCAATAAATACTGGAATAGTTATCGCCAATTTTCTTCATGTAGCAGTTGCATAAGCTCCAGCAGGTGAAGCTTAAAATGTAGGTAACATTGCATGTAGAAATAAAAAAGCACTGGATTTTACACCTCAAAATGCATCTTACACAGTTGATTGAGGGGGTAGGGGTGCTGATGCACATCTGTGAAGTTAGTGGACAATCAGATGGAGTGAAGCCTTCAGATACTCATATTTAAGTTATTCTAACCCAGGTTTGTTTCTATTATAATTTCGTTATTATTAAAAATATGATGCAAATATTAAATTCCAATGAAAATAATTGGGATCATTTAAAATAAATAGTTAAATACAGTTACAATGTTTTTTGAGGATGGAGACAAAGCTTATGAGGTAAATTAGGAAACCTTAAAATAGCCAGATATATGCTGAAATAAATGAGGCTGCACTTAAGTTTTTACTATCTAGGACACCACAAAGAATATTATATCTTGTTTTGGTAAGTTTCAAACAAACAAGTCTGATATAATGATATAACACCACACAATGGTGACATTACTATAGTACAAGTCACATGGGTCATGTATGTGCATTTACTCATTTTTAATTAAATATAAATTCTTCTTTTAAAATTTAACACTAATTTTATTTAACCAAAGTCTATTCAATCCTGATTACTGAATGCTCTGTACCTTAACTGTCTCGATGAATCTTCGAGACAAATATCTATCACTATGGACTTTTACAATGGTGGCCATGTACTGAACTTGGGTCAAAATAAGAGCATGTCCAGTGTAATCATCATAATCAAGGGTAGTACAAATTTGTTTATCAATATGTGTAGCTGTCATTGTTACATCACAGTGCGCAGCATTCAATCCAGATTATACTGGATCACACCTTTTGGTTCATTTTGTCAAAATATCTACGTACTTTAATATTGATTTTGCCGCTGGGACCTCTCGGGGCATCGAAATAATGACCTTCCAAAGGAATATGGATGTATAAGAATCCAAATGAAGTGAATACTTGCTACTCAAAGGTATGAAGAATCAAATTATAAAAAATAACACCCATTACTGAAAATGAAATAGTTGGTGCTGAATGCCTACATGTCCTGTGTGACTTGTACTATATAAACAAAATCAACAGCAGCAAAAATTTATTTTGCAATGACCAGCAATAACAGTCCAACATACACAGGACGTAAGTAAACACTTGCTATAGAAATGAACAGGTGGGGGGGTATATCTGAATTTAAGCGTGATTAAGTCCTAAATGATGTATGTATGTGTATGTGATATGGATTTTTAACGTAGCTTTAAAAAAAATTCAGTCATATCGCTAAGATGTCTGCATGTGGCAGTTTATAGTGATGTCTAGCACTGGAGCATCATACCTCAGACATGTAGCATGATGTATCTCGGTTATTCGGTAACTGAACAATTCAAGAGGCGATCATATAAAGCGGTATCCATCATTGGGCGACACCTCTAAATTAGTATCTATGATCTTCGGGCCGACTTTTCCTGACACCTGGAATGATGATTTCTCCAAGGGACAGGTTCTCCATGGAGCTAGTTCTACATGTAAGACCATGACGCTGATATTTAAGTTTTGGGCGTCAGGACTAGCACTAAAACAAAACCAACTTGTGCTATGTCTTACATTGTAGGACTATTCATGGGGCGAGTAATCCCAAGGCGAGTTCTCGACTTTTCCAGCGGCACGAACCATTAAAGTTGAAACTCTGGTCAAAGTTAGGATTTGAACTCAGCCTATCAATTATTGCTTCAAAATACAATACGTTCATACATCATGCTCCTGAATATGCGCTCTATTTGGTTAAATTCGAATGTCTTCTATTGTCGTCGTCTAAGCCCCAGCAAGTAACAATATTTATCTGGTAAGTTACTATCCATCTTATTCGTAATACATTCAAATTCTACGATTGATCATAGTCGACAGACGCTTACAACACATGACATTACAATGACCGGCCCCTAGCTGGAGAACCTGATAATAAATTTGATAAATAGCTTTTACATTTAATTAAAAATAAAAATAGTTATCTTTAATCCTTTTATGTGACTTATTTACATCAAGTTTTACATACTAGTTGTCGTATTCAATGGATTATTTGAGTTTAATTAAGCAAGGCTGATAAGCACAGCTGATCGCCGTTTTCTGAATGCTATTATACCTGCATGTTCATACAGTGGACCAGTCTATGGTGGTGGTGGTGCAAGAACAGTCACGTGATAAGTCTATTTTTATTTATACTAAATTTAATACAAAACGTCATACTTAGGGATTGCACAACGCGACAGAGGATTCTTATTTAAGGAATCCGAACTTTGAGATCGACACCATCTTCCTGGACTGGAGTACAGGTAGGTAAATGTTGTTAGAAACCAATGATGGAAAACAGAAAAAAATTACCTTCTTTATAGACTTTATATATTCATACTTTTTATATTCATACTTTTGTTACGTTAAGCCTGATTTCAAAGTAATTTGTACTGGGGGCCATTGCAGATAATGATCAGTTGTAATTTGTATAGATGGGTGTATTGTAGGTGTTGTCAATAATTTTCCTTTTGAACTAACAGAAACGAATGCATGTAGTTAGTCTCTATGCGCGTTTAACTTGTTTTAACATGTTCGTTTCTTCTATAACGTGAATTCGTGACATAAAAGATCTCCATGACGCCTTTTGTATTTGGAATGGTTGTTATATGTCATACAAAATTTGTAATATTTGAATGAATGGCGAAGCCAGATGTTAAAATACAGATTTTTATTTGTTCCACAAAGTAAAGTATATACGGTATTTATTCAAGAAATTATTTTTTTTCCCCCGAATCGAAAGTTTGAAAACTAATATTCAGCACTCCACCCACACCATTTCATAGAAATATCAGCAACTTAAGAGAGAAAGATAGGATTGTGATGACTAAATTTGCTGTTGCAGATTTCATTTTTGACATTTAAGAAGAAATATTTAACCCTATCTGACGACAACAGAAGTCCCATTCAGCAATGCATCACTAGTCCTATGCATCACTGCTGGTTTATCATTGTTGTCAAGGTAGTAACTATAGAAACGGGAAATAACTTAATAGAGACGCAAACGGCGTCAAGAGAAATTTTTTAACCAAAAATAATTTCCATGTCTGAAAGATAATACAGTTTCCATTTATTTGTTCTAGCTGCGTGTAACTTCTGTAGGCGCACGTATAAAGCGTCGCGTGTCTTGTACTTCACGACCGAAGCTATTCGCACGGCTGCCGTGTACCTTAACTGAACTGGAAAAGACTATGCCTATTCTCACGGCCCTCATGTATATAATTGACGTAAAGCGGCTGCCGCGTACCTGATCTGAGAAATAAACTTATTTTTGCCACTGAGTACCATCAATTCCACGTTTGCAAGTCATTGTTGTCAAAACTTGTACAATGCTATACTCCCTCACGTTTGGTAGAGATATAAATTTTTGAATAAATATTGAGTAAATTTCGTGGGCGAAAACTTATGTATTTGTCACCCAGTCAATGGATTTTTTCCACTATTCACTCAAACAATAATCTTTTTCTTTCATTCTTAAATGGCCTGGCTAGCTAAAGTGTATTAAGAGTTTGAAAATAGCAGATTTCTTAGATAAATGTCTGCTGTTCCTTGTCAGTAGTGTTTTGTGTACAGCATATCTGAGCACCTGAATGTTTTGTTTAATCAATCAATAAAATACAGTGAAATAACCATAGCTACAGGCATACTGTATTTTAATGGTATAAATAAGGTTACTTAGTGATGTCACAAATTTTCATCATAAGATTACTTAGTGTTGTCAAACATTTTTGTCGTATTTTTTGAACGAATGTCAGACTCCTGTGATATGAATAACACAATTTTTTATTACAAATAAAAAAAGCATCCACTTAAAATATAAATTAGCTCAGTAAAGGTGAGTAATACTGTTTTTTCTTAATTCAGGATAACAAAGCATAAACTTAAAAAAGGCGCATAGTGCCAGGGATTCAATTCCAAATTTTTTGTGTGACAGATCAAAAAATTTCTACTCTTCAATTCTGGATCTTTTGCCTGTCAGATCGGCACATTTCCACTCTTCAACTCTCTGTCTTCTGTGTGACAGATCGACATACCTGCACTCTTCAGTTTTGTATCTTTTGTACGACAAATGGACATATTTCTAGTCTTCGATTCTAGATCTTTTGCATGGCAAATCGACATACTTCACTCAACTACAGTAATTTACGTAGAAGAATATATTTGCTAATGTTGTGGCTGGACTGTTAAAGTAAAATCGATCTACGAATTTTTTTCTTTTGGAAAAGCCACTAATTCACAGACTTGCTTTAACTGCACACCAAATCATAATTATTATAATCCACAGTACAAATTTTGTTAATGACTGTTGGTACGAGGCAGCCATGCAAAGGCTTTATAACATTTAGTACAAGGCCTCCGTACGAATAGACACTTTGGAACACTTTCCTTTGTGCCAGAGGTCTTGGGGAGCCAAAACCCTTTGGGCCTTCATTGTTTCTCCGGGCGCCATTTACTCTTAGTACACCACTGCCTTTTTCTCTACTGTCTTTTGTACTCCGAATAATCTGCCCCAAAACCTGTAATGATACTGATTTGTACCTGTTATGTTTAGCTGAGGTTACATGATTTGGTTTTTTTGGGGGATTCAACCATAATATATGTACTGTCATCATGCAGATAGTCTTTACTATTGTGGGCACACGGTAACAGTGCAAATAGTCGTTACAAAGGGTAGTACATAGCAGCCGTTTGAGAATTTCCTATTTTTACAGGTGAAAATATAAGGATTTTATACATTTTACACCTTAGTATAACATAGGTAGCCATTATACTTTCATAGTATATTCGTAAATGAATAATAAAGTGTAATGGAACTACACGAAGAGCATCAGTAACAATGATGCAAAATTACTTGAAGAAATGAAGTATGAACATAATACTGATATTATATTCAGTTGACACACACACATACACAGATAGACCACACACACACATAAGTATCACTTAAACATTCCTTTGTACTTTCAAGACTGGACTAATTCACTTCTCTCTGGTTTATCTCTGTATCTACTATGGAAACCTCAAAATGTTTAAAATATGCTGCTCAGATCATCCATAGAGTAGGAAGAACTGCTCCACCATGTGTACACCCCATCTATAAACTTACACTCCTCTTCCGATACTCTCATTCTCATTATTCATGCTGTTAAAACAAAGTCATGCAAACAATGTTCTCTGGCCTGTAAGGACCCAGCTACATGGAATAAATTATGTAGTAGATTCCAATTATTGGGCCATCTTTTAATCGGGGCAGCAGCTGTTTATTTGGGACAAATCTTAAAGGACAAGAGTGCTCTTAAAACTCACCCATTTCAACTAAAAGGACAGACTTAAAGACTTAATGATGTTACCTCCATAATTATTACCAGCATGTTTTGTTTTGTAATTTCATGGCATTTGTTTATGTAATCTTGTCATTGTATATGTTTTTATGCTAGCTAACACTGTAGAGCTTCTACAAATTAGGCGCTGTACTAAGTCAACATTTTATTTATATATATATATAGTAGATTCCAGTTATTGGGCCATATTTTAATCGGGGCAGCAGCTGTTTATTTGGGACAAATCTTAAAGGACAAAATACATGTATATCCTTTTAACTCCTCTGCATAACTGGGGCAGCTGCTTAATTGGGCCAAATTGTTCGCGTCCTGATGTATCCCAATGAACAGGAATCCACTATATATATATATATATATATGTCACATGTAAATCTCTCTCTCTCTCTCTCTCTCTCTCTCTCTCTCTCTCTCTATATATATATATATAATGCATTTAAAAACTACTGTATTTCATTCAGGTTTTGAACGTCAACATTCTGGTGGGTCAAGAAACAGCTTATACATCCGGGGATCAGTCAGAAGTTGAATCATTGTGGACACATCCAACACTAATAATTTGTAAGGATCAGAGAGCTACACACCTGTCTCCATCAGGTTGCCATCTATAAAATCAAGGATGGCACACACCATTACACACCCTCAGTCAGAGAGCCAGATGACTGAGTCAACAGAATCCGATGGAACATGTGGATCATGTAGCCCTGATAAAACCAACCCATATCAGGGAGAAATTGACTATTTAAAGCAGAATTTTAAGGGCCAGTGTAAGGTCCTAAATTTGAGTGCTAATTATGATACACTTAAACTGCATCCAGAGGAACTGGACATTGTTTTTAACTTCAAATTACCAAGTGAGTATATATCTAAAATAAAACATTATATAAGTATTGTATGGATTTTAATTTGAGATTTAAATGTTACAATTTTGAAACATATACTCAAATGCAGTATTTCCTCTGAAATTGAAATAGGACAGTAGTTACTCATTATAGAGCCCCTTATTGCCCTTGTTATAATGTGAGTATGGGCATCAATCCCATTAAATTAATCAGATTTTGTTTTATCATTGCAACATAATTTGTATCCTGTTATTTTAGTTCTGAACTCAAGAGAACCAAATATAATGTGATTCAAATCAGATAGTCTACTTGTGTGTTTTAATGTACTATCAGGATACAGCCCTTGTTAGAAAATCCTTCTCTATAACATGCCATCACATATAACATGGTTATTAACAGCATTATAAACACAGAGCATTGTCTTTTTGAGAAGAAAAAAAAACATGTAAAGAGGTTCAAGTCCTTTATGGGTCTGACATTGCTCTATGCATAAGCTTTACCAGCAATAACTAAAGGGAAACAATGTAAGAGGAGGGGAACAAACTTCACCCAGATATAAAGGATGATTACATTTTAATTCACAAGTACCAAAGTATCATAGGGTACAGCCACAGAAATTATTTGGTTACATTATCAATACCATGAACAGATAAGATTGTTATAACATGTGCTAAAAATTTTCTCAGGCAACTGATGAAATACTAAATTGGTCATATAAAAATCTGCCTATACATTTTACACATGCTTTTTATTTTAAAGATTAGCTCTTCAGGATATTTGGCAAGAACCAGAGTGGAATATACCATATATGTGATTACATAAATTATGTCTAATCCTGTGCTGTAATTTTGCCTATAATACTAATATCCTGTAGTCAGTTTTAAAGCTTTTGTATTCATTAATCCATCAAAATGGCCCATGCTGCAAAAAGGAATATATAGTAATTTTCATAACTTATAATCACCATCATATGAAATAGTAGTTAGGTTGTAGATTTGATGCTCTGTTCTCTTGTTGTTACAGAATCGACATGTATCCTAATTCCAGATATTGCTATCCGTTCCGCCAGTATTCCTGAAGATTTAATATTTGAACTTGTTGACTTTCTTAAGGAAGAATTTCAAAGTTTTCATGGTACTGACAGGCTGGAAATCCTGGTCAACAAGGGATTGAGTTGGCTAAAGGACCAAAAGGTCAATCTTAAATCTCCTCCTGGCAAAAACCCGAAGTCAAGAAAACAGAAGAAAAAAGTGCATCAGACAGAAAAAGAAGGTCTCGACAAGTTACCTTCCATGAGGACGGCAGAGGATGTCATCAACAGAATTAAGTGGGATGAAAACCTTCCCAAGGACAAGTTTATAGTTGGTTACATTGATAGGTTCAAGGGTCTAGTAGAAAAGTATTTCACAGCCTTTACTTGGGAAGATATTGCGACTGTGGATTATACTGATCTTGCCATTCCTAAGCACAGAATCCAGTATTTCAAGTATAAGGGGGTGAAAGTCTGGGACAAAAAAGAAAGATTTGATAATGTATTTGGCTCTCTTGGAAGCAACATCACCATTCTTGATGTTATTCAACATCACGAGCCACAGAATAATTCAAGCATGTCTCAGCCACACAGTCATGACACCATGCCAGTCAGTGTTGTCAATGATAGCATATATCCCACTTCTGACAGCAGTCAGAATCCGAATGTTAATTTTGATTCTACTGCCAGTGATTATCCAAGAGATGGCAACAGTTATAACAGTGATGAGGATTCCAGTGACAGTGATAGTGATGATAGCATTGAGGTTACAATTGGGGAACCAGGAAATGACATGCACTATTCTGGTAACCATGATGAATATGACGAGGAACCTAACCCTGACACATTCTGGCAGGACAAAATGCGGCCAAATTATTTTTTTGCCTTAAGAGTCACTGATGAAAATGTACAGCAAGGTGTGAGTAATATTCAGAATGCCATCACCGAACAAGAACCCAGATATGGTGAATGTTGCATTCCAAAAATCTGTCTCCACATAACCTTATGTACTGTTGGACTTGACACTGATGAACAACTTCATAATGCTGTGACATGTATTCAGGATGCTAGGGATGAATTATTCAGCATTGTCTCAATGGATAAAGTACTTAAAATCAAGGGTGTAGACAACTTTTTTAACAGGGTTGTTTATGGAAAAGTGGAGTACCCACCAGAATTCTTTCACTTTGTCCACCACCTGAAACTCTGTCTCACTGAGCATGGGATTGAAGTACGTGATAATCATGATTTTGTTCCACACATGACAATTATGAAAGTATCTCGACCTGTTGCCAGGGCAACTGGCAGGAAGTATGTGGCCCCATGGTTGTACTCAAAATTTACAGACACAGTTTTGGGACAGCAAGCAATTAACAATATACACTTATGTCAGATGGGAGATGAAAGAGAACCTGATGGTTTCTATGTCACAGCAACATCCATAACTGCTTGAATGATTAAGAATGTAGGGTATAGAGTTTCATAACTGCTGGTAAACAAGTCAGAAAAAATCAGACATTTTAGTTTTTGTATTGAATTAGGTGCAGTAATAGCCTGGATAAATTAAAGTTTTTTTCTTACATACCACAAGATTAAGAAAAGAAATATACAAAATAATATGGTTTTGATCTCTATCCCACTTGTCTTTCCACTAGAGTCATGTACCAATTTGGAATTAAACTTTTTTTATTTTCAATTGTCAGTCTATGGCTACATTAGATCAATATTATCATAATTCAAAAGTGGACATTTATAGGTTAGTTCAAATTTGTTCTTCCATTTATATACTAATAATGATTCATATGAGAAAATGAAGGTTTTTGTACTGTTAATTGAAACTAGTTAATATTAGCAACTTGCATTTGCTTTTTTCAGTTAATGTCTGTTCATACACAACAGACAATAATTAGGCTGGAAATATTTGAAATAGAGTGAAACACTGAAAAAAATGCCTCTTTTTTTGTTAATAATAAACTCCTCCCAATTACATCTAGTATTCGAATAAATCGGCCCACAAATGTGTACAGATACTCATCAGTGGATGGTTTGGTATTAAAACCATCTATCAGTATCAGCACAAGTTTGTGGGCAGATTTATCAGACTAGCTATATTGTTGTTAATCCCTGTGTGCCTGTGTTTGTATTACACATTTGTTCAACTTTGTTTGCATGTGTGACAAAACCAGTTTTATCTCAACACAGAACCCAGTTGTACCTTTTGCATGAGTAAAAACTATTTTGGTGAAGACTGTATATGGAGTTTGCAAATTGATATAGGGCAATAACTCTTTCAAAACAAGGCAGCTAGAAGAAACTGTTTAAGAACAGAAACATGTATAGGAGATTTCATAATTGAAATGGTAACTAATATTCCAGTTGCCTACAAATGAAATAATGCATATGACATTTACAAAAAATGGTTGGATCTTCATCGTACGGAAGACAGAAGAAATAATCTTCAGTTATGTATTATGTGAAACAAATCTTCATTTCCCTTAGGTTTGGTATTGTATGGCACCAGCAACACAAGAAGTTTATTTAGTTTAGGTAATTGGAGTAAAGTGCCTTGCCCAAGGACATGCCATGGTAGTTGACCCATCCAAGGATAGGGTTCAATCCCACACAATTGCAGTCACAAATCCAGTACATTAACTAATGAGCCACCATGGCTCCTGTGAAACAAATCTAGCAGTAGTATCATATAAGATCATGAAACTTCATTCCATGTTTGGTATTGATGAATGTGTGTAAAAGCTTTTTATGGCACCTCAGCACAATAGTGGCTATGTGGTCCCAACTAAAGGTAAAGTTCTAAACAAGACTGGTAGATTATTTTTTACCAAGGAAATTGGAATAAAGTGCATTGTTCAGGGACCACACCATGGTAGTGGACCAGGGGTCTGATTTAAACCCACAGCCTTCAATCACAAGACTGGCATGCTAGCCACTAATTTGAACTAGTGCTTTGTTGATACAATACTTACATAGCAAAGTGTAAAACGCTATATATACACCCCTTCCCCAAGTTAAATAGAGTAAAGCATTCTAAATACACCCACCAGGGATTAATACAGTAAAACACTATACATACATCACTCCCCCAATGACAGATACAGTAAAATACTACACATGAATGCCTCCTCCAGGATTAATATAGTAAAACTATACAATCCTGCAGTAATTGGTTTCATGCTGCAGCAGGTACAGACATTCTATGCTTAAGTAATGTAACAATATTTTTCCCCAGAAAAACACATTAACAATATAAACGTAATTAAAAATACTATGAACTTAGCAATAGGAAGAGTTTATCACTAAAGCAACACAAGTCCTGTCCATGTTTGTATGATAGTAAAAACACCCATTAAGTATCAAAACAGTTTACCAATAAATGTGACTAGTTACAAAGACAAGATGTACCATATTTATACGTCACCGCTCTGGTGGCCTAGTGGTTAGAGTGTCCACCTCAGATGCAGGAGATCTTGGGTTCGAACCCCTGCGGAGTCGTACCAAAGACTTATAATAATGCTACTAACAGCTGCCTCGCTAGGCACTCGGCATTACAAGGTTAGTGTTAGGAATGGTCAGGATAATGTGACTGGGTGGGATATCATGCTACATTTGTGGGCATTATATCCCAGTGGTAGACATCATTATAAACTGCCACACTGCAGACATGGTAGCGATATGACTGAAAAACTGTTAAAGCTATGTTAAAAATCCAAATCACACACACTATATTTATACTGCAAGTTGGATTCAACTTGCAAGTGCATAGACTCAGATCTGCCATCTTATAATCTGCCTGTTAGAAGTAATCAGTAGAAGAAACAGAGTCTCTATTTTTCCAGTGCATTATGCAGTGTCTTATTAGGGTCCATGTTCTTTGTACTTGAGCATGAATATATATATATATATATATATATATATATATATATATATATATATATATATATATATATATATATATAACACAACAGTTCAACAGCTTATAAAAACTCTTAAGTGTACATTCAAGGGTTTGGACATTCTAGCCAACTCTAGAATATTGAGTAACTATCTACTGAACATATTCTGCCTGTTTTTAACAGAAAGGTGGTGCAGAAGGTTTGGTGCTTTATGGCACAGCAACACAATTAGGTTATTTAGTGCCGAGGCAATTGCAGCAAATTGCCTTGCCCAACAGCTGATCCAAGCTGGTATGATATGATTCAAACCTGCACCCTTTTGGTCATGAGTCCTGCATGCTAACTTCTGGCACACTGCATCTCACAAGGTGGTGCACAAAGAGCAGTGACAAATCAAAATTGGACTAATGGTCAATATGTCTCACAAGAGATGGTTGCTAAAAACATTCTCAAGTTATGGAGGTTTTCAAACAACACGATATCTAATTTTTTTAAAACAATGATGACTTCTGTTTTTTCATCATTCTTTTAATGTGCATGTGCAGAACAATCAGTGCATGCACTGAAAAAATTATCAAAATGCCCATCACAAGCATAAAAGAGGGACATAACGATAGAAAATTCAAGTCTCGCTTGAACTATATTCAAATCTTCAAACAACCCTGTCCAAGATCTAAAAATAGTTGCACATGGTGCATAAATTAAAGTAAAAAGACTATGCCCGCCCCTTCCCAATCTCCATGGCAGGAAACAAAAGTGAAGAAAAGGATCTTAAGTATTTTAATCTTTAATATTAAATTTGTTTATAACATCATCCCATGGTCACCTTATCATCCCTGTGAACAAATGATTTATGCATGTTCAAATAATAATTTAAATACATGTACTTCTCTGATGCTAAAACTGTATATCATATTCATGAAGCCACCAACAAAACTGTCCTAAATCTGCTGTAGTCCGAGTTTCCTCTTACCCCACCCCATTTTTGATATTTTGGTATTTACATTGGGGTCTAACCCTTACAACCCACATATCACATGTCCTGTATGCTAGCCACTGTCACCATGGCTATCACATTATATTTAAAGTTTAGGCTAGGCACTGGTGCTTGTAGAAAGAAAGATTGATAAATGGTATCAAAATAAATAATGAAAAACAAATCAAATAGTTCATTCCTGTTTATTAAAAACACTCAAGGAAATATTTTCAAAGAAATTCTCAACACTCAATAAACTGTTTGTAGTTCTCTCACTCTTTCACACAGAAAATTTTGTTAACTCCCAAATTTCAAACAATAGACTAAAACAGTAGAACCTGTTTAAACTTAACTCTTCTATTCACATGAAGATTTTGTCAACATGTAATTTGTCTTTACCAAAAGAAACACAAAATGAGCTAGACTGTTTTGGATTTTAGGAAATCTGGTCTTGTACCAAGGTCTAAGGATATCACAATGACTAAAACTAGTTTAAAAACAAAGACAAGTATTTCTGAAGAAAACGATTCAAGTTTGTTAGCATTACAAAGAAATCAACTGAAACAGATATTCGTTAAATTCTGTTTTCACACACGCATGTCAACATAAAGGACATCTGCTTATAATGTACTTGAAAGAACCCTATTTATTTTTATTTTTAGCTAACTGCTGATGAAAATGTGTCTTTAATGGACAAAGTTCTGAGGATCCCTCAGTGTCCATTACTGACAGGTTTCATCATCTTCTCTAGTCAAGTCTCTGACATGATAACCCTATCTATACCTTGGCAGATCGAACAGATATTTTAGTGCTTTGTCCTAGGAACATCCGTTGGATTTCATGAGCTGCCTTCCTTAGCAGATAATGCCAACTAACCAACAGCATGTAACAGTAGTTCACTGTACACTGGTTGAAAATGGTGGAGGCAATCAACCAAAGAAGGATACTTTGTAAGTTTAACATCCAAAATATAACTACATACCAGAGGGAAGCCATTACAGGTTTAGTTGAGTGAAAAGTATTTGTGCAAACACGGACCGACACTGAAAAACTGCTCATTTATCAGTCTATTCAAGTTGTGTTCTCCCCTTGTCTCGATCATGCAGGAACAGTGTTCAAATCTGAACAACTTTTATTTTAATTGGATGCAGTGGCTTGCTGCTGCATCCAATGAAATTCACAGACCCAAAGCAAAGAAATATCTGCTCGATATACTAAGGTTTAGACAGGGTTATCATATCAAAACCTTGACTAGCAAAGATGAGGTTTCATTGACTATACAACCGAATAGACCGCAACTATTTCCTGGTTGTAAACGTATGAAATTCATTAAGAAATTAAATCAGAACTGAAGAAACTTATTCCATGTTCACCAAACTGTTTTGGACAAATGCATACAACTACATTTATAAATCGTGTGCAACTTGATTTTAAAGTACCATTTTTATTTTTAAACTGCAAGCAGTTCAGACTGTATCCTCAAGACAATGTATCCAGTGATCCCTCTTTTAATAATGTGTGGTACTTACATCTTGCTTACATGGAAAATAAGATCCTCAGGCCATGCAAATACTTTAACAGCAGAACCAAAACACAAATGAACAAATTTGAGAAAATCTGGCACTGACAAATTTTTAAAAATGTTTTGTGAACTTAAATGGCAACAATGAATAGTGTATTTTTACAAGAAGTGTATAATAGAGGGAAAGAAAACAAATTCAAATAAAATGAAACACAAAATCAAAAAATAATTAAACAATCTTAAGTGAAGAATTTACTCTGAAAATTTAATGAAGGCAAATAGTGTTATTTACAATGCTGTATATTTAAATGTGGTGTAGTCACCGATAGATGCAATTTAGAACTTTGTATCATTTTCATATGGACTCTCTGAGTAACCAGAGTAACTAGGCATATATTTTGTTTAAAAAGTTAGTTCCATGGGTACCATGTATGTTTAATTAAAACGGCCCTAAAAGACTGAAGAATGTTAATATATTAAACTTGTAAAGCGGTAAATTAGCAGGTTGAAAAAAACACACTTTCAAATATTTATAAAAGGACTTCTAAAAAAAAGGCAAAGAAATTTGGTTTTTAGCACAGATTTTGTGTCTATTTCTTCTTATTAGCTGAAAAAGTTTAAGGGCTGCCCCATTAAAACATACATGGTACCTAGGGAAGGCAGTTTTTAAAAATAGATGCCAGGGTACTTTGATTCACAGAGTACATACTAAAATGATAAGAAAATTCTAAATTGCATCTATGGGTGAGTACCCTACTTTAAAAGTTGCCTTTCCTGTGTTCCATTGTTTTAATGGAACAGCCCTAACTGTATATTCCTGAATAAAAGTGCCATTTTCAGTGAGTGATGTAAGCACTTTGTTTATATCTATGAACTCAATGACAAACATAGCAAAAGTATGGGATCTGCCACCCCTGAAAGGGGACATAACTCCAGCATAATATGGAATGATGGTATATAATTATAAAACATTGGACCAGTTATCTTGTGCAATGTGAACATCAGCATAGTATTTATTTATCTTTTTTTACTTTTGCATCAAGTCTATGGCATCAGCTGAAAAAGGTAGACAAAAGTTTTAAAACAGTGTCGGCCATCTCAGTAACACAAAATCATCGAGACCAATCTACAGCACTCTTTTGAACAACCTTTCCCTCCAAGTCAAAACCCCATTCTGATGTAGCCATCCATCTGGAAGGAGTTGTAGTTTCAGCACATGATACACTATACACTGCAGCCAGTATATATGGTGGTAGAAGAACCATGACCCAATGGAAACTACTGGCAAAAACGTTCTCACATTCCCATAATGGCATAGCCAGAGAGTCAAACTCATAAAGATTGATGTGATGTCAGTAAAGTTGAACACCTTAGACCACTCAACCACCCTGGGCCCCCTTTTTGGAAGGAATAGAGATAATATACTAAAGATCAGTTTGCATCATTTTCATTTAGGTCCAAGTAGACAACACTGTCTTCTGAAGAAAACCCCCATGTCAAAATGAATTTCCATTCAACAGTAGAAAAAACAAGATTTTCCAGATGGCCACTATCAGCTCAGCCCCATTTTAAATTAGGACCAAGAAGACATTATTGGAAGTCTTCATATGAAAACCACATGCTGATACGACTTTTTGCTTTGGAGGAGTAACAATAAGATGATTTTCAAGATGGCTACCACGGTGGCTGTATTGGGTATCACATCTGCACCATTTCCATTTATGCTGGCTTTGTGTGGGGTTTAACTCCATTTTTCACCACATGACTGTTCATGTTAGGTGTAAAACCCTTCATAGGGTCAGTACAATACAATGTATTATAGCTTTACTTGTACTGCATTTTGATGTATTGCATTTACTTTAGGTGAGTACAATGTACAAAGAACGGATGGGGGATAGGGTAGCTAATTACTTCATTTCAACTGAATTTAGTGCTATCATGTCAGCAAGTGATTATATTGTAGTTTCTACTTGTGAGTGACAATGCTTGTACACTAAAATAAGTATATCTACAGTATATTATGAAACATGTACACTTATTACGTTTGTAACATGGAATCCATTTCTGTCCAGCCCAACATTTTATTTAGCTAGAAATTAAGCACTTTAACACAGAGTTAAGTCGAAAAACTTTAGAGAGATCTTAAGTTAGGGTGTGATGTGTGTATGGATAGATGGTTGCCAAAAAAGTCGCTATTTTAAGCATATACCAAGGTGAGTTCTCCAAAAATAATTCAAATTTTAGCGGAAAAAGCCACACAAGCTTAGCACCACAGCATCGTTAGCATAGGGGTGCTGTTTATGATGGCAAGAAAATAATTAATAAAACAATTATAGACTTTTGCTCAATACATTGTTTTATTTAGCTGTGAAATATAGATACTGATCAATATAATGTTTCACAGCTCAACAGGTTTAACTTGACAAAAGCAGCTCATAATTGTATATTATTGTTTTCACCAAAATATGAACAGCACAGACCTAGATCTGTAATTACATAATGAGGTGGTAGATTGGGGTCTATTTATTCTATCTGATTTCTAGTGAACAGCACAAACAAAGATCTGTAATTACATTATGTGCTGGGGTCTATTTGTGAGTTCAAGCTAACAACACATACCCAGATCTGTAATTACATAATGTGCTTTCAGATTGGGGTCTATTTTTTCTACTTGTGATATCAAGTGAAGTAACACAGACCTAGATATTTCACCACATAATGAAATAACAGACCTGGGTCCAAAACTTTCCCAGTTGGGTCAAGTTACCCATAAATAAAATATGGTATGAGAGTATATGAATCAATCTATGAAAACTTTCACAAAACTAAATATCACACATCAACTTATACACTTAAGTTTTTAAGTTATAAATGTTTCAGTGATTTCTCTGTATCTTTGTCCCTTGCAAAAGTAAAACATAACTCAAAATGAATAATGAAGTTAATTTCAATCAGATAAAATAATTACTTTCATGGATATAGAGCCGGTTTAATTGTGTAACATGATGAAAGCTATTCATATGTCAAATCATTCACCAAAACTGACAGGTAGATGAACTAAAAGAATTGATGAACCAGCACTCTGTACTAAAAGTACTTTCCAGAAAAACAAGTTATTCAGGAATATACAGTTAGGGCTGTTCATAGTAATCATAAAGTACTTTCCGGAAAAACAAGTTATAAAAAATTCTGCAGTTGCAGCAACATTTAATGGTTTTACCAGGATAGGAATTAATAGATGTACTGACTACATCACAAATTGTTTGCTGAATCTGTTCTGAAATCTAGATGCAATGTTTCCATTTCAGCACCAACCAGACAAGAGAATTTTGAAACATCTTTTAAACAAAGAGATGCATTGGTAAAAAAAAATCATGAGGTAATTTACAATACAAACATTCTCTATTCCAAAATATCTGGGTAATTTTGCATGTTTCTTTGGCACTTATCTAAGCCAGAGATTAATAATGAATTATTTTGATACTATTCCTTTGATTGTATGTACTCAGTGGCACTAAATACACTATAAATATACATGAAATTAACTTCATGTTCCCAAAAACCTGTAAAAATTAGACGAGTTCTATTGGAAATGGTGGGAAAAGAGAATTACTTTATGGAAATGCTGCTTTAGTTAACTGGCCACAAATCTGCAGTAATATTTAAAAAAAAAACAAGCAAAAAAGCAATCCAAAAAAATTAATGAAATAATGTTTAAATGGAATAGTCTGGATGAATGAGTTGAAGCATTTTCAGGTATATGCATGCTGACAATGTATTAACTTCATATTATCTACAGTGGATGATAGGACTATCGATACAGTTAAGACAGTCTTCTCCACCATTTATTTAGTTGTACAAAACCATATATGTATCTCCCCTAAATCTGTGAACTATTTAGCAACATACATCATTTTCTGACTTTTGAAATACAATTACATGCCGAGTAATAATATTCTTATTTTTATTGTGACTATGAATTCTAACTATGATACCTACCATATATATTTGCTTATAGGTCAAGTTCAATTGTAACTGCAGTAACCCAGATCAGCCATCGCATAAGTGACAGCAGATCTGGGTCTTTGCAGTCTGTTCATAGTAATCAGTATATCAAACAACACAGACCCTGATCTGTCTGTGCATTATGCAATGGCAGATCTGGGTCTTATGTTGTTTGCAGTTGGATTTGACTTATGTACAAGTATATGTGGAACAAAAACTATTATAGGTCCTATTTCACACAAATCAATATAATTCATACTTTCCATATCAAAACTAGTCATGAAAAAAATAAAAATACATTTAAAACACTTTCAAACCAAGCACAAATTTTCATCACAGTAATAAACTCTGGTTAACACAATAAAGAGAAGGAAAAAGTTTCTCTTGACTGTCAGAAATTTTTTTCTTTCAAAAATTTAATTCAGCAAATCTTTTTTGATCTTCCATATTCCAACAGCATGCAATAAATATATATGTTCGAGTACAATCCAACATTCATGCATTGTTATCCTGGTATTCCTCATTTGACACCTCAGTTATTTCTCATGATGAAATGTATACAGCTAAAGAATGATGGACTTTTCCAAGATGACATCTGTGATGCAACACTAACCAGAACTGAAAACAGATTCACAAAATGCAGATGCCCCACTACAGTGCCTGAAAACTTGTCAAAAATATAAAACTGAACCAAGAGATACAGTCGGATAGACAAACAAGTGTAATACTATTTGCCATATCACTGTATTGGTGAGGTATTAAAACATCAATATTTTCTTCGGCTTATACATTGGTAAATACGGGTTTTTTCTGGTCAATATCACATCAGGCATATCAACAATAAAAAAACATTATTTGCTTATTGTGTAACTTTTCTGCCAGATTAATGCACTGAAAATTCAAAATGAATTAAACCATTTTGTTTATAACCAAAATAAAAAGGTCCTGAATGTCAAGCTCACAATCAAAACATTGCTGTAAAATGTGTGACCTTCATCCCAGGTTTAAAAGGTTAAGCAAGAATGTAACAAAACTGTCATATCGTCGTAATGATTCATCCCAACTATGAATAAAACTGACTGAGGGGTTTAGAAAATATAAGTGAAAGAAAAAACTTTATCCATAACATTAATGCAAACATTTTGTGACTATGACCTTGGCAAAATGGTCATAGGAATGAGTGATGTAACAGAAAAAATCTTAGCTTAATAATGTTTCATCCCAAGAATGAAGAAAATATATCAAGAAGTTTTGGAAATGCTAGCCAATGTATTCATGCAATGTATGATAACAATCTATTAAGTGGTTTATGAAATTTATGCCATGCATGTGAAACTTCCAGGTGCAAATTTTTAAAGCCAAACCATATCATGTAAATGTGGTTGGATAAAACCAGGTTGCGGGCCATAGGATCCACATGCCTGATATGTGCACATTAAAGTTTTTAAACCAAACCTCAACGACTGCGGCAGTGGCAGCAACAGAAAAGTGAATGCAACTTCTCTCTTCCCACTAAACTGGTTCAACAAGAAAGTGACTACTATCTCTTACTATCCACTAACATAGACTGGACACAAAGCATGCTGAAAACTAGCTGAGATCAGATTAGAAGAGAGTAAATATTACATCATGGCTTTTAAAATCATCACACATGGATAAAAAAAAATTAACTGCAAAAAATACATTAACTTGTATACAGAGGATCACATATTTTCAGTATATTCACCTATTTAGCAAAATGAAATATCTACATCATTCAATATACACATTATTCACAAGTCATACACCTTAAATGAAAACATGAAAATCTATATACATGTAACAAAAGTACCATTATTTCACAAATGATATAGCATGCACCATAAAAATAGTACGCCATTAAATTGTACAATTATTTAACACAGATTAAGCCTTAAGTTAGTAAAATTTATCAATTTAGATAATATTTACTCTTTATATTATGAATAGTACAATGTAATTTAATTGGTAATTCTTTTAAATTCCCTATGTCAGAATTCACATAATGTGTACCAATCTTTCTTAACACATCTGCAGTGTACTCAAACAACAAAAAGGGTTGTTGGGTGTGGGTGAATTTCATGAGTGACAGTTTTTTCAACAAAAAGTGTAGTGATGATGTCATAAAACGTGTCATATTCAAATGTATGTGCTAAAAGAGTTAGCTCCCATTGTCTGCTGGAAGCTGTCATGTTAAGAGGTACATTCTCTCTCCCAATATAGCCATGCTGTGTAGAAACATACAATATCGATTTTTGAGAAATATATCAGCCACAAGGCCAAACAGTAAGGAGTCAGCATATATGGTGGAAAATTCCATGAAATCTAAACAGATTTTAGCAGATTATTTCCTCTACAAGCCAAGCTGGAATCAGGACATATACCCTATGTACTCACTTGTACCTCAGTTGCATCTGCAACCTGCATACAAATCTGCTTTTGCATAATGCACTGTAATATCTGGGCCTATGCAGTTTGTTTGGGATAATCAGCAGAACAAATAACATAGACCGTGATCTGCCAGCAAAGTATGTGTTCAGAGTCTTTGTTGTCTGTAGGTGGATCTGACTTTTTAGCAAGTCTCAATGGCAGTAATGGATTTTTATTTAAAGCAAGTTAGGACTAAAAAGAGGAATTAGAACTAAAAAGAGGAATTAGAACTAAAAAGAGGAATTAGTGCAGGTATTATCCCAAATACGTTAAGTTTTATTATTGCACATACTTTTTGCAACTGATGGCATCAAAAGTTTGCCACCTAAAAAAATTTCTAACTTTTAAGTATCTCAAAGGTAATACTTGTACAAATTAGATACAAATGCTATGCCCTACTAGAAATTTGATATAAATTCAGCTTATACATAATTTATGTACAAGATGTCCACATGTATATAAGGACTCTTGTTTTATGGAGTTGTTAACTTTATTCTTAACTTATATGCTATTTGTGGGAAACTCAGCATTTCTTTGAATATATCAAGCCCAAACGTTTCTAAATATAAAAAATGTGGGAATTTGAAAATAATTCCCAACAATGAAATTTGCTTGAGATAATGCATTCAGTAAATGGTATTTGACTTTTAAATGGTACAAGACTGAATTCTGGAATATAACTATCTAATATGACCTCTCACATGTGAAAGGCTAACTTGTACAAAGTATTAACCTTGTTTAGAAGCCCTCTTCAAGATGAATACTGCATTAATTTTCTATATTATTCATTGCATGATTCATGCCTGCTGCAAAACAAAGGCTGGAACATATCATCTTGTTCAAACTGACAGCATCAAATACCGTCTTGGACAACAAAAAAAGAGAAGAAAATGGGTGCATCTTATCTCTTTGATGTGTATTTTATGAAAAAGCTGATGCTTTTTAGCCAAGGATATCTCATCAGCATCTCTTTCTCAACATTAATCCATTTTCACATGGGAATAAAAAAACTCACATTTCATGAAATCATATAGAAAAGAGAAATACTTTAACAAAATGAAAATGAACTTACAAACACAAATCTTTATCAATAAGAATTTTCACATACTGTTCCATAAAATATCAACCATTTCTCAAATCCTATTTCCTTGAGTTTAGTTCATTTACTTCCTATAAAAATGAATGTAAACCTGATCCATTATGTGGAAATGTACTGTCTGATGGTAGTTGAATAAGGAATTTGTCGGAAACTTAAGTTTCACCAGTTGAAGACAGTCACTGCAATATATGTATACACCTGGTTACAAGTCGGGTCCATTTTCAAACAACATAGACCCTGATCTGCCATCAAATAAATGTACCAGTAAATCAGAGGCTATGTTGTTTCTCCTCCTGATAACTCCTAGCAAACTGCAGAGACCCAAATTTGCCAGCACATTAATCAACTGAAAACCTGGGTCTAAACATTCTGCAGTTAAACAGAACCTCTAAGCAAGTATATACAACACCCTGAGAGACAGCCAACGAACACTATGTTGCTTTTTCTATGTTGTTGATTTAAAATTCAAAGCGAAATTTTGCAAACAGTGAAAAAGTTATGCTGCAAGTTGGTAAAACCAGTTATCAATGTTGATAACATAAAGGTTGTTTTACTAATTCCTTCAAGGCTGGTCTAAATAATACCTTTTTTGCCAGGTATTCTGTTACATGAATGACTAATACTTTGCTGATGTTTAGGGCAATTTTGTAACTCACACCCAAACATTCTTGTCTCCCATTCTGCATGTTAAATTTGATCAGAGGTGCTTTTTGAATTCAAATAGCAAATTTAACATCAAGACATGTAAAACAATATAATCCATGAATTTCCTAAAACATCATGTGAATAATCCCATAGCTTTTCTACCACAAGACAGGTACAGTGTACTACCTGCATGAAGGTACATGCAAAATGAGCAGGTGACCTTTATGAAATATCACAGAACAAAGAATTTGGGATGAAGTAGTTGGTCTTCTTTAAGGTTAGGTCTCCTCAGGCTGACAAGAAACCTTGGCAAGTATAACTGTAATATCATCCGGTTTCCCTCCTGTAAAGAGTAAAAAAGAATTTAATTGAATACTAAAATGCAAACAAAACGACCAAGGGCTTCATGACACACCCACAATCAAAGCATTGACAAAAAACCTGAACCCAAAATCTTAACTGCTGACAGCTATGTCTTGCTTCCCACTTAGATGGGCTCGAAAATGCAGACAAAAGATTTAAGTAATGGACCTATATCATATAAAAACAAACATGCTCTAAATCCCCTTTTCTGAAATATTAATCAGATTAAGGCAATCCTTGTGCATGAAATGCTTGGCACCAAAAGCTGTAGCAAATCTTGATTTTCATAAAGGTAATTCAAGTACAACACCCCTTTGATAACTCACGCCCTGATAACTCATGATTCTGCTCATAATGCAGGGTCAGGCGTGGATCTCATTTTTTAAGTCAGAAAATACCAAACATCTGATCCCTATCTGTTGAACTTGAAGAAAATCACAATCAAAACTGGTAATGGAAACTTTAATATATTGATCGTTTTATCATCAAAAATGGTAGATGGGACCAGGAAATTGTAATCAACATTAGGAAATATCAGCTTTAAAAAAAGTCATAAAATCTTTTACATTTTCTTTCCAAACGGCATTCTTAGTACAGTGTGACCTCGCTATAGCGCGCTCCATTATAACACGAATTCGGATATAACACAGTCGTGGCGAGGCTCCAGAAATTTCATATACATGTATTTTTCTTGTGCACAAATTTTTTTTAATTAAAAGTATGAAAAAAACGTAAAAAGCTGCTTATCATTTTGGGGAAGAGATCGCGTATGAATAATACAAGACAATCATGGCTTGGCTCTTGAAATTTTATACGCATTTTTCTCGTACATGAAAATGTATTTTTTTCTTCTTAAAAGTAAGAAGAAAAAAAAGACATAAAAAGTTTATTCTGAGATCGCGTAGGATACGCCAATGTTGCAAACTTGGATTGTTCCTTATTGGCTGCAAAACATACCATGTGGCTTTTTTATTTATTGGCAACATTGTTGGCTGTTTAAATTTCGTTATACAACCATTGGTTTGGAGTGCAGAAATTCAGAGGCCCCATGAAAGGAAGCCGCAAACTGGATATAAAATGCACTGAAATTTATCTATTGTTACATAAACAAATTCTTTGTCCATACTGACAAACTATCTAAACAGTCCATTGTTATATCATAATCCGCTTATCTTGACATTTAGCATGAGTTCTGTATGTTCTGAAATATCCGCTTTTTTGTTGTTGACATTTCTGGTAACGGAGATCAACCTGACGAGGCACTGTCTCGTAATCTATCTTTCATCAGATTTTGCGGCCGCTCACTAGTAGTTTATATATTTACAAAGACTGACATTCATATGTGGATGGTAAGTAAAATTCCTCTTCTTTTCACTCAGAATTAAATCCTTCAGAAAACTCATGTTTTCTGTAATAATCCCTGTCATCAAACCAGAACATCTGCGTCTCTATTGTCCATTGACCCTTTGTTAATTTTCAGACACATGTGTGGAAGGTAGCTTCACACTTTTACCACAAATGTAAAAAAAAAATTTAAAAAATACATCTTACTTATTGGTTTATTCAGTAGGCATGGAGGGACAGTAACTAGAATAGTCTAAACAACGGCCAATTCCTTTTTAAAAATGTACCCTGATAAAATAGTTTGCTGAAATTTAAAGGAAATAGATTACCTCTGAAGCACTGACTGTTATGAAAACGTACTTAGCAAATGTTAAAAATACCAGTCTCAATCAGGCAATACAATTATTTGATGTTGCCGCCACAATAAGAAATGGGCATTCGTTTGGTTCTCCAAAGCTGTCCTTTAGCAGTGACTTCACTAGCACATGCACCCTTCATTAAAGAAAGCCAACTACAATCTTTCAACAACAGCAAAGAACTTTTCTTCAAAGGAAGTCAGTACCAAACTTAAATAAAAGTAATGGAATCTGATGGATTTTTGCATTTTCCAACATGACTGGAACACGTTAACTGTGCTGTGAAAGTTTCATTTTTGTAGAAAAAAGTTTATGTTTACGAATGCTACCAAACGACGGCTTAAAACGCAAACTAACTTTTACCGACTTGGAACGTACTTTAAAGCAAATGTGTTTCGTCATTCGTTACGTGATTGTGTTACGTTTTTCCAGTGAATTCAGACCAATATGACCTGATACAAAAATAATGAATATTTTAAAGCTGTGTGTGTGCATATTTTCAATGGAATCACTTGTATTGTGGATTCAATGTATATGATGAGGTTCGCAGGTGAGTACACAGTGTTGATACTCTAGTCATGCTATACATTAGACATTTATATATAAACAGGATTTACATATATGTACCAATTCATGGTTCTCTAAATAAAGTAAACTGTTATATTATTTTTTCTCTGTTTTCACTACAGGTGTATTTCTCATTTAATATGCATCAATTTAAGATGGTAATTGTGCCAACGAAGCACATATTTTACCGTCCGCATTTACTACCCCCACCCACCCCCACCCATTTTTTTTTTTTTTGGGGGGGGGGAATTTTCTTCAGCTTACTGACTTGGTTGCATATAACACGGTTCAGTATATAATGGGGTCAGGTTTTATGGCTCCCAACTACCGTGTTATAGTGGGGTCACACTGTACACTGTAATTAACGATATTCAAGGAAATTTTGATCAATGAAAATGTCATTTACGCCTAGTGGAGGCAGAAATTTAATAAATAAACACCAATTAATTAATTTTTGTTATCAATTTAAATTTGTGTTCTAGTTCTGTTTTCTTAGTTCCTTTTAAGTGTAATCATCATAAATGCAATGTGTCCTCTTGTAATTAAACGTAAAATGTGTCAATCTACCATATCAGCTATGTCTGTGAGCGTTTCTCTGAGAACCTAATTAAGTGCTGACCGTGTTTTGATTTCAGACTAGCGGAAGCATTTGTTGTCTTTTTGCACTAAATAAAAAGTGAACCTCCTTTTCTATTATCACGTTAATTACATATCTGAATCAAATAAAATGGGTAGAATAAATAAAAAATTAAAAGGCATACAAATCCTACATGCTTAAGAACCAGCGGCCTCTGACATATGTCGGGGAACTCATTACACTTCATCAATTGAACACTTATTAATGTTATTGTGTACGTAATCTAATTAAACTAACTTAAATTAACCTACTCAATCATAAATGATTAAACATAGCAAGGCAACCAAGCAAAATGAGTAATTCGTAAAATAAAAGCTTTTGTTTCACAGATACAGACCATTGTGGGGAAAAGGAGTTTCAGAGAATTCCTGAATTCGCGCACATAGAGATATCCTCAAGGATGATACAAAGTTTCAAAATTACTTGGAATGAAATCTTAGCTTCAATATTTTACTAATTGTGTCATATGGCTGTGATGTTTGCAGTGTGACAGTTTATAGTGATGTCCAGCACTGGGGCATCATGCCGCAGACATGTATCATGGTGTCCCACCCAGTCACATTATCCTGACACCAGGTCGACCAGTCCTAACACTAACCTCTTAATGCTGAGTGCCAAACAAGGCAGCTGTTAGTACCATTTTTGTAATTCTTTGGTATGACTGGGGATCAAACCCATGACCTCCTGTATCTGAGGCAGACGCTCTAACCACTAGACCACCAGAGCAGTCCTTTACTAATTGAACAAATCAAAAATTGAGTTTCAACATACATGATTGTCTCACGAAATGTAGTGGGGTTTTTTTGTTGATAAAAAGGAATCATGTTTGGTAGTGTATCAACAGTCAACAACACAAAAAGATGTGACGTAATACATGAATGTTTTTGTGTACCCGTGTTGGTTGTTGAAATCAGTTTGGAATCATGTTACCGATGATTTAGATGTTGGACATTTTAAAAATAAATGTAATTTATACAGAATAACAAACAACTTGATCAGAAAAAGCGCTTTACTAACAATTATTCTCGATGCCATTATAAAACGACGACCCAGTCATTAAACAGCCAAGTCCCCTCCCCCAACCCCACGATTAATTGGATGTCTAGCTGATTTTTTTTTAGGTCCCTTGGTAACTCGCACCCTTGCTTATAGTATGGTGTATGCTTTTGGACCCTGATGTGTGCGAGTTATCAACTGATGCGTACTTTAAGTTTGGCTTTGAGTTTAAGAGTGATATGCATCTACGATTAAAGAAAAAAACCACATCATATTTTGTAAGATGCAGGACATATGTTTATTAATTTATATCTGGGACTAATAAGAAATGGAAATTTCTTTTTATTACATTCTTAAAAACTTCTCCAACCTGATTGGCAATACACCCAAGATGATCATTCCATACATCCAAAGGGTAATGTGAAATTTAGTAGATATGGAAAACAAAAACAAAACAGCATCAACATTTAAATGGTTAAAAAGTTAAATCTGCATTTCCCATTTACAGGAAGCATGATTTTTCATATGTGTCAGGCTATACTGTACATATATACACATGTCCAAAACATTTTCAACTTTGACATGTAACAATCCTCATTAATATAAAACCACACCATTGTTTTGTTGAGAGTAAAGTGAAAGAATTAGTTTTTATATGATGCATCATATTCATCTCAGCCTGATGGCTTCAACATATTTCTATACTATATCAAAATGATTTTCACTGAATCCCAACATGTATAGTCTGAATAAATACAAGCTCTGGCAGGTGCTTGACTTGTAGGTGGTAGTTTCTAAAGGAATTTCAACAAAAAGTTTGACAGAAGAGGCCTGACAATTTCTTTCTGAATAAATGGTTAGTCAAAATGATGTAATTTCTAAATTGCAGGCCTTCAAAATCTTAAATTTCTAACATTTGGAAAGTCCAACTACTGTTACCAGTAGCTATACCGTACGAGTTTCCTTCCATGGCCAATCTTAAATTTCTAACATGAGGCGAGTCAAATTGTTACAGTAGCTATACCACTGGGTTTCCTTCCATGGTCAATCATGTTAGAAAATAATGATTAAAAACACTGAAGTGAACAAGTTGTTGGTTTAAATCACATTCATTAAACTAGAATTTTTCTTAAGGACTGTCACTATACTGATTAAAAAGAATTTCCAAGATGCTGAAAGAAGACTTTTCATTGATTCACATGTTCCATCTAAATGCTGAGTAAAGAAACTATCTCTACCTCCTTGAAAAAATCCACTATAAAACGGAGAAAAAACTCAACTAAATCAAACTTCTCAAATTTAGTACCAAAACTAGTTTATACGCACAAACCCCTCTCAGAAATTTAATATTTATTTTATTAGACCAAATTTGTTTCAACCAGCATTACACTGATGGTTAACTGCCAGATACGTGTGCAGAACCAAACTGATGGTGCAAGTATCTTTGCAACAGATGCAACACATCTGAACAGTTACCTTTCAATACAGACACAGAAGAAATGTAACCTTTGCTTTAGATATAAAATTTCAATGAAGGTAAAGGTGAACACGGTTTCCTGTAAACATTACATGAGGCATATCGTCAGTTGTGGTGGCTATTACCTTTTATGTCGCAGATTATCAGAATTTTGTGCAGAGCATCATGATGGGCAATGGTATATCATAAACAGTCCAAACTTTGAAAGAAGTCACTTCTGTTTAAAAGACGCCTCTCAAAAAATCTAGTCACAAAGTTCAGTCTTAAGTGTTTCTTGCACTAGTATGTCATTTACAAAGTCATTAGAATAATCCTGTGATTGTATCATGTCCTTTGTCTGGTCAAGTGTCCAAATTTTCACAGTAAAAATCTATTATATGCCTAACTTTGATGCCAACATGACATCATGACTCTTCCTGTGTCAAATTGCTAAGGTGAATTATGTTTTCTGCCATTTTTGAGACAAATTTTCCAAAGTGTGCAAGAAAGGGGATAAATCTTGGGGACATTAATGGCAGTTACATGGTGACAGAATATCCACTTTACCTACTCTGCTAATGCATTGCTTGTAGTGCTCAATTTGTGACAGCAAATCAAGCAGCATCTTTACTGTGTCTGTGTGTTTGATTTGGATTCTTAACATAGTTTTAACAATTTTTCAGTCATATTGCTACAATGTCTACAATGTGGCAGTTTATAATGATGTCTAGCACTGGGGCATTATGCCGCAGAAAGGTAGCAGCATGTCCCAGCCAATCACATTATCCTAACACTAGGCTGTCCAGTCCTAACACTAACCTCTTAACGCTGAATGCCTAGCAAGGCAGCTGTTAGGACCATTATTATAAGTCTCTGATATGACTTGGCCAGGGTTTTGAATCCGCGACCTCTCACATCCAAGGCGGACAACCAAACCACTAGGCCACCATAGTGGTTCAGCATCTTTACCGGCTCAGTTAATGTACTGATAGTAATATTCAATTGTAACATGAAAACAACAAGTAACATCTTCATGTCTATTTTACTAGCTCAAATAATGTATCACTGGTAATAATCAATTTGTGACAGCTAAACAAATAGCATTCTCAGACCCTCATAATGAGTCATATTCAAGATCATAATCCCCTAAAATTTCCTACTGTGTAAGCTGCTATTTCTTGTTGTCCCTTTTGGCCAAATCCTTGTATGGTACATTTCAAGGCTGTTCCATTTAACCCTCTAGCTACCACTGCCACATCATTGTGTCACCTGTAAATAGCTCTTCAACCCCAATATCACATATATGCAGTGTTGATAACACTTGCTTAGTCCCCACTGATGCATGTGTGTGTATAATCAAGCACTATTTGAAATTCCAATGCCACACAGATGCACATGTTACCACCATGTTAAGTGAATGCTAATTGGTTAAAAGTATGAAAGTTTATATATTTTTGATTATCATAACCAATGATACAACTGTTTACCCAACGTTTTGATACAAATCTGAAATATGGTGGGCTAAATTTAGACACACAGGAAGGGCTTTTCTGCACTTTACAAAACATGTAAACTTGAGATAAACAAAGATGGATTCCAACTCCAATACAACTGAGTTTTAATGGTTTAATGCACACAATATAGAATGTAATGGCTCAATCTTTGAAAATGGATCAAATATTGATTATAGTCCAGTTTCAACACCAGATGCAAGAGATTTTGAATCAGATGAAAAGGAGGCCATAGTCCAACTTGCATAATGAAGTGATCACAAAGCCATGTTTGAAATCCACAATTTTTATACTGATGTTGGTTCAACTATTGAGCTTGGACCACTAAACAATGATAAAGATTTTCGGCTGTAGCTTTTTTTCTGAATTTCAGGTGAAAAAAACAGTTAAAAACAGTTAAAGAAATAAATGATTATGCCAAGGAAATGGGGGACCAAAAGCAAGACCCGAAATGGTATCATACCAGCATCATGGAGATGTAGGTATTTATTAGAACCTACATTGTCATGAGCATTATGTAGATACCCAAATACATTTATGTGTGGATAATGACTGCTTTGAGAGGCATCACTCCCATCTTTGTAATTAGAGTGGATTTCATTCACATTTTTTATGTACATATGTAATTATTGAATTTATTTTGTGGGATTCAAAACAGTTTACATCTCTGTGATATTTTATATTACAGCATAAGAGGATGTCAAGGCAGAAATACATGGATAACAGACATTATACATGATATGCTGGTGTTTTTCTCATTGAAATCCAGCAATGACATGATTATGTTCCAGTATTCAGCCCAGGGCTTTAGAGAGCGATCATGGACCTTAGGGTAAAAAACAGCCGGACATCTCCTAGTTTTTGTTCAAACAAAATTTCTTTTATAAAATTAAAAGGTGTTGTTTGGCCCAGGCCCCCTTATGGGCCTGGGCCTTGGGAATATATCCCAGGTTGCCCCCCCTCTCTTGTCATCCCTGATTCAGCCATGGAACTAGCCTCAGCTATCTCAGCAGCTGATATGGTAGCAATCAGCAGCAGTAAGGCTATACAACAGATGACATAGTTCAAAGGTTAAACATACATGGTACCCAGGGAAGGCACTTTTATAAAAAAATATATGCCAGGGTACTCTGGTTACTTAGAGAGTTTATATAAAAATGATAAAAGTTCTAAATTGCATCCATGGATGACTAACCACATTAAAAGCACTTTCCCTGAGTACCAAGTACAAGTTTACTGGAACAGCCCTCAAATCTCATTTCAAGGATGAATATTATCCCATCCCTTTGCTATTGGTAAAATATACTGAAATCCTTAAGAACATTATGGTTTCAACCTTGTCAGAAGAAATTAGAAGAAAACATTTAACATCAGTGTAAGTTTAAAAACCTTGAACTATAGATATTTATGTATTTGTTAACAGCAGATGTCTTAGTTCAACTGTGTGGATTGAAATACAGTTTATCTACTTAAAAGAAATACAATGAACATTTTTGAGAGTCTTCTTACTCTCCAAGAAATTACAGTCAAACCCTTATCCTCTTACCCCTCATAGCAATCCCAGCATCCAAAGCAGATAATGCGAATGGAGATAAATAGTCTGGGTCAAAAGACAGCTGGTGTGCTTTTTCTGCAATGTTCTTAGCTGTTGTCTGCACCTGGACATTTTCCTCTCTCTTATCCTACAAGAAGATATCATGTTTATTAAGAAATAGTCCAGGAAGAAGTTGTCACTCCCCACTAAAAATATCTCATAGGCATCAACAATAACATATTTTATATTGCAAAACTGATGAAAAAAAATATATAAATTTTATTTAAAAAAACTAAACCATATTGTATTCTCATAAATTTGTCATTCCCTCTTTTTTTCATACAACAATCCAATGAAAGTTATAATTATTTCTATCCGCTAATTAATGATACAGAAAATTTGTCAAAATTTTACAAAAGTTACCTAAAATAATAATTATTTAACCCATAATCATTTGTATGCTTGAAAAAAAGTGTGAGAAAAATTCCAACAATTTATTCTTTGGCAAAATTTCTCACAAGATTATTCAGATGAAGAGAAATAACAATCAACTGACTGAACGTGATGATGATTATGCAAAATGTCATAATGAAGACACAGATTCAAACATGTAATCACCCCGATTAATGCCATACTGATTATTCATAATAAAGTTTCTATAATAGTGGTGATAAAGCAGATTAAACAATATATTATATGAAGAGGTCTTCTTAAAGAAAGAAGCAGCAGTCAAAAAGGAAACAAGGCAGATCAAAGTAAATAGACCAAAAGACATGCTAATCAATTAATCAAGAACAGAGCAAATTTCAAGACACAGAATTAGATTACTAACATGAAAAGTACCATGCTGAATTCCAAAAATCCTTGTCAGTAAAGTTTAGGGGAGCTGCAGTAGCTCAATGATTAACATGCCAGACTTGACCCCAGGAGGGAGTGGGTTGATTCCTGCTGAGACTATACTTTACTAGGTTGGATGCAGTATTGTGTCTCTGGGCAAGGTAATGGCACTTGTACTTCTTACCTCTGTGAAACGTCACATGCAGTGATATCAGTTTCTAAAAATAGCCATTCGGACAAGGCAAACCAGTGTAATGGCATTCAGTGTTCTTTTCCGTGATATTTTTCGTATTATTGTTCTTATTGAAAACCATGTACCAGACATTAAATTTGTTCATCTGAATGTGCATTCCAATATTTTGTTACAGTAGTGCTTAAGCCTGCAGACTGTATAAATCATAGAATCAAATTTGAAGAACCTTCCTAGAACACTATAATACACAAATTGCTTGCATTTCATCACTGACAGATATACCCTGAATATTTTGAGATGAAAATTCCAAAGAAACTGCCAACCCCACCCCCACCCCATTAAATAAAGCCGATGAAGTATTCTTATATTTGATTCGTGTTTTAACAAACACACACAGAGAGGGATGTATGTAGGAAAGTAACTATTTCTCATATTTTGTTTAGCGCACAAAATTACACTATGCTTAGTTGATGTGATATTATGCATGTATAATCTAGAAATGTTTAATATGTATTCCAAAAGTTTAAAAACAATGTAACGATGTTTTCTTTGTGTTTTTTTTTTTTGGGGGGGGTTGTATTATGCATTAGTGATTTTATTAACCTTTTCTGATTCCGATGTGTTAATCCGAAACAAAGCTAAGAAAAGAGGAGAGAAAATTTATGTTTATTTCAATGTCCGTTTTACAAACAAATCTTAATTTTGAATGAAAGTTTAGAACATATAAGAATGCATTATGTTCATTAGAGTTATGTTGTTGAAGGGAACAGTACTGGTTGATTATATTTATAATATGTGAATAATACATTTCCTTAATTAAAAGCTATATACAATTACATTTTCCAAGGGAACTGCCAGCCCCTCCCCCATTAAATCATATCAATGAAGTATTCTTACATATGATTCATGTTTTAAATAGAGAGGGGTGTATATAGTAAGTGACCATTTCTTACATTTTGTTTTGCACATAAAATTACACTCTGCTTATTTGATGTGATATGCTTGTATAATCTAGAAATGTTGCATAGATATTCCATATATTGAAAAACAATGCATCAATGTGTGTTTTGGGGTATTATTTGTTTGTTTGTTTGTTTTGTTGGTATTATGCATTAGTGATTTTTATTAACCTTTTCTGATTCTGATGTGTTAATCTGTAACAAAGTTAAGAAAAGAAGATAGTAAATTTATGTTAACTGTTTTACAAACAAATCGTAATTTTGAATGACAGTTTAGAACATATAAGAATGCATTATGTTCATCAGAGTTATGGTGTAGAAAAGAAGGACTGGTTGTTTATATTTATACTACGTGGGTAATACATTTCCTTAATTAAAAGATATATACAATTAAATTTTGTTGCGAGGTATAATTTGCTGCATGTATTCATGGAAACAACAACACAAAAACTGCTGTCCCTAACGACAACAGCCAACCTTAAAATAGTACATATTTTACACACAAACACTAACTGAAAAGAAAACAAAGTAGATATAAATAAGTATTATTGGTTTCAACACATTCATTTGGGACACATACATACATACATACATATATACATACATACTGCCCAGGTGGCCTAGTGGTTAGAGCGTCTGCCTCGGATGCGGGAGGTCATGGGTTCGTTCCCCGGCTGAGTCATACAAAAGACCTATAAAAATGGTACTAACAGGCGCTTAGCATTAAGAGGTTAGTGTTAGGACTGGTTGGCCCCAGTGTCAGGATAATGTGACAGAGTGGTACACCATGCTACATGTCTGCGGCATGATGCCCCAGTGCTAGGCATCACTATAAACTGCCATACTGCAGACATCGTAGCGATATGACTGATTTTTTTTTAAAGATACGATAAAAAATCTAAATCACACACACACGCACACACACACATAATATGCACATAGGAGAGTTTTACTAAACGAAGATTGGAAAACAATACAAACGGATGACAAAGAAATAAAATGTACAAAATTATTACTGTACACGCTCACATATTATAGTTGAATATATGAAAACATTACATAGTGAGGGAAGTGCAAAAAAAAAAAAATATTTTTGCATACATGTCATGATTTACGTGTTACTAAGCATCTATCGGTGCTTTGTCCGAAAACAGTATGGCGGCAGCCGGGCACAATGATGTTATGGTATATTTTTAGCATAAGGTATATTTAAGTACAAGCGCCATTTACTCCAATTGCCAAGACAATATAATCCACCATACATTTATCTACAATTAAACACCAGTTAATTAATCAAACGTTAGCTTACCTTCATTCTGGTGATGTAATCTACTATCATGTCTTCGCTCAAGTTATCAAAGAGGCCATCTGTTCCAAGAAGAATTACATCCCCTTCTTCTACTCTGTAAGATGTGCTCTGAGCCATGGAGGGGCTGAAGAAAACAAGTTTTCAGTGAAACTAGGACATGATTAGTGGAGAGTGAAAAATCACTCTTAATCTTAATTTCGGTTTTATGATTTCCATCATGCTTCATTCTAGGCTTTGTCCCAGTGTCAATTATCCTAATTTTTCATCTTGGGTGCAAGAAAGGTCCATGTATGCTTCATTCTCGACTGTGCCCCAGTGCCAAATACCCTAATTATTCATCTTCAGTGCAAGAAAGTTCCTGGATGGCAGCTATAAGCTACATTTAAAACCCACTAAATGTAAAGATAAATGTTTCTTATGGTTGACTTTAAGCTGAATTGAGTGCATATCAAACATTCTAAAGAGAGCGCTCAGTGCCAGAAAAGACAAATATTACCAGTTACATTAGCTGAGAGAAAGGTCTTGCTGATTTGTATTCACTTGGACGTGAACAGCACATGCTCCATGATTGCTGATAGAAAATGCAAGGAAGGAAAGAAGAAACCTTCAATGAAAATACTGCTGTATTTATTTCCATAGTAGTGTACAGGGAGTAGCATATGTATGCTTTAAATAAATTCCAAAAGGGAATGGCTACTTCAGCATGATGAATTCAAGAACTAGTATTGAAGGCTCTCAACATCAAAAGCTGAAAAAGATCACAGGAGATCCAGTCATGGATTCATAAATTTCTACAATAAATATCCAGCATTGCAGCATTACATACTTTAAATCAATAGCTGTGGGGTTAACTAAGAAATCAACCTTTCATTTTCAGTTGGGGAGACAGCTTGAAAAAATACTCCAACTTAATTTATAGAAACCCCAAAATGCTGTTATTTTGAGATAAACAAAGAACATAAATATCATTACTTAAAAGAAAATCCAAGCCATCCTCCCTGCTGAGTAAATGATCAGCCCCTAAAACAAATGACCTGAACAGTGAACATTTTTTTAGTGGAAAATGAAACTGTGCTGTAGTTCGTCTCTACAATGACTGCTTCAAAGTAGACAACACTGAAGAAGAAAATATTTATTGCAGAAATTAATACATCCACAACACAAAAAGTTGGGATAATTATATGTTTGCTTTTCTTAAGTAAACAAGGTACAGGTAAGGCAATTATCAGCCTGGTTTTCCTTGTGTTTAAAATGACAACATTTTTTGATCTGGTAGGGGCAATGAGGTCCCAATTTTTCCATTTCCAGAGTTCCTACACCTTCAAGTCCAACTGAACTATATATTTTTTTGTTTTTCTTTGCAAGCATTTCCACCATCCTGAAAAGTGTACAAAGAACGTGTATGCCTCACCCAGACCTAAACCTCACAAAAGTGATCTAAACAGCACAAGATACACCCACCCATGCATCCTCTATTTAGACAACTTAATTTTTTTGCAGAGATCATTTTTCTTTCTTCAGTCAGTTATCTAGTCTTCTGACCTTATAATCCCCAAATCTACAGACCTCTTCCTTATCCCAAGTGGAAAGCATCTACAAAATTTGGTCCAGGTCTGTGCAGAAACAATATTTTCTTTTTTTCATTCACAGTCGGGTGGCCTTTGGCCTTGGCCCCAACCTTAATGGAATTTTTCTTAACTCCAAACACAAGCTATCCACAATGTCTGGTTTAGGTATGTTATTATGTGGAAACAATTTCTATTCTTTCAATCAGTGACCTTGATCACCTTTCGACTCCAAAATCAATTGGGCTCTTCCTTACCCAAAGTGCAAGACATTCACAAAGTCTGATAACCATCAAACCAAAGTTCTTGTGTTGAAGCCATTTTTCTTCAGAGTGACTTGACCTCCTTAAACCAAACAGAACCGTCCAAAAAGCTTGCTAAGTGGAGTTATTGTGCCAAAACCAGTTTGCTTCTTTCAGTAACAATGGTTTTAACATTTGTCCTTTTGACTCCGAGACTGAGGGATATTTTCTTAACCAGTATGCAAATCATCCACAAAGTTTGGTAACGTTAGATTCTTAAGACCGTAAGATATTGTGCATAAACCACTTTTCTTCTTTCAGTCACAATGACTTTTGATATTTGAGCTAAAAATCAATCAGGTTCTACCTTACCCCAGGCACAAGCTATCCTGAATGTTTTTTAAGTGTAGATAATGGATAACTCTAGCTATTGTGTGGAAACAAAATTGGTAAAAAGCGACATATGGTCAACATCACAACATAATATGCTCTGCCTTATGGCGGACATCTAAAAACCAAACAAGGTGTTACCAACTGATGGCCATTTGGACAGATGGACAAGGATGACACTATATGTCCTACCACTGCCATGGTTGACCACCAAAAAAAAGAGAAATTATTCCTATACCTGTCACTAAGTACTTGCCACTCCTGGCTTGGGGGTGCCACTGCCAGCTGGAAGGGGGTGTTGAAATAATGTTGCTGTTCCTGAGATCTGTGGACAACCTCACCATCTCGAATCACAAGGAAGCCACTATCACCAAGGTTGGCTGTGTAGATTGTCCGCTCTTCTTTGTGAAGAGCCACTATACATGCTGTGCTGCTACCTACAATGCAACAGCAAAATAATGATAAATTTGGAACAATATGCAGATTCTAAAATCTCGTGGCAACTTCAATTTTGTTTCTGTCACATGAAGTTGTGGGTCAAATTTGATTCCATTTTTACTAACCTACAGTAAATCATTACTACACATACATTTAGTCTGTATGGTAGATCTGGTGCTCAAAACGGATTTTCAGTTTGCATTTCCATATCACACACTTTTGCTAGAACCATTCTGGTGTTATTACTTATGTCGGTATGTTGGTATGCTTGAGTGACCTGACTGAACTTTTATAACACCATATTAATTTAAATTTTATTTATCCTGTGAATAAAAAATATTTGTCAACAATACCAGACAGGGTACATAATAAACATAAGAGCGGTTGTCGTTTTGGGGTTTAACACCAATTCTCAGCACAAGATAGGCTATGTATGGTGGCCAGTATAACTTGGTGGAAGAACCCAGGAAAATCCCAGTAAGAACCACCAACCCATGGGAAGCTATTGGCAAGCTTTCTCACATACCCACATTGATCAAGCCTGAGACTCGAACCCTTATGGACAAGGGTGAGATGGCAGTGATCAGCAAAAGCAAGCATTTTAGACCACTCAGCCATCCTGGCCCCAACAAAAAAGTGCACACATATTTTATTTCAAGTTCTGAGATAGAACTTGCTATGGCATATGAATACACTGAGAACTGGAAGCTTCTATGTAACCCTACACCATGTCAAGTTTGTTCTTTTGTTTTACTTTTGAGCAAACGTTTGAGCAGACTTTCAATGAAAACATGTAATACTGTATAGATTTTTCACCATCATTAAATTTTATGATATTAATGACTGATGACATATATACACAATATTGCTCAATTCTTCACACTGAATAAAATCTTTGCAAGCCTTGAAGGCACATGAAAATGTGACTTTGTACAGTAACTCATGTCAATAAACATCAATTAGTGCCTTACCTTCATCAAATTTTCATATGGTACAAAATTGTTGGGCGACTAATGCATACACTATATCCAGCTCTCTGCAGGATTTTTTGCACACAAGTTTATTTTGGTGTTCTACAACACTGAACATAAGGAGCCACAGTGGGTGAAAGGGTGTGAGTCTGAATCCTACCACTGTCACAGCCTTTGTCGGCTACCGTGGTGTGTCCTTGGGCAGGACATTTACTTCAATTGCCTTGGCACTAAATAACCTGCATGTGTTGCTGAGCCATAAAGCACCAAACCAAACCAAAGCAAACCCATTTGCAATACACATAGGCTAATTAGAGTAGAGTGCCTTGCCCAAGGATGCAACACAGCTTACCCAGGCTGACCCAACAGTAGGATCTGAACCTGCATTCTTTAAGTCACAAACCCAGCAAACCACAAAGCCATGTCACCCCTTATGACATGCAGGAGGACACATCGGACTTATTTACATCCTTTAGCACAATGGTAATTCCAAAACCAGGCTACATGTTTTAAAAACTGGTACATAAAAGAACCAATTTCGAAAACAGACTCTCTGAAGCATGGGTTATAATATGAACCTTTGATAAGGATGGACATAAAAGTATTTTAATTTACTCTTACATGTAAATGCTTCTGAAGATAATCAGCTGTAGAATCTGTGCAATAATCAACATGACTGGTGTTTCTCTGTGAGAAACTTCAGAAAAAAAGCCAATCAAAATTTACAACATTAAAAAAAACTAAATAAAAGCTGCTAAAAACAAAATGTGATATCCCATTTTATAAGAGCTGGCTTCAATTTTATGACCATAAATATACAGTTATACAGCACAACACAACCTCACTTTAAGGCCCTTCATTATGACCCAGTTCTGATATAATGCAAATATAGTCATGGATTCTATCATTAGCTTTTGGTAAAATTATATACATCATGTACTGCATTATAAGGTGGTCTCACTTTAAGATGATATCACATAAGATAAATACCAAACATTGCTTACTAATGATTTATCACCACACATACAAATGATTTAAATACAACAGTCTACTATGGGTTTAATAAAACACAGTCTACTATGGGTTTAATACAACACAGTCTACCATGGGTTTAATACAACAGACAACTATGGGTTTAATACAACACAGTCAACTACGGGTTTAACAGAACAGTCTCTGAAGGGTTTAATACAAAACAGTCTACTATGGGTTTAATACAACACAGTCTACCATGGGTTTAATACAACAGTCAACTATGGGTTTAATACAACACAGTCAACTATGGGTTTAATACAACAAAGTCTACAATGGGTTTAACAGAACAGTCTCTGAAGGGTTTAATACAACACAGTCTACCATGGGTTTAATACAACAGTCAACTATGGGTTTAATACAACACAGTCAACTATGGGTTTAATACAACACAGTCTACTATGGGTTTAATACAACACAGTCTACTATAGGTTTAACAGAACAATCTCTGAAGGGTTTAACACTACACAGTCTACAATGGGTTTAATACAACAGTCTCTAATGGGTTTAATACCAAACAGACTACTATGGTTTTAACACATTAACCCCTAGCGACGAGTTAACGTGGCAGGAGGTAGTAGCCTACTGCCAAGCTCTGTAGCGTCACGGTCATGCATAATATACTAAAGCGGGTGGTATTATAGAAAGGTAGACAGATGTAGCTCTACAATGATACCAAATAATCTGGAAAATCTATTTGCACTACAAAATACAGAGGGAAAAACCTCATTTTTTGGACACGATTTTTCCCCACCCAAAATGTGCCTTTGGTCAGAATCCGATTTTGTGTCCGGATTTTAGACTTTTTGGTCACAGATCTAGGGCAGACCAGTATGAACTGCAAACAGACAGAAGAACCTTTGCAAAAAGTAGGATAAGATTGGCATTTGGAATAAAGAGTGGTCTTGATACAAAAATAATGGCTCCATTTAGCAAAAAAAGAACTCCAACTTTTACCCTTCTGCTCACGTGCAAGCCAAATAGTATGTTATTGAAAGATCACCTGGGATTTGGTGTTTCCGGATCTATTCAGAAATAGCTTTCAAAATATGTTTCCTACTCGATTTTCAGGAGAAAATAACAAAAAACTCCTGGGGTTAATGTGTTAATACAACACAGCCTAATATGGGTTTAATACAACACAATCTCTGAAGGGTTTAATATCAGTCTACTGAAAGGTGAATACCACCCAATGAAGTCTACATGGCTGATCAAATACATGAATAACTTAGCAAAAGAAGATTATCTTTTCTACATCAAAACCTAGAGTTGTCACTAATGCTTAATGCGTGAAAAACACAAAACCCAAGACTCCAATGTAATTTTACTCAGGCATGAAAAAATATGTCTAAGAAATATGTGACACCACTGCCAAAAAACCAATCAGAGCTGTCCTATTTACTGGGTAGTTTTTATTTCTTTTTTGAGCTAAATTTGTGCATTTTTATTGAAAATTTATGCATATTTGTCTTCATAAATGATATTAAAATTCAAACTACTAAATTTTCACTCACATGTTGTAGAATTTTTTAAAATTCTTATCAAAGGCTAAGGTATGCACAGAAAACTACCCTGATGAAAATATATGCTAATTATCAAATTATTCTCTTACAGTGAGATATTCTGCACAGGTTCTTAAATGTATAGGTGCATACATTCAAACTGCAACCCATTATTCACCTATGCATATAAAAATTCAGCCAAGGGCACAATATAAATGATGGTAATGGCCGTCCATCCATATTTTGATGGCTGGTCCTCTCATTATCAATGCAGCCTATGGTACACTAACTTATATTAAATCTCATTCAAAATGCACATTCACTGTCATAAACTCTTGTTTCAGTTAATCAAAATAGTATTCATAATGAGGAGAGTTCATAGTGAAGAACGAAGAACAGAAGAAAGGAAGCTGCATACTTTTAAGGCTTTTGTCAAGTATCATAAAATGACCTGTATCAAGTAGATATGCGAGGCATTAGACCAATTTTCAAGTTTTCTGGTGTTTAATCAGCTGAAATAACAAGAGAACCATATGTGCCTAAGATCACTCATCTGATTGACAACTGCTCAACAGCCAAATACAAGAACAGTTAACCAAGCAATGTCTTAGTGGGATGCTTATTGTAGAAATTTCTTCCAACCGTGTTGATCACACATTGTATGAAAAACAGACCTGTGAAAGTTTTTCTATTTTTAAAAAAAATCTTTAACAATATTTGATGGATGCATCAGCTGTATTGTACTGAAAAGCATTATATGGATTCTGTGTCGAATATGTTTTAATTCCACTGAAAACTTTTTGAGATAATATCAGTTTAAAGTTGTTTAATTTCTGGATAAGGTAACCTTTTATTCTATTTAACTACAGTGTACAGCTTAACTTCAACTCAACCATTTAATTTTGGCCAGCATTTGCAAGTGGACGAAAGCCAATTTTTATTTTTGTGACAAGTGATCAAATAACTGACAAAAGCACTGCACACTTAGCAACAAAACTATATGCAAAATCAGAAACGGCCATATTATTCCAATAGTACAAGTAATCTTACTGAATAGTTACAATGCCAATACAGCAATATACTGTATTATTATGTATATTTGATTTAATTATATTTGATTAAGTTAACTGTTTGTTTAATTTTTTTATATATTTCATTACATGCTATTTGTAATGTACCTTTATTTACTGGATTTGACGTTTTCCAGAAATTAGTTTGACCTGGGGTTTTTTGTGTAAACACCTAATAATAGAAACTTTGTAACAAATGCTGACCTAGTTCTTGACCTTGAGTCAGAATCAGTAAGAGTTGAAGTAAACAACTTTTTTTTTATTTTTACATTTTTTCTCCGAGTAAAATCATTGGTTTTAGTCGAGGCCATACTGGGAGTAAATTATGATAGGCATGTAAAAAGCTTGTTGACTTTACTCTTTTCTTGTTGCATCTATTAGGAGCCTAAACATAACAGTATATACTCACTTATAGGATGAGTCCAACTGCAAAGTGCATAGATCCAGATCTGCCATCACATACTGCAGTTTGTTAGGAGTAATCAGTAGAACAGACAACACAGACTCTGATCTGCAAACATATTATGCTACATCAGATCAGGAGCCTTGTTGTTTGCAGTTGAAATTGACTTATAAGCGAGTACAGACAGTACACATTACATGCAAGGACAAATGGCCAGGTAAGGATTCAGTAACATATGTATCATCACTCAGTATGAACTGTATTGCCTCCTATCTGTATGATGCATATTGTTGTATGTTATTCTATTGCTACCAAGCACTGTGCTATGTTTGACAGGGTTCGTACAGATCTGGAGAGCTGAAATTCAATGACTATTCAATTACTAGTTTCCAGTTTTCAATGACTGGTTTCGGACTGTCAGTGAACTAAATGGATTAAAATTAATGATCTCAGTTCCTTTAGGGTGAAAAATGTTGTATTGGGGGCTTTTATAAGTCACTAATCCCCTAGCTTACCTTACTCATAGGTACTGCTCGATATATTTAACCAGCAATGGATTGGCAATTCAGACAACTTCAGACTGTACAAGTAAGCACTAATTGTGGGTAAACAATGAAATACAGCAACATAAATGGTACTATTCCCAATTCATAGGTTACATGCTTCACTTTGTACACACAAAGCTTCTGATACAATTATGCAGATGATCTTCATAATGCAGTGGGACCTTCTGATTGAGTCCCAGCTGTGGGCTGAGTAATAATAATTTTCCAGTGTCTCTCAGGAACTTCAAACAAAATTAAAAAAATCAAACATTTTGTCAGCGAGCTTAATGTTTCTCTCCAGCAAATTAGATTGCACTCTATGGGAAGGCTCAATGGATGACACACTTAGAATACAAAAGCTGTCCAACGTAAATTTTAGAGGGGCCCCATGCATCAAGCTATCAGCCTTTTTGAGCTCTGATCAAATCATGACAAAGCAAACATTGCAGGGGTTTATTTAATATAAGTATGTAGTTGCCATAATAGTGAACAATACATGACACATCTGCCCTGTGTTTGATAGCATTATATGTAGATATCTGAAATTTGTGTGCAAACATCAATTTTCTTCTCTAGTAACAGTGACTTTCGACATTCTGACCCCAAAACTGATAGGCTCCTCCTATGCCAAAATTAAGCCACCCACAAAGTTTGATCCAGACATGTGATACAGAACAAATGTTATTGTGCAAAAACCATTTTTCTTCTTTCAGTCAGTGACCTATGCTTTTGACCTTTTGATCCCAAAAATCATTACATACATTCTTTGAGTGCAAACTATCCATAAAGTTCAGCCCATTTATGTGATGCTGAACTAATGTGATTCTGCATAATCCATTTTCATTCTTGCAGTTGGTGACCTTGACCTCTGACCCCAAAATCAATAGAGTTCTTCTATAGTCCAAGTAACTGTTGATTGTGAAAAAACTGCAATTATTGCGTTGAAACCATTTCTCTTCTTTCAGTTACAGTGGCATGACCTTCAAGCTTCTGACCCCAAAATCAACAGGGTTCCTCCTTACCAGAAGTGCAAGCCATCCAAAAAGTCTGGTAACTGAGGCTGTGAAGAACTTGAGTTATTGTTCAGAAACAAAGTAGGTAACAATACTGATGGACAACATCATAACATAATCATAACATAATGAACGCTGCCTTAATGTGGACACACAAAAAGCTAGCATTTAATCTTAATTCAGCCATAATTGCAATGTGAGCCAAACCCAAAATAATGTTGTGCAAAACTTGAATGTACTCTGTACACTTTGAATTTACAGATCAAGTAATTATTTCACTTCATATCACAATGTTCTATTAACTTTTTAGCTTTAAAATATGTATATAAATACTCATTTATAATGACTATTTCTAGAGTCAAAGACAGCTCAGTGCTTGTATGAATAAATGTTCACAAGTGAAGCAGGACCATTTATATTTTTTAGCCAGATAATTAGCTTACTGATAATCTTTAATTTGATAGCATATGAGAAAATCTACACCTTGCATATCATGTGTTCACTCCCTCCTTTGTAAGTGGTCTTTTCTCAAGGTGATAGGTTTAATATATCCTGATTTATTCTATGGTGAATGAGCCAACTGATACAATTCAACAGCACTATCACCAAACCAATACACATTTGATTTACCATTATTTAAATAAGACCACTTCCAAGGCATTATATGCTGAAACTTGCTGAATTCGTCTTTTTAATTTTTATTCTATGTAATTTTGATTTTTAAACAGTGGCTGAAGATAGAATTAGTCTTTATTTTTCCAGTTTGTATTAGAGTATTACCGCAACACATGATGCCATGGGCAATCTGAGTCCATGCAGTTTGTTACAAGTAATCAATAGAGCAAAAGTGCATAAACCTGCATCTGCCAGCGCATTATGCAATGAAAGATCAGGGTCTATGGCATTTGCATTTATACTAAACTTATAAAAAAGAATATAGCACAGATATGCTTTCTGAAGAGATCAATTCAAGCATGAAAATGGGCACATGCCTAGTCCTGCAGTTACAGTAAAATAATTGTGTGTGTGTGTGTGTGTGTGTATGTGTGTGTGTTGTGTGAGATTTGGATTTTTAATGTAGCTTTAACAATTTTTCAGTCATATTGCTATGATGTCTGCAGTGAGGCAGTTTATAGTGATGTCTAGTACTAGGGCATTATGCTGCAGACAAGTAGCATGATGTTCCACCCAGTCACATTATCTTGACACCAGGCTGATCGGTCCTAACACTAACCTCTTAATGCTGAGAGTCTAGCGAGGCAGCTGTTAGTACCATTTTTATAAGTCTTTGGTATGACTCAGCCAGGGTTCGCACCTGCAAACTACTGCATCCACAGTAAATAATGTAAAAATTGGATCCACTCCATTGTTATCATATTTCCAAATAACACATTATAAATAATATTGGTACTCAAATTTGTTAATTTAGTGGAAACTAAATGACTGCATTGTAATTGCCAAGATGCAAATAATTTATAACACAATAAATATGCAAATCTGTATACATGTGTAGCTTAGTGAATTTTCATCTTAGCACCTCAAAAAGTAGCTAACATTTCCAAATTGTATCAGGCACAAATGATCTCAACACCATCCATATCAATATACAGTGCAACACCATTCATTCAATACATCATGTAACATGTTGAAAAAAGGGTGACCTGTTTACATGTGACAGAACCATGTTGGTCCAGGAGTTCTGAAACGGTCTATTTTGATACAGTGCTGAACATTTATAAGGAAGTCATCACATGCCACTGGTAAACACACATCATCTCCATCCAAAGATCCCCATAAATGTCAATAACAACAACAAAAACCCACATAATTTGGTAATGGCAGATGGTGGAGAACTAGAGTTATTGTGCAGAAACCACTTTTCTTATTTCACTCATTGTGACCATGACCTTTCAACATGTTTTGACCTTGAAATTGACAGTGTCCTTCCTTACCCAAAATGCCAGCTATCCACAAAGTTTGGTAACTTAACAGTGAAGAACTGAAGTAACTGAGTCAGAAGAAAAAAAATCAGTCAAAAATAGCTTGGGCTTTTGAGCTTTTGAACCCAAAATCTATAGCATTCTTCCTGACCTGAAGTGCAAGCCATCTACAAAGTTTGGTAACTGGAAATGGTGGACAACTCAATTTACTGTGTGGATATGAGATGGTATCAGGGAGACATCATCATTATGCAATATGTTTTGAGGCAGGTGTACAAAAAAATGGTTATTACTACTATTACTACGTGGTTAGAAGCTTTATCAGCGTGACTGGTATGAAGATGATACAACTGAACTAATGAGCTAATACAGTTTTGTTTCTGGATACAGTAGTAAACTCGTCTATAAAAGTCGTTCTTGGCAATGGCCTTTACAACAAGGTCAGGACTTCACCAACAGAACTTAATCTGGAGTGAAACCTCTCTAAAAACAGTGATCTGATGAAAAATAAACTTCGCTTAAAATTGCCCAACTAAATATCTCTAGTCTACACTAAAGATGTATGCTGACGATACTGGGGCCAGGAAACATTTTATGTATCAATAAAACTGCATTTACCTTGTGTTTAGAAGGGGCTCAAATGTACAAGATAAACAATTATATACATGTGGCTTCTACGTAGATGTGACTGCATGAGCAGTTCCAACTGTACTTTTCAAGAAGCTATAATAAAAAAAAATTTTAAAAAATAAATAATAAAACTTCACCACAGACTAAAGTTTAATGACAAGGCATTATTTATTCAAGGCAAAAACAAGAGTCCCAAATAGGCACTGATGCTCTACACTAATTTCCAGGAATAAAAGATATTATTTCTTCTTTTCCACTGAGTGCTGAAACTATTTCTTATATTTTCAAGCAATAATACAATTTCCAAAGTAGTTTCTGTGGCAGCTATATTGAATGTTACAATCAGCATCATTTTCATTTAGGACCAACTAGACATTATTAGCAGTTTCATAATAGAGGAGTAGCATTTTCAAGATTTTCAGAATGGCCACCATGACAGCCATAGTGGTGGTCAATCAGCACCATTTTAATACAGCACCAACTGGAAATCAAAACATATTCTGGTGGAAACACCATGTAACCTTTTGCTGAGGTATAGCAGTTTTAATATAGCAGCCATTGTGACCATAATGAAGAACAAATCAGCACCATTTTCGTTTGGAACCAACTAGACATTATATGAAGTCTTCTACCAAGAGCTCCATGATGATATGCCTTCTGTTCAGAAGGTGTAGAGTTTAATAAGATTGTAAAGATGGCTGCAAAGGTGGCTATATTGTAAGTTAGATCAGCACCATTTACATTTAGTGCCAACAACATTATAATAAATCTAATATTAAGTGAAACCTCACGTTGATATAACCACCAATTCAGGAGGAGTAGCAATTACAATTTTCAAGATGGCTATTGTGGCAGCCATGCTAGATAACCAAGCAGCACAATTTTTTCACATAGGACCAAGCAGACTATAGGATGAATTTTATGGAAATCGTCGAAGTAGTTTACAAGGAACTATGATAACAAACTTCTGCTAACTGGTGACAGACATCAGGTGATGAATGATAGATGATAGAAAATAGGTCACTGCAACAGCTTTTCTGATCTGACCGGCTGAGCTAAAAATAACCTTAAAACAGAAGCTGGACATGGTCTTCATATCAATACCCTGTGCCTCAATAATGAGGTCATATAACCTGACAACAACAATGAATTCTGAAGCTAAATTCCACATCCAAAGAGGGTGAGGTCAAATGGAAATGGTACTGGAAATAAAAGACTGTAAAAAGATTTAACACTGAGGTTAATTTAGGGAGCGGATGGACATGTATGCTCCAGAAAGCCAGTGGTTGCTATGCTGGGCTTCTGCCAATGCTGACTCGACAGGTATTAAATTTCAAATTGGCCTACTTTAATGTAGGCCTGCACCAATTTAAGGTATGCATCTGCATCTGAATTTCTGAACTCTCATGCGTAACCTGTTTGATAGAACTAAGTAAGTGACACAGGTAATGCCGCTGAAGTGTGTAATATTGCTATTCAATATTTATCAAGGAGAAGTCATACTTCAAATGTCAAATGGAACAATATGAATGCAAAACCACGCACATCAAAGAACCACTTCAGGCAAAAACGTTAAAAACAGATAAGCTGTATGTGAATAAACATTTGCACGCATGCCCTAATGTAAGCAGTTAAATTTTTCTGCCAGTCTGAATTTTTTGCACAAGATAAGTACCAAACTGTAAATTTACAAATAGGCCACAATCAGTGGACTAATTCAATGGCAAGTCCTTATACTTTTATCAAATATAAACCATCCACACGTATCAGGAATCATTATTGAAAGCCGACACACACAGACAGTGGAACCCTGCTATAACGCAATAACTGGGGTCCAAAAAACTGGATCGCATTAATATCGGGCTTGCATTAATGTGAGGTTTTACAGTATTTTACTTTTTTCAGAGAACAACTCATTGGCACATATATGTGTATTCATGTCTAATGTGTATGATGAATAGGGTATCAACACTGTTTACTATCGTGCCATCATGGCATGCAGTTCATCTATAATGCACATAATTCCATTGAAAAATTGCACACATATTTAACAATATTTAATAATTTTTTCCCCAGATCATTGTCTGAATTCAATATCTAATATACAGCATGAACAGAGTTTCAACACCGTTTACTTGCTGTCTGATATCGTACCATCAGGGCTTGCAATTAATTCATCATATATGTAATTCCATTGCCAAAACTGTATACATATTTAAACTATTCAATAATTTTGTTACACAACATTATGTGTCTGAATTCTATGGGAAAAATTAACAGCAAAATTAGGTTAAGAGAGACGAAGCACTTGTACAGTTCATTACGTTCCAGGGTCTATGAACGATGTCTATACAAATTTCATACTGCTTAAATTTTCTCATGTGCGTTTCCGTGTACATATATCCATTGCAAATTTCCAATAATTAACGCTTGTATGCCTATTTGTTTAAATGAATACAGCAAGAATAATTAACAATCAACACATGCTTTCAGTGTGCATATAACTTTTACTTCAGATTTTGTGAATATTGAAAAAAACGTGAAAACTACTATACAAATCACTGCGCAAAGTGCAGAGAATGACTTGCATTTGTGAACTTTCTTTTCCATAACGATAAAATATATATATATAAAAAAGGAAATTAATAACTAGTTCATAAACAAACACAATACCATTATAAAACCCAAGAACTAGGTGCAGTAGGCCTGCAATGGTCACGAGTCAAGTTTATAAATTTTTAAAAGCTGAACGCACATATAATTTCATACCTTTTCAATTTCCAGCTAATAAAGACAACATTATTTACTGGTCAACTGATTGCCTCTAATAATACCGCCAAGCTCAGCAAACACTGGGCAGCTTTTGTTTTTTGGTTAATGCAATACATGTATCATATATATATAGGACAATACAATAAGTAAAAAGTAAAAATTCAAAATAATTTGACCCCTGTGAATGCAATTGCTACTATGATCCACAGCCATATCTTGGGGCAGGGGGAGAGAAAAAGACTAAACTGTACCCTTTTACTGATGGTGATAATGGTTTATGGGATGAGGCCAAATTATATTCTCCTTCCCTCGTGCAGATGGTGTTCATATGGGCAATTCATCAACTAAGTTTGTTGAATTTCCACATGGAGTTCCAGAGATGAGAGATAAGCTGGAGGTTGATGCAATACATGTATCATTTAAGGTAATTATGATGTGAGGAAATTAAACAAATGACACACATTTAGTGCATGGAATGAACTCTTTTCAGACTTTCTGAAAAAGAATCATTATAGAAGCCTTGGAAATTATGTTACCTGAAAAGTACTGGATGAGTTTAATACACCCTACACATACTACGCATCACTTTTAGGACTTGCACAAAAATTGCCAAACTTAAACAAACTATGGACCAACTTTCAAACCTGACTCAATTCCTCAAACATACAGCACTATTCAAACCAAACCCCCACAAAAAATACAAATTCACATGACAATAAAAAGCTACCATCTGAGAAGAAAATTGAAAAGCCCTATTTAACTAAGTGACTGATTCTTTATAATACAGAATGTGCTATCAGATAAAAATTCTATTCCGTTTCATTTGAAGGTTAATGGTGATGATAAAACTACAAGCAAAAATTATATATCCTGATAATTCTCCAGTTTTCAAAATGCACCAATTTTCACAGGTTACTAATTATATGGATTTCATGGTTGTTACAAACCACAAATTTAAAGATCCTAAGAACAATCAATCTGTTGAAGCAACAGGACCCATTTGCAAATTATCAATCTAATTTTTTTAATAAAAAAATCATTTATCACACAAAAATGAATGCACACAGACAAAAGTATACAAAATAAAAATGAAGCGTGTTAATCTTTTTACCTATCAGAGGTGTTTTTTGCTGTAGTAGTTCACAATATCCATCCTCTATGATGCTAGCTGGTGCTTGAGGTTTAAACTGGTTCTCTACAACCAGTCTCTGGCACAGTTCCATCAAACTACGAGGAAATGCTGATGGGTCTATCCCATAGTTCCTCCATCCACCCACACCATCAGCTACACCTGAAACACATTAACGACAATTTCAACCTGGACAATCTGTAGTTATTAAATAGCAAATATGCACATGGAAACAATTCCAATGGCAGCTGTTTTCATGGTTCCCATGTGTTTCTAAAGATAAATTTCCAGGTCATTTCCAGGATGAAATTACTTTTTTCAAGGTTCACCTATGACCATTACTGAATGAAATCAAAGAACATTTTAGATTATAAAACATGCATTTTCTAAATCTAAAGACTCTCCAAAAACATTGAAGTCAGAAAGATGATCATGTACAAAACCACAAAATGTATCACACGAAACAAGTTTTATTATATTCCTATAAATCAGCAAGTAAAGTCATTTCCATGTACAGAATTTTTTTTATAACTTTACTTTGCTGCATTATGTTGCTAAGTGAGAACAACATAATGAACAGAAATTATGTTCTGTTTCCTTTCAAACCTTCAATTCTAAAGAATTCTATAGCAATATATATATATGCATCTCGTAGAAAGTAATATTTCCTATTACAGTATGAAAAAAAATGAGCGCAAATAACTGGAGTCTTGCACTGTAACGAAAAGAGTTTAACCCTGAACTTATCATGCCAATAAAATCCAAAACAAGATTTTTTAAACAACCTAATCTCCTTAAGATGATCTGGTTAAAAATCCATGATTTAAAAAACATTTTCAAAAGGATTCAATTAAATTTTGACAAAAGACCATCAAAATTATATTCTGTTGTATAAACAAGGACTGAATTTTCTGTAAAATCAACTTGTCTTCTTGTAATTCCATAAACCAGTCCCCAAACATGTATTGATAGAGGAGCTCTTATCGTTTTTTAATATATATACAATGCTGTCGGGCATTTCTGTGCACCTAAGGTTTCAGTCTCCAATATGGAAGCAAAATGCATACCGAATTCGACCGATTGATGAAAATAAAATACTGCCATGCTTACCATTTGAAAAGAGGCAATTGTCACCACAATATTAATTCTGGACACACGGGATACCACCACCGTGTTTCCATGACTCTCGATATGTCGGCCAATTCTGAGCACAGCTTTGAAAAGATGTAATGTTTATCCATCTGGCTATAGAAATGAAATACATTACTTTGGTCTGTTTCTGTCAGCAGTTCAGTCGAGTAATTTGATCAGGTTTATAGCTAGTTTTACAAAATTCAATGTAACAATGCCAATAAATGGCAAGCGATATTAAGCCAACTAAACCGATCTTGTAAAAAGTTAGTAAAATTCAATATTTTATATAAAAAAGTAAGCTATTATGTGTAAGATAAACAACAATGAATAGTGTGTAATGTGCTTATAACGTCTCGTTTATGGGGAAAAATTACTAAAGAACATAGAAACAGACTACAAACCAGGAAATTTTGTGAGAATAACTTTAAGTCGCGATCAATTTAGTTACGATTCAATAACATGATTGTTTCGGGCGTCAAGAGGTGGCAGAAAATTCCTGGGTTCTTCCAGACTTTCATCATTATTTGCGAAATTCCAGGACTTTTTCCTGATTTCCCAGTAGCGTGGGAACCCTGTTACAGATTTTATTTTTAATTCCTTGAATATGATTTCCATACATAAATTTTATTCTGTAATTTTTTGTTTGCTTTAAGCATATAGCTTGATTCTTTTGAGTTGCAACTATGCAAAACAAGCGTCACAAGCAACAGACAATACTAATTTCAGCAAAATAGCAGCAGAGGGGGCGAATCGGACATTTTGTCCAATCGTTATTTTGCTTAATTATTACTTTCTGCACTCAACGATCTAGTGTCGTCAGCGCCTGGTAAAAAAAAAACGACGACGTCGTTGGGGGATCGTCGCGTCGTCATTTGGTTTAATTAACACCTTCTGCGCGCCGATTCCCAGCGTCGTCAGCGTCCGGTAAGCACATCGACGACCGCGTCGATGTCATCGCCCCCTCTGCTGCTATGATCTTACAAACAGAGTGATCACTAACTCCTCCTCTTGCAGATCAATTAGGTTATTTGACTGATCGGTAAGTCTGAAATTAATTCTCGTTAAAAACCGATCATGGCATCGCATATAGACCGGATTAATCGGACTCTCAATGATCAAAAATCCCGGAGGGGCTGTTGGTGAAAACGAATAAAGGATATACCCCTGTTGAGCTTGATTTGATTGCTTGGTATCCACCTGATAACTCCCTTCGATAACATCACACACTAGATTGATCGCTATCACTGATGCGATATTTACGTTGTATGGAGCAATATGCCTACCACCATCTCCGTTATCGTGTCTGAGGATAGTTGATGGGGGGGTGTCCGCGGGTGGATTCTCAGGCCATCCTAGTATGGTTCTTATTGAACTGTTATAAATATCAACCATATACCCCGGTGTGCTTATTTCAATCGTCGACGATAACGTCGGTTCATGAACCGTAATAGCGATTTTTGATTCCTTTCCTGTGATCGATTTTATCCTGCGTTGAAATTCTTTATTGATTTGCTCTATTTGGTATGACCCAGTTGGTATTGTAACCTCCTCCCAGTTTGGGGTCCCATCGGGTTTATTTGTCCGTGCAAAAACCAGCGAGTTATTAGGTTGTTGTTCGTTAAATGCGTCCGCTCGGATATTAGGCCAACTGTGATATACTCGCAATTTTGCCAGCGCTATTTCCTTTACTGGAACCGGTGATGGGAAGTTCACACTGAATTCGGGTTTCGTTGATGTTATCGATATCATACTTGTTTGTACCGGAGTGGTGTTCTCCGCGATCCGCTGAAGTAATTGAGACCCTTCGGGGTTCAGCGACATTATTATTATTCGTTGTTTTTAGTGTCTAATTTTAACAACCAGGTGGTTTCGGCTTCCAGTTGAAAATCCTCGATTTTTGACATCGCGGAGCTATATAACTGGACCATCGTGGAGAATTCAACATCGGATACGAACAAATTATCAATCGATAACGAGATCAACCCGGATAATTTCGAGTATGCGTCGGATACTATTTGATGTTTTACTGTATACTCGTTGAGTTTTTTCTGAAAACACGATGATATCTTCCTAGTGATTGCGTTGGCGACTCCAGCAATTGTTGTCATCGCGGAGATAGCGATTGGAACAGCGATCGGGGCTATCGTGGTTACCGTGGATAAAATAACACCGGTGCCAGCTACTATACCCGACACCGAGTACACGACCGCGTCGATGGCGGTTATTTTACGACGGTATTTTTTTATTTTTACACGGTATTGTTCGGAAAGCGTTTTCAAGTTCGCGGAAAATTCTTTTGCGGTATCGAATCGATATTGATGTGACGTCGGTGATACCTCTGATTCAACTTCCTTGGTGGTCATTTTTATTTTAAAAGAGCTAGTGTTTTTAATTACTTAGATTCGCTGCAAATTCCACATACCATGTAATGTTTGCCCGGGCTAGATTTCTATCAACGGCATAAATTGTAAACTGTTCAGTTGCGTTCTTGTCTATAATTGTTGATATTGTATTGTTAAACCCGGATGAACTCGACGATAATATATTAAACTGCATCATTGAAACCAGTGTCAGTCGATAAATACCCTTAACAGTTGCGGTGATATTTACTGTATTCTGTGTAGGAGTCCAATCGAATGATCCATGCCGAATTGTGTATACTGTGTTGATGATGTTCTCATGAGGGATTTTTATTTTTTCGAATTGCTCTGCTACTCTCGGTAGTCCGTCTTTAATCGCTTCAACATCAGTTTTAATCGTTCCTATTTCCTGTATATGCGTGTCCACATCTTTTTTGTTCGCTGCAACATTAGTTTTGATTGTTTCTATTTCCCGTGTATTCTCGGTTATACTTTTTTTGTTCGCTGCAACATCAAGTTTGATTGTTCCTATTTCATATGTATGAACGTCTATACCTTTTTTGTTCGCTGCAACATCAGTTTTGATTAATCCTATTCCCCGCCAATACGCGTCTACATTTTTTTTGTTCGCTTCAACATCAGTTTTGATTGTTCCTATTTCCTGTGTATGCGCGTCCACACCCTTTTTGTTCGCTTCAATATCAGTTTTGATTATTCCTATTTCCTGTGTATGCGCGTCTATATTATTTATGATCGTTGTAACATCAGTTTTGATTGTTTCTATTTTCCGTCCATGCGAGTCTACATTATTTATGATCGTTGCAACATTAGCGCCGATTATTTCTATTTCCCGTTCATGCGCGTCTACACCCTTTTTGTTTGTTGCAACATCAGTTTTGATTGTTTCTATTTCCTGTCCATACGCAGTGATATCATTTATAGTTATTGTGATTTCATCCGGCTTGGTATTTTTTTTACCAAGGAATTTATCAAAGTTGTCATCGATCCTGTTAACATTTTTTCGTAACGTGTAAAATTGGCCCGACAGCGTCGTAAACTCCAAAATAGTATTTTTTATTGTTGCAAGATTTGGTTCGAATACTATCGGGTACCCAAAAAATCTATCGATAGTTGTTTTCACATGCCCTTCGAGTTCGATTATTGATCTATTCAACCTTATAACACCGTCTTGGATTAATTCTATCGTATTCTCTATCTGAAATATATGTCTACCCGGTTTGAGTAGTCCGTCGCCGGTATACAACGCTATGGTGCCATCGGCGGCATCACGCTGTCGTATTAAAACGTCATTCAGCGACACATTACTGGATTTCAATTTACCCTGGCGGTCTTGAAATACAACTATTTCGCCCGGGTCAACACTTGTTAGATTCAACATATCAGCGATTTCATCCTCAATTAGTTTTTTTATGTCGGCGGCGGCCGTTTCCGTGGATTCTTTTAGCGCCGAAACCGGTCGCCCCCAGATATCAATCATCGTTATTGTAAATGTTATTCTCTAAAATCCGTTGAGCTTCTACGACCCCACTAGTATATTCGTTTACAACCATATGAGGTGGTTTTCGCGATGATGAAATCGCCGCAAGTACGTTCAATACCTCACGGCCACATATCGGCGGGTCGCTTAACTGCTGTGTTGGCAACGTGGAATAAAAAACCCGGGCTGAACACGCCGGGGCTGAACACGCCCGGATATACCGCATGAACTCTTTCGGCGGGGCTAACCCGTATGAATCAAAATAGACGATTGCACGCGGATCAATCGCGTATGCAACCCAATGAGTTCCCGCTCCGGAGGACCCATCGAGGTTAATTATGCCGGTTTCAATATTCCTTGGTGCCGCCGGTAATTGATCCCTCATGAAAACACCTCTGAAGTTTTTTATCGCTAACGCGTTTGCGGCGTCTATTAAATCAAAATTAGACATTGGAGTCATTGACTCAGGAGTCATTGACTCCCGAGTCAATAAACGGTTCCTGGTAGTCTTAGACCCTTTCCCGAGTACCATGAATACGGGGTTCCCGGTAGTCTTAGACCCTTTCCGGCCACGGGTCGTTTTTTTTTGTAGCCTTTCCCGGTTGCCTTCTTCAATGCCATCCCCGCCGCGGTACCAACGGCTCCTAACGCCGCCGCCTTAGCCACTGCTGGTGCGGCCGCGGCAATCAACGCTGGAATCGCAGCTAACAGTGGAAATATCCCACCGGTCCTTTCCATGTTTTTAATTGCTGCGGCTGAAAAATCTATTTGAACACCCTTTTTATTCTTCATCGCATCATTGAAATGTTTTATTTGACGCGCCGTCAACGATATCTTATGATTACCACCTGCCATCTGTGACGGCTTCAGCGTTATTGTGGTTCCGCATTGTTTAGCCGACTTTGATCGTAATTTCTTGACTTGACCATCAGTCAACTCTACACTGACGACACTATACGACATTTATTGTAAACGCGTTTTGTGCTTTCAATTACATGTTTTCCACTGGCGCATCAACGATTCTCATTCGTCCACCAACGCCTTCTAGCAGCATTGATTTATCGCTGAGAATGACAGCAACCGCTCTATAATTAACACCACCCGGGGCTATACGAGCTCGAAAGTGTATATCAACGACGGATTGTCTCGTTAAATCAAGATGTTCCAACGAAAAGTAATAAATCGGATACAGGTTTTTAAAATCAAGTTGTGATATTTGCAAACCGGTGTCGACGTTTTGATCACGGCTCATATACGACAGCAATCGATGGTATACACGTGCAATATGGTTATCACCGTAATTAAGCTGTATATCCTCGGATGGTTCCTGTTGTCCGTTTATTCTCAGCGAAACATCCCTGACTCCTAATTGATCAAATATCATATGGCTGCGTTCTTGACTACCCAATCGTTCCCTATTCTGCAGCGCTATGAATATATGACGCGGGGCTGAAACACCTTGTTTTGATGCTAGGTGCCATGTAAACGTATCGGCGACGTTATCCTCTTTAGCATCAGTTGTTACCGCTAGCCAACTCAACAACGATTTCCCTCCCTGTTCCATAAATGCTAACAATCGTGCTTCCGTGGTAACTGATGGAGTCAGCACCGGCATCCACAATGCCATTTTAGTTAAAATGACTTTACCAGCAGCGACGCCAGCAGCATGCCATATTGCATTGTTATCATCGCCCCTTCGCGTCAGCGCGATTGTATGCTTAGCCCCATAGACAACTTTTCTAACATTTCTGCAGAATCCGAATATGTGATGGAGTGGAATCGCGCATGAAAACTTTCGGCGTGGTCCTTGCAACATTCCTACTCGTGCTGCGAATCCTAGATTGTAATCATTGTTGGTGCTTTTTATAATATTGAAATTAGCGCCTGGTCTTGCTCTGCGGTCTGGATTGGCTGCTTCAGCCTGTGGGTTAGTTGCGGTATCTTCTTCCACCAGCACGTTGATGTACTGAAGATGGTCAGCGTTATTAGTGGTGTCCTTTGCGAACATTATAGATGGGCCCGCCGATCTTGTATAATCATCCGAGTATCTCGCCAACCCAATTATCGTCGTTGCAACATCAACCTCGCGTTCTATTGATTCAATTTCTCGCCCGTCAATAAGATATCTGGCGCTCTCAAATAACGCCATGATACCGTTGTTGACGAAGCCAACTCGAACACGATGGTCATCTGCGTATGGTGCATTATCGGCGGCATTTGTCACGAGTTCTCCCTCGATTTCGATAAACGCTTCACACGGTAAAAAGTATTTACTGGTATCTTGGACCTGAAGTTCAATTCGCGATCGTAGGTCGGGTTGCGCTGCATAATAAGAATAAAATTGATAATCACGGACAGAATCATCCCTGCGCACTGGGGCGTCCATATCAAACGCGGGATCAGCGGTTCGCGCAAACATTCTATTATTTATCATGTTGATGTTTTCAATTGCGATTTTTTCGTCGTAAATTCTTTGAATTTAAACCACTCCCCGCTATCGCGTTCATGAGCGCGTTGGTTGCCGCATCGGCGGATGGCGAAGTCGCCAACGACGGAGTCGCCGCCAACGACTCTAGTTTTTCTTCCACGGCGTTATTTATTACTTTACTGACATTTGCAGGCATCACTGTCGTTGATGGCATCACCGGTGGTTTTTGTTTTTTTCTTGAAAATCCCCTAGATTTCACCAACGACATTAGTTTGTCCCGCGCGGCTGAAAGCGCCTTTCCGGCAACGTCTCCAATAGCACTAATACCCTTATCACGAATAACATCAATAGCCTTCATTCCTAATTGTTTGGCTAACGGCGCTACTTTTGGAGCCATTCTTGTAAATAACCCCGCAATGGTGCTACCGAGACCGTCTCCGTACCACGCGCGGTAAACAGGCAATCGCGAGTTTACCACGTAGACGAGTACTGGTTTATCATGGTTGTAGTGTATGATCATCCTTATTAAAAACACCAGTTTTCCAATTAATCATCCACGAGTTCGTCTATGAGCGTTCGATATGCATTAATGTCCATAATACCGCCTGCAAATAAACGCTTGCAAATATCAGCGGCCTCATTGATTATTTCCGGAGAGTTATTTCCGGCTCGTTTTCCTCCGATTAGTACTTCCAGCCGTGATATATCACTGAGAACACTATTAGGACAGGTAACGCCGTAGGATTCTTTACCAACAGAGTATCCTTTTCCTTTTTTTGGTGTTATACTCTTAACTTCCTTGTGGAATGCATCGTAATCGGATTTACTACGATGTGGTAATGCATCTTTATGTTTACTCGCTAAATACACTATTCTTGCCCAGTCCTTTAACGACTTTATATTTTTCTCGTAACCGCTATTGATATGCTTCTTATCTCGTATGCTCTTAGCAAAATTGTTGGCAGCAAAATTAATTAATTCTTCCCTGTTGCTGAAGCCTCTAATTTCATCTATTGTGCTCTTCTTGAGTACAATACGGGGTATATTCCCCTCTTTTTCTTCCAGTATTTCTTCTTCTGGTGTTTCTTCGGGTATTTCTTCTTCTGGTTCTCTTGCGGTGGCGCCTAGTTCTTCCTCGTCGGCCATTGTAACATAAGGTTCTTGTGGTTCGGTTATAGCGAGTGGTGGTGGCCTCCGTGTTGTAGCAGCCGCTATTTTTGCAGGGAGTGTTTCTAAAGACCTTTTTGTTTGTTCGGTCTCTGCCGCTATCTTTTCAAGCGCACCAAGAACGGGTACAGTTGCCGCCGTAACATCTTTGGTCGCTTTAGTTACCGGGGCAAATAACTGTTCGCTTCCAACAGTAAAATCGGTTTGCATTTGTTGTCGCGTTTGAAGTTTCTCTCTCACTCTGTCTCGTAACGGTATAAACTTTTTAAGCGCTGCTAGCCGCTCTCTGGCTAGCCGAGTAGTAAGTGATTCACCTACCATTATTGTAAATTGATCCGCAATTTTCTAATTTTCCGCCGAGTGTACCATCGGGAGCTCCACGGAGTTTTCGTCTATAATCCTTCTAATGTTTTTAATTTTATTAGAGATTTCTCGACGTCGTTCATAAACACGCCCGAGTTTTTTTCGTATTATTTCAACGGCAGTAAATAGTCCAATGAATGCATTTGCGTCATTGTGGTACAAGTTTTCATTGATCGTATGTTGTAATCGTTTTATAAAAAAGTACTCGCGGGCCAGGGTAAAACGCCCCCGTTTCGACTGTTCGTTAATAATCTCATAATCGGATAATATTTTTTCACTGTCAAGACCATCAGATAATTCAATTCCTTGATTTTTTAATTTTGAAATCTCGGCTAATATATTATTGATGTCTTCGATATTCATTATTCTTATAAAACATCTTGTTTTTAAATTAAAAAAAATGAAACCCCGTGTATCAATTCCGAAGGTGTGTTAAGTATTAAACAGACAATTTGTCACGGTGACCTTGTCAGCGCCATAGGCGCTGGTGACCTTGTCACTCATTGATTTCTGTTATATATGAAAATCGAATTCTGTGATCCGTCTTTTTTGAAATCGCTGAATTCTGTATTCCTTCTGCTACTCTTCGTATTGAGGCCTTACAAATGTCAAAGTATTTTCCTGCCGCATACATGGAGTGAAATGTTTTTTCCTCGTGCGTTGATGTATTAAACGATTTGACACCTTTTGCTTTCTTTGGGTATTTACCGGTTTGGCCTTTTTTAATATTTTCGCTCTGAGAGATGGCTTGCAAGTTTATAAGAGAATTATCAGTCTTATTATTATTAATATGATCAATCACAAGTCCATTTTCGATTAATCCGTTGAATACCTCAAATACCGCCCTATGAACATAATACTTCTTCTTTCCGGCACCAAACATTAAATACCCCCGATTATTCACGGTACCAACCGGCTTCTTCAGTTTGCGGTTTCTAACAATACCGTCGCGAGATGCCTCGTAATTAACGAGCACGGGATGCGGCTGAAATTCTTGGTCCATTTGTATAATAATACTACTTGTCTAATTTATTATTTGGTTTAATTATAAATCTTTCAACGTAGTCTTGGGGGGTTTTGATGACGAAGTCTGCGGTGGGGTCAATGACGGCGTTTTTAATTCGCTTGTCATAATAGCGTTTTAGTTCCCTGTATCGCTTTCCGCCACAATTAATACACAACTGCGATTTTCCTCTTACACCAACGTGACAAACCAAGCACGGGAGGGGGCCAAGAGAACCATTACGAACGCTTTGTAAATGATATCCGCAGAATTCACCTCTACATGATTTATTGCACGGGGTTATCGACCCAATCATCAACCATTTGCAGTGATTCATTATACTATATTCTTTCATTTAAATACTTGTTTTAATTATATGGATGAGTTCGAGAGATTGGCAGCAATTAAGCCCTGGAAAAATATTAAATTCAATCTCGATAGAGTCCTCAAGGACACACCAAAAGCGTTAATAAACGATAGAACCCTGTTGAGTAAAATACGCGATTGTATCAATGAATTCAAGCGTGATGGTGCATCTCATAGTTGGTCAACATTTCGAATTGATGGCGTTGTTGATGCTACCATGAACGACAACCGCGCAGCAACGATAATATCACAACTTGACGGTAAAAGGTATTTCTTCAGAGTAAAATTCATTGTCCGGGTGGAATCAGGCGATTGGATCATGCGTGATAAATTTGAACCAGTTCTCAGCGACATGAAAACAGTCACTGTCAGCCGCGACTCCAAGCCGGGGTTGTTAACCGGAATTGACAGACCATACTATGAACGAGCGTATCCTGAAACAGCAGTTGTTTATGGAATATACCCGTTAAATAAGAAACCTGATATCGGAAAACTGAAACCGATGAAACAGTCAACTGGGATAAATTGTGTAGCAGAACGAATAATAGAGCATTTTACAAATGCATGTCGAGGAAACAAATTGACTGATTTACGACGCAGCAAAATCAACCAGTGGGAACTAACCGTAAAAGAGCGTGGAGCAACCATCAGCGACATAGCGAGATTAGAAACATCGCTGAGATTTCCAATAACCGTTACAACGATAACCGGTGAAGTATTATACGAATCGAAGTATAAATCGAAGGGAGCCCCAATCAAAATTATTGATCATAACGAACACGCATGGACGCCCGCGATCACAATATTTCCACGGGATAGAACAGTAAAGTATATCCCCGAAGAATTCCTGGGAGAACAATTCTCCAAGGACGGTTTTCTCGCGGAGAGGAAACTATTTGATGCTATTGCCTACTTGTGTAAAAACGACCCTGTATCAGTGTGGTTACTTCGCAGCGCTGAAAACGATGCGGATACCTTTGATCAGTTTGTAAGACCAAACGGCGAATTATATCGCACTGAAGCATTTCACAACAGGATGAAAAAAACCGCCATAGAATTTGAGGAGCATGATGAACAACTGCTAACAAATTGTTTTACGATTCCATCGGTTGTAGCTCATGTTGCAGCAAGGAAAAATGCGTGGAGACCAACGCGCAAGGAATTTCTGCCGGATGTACAATCCAGTTGTTTGGAATACTATCACGGTGGACTATGGAACACTGAATACAACCGCGACGCTATGATCTCGGTTGATATGGTTGCCTGTTATCCAGCGAGTTTTCTCGGGTATGGATCCGCCGCTGAGTATTTCAAACGATTTGGACACCCCAGACATGAAATGACTCGTGTTGCTATTAATGGACCACTGCCTGATTTTGATTTAACCGGATTCGCTCGCATAGTATCATTTGAATTTGCGGCAGGACTTCATCGCTGTTGCTATATTTGGATCGGTAGACACATGAATGAAAAGAAGTGGCTGCCAATAGCGCTGCTACGGTATATGATTGATTGTAAAATGCTAGTTTCGTTGATTGTCAGTGACGCGATTATATCATACCGAGCGCAGACTGAAGTCTGGTTACCAGAACCGGAGCGTCTAGATAGCATAATTGACGAATCCAGAAAACACATCGATGCCGACGAGGAATATATCATCGAATGGTCCAGGAGGATATTCAACCAACGAAACCGCGAGGCAAAAGATCTCGGTAGAAGAATAATCGGTAAGTTCACACAAGGTGGAAAAAACTGCGATTACAAACGATATTGCTCACGGCTGATTATAGATGACGCAGAATATGATTTCGTAATCAAGGACGCAGTGGCAAAAAATAGATACGTGAACTGCAAAACAGCTTTCTTGTCCAATGGAACAAAGTTGGGTACAGTTGTTACCTACAGCGATGGAGACAGCCCGGCATACCCGCATTTGAGGGCGTCTATGCTGGGTTATGCCGCTATTAATTTATTCTCGATGATAAATAGATTCCCCGATACCGCGGTTAGAGTAGCCGTTGATTCATTTTATATAGACGCGATGTATAAGGGAAACATAGCCGAGTTTACTAGTCCGGACGAGAGTTGGGGTACATGGAGAATTAAAAATGAAATACGACGCGATTATTCACCATCAGCAGATGTCACCGTTGAGAACGACTACTTACGCGGTGATAAATTATCAGAATGGTCTAATGCACCACCGTGTTCTGATCCAATTTGTAGACACAAGACGGTTTATTTAAGCGGCTGTGGCGGGTCAGGAAAGACGACTCGGGCAATTGAATTATTTCGAACGCGGGCAAGTATAATCGTGCTTACACCGACCCATAGACTAGCGCGAGAGATAAAACAACGAAATGTTGACGCCGTTACTTATCACAGCGTCTTTCGATACAGCGGCGGTGAGTGGACTCCTGATCGAATGGGTGAAAAATTTATTCCCGACATTATCATCTGGGATGAGATATGTACTGTTTCGTTAGATACTTTACAAATGTTTCTTGAGTGGTTGCTGCGCGCGAATACAGCGGTAATCATGTGTGGGGACCATGGCCAACCACCACCATTTGTCGGCGAGGGTCCACATGATTGGTTAAGGGGTTTTGTGGACTATTATGAAGAAACCGATACTGATTACCGAGCACTTGATGAACAACTGCGCGAGGTTAAGAAACTAATCAGATTACAGCCGGATAGAATTCAATGTGAAATAATCCGCGAGGTGATTCCGGAAACGCCGTTGAATGAATTCTGGGAAACATGGAGACCAAACGATTTGATTGTAGCGAGTAGAAAGATAGTCAGAGACACACTTCAGCGGAAGTTGTTTACGTTGCATAAGGAAAAGTTTCCAACGCGTCCAGTGCCGTTATGTTATAGACCCGCGGACACACGGCGGCAGAACATTGAAGTTGAGATTCCAGCCCCGACAGCGTCGGGGACAAAAAAACAAATTCTCGTGCTGAATGATATCGTGCTCGTTGATATCAGCGTCGTCGAGGACGCGCTACGTGCTGATAAATCCCCGTGGACGCTAGGATACGCAACAACAATACATTCCTCGCAGGGACTAACCATCACGGACACAATTGTTTGGATGGTTGATAATCGCATCGAATGGTCGAATCTAGTCTATCTTGCAGTGTCCAGAGTACGAAGGATAAATCAGCTTCGAAGAATTGTTATTGACGGAGCCGGTGACGGAGTCACTGACGAAGCCGGCGACAAAGTCACCATCGATGCAAGCGTCATTGATAGAAAACTCTCGGGTTACCGCCAACAGGATAAAAAAAAACAGCGGCGTTTTGATATTGATGCCGAATTAATAATCTCGCTACGACAACAACAGAATAATCACTGCGCGAGTTGCAATTGTATAATGAGTTGGCGTTATTCGGATAAAGACACTCGCCAATTTACCGTGGATAGGATCGATAACAGTCTCGGTCATGTCAAAAACAATGTGAAGTTGACCTGTCTTGAGTGCAATAGACGCAACGGCGCTAGTTAAGACCACGTGGGGGCAATTGAGTATCGTTAGGTATCACTTGTAGTTGCTCGCGTGTAAATCCGCGCTGAGGAGCAGTTGAATCCAGTCTATAGATCGGTGGTCTACCAGTTGATCGTGTTATCGTTGATATGTTATGTGTGGTAACACTCCAAATAGGATCGGTAGCCCTTTTTTTACCGCCTTCAAGCTCTCCTGGTTCATACAGATATCTCACGGTGACATCGCCAAGAATCGGCTTAGAAACGCTATTTATTTTTAATTTTCCGGGTATATACTCGTATTTAATCGCGTCGCTGGGCTTCATGTTGATTGCTCGGGTAATCTCGTTATTTAACGCTGCAATTACGCCTGGCAACCTTTTAACCCATTCACGAGATCGTTTTTCTTGGATAAATTCCTTCGCGTATTGATATCCAAATAACCGTTCAGCGAGAGTCCGATTGAATCGTTCAACAATTGCCTGATCACGATGTAGCGCAGTATGACCTCGTCGTATCGCGACGCTATGATGTTTTAGCGTTGATAAAACAGCGCCGCGAAATTCACTACCAGGATCAACTTGTAATAGATTTGGCCAGCGCAGAGGGCCTCTTCGATAAATTCTTTCAAACGCAGCGGCAACTTCAGTTGCCGACTTTGTTTTTAACGGCTCCGCTTGTTTGTATCGACTCGCAACATCAACTACGGTTAGCGCGTATTTGTAACCGTTGTCATGCGGCAGAAATAGTATATCAGCCTGATGAACTTCATTAGGTACGCTGACATCAAAGCGCGAGAAGTTGATTTGTTTAGGCGGTGGTAGATAGATTTGCCATATAGCCTGTTTGGATAACCAATTAGCCGCAGTGGTCTTTGTTACCTTTGCAGCGTTTGCAAGCTTACCAATTGCGGCCTTCCCCTTCCAGTATCCTCTCGGAGAATAATAGATGGATTCCATGTTGTTATTATAAACGCTATCGTTTTCAATTACCAGCGCCAGAAGCTCCGCTTCCAATCATTAATTTACCTTTCATAGCCGATTTTACCAACCATGAGGCCAATTTTTCTTTGACGGATTTATCAGGAATAGCATTTAGCGCGTGAATTAATTTTACATCCGCGATATGACGCTGTTGCAGATCGCTACTTTTGTAAGCAACATCATGAGCATGACACGCCTTATCGATAGCGTTTATTGGATACTCACCGGGTTTGGGCTGATTTTGATCATCGAGTCTAATATCTAATCGTGTTCCGGGGCCACAGTAGTTATATCCTGGGAGGTGTTTTTCTCCTGGATACTTTGCCCACGGTGTTCCGGGGAGTTTTGCCAATTTGGCTGCGATGTCACCTCCTCGCTTTTTTTTAAAACATCTCCGGGTCTAATAGAAATAAATCTAAATTTCTTTGTACCGCATTGTACACACTTGCCAGTAAGCGCCGATCTATTATTTCTTGTTGTAACGGTTGTCATATCATTTGTGCCAGTACGCACTCTACACTTTACACAATATAGATCCATAATTTATGTATAGAGATATGAATATAATTGATTTTTCGGCGACTAAAACAAGAGAACCAGTTAAGCATGTTGCAGCGTTACCAAACTCGATCCGGATGATTATCATCGGACCATCTGGATCCGGCAAGACGCAATTGTTACTCAATTTAATAATGAGATGGATGAAGTGGGATAAGTTGTATTTGGTTGCTCCTAGCGTAGATGATCAACGATGCTACGAGGTGTTGAAAGATTTCAACGAGAATGCATCAGCGATCGCTAAAAAAAATGTTATTGAGTTTATTACAGATATCAATGATGCACCAGGTATTGATGATATTGATGGCGACGTTAACAATCTAGTCGTGTACGATGATGTTATGTTAGACAATCAAAAGAACCCAGCTAGGATATTTTCCAGAGGCAGGCATAAAAACACTGACGTGATATATGTCACTCAACGATACACTCAGATTCCAAAAGTAATCAGAGATAACTGCAATATTCTTGCTGTATTCAACGGCGTTGATACACACACGCTACGAAATATTTGGCAGACATGGTGCGGCGGTGACATGGACTTTAATGTTTTTCGAAACTTTTTTAGTCATGCTCAGTCGACCCCACATGGATTCATAACGATAAATTTACATGATCCTCGGACACGATATCGTATCGGACTTGACCAAATATTCGGTTAGTTGTAAATAATTTTCATTGTAAATAACCTCTTAGCAGCAGAGGGGGCAATGACATCGACGCGGTCGTCGACGTGCTTACCGGACGCTGACGACGCTGGGAATCGGCGCGCAGAAGGTGTTAATTAAACCAAATGACGACGCGACGATCCCCCAACGACGTCGTCGTTTTTTTTTTACCAGGCGCTGACGACACTAGATCGTTGAGTGCAGAAAGTAATAATTAAGCAAAATAACGATTGGACAAAATGTCCGATTCGCCCCCTCTGCTGCTAAAATTGTGATCAGAAGCACATATATTTAAATGAATGCAACTGAAAGATTCACGACTTTAAAAATAAAAATGTGCACATTACATAACAGTGCATAAGCAGTGTTTCTTACTGTGAAAACCATGGCAAGGTTAAATACTACGTGGACGAGTTTGTTCATGCACTGAAATGTATACAAAGTTCACTTGTCGTTAATACAACACCTGAAATGAAGGATCATATATGAAATTTAACAAGAGCCATGAGTAGACAGCATACATGTAGCTCAACTATTCAAAATGACTTAATATGGTAAACAGCACAAAATGGTAAGATGAGAAGTAAAAGTAGCTTAAAATTTCTTGTTTCTCAATTTGCACCCATACACATATAAGGTTCAATTGCTGTAGTGGAAAATATTTGACAAGAAATTCAAACAAAGAGCATTTTCACAGATGTTTGTGTATAATGATCCATCATACTCACCTACAGTACGAGTCCAAGTGCAAACTGCACAGGCGCAGATCAGCTGTTGCATAATGCGCCAACAAATCTGGGTCTGTGCAGTTTGTTAGGCATAATCACAAGCACAAAACAGACCTTGATCTGCAGGTGCATTACGCTCTGACAGATCAAGATCTTTGCTGTTTTCAATTCGACTCATCTTATAAGCGAGTACATACATTATATACTCTCACTTATAAGTCCAACTGCAAACAACATCAACCTTAATCAGCTGTCACATACTCTGCCAGCAGATCAGCATGGTGTTTTCTCTACTGATTATTGCAATCAAACTGCATAGAGCCAGATCTGCATGCACATTATGCTATGATAGATCTGGATGAATATAACAGTATATAATAGCTTGATCAGACTTTGAAAATGAGTATTTATGGTAACTTAAAATGGGGTGGGGTTGCATTCTCAAGATTATTGAATGTCTGAAATTTAACAGCACTAGGCTAAATTTTGCCAAAATTGATAATCAAAATAAAAAAGACTAAAATAATTCAAAATAAATGTAGGTCAATGTGTCCTAATTATTGCTTGATGGCCTATAAGTTTTCCACATACTTCAATGTATAGTTTAATAGCCATAGGATAAAGAATCATACTAACATAGTGTTAAGCTGGATAATGTTCTAGCTTTTGACCATCATACTTTTTAGGCTATATTCCCTTTAAATATTACTGTCATTCATAAAGAACACACCTGCACAGAATAAGCTGAAAATCAAAAGACTACATGACCAACGGTTACCATGGTATTGTCAATAATCATTCAAGCATGAAAACTACAGTAAAGAAGAACATCTGATATGTTACAAGTAGAATACTTCTCCAAATACATGTTACTGTACCTTACCTATAATAAAGTTTCATGGCTATAGGATTAAGGGTGTCAAAGACATGTATTGTTGCTGAGTAGAAACTTTCCACAAAGCTCCAATGACCTAGTTTCTGAACTCTACATAACACCTACCCCACCTTCACCACCACTACTAAACTAAGCCAAAACATATTCACTGTACTGTTTACTCTTAAGTAACAGCCCTGAAAAGAATACACATCGTAGCATGATGATTTGATGAAGCAAAGATATAAATAATAACTTTACCATAAAACTTCAACTTCAAATGAAACTAGTGCATTTTAAGACCCCAAAACCCCACCTAGAATCAAAATGTGATATATTCTTGAATGAAACAGTGATATACTGATACCAAACACACCGAATGATGGACATAAACAAAAATTTACCCCAAAACAAGACCTAGGGTGCAATGTAGATGCCGCAGTGTCTACATATGCACAGGCTCTCTTTATTCTTAAAGTGGTCAAGCAAAAAATAGGATATGCTGAGTCATGTCCATGTTAATACCATGTCAGTGCAAGATTCCTTCAAAGAGACTGATGAATTTTCAGGAACCTATGATAAAATCCTTTCTTCTTCTCATCTGTTCAGTACTGAAACGATATCTACTATGCTTCAGGAATTCCAACATACCAAATTTGATAATTAAACAAATTTCTTATGCATGAGTCAACACTGTTTACAAGATACCTGTGTATGCAGTATAAAATGCTTCATCATGGTTTCTGACTTTCATGGTGATATAATGGATCACTGCACATGCCTCAGGCACTGTCAAGATATAATCACATGCTAAGTGGTTACCGAGTGTGAAAAATATTTGCTAAAATACATAAATAATGAAGCTACACTGTACCAAACTGGTATCATTCAAGATATTCTTCTGATCATGGGATTCAAATTCATTTTTTAACAATTGCATTTAAAAATCATTGGATAGCATGAAAATCACGCATCTCATTTTAAGGTCTACCATTATTTCTTCATTAAATTCCTCCAATGTTCATAAAATGTCCCTCTTATTTTTGAAAAGTGGGCAGTTCTAATGCTGACTCAGCATAATGAATGTCAGATCAGCACCGTTATCATTCAGAACCAAGAGGTGTATTGGTGAAAATCCAATGATACCAATGCCATCCTATTAACACATTAACCCCTGGAGGTTTTTGTCATTTTCATCTGAAATTTGACAGGAAACACATTTTGAAAGATATTTCTGAATACATCTGAAAACACCCACTTCCAGGTGATCTTCCAATAAAATACTGCCTAGTTGGGTTAGAAACATCATTTTTCTTTGGCTATTTGGCTCGCACATGTGCAGAAGGGTAAATGTTGGGAGTTCTTTAAAAAAATTTTTGCTTAACGGACCCATTATTTTAGTATTGAGACCACACTTTATTCCAAATGCCCATCAAATCCCACTTTTTGCAAAGGTTCATCTGTCTGTTTGCAGTTCATACCAGTTTGCCTTAGATCGGAGACCAAAAAGTCTAAAATCCAGACACAACATTGGATTCCAACCACAGGTGAATTTTGGGTAGAAAAAAATCGGGTCCAAAAAATGAGGTTTTTCCCTCTGTATTTTGTAGTACAACTAGAAATTCCAGATTATTTGGTATCATTGTAGAGCTACATCTGTCTACCTTTCTATAGTACCACCCACTTTAGTGTATCATACATGACCTTGATGCTACAGAGCTCGGCAGTAGGCTACTACCTCCTGCCACTTAAACTCGTCACCAGGGGTTAATGTGTTCATGGAGGTAATTTGTGGAGTTCATTATTCATGGAGCAAGCTGATATCTAAGATTTTTTTTACTCATGCTGAATAAAGAAAAATACTTGAACAGTATTTTGTATGAGAAAGAAAAGCAAATTGTGAGACTGACAAGGTCAGTACTGATGTTCTTGTACAAATGTTTCTCTAATTACGTGTGACTGTGTACATTTGGTATATTAAAACAGAAAAAGGACAATTTTATATTTTATTGTACCTTTTATATTGAATATATCCTATTTTTAACTACTCAAATAATTTTAATTGCAAAGTTGTACCCAAGAACTAAGAAGGTTGCATGTGAATATTAATCAAATATCAAAGATGAACATAACAATTGGTGTCTTTGTGTACTATGAAGTCATCCGCAAAAGAATGTCAGTTAATTATTTCCTTCCATTTTTTACTCTTTACAGACTGGGCTACCATCCTTTAAGTTTGGGACACTGTTTTTGAAGATTGGAACCAACCTCTGTGGCAAAGGAATTTGAAAATTTGAATGTATCACGTATCATCACTTCATATCCATCTTTGAAAATATTTTTCTCTCATGGAAATTCACTTTTCCACTTTCTTAAATTTTCTAATAACATTTGATTTACTTTTCTTCTCATTAGAGTTGACACAAACTTTCTTGTTCTGTGGAGACTGATGGTTAGAAAATTCTCTACTGGCAGGGAGTTTCTTCTACTGATATAGAAAATACAATTATGCACCATTGTGATTGAAAAGTTCAGATGTATTCACTGTGCATAATGTCCATTCAATTTTTACTGGCTTTGCAAGCCATTTTTTTCCACAGTTTTGTCTAATTAAGTGTAACTTGAAGTACAATCAAACAAATGCCAATAGTTCAACAGAAGTTAATCAATAGTCTTAACTGATTCAGAATTTTTAAACATTTCGACAAATAAAGGAAATTAATGGCCAATACAACACAATTCAAGTGTGTCCATTTGATTTTGACAACTGGCTTCATGAGCTGCTCTGGGTTTTCCCCTTTTGGCTAATTGACAATCAAACAAATGATGATACTAGATCATACTTCATTCAAGTTATAATTGTTCCCCCTCCTCCACTATCATAATCATTGAAGATAATCTTGCACCAATCTAATATTTAGTCAATTAGGCATACCTAAGCACACCAGTGCCCTGTTGGTTCCAAACAGGTTCATACAGCCTTTACATAGGTGTGATATGTTGCAAAGAGTTACCTTAATTCATCAAATGTCAATCACCATCACATACAGTAAATTTGTTAAAGATAATTTTCACTCATTAGGAAATTAGGCCAGATACTAAAATCAGGGTAATTCAGAATGCTGCTGAACCCCAAACCTAAGTGCATCATAAAAGCGGCCAGGCTGGAATTTCCATGCATCACAAATGGGTCATATCTAAATAACAAGCATAAAAATCCAGAGGGTACAAATCTTTTGAGAACCCTTATATCATATTCGTATATCAACTACCTGTAGTTGACCATATCATCATTCAAGCTGAAGCTAAACTCAGCAAAACATCAAGTCTTAATTCAATTAGAAATAGTCATGTAAACTTGTGTCATTTCAACTCATTCTTGTCTTTATTGTCTTGTCTCTGCTTGTGTTGCCAGAAGAGACACCATGCTGGCCATATTGTAAATCTGTTTTTTTATATGTCAGAATGGCATAATTTTCATTTAAGCCAAACCAGATAGTCTAAGTCTTTCAGTACTGCATGAACATCTACACTAGAGCAGTATCAATTAAAAGACAGTCAACCATATTGGATATCAGATCATCACCATATCGGGTCCCTTGGTGGCCATGTGGTCTAAGGCACTCACTTTTACAGATCACTCACACATCTCATCTCTGTCCACGTGAGGTTGAGATCAGCTTGACCAATGTGCGTATGTGAATAAGCTTGCCAGCATATGCTAAAATAACAGTGTTAAACCACACAAACCAACGCAAACCATTTTCCATTAAGATCAACTAGGCATCATAAGAAATCTTCTTGTGTGAACTCCATGTCAAAATGACCAAGCTTTCAGGAGCAGTAGCACTATCTAGATCTAAGCAATGGCTACCATTCTGGCCATACTGCACGTCAGATTGGCACCAGTTTCGTTTAGGACCAACTAGATATCATTTTAACATAAAACCCCCAATCAATATGACCATCTGTTTAGTAGTAGTAGTACTGATAAGATTTTCAAGATGCTGCCATGTTGGCCATACTGAACGTGAAAAGGGCGGTTTTCATTTTGGAACAAATTAAACTTGGGTTGATTGTGTGAACATTGTTTAAAGTTTGTAAGCCACTGCATGGCTTCTTTGTCATTGTAATCCAATAAAAGCATCATATCTACATATTCAGACAGTATTCACAGTTGCATTATCTATTCTGTTTTCACCATGTACATGTAAGTAGTTCACAACATTAAATACCACAATGATCCCCCATGATGTACTAAAACTGTCAAATACATTATCCCAGAAATGTCCTGTAAACTGAATACATGTACTGTCATAATATCAGGAAGACATCAAATGATACAATCAAAGGAGAACATACACATTACAACTGTTGTACATTATGTTGATGCATACTCCATTAGCTTTTAGAGTATTGATAACACAAACAGCAATTAGAAAGGTTAACATTTACCTGATAGCTCAGACACAGGAAAATTATGATGAGATTAACGATAAAGTTAACTGTAATGATATAAACTCATATGAACACAAAATACTGACAACTACTACAAAGCTTGTGGCAACAGATACGTAATCCAATAAATCAGCTGCCCCACAACCTGTATTCATATTGAGGCTGGTTGCAGATATGGGGGTTGATTTATCAGACTACAAAGCACAATCAAAATAAGAATGTCTGATTATCTTTTATTTGCTGATCTCATACAGATTAAATAGGTAAGTAAACATGTGCAACACTTTCCATTAGCTGGACCTGTCATGCTTTGCAAGCACACTGACTTTGCCCTGTTCACCTCTCACTTCCACCTATTCGAACAATTTGTGAATAACTTTTATTACTGCAATCTTGGTGACAGTTGCAGTAGTTTACCTGGCAACCAGAATGAACAGCTTGGCTACAGTTTTTCAAAAGGTAACTGCCCACGGACAAGTGTGGATTTTTAAAACTTTATAATCTTGAGTCCCCTACTGTATGGTATGTGAAGCAGCATCCTGTGTGCAATATGGGCTAGAGATAGCATATGATATTGTGAATCTGCTGACCGACCTGGGAAGAAGCTAGTCTGTTGTGCTGCTCTGCTATAGCTTCCACCATGTAAAACTGAGACCTTTGGGAGTAAAAATCTCAATGGTAAAATCTAAAGAAGGCTGTGTTCAACCTCTAACCTATAGCTAGAATTGTGTCAACTATGGAACAGTTAGGCACAAATACCATGATGTTGGCTACTGTCCCAACTGTGTGAGCAATATGTGCATAAAGGTCTTATTAGTTCTTTATACACAGTACAAAAATACCCCACAAATACAATCTCATCTGAGATATCATCCTTTCCTTCTACCAGTGGTAAAACTGAGTTCACCCTTTTCCCACCGATTTGGTTCACTTCAGGTACCACTTCAAAGCTCTTACAGTAAGTGTATATGACTTGAGGCGGAAGGTCCAACAATTAAACAGATTTCACAAGAAAGGACCAATTCCCCATGAGAAGGAGCAAGCTCTTGGCAATGAAAACATGAACACAGAAAACCAGGCAAACCATGTGAAACTCACTGATTTGGCCTGCTGTAGCTAGAAGGACTAGGAAATAGGTTTTGTATGGGAAGTCAGACAAGGAAGGTGAACGGATGAAAAGGTATAATTCATCCAAGTCATAAGCTAATGCCTTCAGTCAAGGCAAATAAGATGTCAAAATGTGTAACTGATTTTGGAACAGCAGCCTTTAATGCTGATGGGTGTTAACTTCTCTTCAAAGAGCTAAAGGTTGGCCATTTTTGTACTGAGGCTTTAGGTGGCGCTATACAGTTTCGCATTTTGCATAGGGTTAGGATTTTAAAGAAAAAGAATGTCCCCGGCTTTCCTCACTGGTTATACTGGCTATTTAAAAAAGACCTTGTATATCTTAGGTCTAATGCAAAGAACCTTTAATTCCCTTTATTTTGGTGTATGATTGATGGGTGTACTATGGGTTATAGAGTATACAGCTTGGCCTTACTTCAAATGTGCACCTTTCAAAAAAGTGCTAGCTCTACTTGGTCATTTTCACTTCCTGAACTTCAGAGGTAAATTGTATAAAAAAGAGCCGATAACCTTTTTTTACATTTTACATATTTGGTAATTCATTCATTGCACTTTCAGCAGCTGGTATTGTCTAGTCTGGCAAAATCCATTTTCCCTATTTTAATAGCTGCTATGTATAGTGTACTTTAGACTAATTCAGACTGATTTTTTAACACAAGGGAGCAGTCATTTTAGTTAGCAGTGTGCTTAAATCATGTAAAATTTCCAAAAGTACAATATCCAAAAGAAATATCATCCACATTACATTAATGTAGCATAGAGGTATGCAAACATTCTCTCCACTGTGCATGTTTTAAATGCGAACTACTTCACCTTACATACGTCACCCTCTCAAAAGTACATATTATCTGGTGAGCGCCACCTTAAGCATTTGCTCACACCACTGGGAGAACACTCCCCATTTTATTGATAATTTGCGGGCCCTTGGTGGCAGAGTGGTCTAAGTCCTCACCTCTATTGATGATTGCCATCTCACCATCTCACCTGTTTCCACATGGTTTTTAGTGACAGGTTCAGCCAAAGTGAGAGAGCTTGCCAGACGCTTCCCATGTGTTGGTGCTTCGTACCAGGGTTTTCCTGGGTTCTTGGTCCACCAGTTATAACTGGCCACCATTTGTAGTCTATCGTGTACTGAAAAATGGTGTTAAATCCACAACATTGGTAATACACATAAACAGGGTTCATTTTATGCTCCACTCTTACACCACAGACCTTTATTTTTCATCTCTTGACAAAAACATTCCCTCCATGGCACCCAAGTACATAAAAAAAGCACACACACTCATGATAAAAGACTCTTGCAATTTAGTTTAGACCAACTGTATTAGGCACAGCTTAGGCTTATTGAATACAGTGCACTCATTACCAAAGAAACACAAGATGATCAATTTCATGAGCTCACAAAAATGTCTTATCAATTTTGATTTGCAAGCAACAATGAAGAGCACATAACTGATGATCATTTAGAGAAAATGTAAAGAGATCATGACATCTTCAGAAGAAAAAAACAGTCGCATTCCAAAGTAGCATAATATGTAGACTCAAATGCCCCCAAAAATACAAATATTAGAGAATGGTTTCTAATACAGAATTCAAATCCAGTTAAGAGAGGCTCACTACAGGACAAGCTGATAATTATCACAAGTGCTTTAAGTTGGTTCTTTGAATCATTGATTTCTGCAATAAATATTAAGTTTTTTTTATAGTAATTATGTACTTTCAATCATTGTTGAGTCACACTAATGAACTGCTACTACAATCTCCTTGTCCACTAAAATAAGTGAGTCATGAAGGCTGAACAGGAAAGGGTTCCTTTAACAAAAAAGGAAAGTGTAGAAACAAGTACTGCAGTTTGACTCTACAACAACCACGTGAAAACATATAAAGCTAAAAAGTTAATCTTTAATTGGAGAAATTAATAAATCCATGACACAAGTGCATGTGAAAATAATATGTCTGAGTTTCTTGAATCAAAAAGAAAAAGATATTTGTCATCCACCTTTTTTTAACAGACTCCACTGTTTAACTGACAAGGTAATTGGGCCCCACTTTCTCCATCACTAGAATGAACAATGCATACTGAATACTATAATATTTAGCTATTATGTAGTATATACTTCTGTTTGTATGCCATAAAAACAACGAAACCAAGCCTAAGCATGACCTGAACAGCAACAACAATCATTTACATATAACAACATAACAGTGCATTAGATCTCTAAATATGCAGTTTATTTGTACATTTCATGCACATGACTACAAATGTATGAACATTTCTTAATGCATTCAAATTATGTAAAACAATTTAATTTTATGCATCCAGTCCAAAGTTGTCAGTATATCGCTACTGCGGTAAGTACAATCCATGTATGATGGCATAATGAATCAATATAAATTCTGATAACAGTTCAAGTTTCCGATGTTCTGTGCATTTTTAAAATTATAGCACTTTATCCTTGTGAGGATTACACACTCAAAATGAGCCATAAAATCAAACATACCCTGTCATATTCACTAATCATAGATGTAGGAAAATACAAACTTTGAGGTGGAATAAAAACTAATAGAGACAATATCATTTTCTTATTTCAGACAAAGCTTAGAGATTCTGAAAGCATAAATGGTAAACATAACCAATCGTATCTTGTGGTTTTGATGCATATAAAGTGGTGACCCTTCAGAGAATTATTTTCTGAAAATTCAGCAATTTTTGTTTAAAATAACATAAACAGAAGAATGAACACACAAGTAGCATTCACATACAATAGTTGAGCCAGAGTAACTCTGTTGGTACAGCATTGGACTTGTAATCCAAGAGTTGCAGGTTGGTTTGATATCCACCCTGGCCAGCCTGGGTCAGCTGTCTCAGTGTGTCCTAGGGATATGCACTTAGCTTCCATTTCCTCTGCATTATATAGCCAGTAAGGTGTTAAAAGTGCATTTAATACCAACAGCAAACAAATAAAAATAAAAAGTATTGCACAGGATTAAAATTTCTCTGACTCGCACACATGTATATAACAGTGAATTCTTACTAATACAGGACTAACCTTAGTAAAACCCTAAATCACTTGCAATCTTAAAATGCATAAACAAAAAAGCACTTTATAACAGAACAGAACTGAACTTATTGCCAACTCTGATCCAACAACAGACATTCAAGACTGATTGTATACATTAACAAATTATTAATGCTGAGAGACATAGGAATAGTAGAGTTTTTCTGACCCATATTTCTGACATACAAAATGAAATGCAATGGTAAATGATTAACTATCCCGAGTCTGCATGGAAACAATGATATTACAATGTAACAACAGTTCTATCAATTTGCTTAATCTAATGTATGTTAAAATCTGTTTTTATTTAAAAATAACTAAATTGTGGTATGAACACAAGATGCCTCTTTCTTGTAGGGTCAAGCGAGACTTGGATGTTAGGGAGAAGATAATCTTCTTTTGAACAGAATAGGGAGAAACGCGAGGTGAATGGAGAACTGGAGGTAAAGCAAGAAATGCATTATATATATATAATGCATTTGTGCATATCTGAAAGTAGAAAAAATAAATTGCTTGTTCTAGTGTTAGTTTATTAACGATATGTACCTATTTGTAAATACAATGTATCCATACACCAGTAACACCAAAACCAATTTTGTATTCTTTGATACAGGACAAACAATTAATGTTTAACTTCTTCAATGGTTTTCTTTGAGAGAGGGAGAGGGAGAGAGGAATCTGAATTTTTAATGTAGTCTTAACAATTTTTAAGTCATATCACTATGATGTCTGCAGAGAGGCAGTTTATAGTGATGTCTAGCATTGGGGGCATCATGTCACACACATGTAAGCACAATGTCTCATCCAGTCTTGATACATGTACCAAGCTGACCAGTCCTAATGGCAGCTGTGAGTACCATTTTTATAAGTCTTTGGTATAACTCAGCCCGGTGTTCTAAACTGAAACCTCCGCATCTGAGACCAAATAAAATGAACCAACAAGTTTAAAAATCAACCATAACTACGTAAATCAATCAAATACAACTGACAGTTACATTACCATGATACCAAATATTACATATATTTGTTTTTTCAGCAATGACTTTTGATCTTTATTCCCAGCAGCATATATACATTTTCAAAGTTTTCTGAAGATATATTTTCCTTATCTGCAAAAATAACAGTAAGCATAAAAGCTATTAATAAATACCTTAAAATTTATTAAAATGTACATGCACAAGGACAATTTTTAAAGTAACCAAAGTAGCATTTTCCACTCATTACATTCTATACATATGGCTATACCACACCCACCCACTAGATGAAGCCTGTTTGCACTGACAAAAGAACTTAATTGTGTATTGTACTGGAAAATAGTACAGGAATTAGGTGAATGAACTCAATGCTGTATGCTTTTCATGCACACTTCACCTGTAGGTTGATCAAGATAGTTATATATGAACTATATACTGCTGGCTGTTACTCAAAGCCATGACTAAGACTGAAACTATATGGCTTCTGGAGCTACACTAATATACTAGGTCCACAAGCAAATTTTAAGAACAATGAATTAAAAATGCTGAACTCATAAATAAGTTTAACCTGTTTATTACCGACATATTATCTCTACACTGATATGATAGAAAATAATGTTCTATTTTATATATTATTTCCTGTTACAGTACATAGGAAATGACAGTACAAGACAGGCCATGTAGGTCAAAGATACAAGATTTTTTAAAAAATCTTTAGCTGGAAAGGTGGCATCACTTCTGTCCAACTTTTATTCCTCCATGTCATTTCTTTTAATAGCTACTAGAAAATAGTGAACTTAGTAATACATACTTATTGCTTACACCTTTTTTTGTCCTCATGAAAGTTTACAACTTCATATATATATATATATATATATATATATATATATATATATATATATATATATATATAATAGGAAATGATCAGTTATGTTTGTGGAGTCAAAATTTGTAGGAAAGTGTGTGTGTATGTGTGTACACATGCGTGTGATTTCAATTCTCAACATAGCTTTAACAATTTTTCAACCATATCACTATGATGTCTGCAGTGTGGCAATTTATGGTGATGTCTACCACTGGGGCATTATGCCGCAGACATTTAGCATCATGTCCCACCCAGTCACATTATCCAAACACCAGGCTGACAATTACTAACACTAACCTCTTAATGCTGAGCACCAAGTGAAGCAGCTGCTAGCACTATTTTCATATGTCTTTGGTATGACTCAGCCGGGGTTCAATCCCACGACCTCCTGCATCCGAGGTGGATGCTCTAACCACTAGGCCACCGGATCGGTCTAAAGTAAGAAACAAAATTATCTTTCTCAGTCTGTATCCTGCTCAAAGTTTAAACTTTCATGTATCTATAAATTTTCTCCAAACATTGATAAACACCAATCAGTAATGTCTGGAAGCTTCTCTCTGGATCTAGTAATGTCAGGCAATCAAATTAATTAATGAAAAATGATGATGATATTACAGTTGCCATTATAAAATTTCTCTGTTTTTGAATGTGTAAAAAATGTCAACATGCACCGGCTTTCCATCCTCGAGTGTTGTATCATCTGGTTTCAATATTGCTGGAGGAAACTTTTTACACTGGCAGAATTTGTAATCTGTTAGACAATGTGATGATAACGGAACCTAAAGCAGCCTTCTGAGTTTGAGTCAACCAAACTTTCTTTGTAAGCAGACTGAGTTAATATATGCAAACCTTTTCACCAAAATACTGTTAAATCTGACAGCTAAATATTCATATTTGAAGATAATTTGTTCCTTATGATTTGCATAAACTCGCATGTTAAAATTTTTGTTTTGGTAATACTAGCACCATAGTGGCTACTAAAAGTGAATTCTAAACATGGTTTCTGGAATCAATGGAACAACATTTTGTGTGTCTGATCCATCTACTTCTTAAACTCTAATCTGTGGAATAGGGGTCTGACATGTTGTTTTAATACTTAATATAGACAGACCTAAACAGTGATCAACTTAAGCACAAATAAGATTACTGACATCTATTTAAATACTTTTTATCTTTTCCCCCTCAAAAATATCTGTGAGACAACAACTGGTGTGGTATAGTATTTGTCATATGTGGTAAAACTATCCCTGGATAACTTTCGTGTATATATTGAAAGCACCTGGGTGTAGTTATTATATTATGGTATTTCTACCTACCCTGTGGAATTTCTACAATTACAAAATGTTATATTGTTGTTGTTGTTGTTGTGGGGTTTAACGCCATTTTTCAGCACGATAGGCTATACATGGCGGCCAGTATTAATGGTGGAGGAAGAACCCGGAAAACCCCGGAAAGAACCACCGACCCACGAGAAGCTACTGGCAAGCTTTCTCACATGCCCACATTGGCTGAATCTTAGACTCGAACCGCCGCAGACAGAGGTGAGATGGCAGTGATCCGTAATGAAGAGCGCTTTAGACCACTCGGCCACACAAAATGTTATAAATAGATTATAACAGATTATGTACAATTATTTACAATGAAAGTTATAAATGTATAATTTTTAATATAACATGATAACATAATTTTGCAATCTGTTCTCAAGATCATTTATTCAGGAAAATAATTTTTGAATAAAAAAACAGAAATTACTGAGAAGTTATAATATTTGATCTTTAATTATTAAGAGATAAATTATAAGCATTCAGCAAGTGAATGGTTTCCTATGATTTTCGTTGTTATGACACAGTCCTCCAAAGGTACTGGAATGGTTGCCTGACCAATCTGAGAAGCATATATACCTCTGATGACAAATTACATTCCAGTTCATTAATTTCTCTGCTTGTAACAAGTATATGGAAAAAGTCTGCTATTTAAAATAGCTGGAATATATCAATATTTATTGACGTATCATCAGGTAAGAGGTGCAGTACCAAACGATTCAAGTTTTCCCTGGATCACCCCCTGATAACAGGTGTGCACTTTGTAGTCATAACAGAAGTACCTAGGATTTACTATTCAAGATTTAAGCTGGGAGTACCTTTAATAAAGTCATATTGTATGACCCTAGGGTACATTATTCAAGATTTAGGCTGGAGGTACTTTAACTATTGTCATAGTGTATGTCCCTAAGGTATTATTCAAGATTTAGGCTGGATGTAGTGTTAACTCATTAACCCCTGGAGGTTTAGGTTGTTTTCAAATGAAATGTGAGCAAGAAACACATTTTGCGGGCTATTTCTGAATACATCCTAACACATCGACTTCCAAGAGATTTTCCATTAGCCTAGTGCATAGTTTTGCTTAACGGACCCATCATTTTCGTATTGAGACCACTCTTTATTCCAAATGCCCAACTTAACCTACTTTTTGCAAAGACTCACCTGTCTGTGAGCAGTCCAGACCGGTCTACTTTAGATCTGAGGCCAAAAAGTCTAAAATCCAAACACAAAATCGGATTCTGACCATGGGTGAATTCTGGGTGAAAAAAAAGAACATGAGTCCAAAGAATTAGGTTTTTCCTTCTGTATTTTGTAGTGCAACTAAACGTCCAAATTATCTGGTATCATTGTAGAGCTACATCTGTCTACCTTTCTATAATACCACCCACTTTAGTGTATCATACATGACCTTGACTACAGAGCTCAGCAGTAGGCTACTACCTCCAGCCACTTAATGCAAGGGGGCGGGGGGGGCGCCAGGGGTTAATGAGTTAATGCAGTCATATTACATGTCCCTAGGGTATATTATTTAAGGCTGGAGGTACTTCTACTGTAGTCACATTGTATGTCCCTGTAGTATATTAATCATGATTTAGGCTGGAGGTACTTGAACTTTTGTCATAATACATGTACCTAATGTGTATTATTCAAGATTTAGATGGGAGGTACTTTTACTACAGTCATAATAAGTGACTTTGGGTATTTTACTGAAAATCTGCATTTTATGTATTTTGAAATAAAGTTATTAAACTTTTAATGCGTTTGTATCTTATCATCAACTGTAACAAAGATCCTGGGTATAACTCCTATGGCCACTGTAAACATACCCTACTACCAATACTAAAGCTGTACCGATGTCACTTTTTGCTGATTATGCCGATACTGCATATAGCCGATTATTAAAATTGCCAATACCGATTATGAGACCGATTATTTCATTATTATTTGTTTTATAACAATGACTGGCTCAGAAACATAAACCAATTAGTGTAATGCAAGCAGGTATTTTGCCGTGTGAGTTACAACAAGGCTGTTTATGCAGCAAGTAAATTTGAATTTCTATACAAAAACAAACAGAAACCAGATAAGAAGTACCTTGCTATTTATAGAAAACAATGATCACACAAACATAAAACTTGAAAACCTTTAAAACGAACACTGATAAAACTTATAGTTTGCCAATTCAAGATATAAATGAATGAAAATGTATTAAGCTAGTCTTTTAACTTACGTTCAATGATGCAGGTCGCCATTACTAGATTTCAATAAATGACTAAAAAATGTTAATAACGATAGCACAATACTAATTAAAATTAATAATACGCATGCTTTAAGACTAAAGCTAGATGTCACTGTACGCTGGCTGCAGCTAATACCGAAAGCCTAGTTAAGGTAGGCTGTATTTAAGCAACAGTAATATTCCTCCCTTCTCGCCAAGTAACGATCCACGTCAATCCGAAAAAATCTGGCCTGCGCCACTAAACAGATGCTCACTTGGAATGCTTGAAACTGGTGCAGACAAATAGCGTCTAGCTAATTTGGCCAAATAGGGGAACTGAATCCGGTGAGCATTCCACCAGCCGTATTTGTCTTCTTCTCATGGCAACAGAGGGCAGGCTAGATATAATTCAAGCACTGCATCAACGGCGTCATCCACGTGGGTTGTTTCATTGACGGTATGGACAGGTTTATTAAGGCCACAGAAAACAAATCCAAGAGACGCAACGTTGATGGTCCAGTTGCATTTGTTTCAGTTTCAGTTTTTCTTTTTTTGGTTGGGGTTTCCTCCTGCTTGTCAGCTGATGCAACTATGATGCATTCTGCTCTAAGCCATTCTTTGGATCTGGTCACAAGTAATTCTTCGCTGAATAGGTGATGTTTGAATCGTGGATCCAAGATGGTGACTAAGACAAGCTTCTTGTTGCTGGCAACGTCAACATATCATGGATACCTTGACTCGCTTCATGCTCTCGAGCCAGCAACATTCAGAGCATTTTCAGCATAGGAAGAATGACGGATACTGATGTTTGGCTATCACTTACTTCCTTGGTAATGTCTGCGAATGGGCCTAACATGTCCACAATATTGTTAATCAAGACCCACTGTTGGGCTGTTAGGCTAGGCAGGTCATATAGAGTAGTGTAAGCCCCCCAAGACTTGTTTTTGTTCATATAACAAAACCAACATACATGTATTGTATGTAGAATTCCAGTATGTCTGGACATCCCAGATCAGCAACGCCAAATTTTTCCCCACTACTCTTTGAGCTGCTGTTGTTCCAGGATGGAGTGCCAAAACTTGCTGACTATGGATCGCAAGATCCCCAAAACATCTTTGACAGTTCGTTGTGACAGAATGCCATCACTGACGAGCTGCAGAGTGTGTGCAAAACAGCTGATGCTGTCGATTTCAGCCAGACGCATTGCTTTAACCATGTTTGTACCTCTGTCACGCAGGAAGAGATGGATATGAGTTTTGGGAATGTTGTACTCCTCGCATAATTTGTCCAGTTTGCTCGCCAAATATTCTCTAGTGTGTGATTCATCAAGAGGCATTGCTGCTAAAATCACCTGTTTCCGCTAAAAGTCTTCCGTCAGCCAGTGTGCGGTAAGACTCAACAAGGCTACGCCAATGGACAGGTTTGACCATGCATCAGAGATCAAACTAAGGTAAAATTTGGCAGAAACTAAATCACGCACCTTGCTTTGTATCACCTTATGCATGTCAGGTCTCTAAGATGTGAAAAAGTACTTCCAACTCAGAATTTTAAAGTGCGATTCTGCCTTGGTCATCAGACGTTGAAAACCAATGTCTTCAACAACGGAAAATGGTTGCACATCTACTGCCATGAACTCTGCAATAGATTTGTGCAAACTAACAGCTCTCGGGTCGTCAAATGCAAATGGCTCTTTCTGGTCCAGTATGGCGTCAAAGAGGAGTTGCTGCATCTGCTGAGGTTAACAGCGCAGTATCCTTTTTATATTATTTGCCTGAAACAGGCCATGTTTGACGATGTACTGGACAAGACTTTGATGTCATATAGTTTATAGCATCCTTTCCACCTCTGAAAATGCATGCTTTGCAAAGTGTTCAATTTGCTTAGGACTCGTCGACTGCATTTACTTTGAAATAATCCAGACTAAACTTGAATGTTCAAGTTTGACATTATGCATAGGCCTGTTAGTATATTTAATAGTGTACAATCGCTAGTCAATATTAATAATCCAATGAATTCACACTCTTTAAAACAATGTTTTAAATCAAGTAAGTTACTACTAAGTTGTCCACGTGGCTGGATGGATGCACGCACCACGATGTGAGTCGCGCGCTAAAGCAGCTGAGGTATCCAGGGGAAACATCACTCGTGCTGGCATGCCAAAATAAATGCTGCATGATATTCAGCGTGTGACTGCTAATTCGTTGATTAGCAGCATTGCAGGACTGGCTGAAGAACAGATTAACTATAAGCCATATTTTCATAGGAGTTGGAAATTTCGCTAGCTATCTAATCTGCCTAGCTATCTGCTAATGTGTGTGCTGGAAGTTCAACAGCCACACGAGGCCTCATTGGCTGCTGTGATTGGAATGAGTGCATGAATGGTATTGATAATTTGTTATGTGCAGACAATCAGCGGTAGTTTACAGCAAGTGTGTTATAAAGTAATTACTTTTAAGAATATATTGTCTTTCAATTAACCCCAAATTCAAATGTTTATTCCTTAATTCCCACTATTTAATTATGATTTAAATTCAAGACATATCAAGATGAATGTTTTGACTGAAATTATATTTTGGAAATTTGTTTACATCGGCACCAATTATTTCTGCAGATACAGATTATACTGATTGTTCTAATAATCAGCCCGATTATGAGCATGGCTGATTAATTGAATACTGCCACCATGAACCAAGAAATAATAAAATACAGAAGAACTTTATATTTCATAGAAATGAAATTTTCTGAACTGATGATAATACAAATTTAATTACTAACATTCTGTAATTCTTATAATAAGATTTCCACACAGAAAATATAAGAAAAGAAAATAATAATTAGGTACAAATACCACAGGATAGGAACTTCTCCTATTATTAGCATTGCCACCCTCCGGTACTTTTACTATGGTGGTACAAATTCTATCTCACCAGTATCTTGACATACTTTAGTGAACACTAGATTAGTCCTTTAGTTGACATTAATACTGAGAGTAAACCTGTCTACAATTTTGTATTAAATACCGTACCGTAAATGTAAAGGAACCACAGATTCACACGAATATATATATATATATATATATATATATATATATATATGTATATATATACATACACACACACACACACACACAAAATTATTACTTCGTTTACTTTAATAATGTACAACTGCTGCTGTAAACCAGTCTACAATTTGTATTAAATAATACTGTACAGTAAATGTCTGGAAACTATTCATTCACCTGAGTATACAAGTATTTATCAAGTTGTAAGTAATCACCTGGTTGGCAGTTTCGTAATGTAGTAAATATGACAAACCTTTTCAACCTTACGGTATGCTTTTAAAGTCTATATATTGCAATTACCACCAGATGGTTCATGCAGAATTCTGAATGATAAATTCAAAGACTTTTCCAAACTTTCAAAGACCAGAAACTGATTTCCAAGACATATTTTGGCCAACATTTTGTATACATTGCACTAGTTTCATTTAATGAGAAAATGATGGATGCAAAATTGTTTATATTGTTTAATGATGAAATTCAAACTATAACTAAATAATACAAATTTGTAAACTATTTATAATGATCTAGAATGCTATTTCAGAAACATTTAACGTAACTGTCAGATATACACTGTACTAGAAAATATTTTGTTCTCCTAACTATCAACACTGCTTTCAATGTATATTGCATGTAAAATAATCCTTCACAGTTATAAGTTGCATAAACAACTGCATTACATTAGTAAATGACAATATGGCAATACTGCCATACACCCAGCTGAAGTTGATGCTACCATCCAACTGAGGCCATTCTGATCACAACACAAAGACTTTCTCATTCACATCCTTTACCTTAAACAATAAATATCAGCAGCACCAACATTAAATTCACACAGTCAGTACAAAACCTAGGTGTTACTCTGGACAGTACTCTCACATTGCACCAACATGTCATGAACATATGCAAGGCTGCATATCTTGAGCTAAGCGCATCAGCTCAATTCGCAAATATCTTACAGTTGATGCCACTAAAACACTTGTATGTTCATTAGTACTTTCAAGACTGGAATGTAACTCAATTCTGTCTGGTTGATCTCAATATCTGCTCCAGAAAATTCAAAAAGTTCAAAACACAGCTGCTCGGATCATACTTAGAGTACCACGATCAGAGTACACCTCCCCGCTGCTCTGTACTCTACACTGGCTATCCATTCGATCCAGAATCAAACACAAAATTTCTTCTCTGTGCTACGTTTCACTGTCGGACTCTAGTCCAACATACCTATCCGACCTCACCCATGTGTACACACCAGAAAGATACTTACGCTCCTCTTCTGACAATTGTATACTCATTATTCCCACTATAAAAACAAAGTCATATGGACAGCGTTCTTTTGCATACCAGGGCCCAGCAACGTGGGAATGAATTGCCCACTGAACTTAGACACAAAGACACAGTGATCACATTCAAGAGTGCTCTCAAAACTCACTTATTATGACTGCAACAACAAACTTAAAGACCTAATAATGTTTCCTACCTAAAATATTCTCATCATGTTTTTTTATTGTTTTCTAATTTCATGGTGTTTGTTTTTATAATCATATCATTATATGTTTTTTTATCTTATAGGTGTTGTCTAATGTTGTAAAGCACTTACAGCTTCTAAAGATTAGGCGCTATACAAAGTCTTCATTATTATTATTATTATGTATGACTTGGATTTTTAACATAGCTTTTTTTTAAAAATCAGTCATATCACTACCATGTTTGGAGTGTGGCAGTTTATAGTGATCTTTAGCACTGGGGCATCATGCTGCAGACATGTAGCATCATGTCCTAACCAGCCCCTTTATCCTGACACCAGACTGATCAGTCCAAACACTAACCTCTTAATGCTAAGCGCAGTCAAGGAAGCTGCTAATACTATTTTTATACGTCTTTGGTATGTTTCCACCAGGGTTCAAACCTGTAAACTCCTGCATCCAAAGCAGACACTCTAACCACTAAGGCCACAAAAGCAGAATTGCACATAGGATCCCAAATGCTGAGGTCACACCATACTCCCCAAACTATAAATCTGCAGGACACAAAATTTTAAGGGACAAAAAGGAAAATTGTTGCACATAGCACACTAGTAGCCAAGAAGAATATGATGATCTTATTTGCTTCAACAGTTCTGTGACTTTAACTTTGCTTGGGCACTTACACGATTACAACAAATGTTTTATCATGGACTCAAATATCTAATGAAAACATTAAGTCAATTATATATTTTCACAAATTAGCCTCTTTTGTCATTAATTCAACCTAAATTTAAATAAAATCTTCCTTGCCACAGGTGTGAATCTAACTTTGAAAATGTTACACGTGGCCAATTACCACAACTGTGAATGTTTTCATTGCTAAATACATTGTTTTAAAATGGATATTCATTGTCTTATTACAATTATTATCACCTTTAGTGATTTTGGCCACTGCAAGCACCAACATTCAGCGGACATAAAAGGATATCCATTAAAGCAAAAATCGTAGGTGCATTTTTATTTTTTTACTTGCATGGATGCACAGGTCAAAATTTGGGGGACACTTGGCAAAAAAATTGCAGGAAACACAAGAGCCTGTGCACAAGGTGCATACACTGGTATGATCAACAGTTGGAGTGAAATGAATTAGTTATGTTTCAATACAAACATCAATACTTAAGACTGAGAGTCAATTCAAAATAATATTTACTTTATAAAAGTTACTTTTAATCTTCAGTGGCCATGAATGATTATTAGTGGTTCTTTTTGTGTATTAATATGTATCATATCGTAGTAATAAAGTATCTATACATGGCATACACACTTTGTTTCATGTACTTATGTCTATAGCTTATCTACTGCCACTAACAATCAAAAGAACACATGCCAACCAATATTGCAAATGCTCTCTGGAATATACCTGACAGTAAAGATCTAGATGAATATCATGTATTTATGAATATCAATGGAACCATACATGCTCGCCCCTCGTTTAATGTTCATCTCTGCAGATAACTTATATATTTGCACAAAAAACTTCTTTCTTCTTTCCGTCAGCGACCTCTATCCATTTGATCCCAAAATCAATATGATTCATCCCTAGCCCAAGAGCAAACCATCCACAAAGGAATAACCACCCCATTTATAGCTTAACAATAAAAAAAATTTGATCAATAAGAGACTGTGAAACTTTGGCCCATTTGAGTAGCATCAAAGGCGATGTTGGGTCAAAATGCAAGAAAAGTGTATATTCCTAAGAAAAGAGTAAATCTCAGAACAGGAAATAAAGGATTGTATCAGATTGTTGCTTGTGGCTTGCAATGATGCCATCCTGTATGTCATCCACAAACATGTAATGGTAAAGGTATATGGTCAATATTTGAAATTTTTGTACATAAACCATATTTGCTCTTTCAATAAATGGATTAACCTTTGACCTTTGACAATAAAATTTATAAGTTTCTTCCATACCTAAAGTGCAAGACATCCATAATGTTTGGCCCAGGTCTGTGATGTAAACCTAATGTCAAAATGACCTTGATATGTGATGTATTACATCCAAAGTCAATAAGATTCTTCCTACACCAAGTGCATGCAACAAACCAAGTTTAGTCTATGTATGAGATGTTTGGTTGGGGGGGGGGAGGGGGAGGATAATGCAAATTCTCAGCACCTGATAGGGCATATGTTATGGCTTGTATGTTTGGCAGATGAGGAACCTGGAAAGGCCAAATGGGAAGCTACTGATGGGCTTTCTCATAGGCCCCAGTACAAGATGAACTAATGTTAACGTGCAGAAACCATTTGAATTTTGTTTCTGTCAGTGGCCTAGTCTTTTGGCTTGTTAACCCAGAGAATGATAGGATTCTCAATTATCCCAAGTACAAGATATCCACAAAATTTGGTTACTGCAGCAGACTGAGAATGAGTTGTTGTGAAAAATGCCATTTTTCTTCTTTCTATCTCAGTAACCTTGACCATTAATCTGGGCTCGCAGTAGCAATGTACCATCAGATTCTGATACTCCACATTTAAATTGTGAACCATTTCTGAATTGTAGAAATTGCACAAGTGGCTGATATCAGCTAGACCACTCATGACCTCAATAATATAGCACATATGCAAAATCAATATAACCTGGGCAGAGCTAATTGGTCACTGATGTCATGGTTAGATGGATATATCAGAAATGAGGTTAGGGTGCTTTAACACATTAACCCCTGGAGGTTTTTGTCATTTTCATCTGAAATTTGAGTAGGAAACACATTTTTAAAGCTATTTCTGAATACATCCAAAAAACACCAACTTTCAGGTGATCTTTTAATAAAATACTGCCTAGTGGTGTTAGAAACATTGTTTTTCATTGGCTATTTGGCTCGCGCATGAGCAGATGGGTAAACGTTGGAGTTTTTTGTTTGTTTTTGCTTAACAGACCCATTTGTTTCGTATCGAGACCACTCTTTATTCCAAATGCCCATCTTATCCTAATTTTTACAAAGGTTCATATGTCTGTTTGCAGTTCATGCCAGTTTGCATTAGATCTGAGACCAAAAAGACTAAATTTCCAAAAACAAAGTCAGATTCCGACCACAGGCGAATTTTGGGTAGAAGAAAATAAGATCCAAAAAATGAGGTTTTTCTCTCTGTAATTTCTAATACAAGATGAAATTCCGGATTATCTGGTATCATTGTAGAGCTACATCTGTCTATCTCTTTTTCGATAATACCACACACTTTAGTGTATCGTACATGATGCTACAGAGCTAGGCAGTAGGCTACTACCTCCTGCCACTTAAACTTGTCACCAGGGGTTAATGTGTTAAGATCATCTGTCCCATTTATGATAGAGGAAGAATAAATCATTTATGACTTGTTTGGATTAACATTTGATTAAATATCTACTGTGACTGCCCACCAACATACACTAGTAAGAAAAGGAAAAAAAAACAGTTGTAAAGGCCCCATACAGCACATACCATTTAATGGTTGAAATCCACCCTAATACCTTGAAAAATAAAAGATTCTTCTAATTATTATAAAACAACAAAATACTGGTATATCTGTTCACTTTATCTATATAATACAATGACCAGTGGGAACCAATCAAACGGGGATCAGAAATTGTGTAATGCATTGATGTGTGGCTGAGTAATCAGATTATGAAGGCTAACCTGTACACAACAAGCTGTTAACTGATTACCTTACTCTTGAAATCTGAACGGTTTATGTCAAATGAGTTTATGAGTTTGATATAAGGAATAAAGGAATCAGTTGACCTCTGGCAGAATTGAGATAAAAAGGCAAGTTCACCCAAAAAAATGATGTTGGTAGAAACAACTGTTAGGCATTTTGATTTTTTTTTGTATTGCTTACTTGCTGTTGCCTTGTGCAAGGTATTTTAAGATAAATATTTAAGTGTAGCTGATACATGTTTCAATTCCAAAACAGGATACTTCCCAATGCTAAAAATAACAACCACTGGCAAAAATAAATAAAACTTGAGATTACATCTCATGTCCATTTTGAAAACATTCTCCTCAGGATGAAATTAGATTGGAGGTTTATAAGATAGCAGTTAGCAACCCTAAAATCCTAGTCACTAGAAAAATGAAGTTTAAACTTTCCTGCAGGTGGAGTAGCGTTGTTTTTATCAATGCCACATTCTAATGATATAAAGAAGACATTCCCCATTCTTTGCAAAATAAGGTGATTAAAGTGGAAATCTGGACCATAAAACTATTGACAATCTGTTATGGATGAAGCTTAACCCTTTAACTACTATAGCTGTTGTGCAGTCTCACTACTGCTGAGTGCTATCATATCAGTTACTGAGACTACTAAGGCTGGTTGCTAGGCTGAGTACTACAGCATCACCAAGGCTGACTACAGAAACTGACAATAAAAACATGGTTACATTTATATTCATTTTTTCTTTAGTTTTTTTTGCTTGATTTCAGTGAAATAAAAAACAGCTTATCTTGTATAGTGTCTGTTATTCATATATTTCCACTTTATAAACCCTTACATCCCATCATACAAGAAATCCCAGTCATGTAAACTGTTTTGAATCCCACAAAATAAATCCAATGTTTACATATGTACATATATACAAACATGAATTAAATCCACACTCTAATTAAAAAGTTGAGAGTGGTACCTTTCAAAACAGTCATTATCCACACATAAACGACAATGTATATTCCAAGATATGCCCATATCTCCGTGATGCTGATTTCATACAATTTCAGGTCTTGCTTTTGGTCCCCCATTTTCTTGGCATAATCGTTTGTTTCTTTCACTAGCTTTTCCAACAGACATTTACAAAAAAACTTGGCAAAGAAATCTTTCTCATTGCTTAGTGATCCAAGCTCGATTGTTGAACCAACATGAGAATCGAAATCTTTGATCTCGAACACGGCAAGGTCATCACTCCATTGTGCAAATGGGACTATGTCCGCCTCGTCATCCGAATAAAAATCACATCTGGTGTTGAAATGGGACTAACATCAATATGTGATCCATTTTCTAACAATGATCCATTAAACTCTTCGATATCGCTTGCACTGAACCCTTTAAAGTCGCTCACATCTGAATCAGAATCCATCTTTGTTTATATGGTACAGAAAAGGCTTTACAGTGTGTCTAAATTTAGCCTCTCAGCTTTCAAACTTGTCTCAAAATGTTGAGTAAAGTCTTCTCATTGGTTATGATAAACAAAAATATGTAAACTTCTGTACTTCCACCAATCAACATTTAGTTAACATAGCGGTCACATCTGCATAGATGCGACACTATGGTTTCGAGTACTGCTGAACTTTACGCACATAAGCAACACTGGGGTAGTAAACTAGGCTTATCGGCACTGCATATATGCATCAGTCATAGCTAAAGGGTTAATTATCACAATATTTGTAGTGAGCCACGATATATATACCTCTTCTTTTATCATTCAACGGTCATAGTGGCTCATATAAATAACCACAATAGTTCACAATGGTGTATTTTCTTTTCTGTCTCAGAAATGACCTGCTAGTAACAATCATCAATACAATAAAACAGAAAGTAACAACACTGATAAGAACAAAGCTCATAAAATTGTAAAAACTTTCTAGCATCAATCTGCTTCGAGACCAAGGAAAAATCACAACTACAATAATTAGCTCATCACTAACGAAAAAGGAATGAGTCAAAAGATTTTTATGTATCTATTTTCCACCTTCGTCTTTAAAGGGACAATTTACACAAAGACGACATTTTACTTTTATTATTAATGCAAGGTACAGTGTGACCCCACTATAGCAGGCTACGTTATAACACGATGTAACACGGTTGTGGTGTGGCTCCCGAAATTTCATATACTTGTATTTTTTTTGAACTTGAAAATTTCTTTCTTAACAGCATGGAAGTAACGTAAAAGTTTCTTATCATTTTGGGAAGAGATTTTGTATGAATAATACAAGCTGATGCTGGCGTGGCTCCTGAAATTTTATATGTATTTTTTTCGTACAATAGTTTTTTCTTCTTAAAAGTATGACAATATACATGAAAAAAGTTTATTCAGGGATCATACAGGGCTTTGCCAATGTTTCAAATTGCGATTTGCTTGTTCCTTACTGGTGGCAAAATATACCATCTGGCAATGATTTTTTTTTATATTGGTGACGTTGTTGGCTGTTTAAACTTGTATATACAACCACTGGTTTGGAGTGGAGAAATTCATAGGCCCCATGAAAGGAAGCCGCAGGCTTTATATACAATGCACTGAAATTTATATACTGTTTCGTAAACAAATTCTAAGTCCAAATTGACAAACCATCTTAACAGTGCATTGTTATATCGTAATCTGCTTATGTTGACATCTAGCATGAGGAATGTATGTTGTGAGATATCCACCTTTTTTGTGTTGTTGTTGACATTTCTGGTAGCGGAAATCAACCGGATGAGGCATTATCTCATAATCTGTCTTTAGTATGATTGTTGGCTGCTCGCTAGTAATTAATATATTTACACAGACTGACATTTTTATGTGGATGGTAAGTAAAATTCCTCTTCTTTTCACCAAGAATTAAATCCTCCAGAACACTCACATTTTCTGTAGTTATCCCTTTCATCAGACCAGAACACTTGTGTCTCTACTGATAATTGACCCTTTCTTAAACTTCTGATGCATGCGTGGAAGTTAGCATCTGCTACCACAAATGTAAAAATAACAACAAAAAAACAAGATATTAATTGTTGGTCTATTCACGAAATGATGACCAATTCCTTTTTTAAAAATATACCCCGATAAAGTAGTTTGCGCAAGTTCAAAGAAAACAGATCAACTCTGAAGCACTGATTGTTATGAAAACTTAATAAGCAAATGTGAAAAAAAATCATTCTCACTCATGCAATACAATTATTGGATATTGCCGCCAAAATGAGAAACGAGCATTTGTTTGGTTCTCCAGAGCGGTCCTTTAGTGGTGACTTCAATAATACATGCACCCTGCATCAAAGAAAGCAGACTTCAATCTTCAGTAAAAACAAAGAACCTCTCTTCAGAAGAAGTCATTACCAAACTTATATAAAATCAATAAAATCTGATCGATTGTTTCATTTTCCAACGTGACTGGAACATGTTTACTGTGCCATGAAAGTTCTGTCTTACAGGAAAACAGTTTATGCTTATTAACGCTACAAATGGCGACCTAAAATGCAAACTTTTACTTACTTGGGACCAACTGAAATCTAAATGTGCCTCATCATTGGTTATGTGATTGTGCTATTTTTTTCCCACTGAATTCAGACGTATATGACCTACAACAAAATTATTGAATATTTTAAATGTGTATGAGTGAATAACGGAATGACTTGTATTGTGGATTCAGTGTATGTTATGATTTGCGGGTAAGTACACGTGTTGATACTCTATTCAAGTATTCATGCTATACATAATTTACATCAGACATGTATCTATCAGACATGATATTGGTCATCCTAAAAAAAGCTGAAAAAAATGTAAGGGCGATTTGGGGGTCCTCCCCCAAACGGAGTCTTGAGGGGTAGCACCCCCAATCCAGGGGTCCAAAGGCCCCTGGCCAAAAACACATTTTACACAAATGTTCAACTTGACTTCAATAATTTCACAATATTTATAGTCATATGAATTTGTTCTCCAGTCTATTGATGCTTAAGTTATTTTATGTGCATGTCAGTGTTCACATCGTAATTAGGTCACAATAATTTCTCAATTTTTTCAGCAAATATATTATACTTCTCTCTTTTCATATCAAATCTGTAAAATGAACACCCAAGTACATCAACTATTTACAAATAATCACATACATTCACTTGTCTTTTTCTCCAATGGACAAAACCTGTTGATATTCCAGTTGAGCTCTCTTTGCAGCTTTGGCAAAGATTTCTTTAGCCTTCCTTTTTTTTGCTCAATATGTGCAATCATTTCTTTTCCTTCTTAATGAGAGCCTTTTTCCTTTCAAGCTGGTGCTTGTATTGGCGACATGCAGTGTACATATTCTGACAGAGGGCTACATCTGTTCTATCATGCAAGAAATCTTTCTTCTTACAGTAATTAATTGCACTTTTCCAGATGCCTCCGGACCTTCAATTTTTCCGTATGCAGCTTCTTTTGTAGGTGCTGTTCCAAAATCTTACAACCGCAATTCAGATCTTTATTGCAGAGGCCACAAAATGCCAGTCCTTTAACGTTTTCTTATAAACTGACCAACTAACTTTCCATCAACTTTTCACTACAGCCATTCACATTTCCATATGTCTTTTTTAACCTTTATCTAAAATGTTTGTGTCATGGTCTCTCTCAACAACTTGGGATGCCATGTTTTGCAAGCATGCTTCTTTCCACTGCCATCAGTTTCCATTACATGACGATTCATGGATGAATTTAAACCTTTGCCATGGATGAATTTAAACCTTTGCCCAATCAGAATGATCTTTATGATATTCATGTGCTAACTAATATATGGAACAAATAATTTACAAGGGTAGTTGTGGAATGGGAACAGACAGATCGTTTTTAAAAAACCAGACTGGAGATGATATAAACAACAGACAATATAAAGACCAATCTGATTCAAGTCAGGAGAAAAGGAGAATTCCACTTCAAAACGGAGAAAAACCATGTCTGATATATAAAAAGTATACTCTTATAAGTACCGTACATACTCACGTATAAGCCAAATAATTTAGGAAAAAATAAAGGTCTGGAAGAAGAGGGTTTGGCTTAACCGCGGGCCAATGTGTAAACTTACCAGTTTTTAGGTCTTTTTGTTGACTAATGTAATGGCTGTAAATCTTGGGACACAAAACAATTTGTTCATAATTTGCGAGAAGGTTGAGTTTACCAAGGAGACCTTGCTGAACTATAATGTACAGTACTTACACAGTGAAAAGCGTGCATAGTGTCACTTAAATCCTTACTTATTCCCAAACATAGATGCAGATTTTGCTTTATTCATTGTTTCAACCAAATTGCATTCTTCCAGATAACATTTCAGCTAGTCCTCAATAGCCGTTTCATTTACGTTGAATCACGCGCTCACTAGTTACTCATTTTCAATGATATAAACAATCCTACACATTGAGGTAATATTATTGAAAAGGTATGCACGTTTATTTGTACAAGGCACATAACCATCATAATTTACATGTTCATGACGAGTGGTAATAATAAAGGCTAAAATTCTCATAGAGATCAACTAAGATCAATTTTAGTTTTGTGTTTTAGCTGAACAAACATAACTTTCCACACAATGGAAAGCCTGATGTCTCAGTGTCTCCTATGTGGATAGTCGACAAATTTGTCTTTTGTTTTGCAATAGCAGTACAGGCCACTTAATCATTAAAACCATGAAACTGGCTTGTGATAAGAGAGACTTTTGACCGGTAACTATACCAGTGTAACATTGGTATATACTGTATATAAATGTCAGGTGTTCACTCATGTAAGTTTCGTTCGTGGGAATGGAGCTGTAACATATGGAGTTACAGCATTCGTAGTGATCGTTCTTGAAAATGAAATTAACTTTGGACGATTTTATTGTTGTGATTTATCTTTTATTTTGTATTATTGTAGAGGTAAAAATAATCATTAATTTACATGAATAATGCTTAAACACTCTATTTAGTGAAGAAGCGAATGCTTTATATTAAAATAATTATTTCGTCACAACAATAATTCACAGGTGATACAACAGAACATGTAGGACTTTTCTTGTTTAGAAGATATGAAAATCGAAGACAATGTAATAATCAGGAGTTCTCTACAAAAATCAGAAGATATTATGAAATCGGTAGATAGGCATGGAGTGGCCCCAAAAATCGGGAGTTTTCCCCCCTCCCAGTGTGAAAGTTGACAGGTAAGGTTGCTTACATCAAAGCAAACTACAACTCAGCTTTTACGGTATTAGCATAATTTTCGAAGCATTATTTCAGAAACTTTATACAAAAACAGAAAATTAAATAAATTACTTTTTTTTAAAATACAAGTTTGCCTAAATAAATGCATTTAGAACTTAACTCGTGCATCTTGATATACCTTGGAGTTGTAAGTCGGCTTATACACGGGTCATGCATTTTTTTTTAGTGTTTATACCTGTTCAGTTTGGGGGTCCGCTTATACGCGAATGGGCTTATATTTGAGTATATACAGTACCAATGCATGGTTCTCTGAATAAAGTAAAATATTATATATGCCTTCTCTATTTCACTACATGTGTATTTCTCATTTAATATGCATCAATTTAAGTTGGTAACTGTGCCAATAAAGCACGTAATTTTGCACCCACACATCCCCACAAATTTTTTGGAGTACATGCATCATTTTCTCCACCTAACTGACCTGGCTGCTTATAAAACAGTTCGGTCGATAACACAGTTGGGTTCTATGGCTCCCAACTACCATGTTATAGTGGAGTCACACTGTATTTAAAAAAATCAAAGCAAGATAAAAATGACTGAATCTGACATATTTCCTGAATCACCTCTTAGCATGGACCTGCATGTACTAAGATTCTCCAACATTTGCTCACAAGAGCAGACAGCTCCCAATTTGCATAATGACAGATATGTATTCCTTCCATAACTGAAAATATTTTGCTGACTTGATGTTTGGATGGTTGATAGTACATACTGAATAGTCAATGCAAACATTTTTGAGCTCTGAATTTCTTATATTCAACACATGGCCTGCCATTCATCTGCTGTGATATGCTTGATCAAGTGTGGAACACTGAATGACTTGACTACTTCAAATAACTGCAAACGGGTCTTTTATAACTTTTTACTTCCTACTTTTTTTAATTACTGAAAATGGAATAAGTTTTAAATAATTTTCTATTTCTAGTTTCTTGACTTTGACTACATATATATATGTGTGTGTGTGTGTGTGTGTGTGTGTGTGTGTGTGTATATATACCACATACATTATAAATAACACGGCTTTTAAAGTGTTGGTATAAAGCAATTTGATCTACCAATATTTTGATGGTTGATTAGAAACATATCCACAAATTCAAATTTCAAATCAATCAATCAGTGGGTCAAAGTCTGTTTTAAACTCTGTCCATCAGTTTGATGACATACCCCAAATTTGATAACTTCTACATTACTTGTTGCACAATCTTACAACACTATGCGGCATCTTCAGCAGTCATAAATAATTATTATTACTTGCCTCTTTATTCTGTAAATTTATAATCCATCTAAAACAATATTTGCAAAAACAGGCACTTGTGCTTATTAGTAAAAATGACAAGAACTATTTGAGAATGCCCATTCGCTGTCCAGCAGTTAACAAAGTGACGTGGTTCGTAATCTGGTCACACATACTCCATTCCATGCTAATTGTCCTAACCCAGAATTATGTTCAGCATACATTCCAAGTGTATAAAGTACTTTACTCATCATTTAACAACCTCTTTCAACAAAGTTTCTACTTTGAATTGTACCTTGACTCCTTTAGTCGATTTGAAAGCTATGCTACAGGTTTGTTACAAGGTGAAATATTTTACACAGAATTCTCAATTGTGGTTATTGCTTTTTCTGGTCCAGGTTAAACAATAAGCACCAATCAGAAATCAATGTAGTTTATTCTCTGCTTGACAAACTGGAAGTATTGACAGAGCAACAGAATCTTCATGGGAAAGTCATTTTGTGAAGTAATCACCCAGAGATGCTGTCACAATGTGCCATTAAACGAACCATGCAAAATTTGTACAAATTCACATGCATGGAGAACTGTGTAACATGAGAACTGCAAATTTGTTGCAAGTCCCACATATGACAATGTGCTCAGCAATGAATACAATTTTGATTTAACCGTTCTTGTCGCAATATCTGTTTTTCTATTTGTTGATAGAAACTGTACCACATCTGGTTTCTTCAAGCACGACTTGAATAGTTGTGAAACTAAATTTGATTAGCACAACGTGCCCAAGAATAAGCATTATGGCATAGTTTTAAACCATTCATGACGGAAGTTTTACAAATGTGTGTTTAAAATATGGACTACCCAGTAGAACCAAAATAACTGATTCCCAGCATGGTTCATTACAATTTTGTTTGGCAAATACTTGCTGATAATAGCGCTGATGACAATAATTTTTTTTAAGTTATGAAGTATATCAGATTATTGGAACTGGAAAAGTTGTAATGGAGATACCAGTGAGTGATTTTGAGCCTGATTCATGTTAAATACGAATCAGAGGTACATGCTGGATTTACAAAAAAAAATAGACAGTATGACCCTTCAGCAGAATTTCGAAATTAAATGTACAATGGGCAGAATAATGAGCCTTATTAAAATCACGACATTTTAAAAGTACAATGCAATTATCATTTTTTTTTTAAATTAATCAATTTCTTCCTGTGGATCATATGCTACAAAAACCATATACAGGTATCCATTTCAGGGTTAAGATAAACTGAATAAAATAAGGGCAAAAAAATAAAGATATTTATTTTAATACCTCTGTCTGCACAAGCGTTGATGGACTAAATACCCGTATACAGCATTATGGAACAGATAAGAAATTTGGCATAGTAGTCAGTAAACTACTGATAACAAAGGAAGTTTATGTTAGTAAAAAATCCTATTTTGGAGTAGATTATCCAAAAGATAATATCTCTGAGCTCTGCAAAAACTGTACATAAAAGTCACAAAGAACATTTTCCCAACATATTCAAGCTGACAAAGCTAGCTATGTATACGCCCCTTCAGAAAGAAGCACAGATCAATATTGATGCAAATAAAAGGAGCAGAGTATGCTCAGAAATAATTAACAGATTAATGCTTATACAACTAGAGGTGACATTTGAAAAAGATTTTGATTTCAGAAGAGCTCAAGTGCAGCAGGAAAAAAGAGACATATTGAACTTTAGATAAATACTGACTTATGTCTGTTTCTTCCTCCCCTTGTTTTTTCTTTGATAAAGAGGGAGGTTTCCCTTAAGATAAAATCCTGTCATAATCTCCCCTTAAATTGCACATGGGGTACAAATACAGAATTTATCTTTTTTATGCAGAGATATTTAACCAGTGAATTAAGGTGCTGATGAAATAAATGAAATTAGCATAGAACGAGCTATGGGGCAGATTTCAAATTGCTCAACTTTATCACCTTGTTTAAGTTTTAAAAAAAATTGTAGAATAGGACTGGGTGTAGTCAATAGTATTCTTTCTTCACTAACAAATACAAGTACCTGTGGCTGCAGCAGTCTTTTGCGTCTGTTGAAGTAAAATGTGATAGATTTTGTTAGTATTCAACCTTATTCCAATGCCCGAATTTGTTCAAGATGATATTTTCTTTGCATGAGGAAATTGCATTATTTCTTCTGTTCTGAAGATAACATCACAATGTCTTCCATGTGTAACTGAGACATGAAATTGGTAAATAAGATGTTTTCAAAATCATTCATGTTGTACAAAACAAAGGAATTTAAATGGCACCACCAAATAATGGCCTAAATCATTGGATAAAACTCACTGCAACCAACAGGTAGTCTGTTTAAAAGTACTGTTATCTTTGTTATCTTATCATCAATGATAACTGGATATAAATATAAGTCTATATATGTATGCAGGGATCGTCCTGGGCTTCGCCAATGTCGCAAATTGCGATTTTTTTTCCTTATTGGCGACAAAAATATCCCATCTGGCGATTTTTTTGGCGACATACTTTTTGGTTATTTAATTTGTACATACAATCAATGATTTGGACTGGATAAATTAAAAGGCAGAACGAAAGGAAGCCACAAACTTGACTAAGCAATGCATTGGAATCAATCTATTACACAAACGATCCTTTGTTCTTATTGACAACCCCATCTTTACAGTGCATTGTTACATCATAATCTGCTTATGCTGACATCTGGGCTGAGTACTGTATGCTGTGATACAGTCAATCATGCTACCGCACCATACCTACAACTGACCGACTTCTGAAGACGCGAATAGAACAGATACAATTAATTGTATGGCTAATCCTTCTGGGTTTCTTTTATACATATACCAATACAATAGTTTTGCTGAACCTTCATAGAAAACTGATAAGCTTTGAAGTACCGACTACTGTGTATAAATACAAAGCAAATGGAAAAAATCTAAATCACAATTACATCTGTCGCCAGTGCGGCATTTTGCTCATTGATCTTTTCCTTTTGCCATCAGTCCTGATTTACGGCTGCAGAGACTTAAACTCCGCAACAAGAAATAGCAAAAAAGAACAGTTTTGCATAATTAATAATAATTATTTATTTCTCAAAATACAGGAGTGAAAGAATCCCTAAATTGGGTGTGAATTTATGCTTATATATATACGGTCCAATATTGCCAGGTGTAGACTCGTGTAAGTTTCATTTGTGGGAATGGAGATCCTATTTTTCTTGTCGAGAAAATTTATACAGCATTCAGTGATCATTCTTGGGATTTAGGAAGCAATTCGCTACAAGCTTTATGAAGCTAGCCATGGGGGTGGGGGGCTGCTGAGAGACTACTGGTGTCACCTGTCAGCACTGAGGACTGTGAACGTGGATTCAGTAAGATGAACCTCATAAAAACTGACATCAGAAATAAGCTCTGCATCTCATCTCTCGAGAATTTAATGAGAATCAGCATGTACAGATGTGAAAAATTAGACTTTGAAACTGCATTCAACAAGTGGGCAGCCCTAAAATCGCGACGGATCTTCATGTAACACTTTGTAACATTTTGTTAATGCTTGTTGTAATTAAAGTATTAACTAATCCATCTTTTGTAATTTTCATTGCCTGTTACATTAATAGACTAAATTAACACTTGGAAAAATGTACACTACTTTTTTTGGCGACACTTTTTGAAAATTGGCGACAAAATATTGAGGTTGGCGATTTTTTTGGCGACAGCTTTTTAAAAGCCAGGACCATCTCTGTGTATGCATAACCAGAACGTCAATATACATGAAAGGGCACCACCTACCTTCCAAAGATGGAAAGATCATCAAGTTCATATGTGTATATAAGCACAGCAGAGGTATATCATTTCACCCCAACCATTTTTAGAGGACATAGGTATGTATAAAGGTGTAGTTTCTATGTCTTAGAAGAGAAAGTTACTGGGCAAGGATGCTAAATGAACTTTTAAAATATCATAAATAAATTCTATCTCATGTTATAGGTACTGATGTATTTTCAAGAATGATTTCCTTTTTTAATCTATTTTTATTTTTAAGGACGAAACAGTATATCAGAGTTTCAAGCCCTTATGTTTTTTTTTAAATTTCTGTTTCCCACTAGTTTTAATGTCATTATTGTGTTAAATGACTATACTGATGACAAAATGCACCATTGACGGATTAAAAATAGGCATCGTTTATGGATTAAAACAATATTAATGGGTCAGTTTACTGGCTGCTTCCATTTTCTGTCATGACACTACTATGGGGAACTTACTCTTTCTGTAGTATCATCTGTGCTATTAAAAGCTATATTGTTTCATGAATATATTTATTTCTTAAATTAATGTGATAATTTTTGTGTTATTATGGAATAAAACACTGATTTAGTTTTTTTAACTCACCTTTACATGGCATTGCAATCTCTTTGGTTATGATAAAAGTTCCGATTAAGGGCAACTACCCTATGTATTATATCCCAGTATTTATAAAACATTAAAAAAAAATGACAGCAAATTGGTTGTACATGCTAAATATCATTGATAAATCAAGATTTTCAAAATTATTTTATGTTTTTACCTTCAATTCAGCATCAGTCTGTGTATGAAGTACATACAAATGCATAAACATCTCATGGATATTCCTGCCCTATTTTCAGAACATAATCATATGTAATTGCAGTGCAAAAGGCAATTAAAGACCATCCAAAGAGTTTAAAATTACACTGAGGGAACACAATTCAAGCACCATTTAGAGTTAAATCCCTTTCCATTAGTGTCACTATACTGAGGCAAAATGTTATTCTCTGTTCAGTTTTCTTACCATCAAGGAAAGCAATCATTTACAATAAATGGATGTTTTGATTAGATAAACAAGTGTACTTAAAACTTTAATGAAAATGTAATTTTGTCTGTTTTTAAGACTGAATTTTACATTATGTTATATTGATATATCTCATATATTTGTCTATGAAAAGTGTGCATCAACATCTTCTAATGCACTAGAATTTTTATTAACCAAAGTGTTATGTTAATTCTGTTGCCAAAGGAAGACTTTTGTTTTATACATTTTTTTAATACACATTTTTATTTTTACTTGGGAACTACAGAGTAACAGGATTATTTGTATCCCAGTATCTTTAAAGAAGCACTGAGATGTTGTGATACTGACTCCATTTGTCCCTAATCACAGGTGTAATGACCTTGACATGGCTAAAGGAGGTTACATAAAACTTAAGGCAGAGAACTGAAAATAAATTCGTCAGACTGACTGCACATCATCTGTGAATGACTTGTACACAAGAATTACGTAGTCATCAAGCCTGGGTTAGACTCTTCCCCCGTTATCACAAGATGCGGTAAAACTGGTCAAATTCTGTCAAGAAATTGGGGTGGAGGATAGAAGTAATTTAAGTCTATCAAGTTACCTTAAAACTAGTTTTGTGATGTTCTGAGAAAAGGCTGTCTGGCACACAATCTATGACAAACAATCGCTTTGGATACATGGCCATAAGATAAGCTCGCTTGGCCTTACGTTAAAGAATTAATAAGTTATTCTGAATAAACGTAATTTCACAAGTGAACGCGAGAGTGAACAAAGTCACTATTTCCCGTTCAATGTCAAAAACCATAACGACAATATATTCACTCAGCAATTCGATAACCAGTAAGAAAACAATCAATTCAACCATGGAAATCCTTACCTATTACATCTGCCACTTTATTCCTGGCAATAAAGTATGCATCGTCACCGTAAGTCCATTTCTTAAAGGCCTGGTTTTTCGTCAACGACTTGGAAAATCCCGCAGTTCCAGTTACCAAATGAAGAGGTTCACGAGGTCTAGCGTTTGGTCGAAATTCGCTTTGGATGCTTGTAATGAATGCTCTGGCGATCTGCCTTCCGAATAAAGCGATCGATTGCATGTCACACTTACTAGTAGATAATCAGTCTCGTGAACAAGTTAGAGCCACAAAAGAAAAGTTTGTGGGACCCCCATCACGGCTCACATGTTATCCATCTTTTGTCTTTCCTCATGTGCAGTGGGTGACGCAAATCGACCTCTGTAAAGAAGATGACCTTGCTAATAAAGGGAAATAACTCTGACAATTAGATTTCACATTGTTTACGATATTCTCTCTCTCTCTCTCTCTCTCTCTCTCTCTCTCTCTCTATATATATATATATATATATATATATATATATATATATATATATAATAAACACCATCGTATGCCTGTCGTATATATAATGCAGAGTGACACTTGCAAACATTCTCTTGAGAAGGAAACGCACAATATATCAATAGCCCGTACAAAGCAAACAGCCCGTAAGTCTACCGTTTAACTTTCATTTTCATTTTGACTTTTGATCAAAATTACTTCCTTTTTCCTTTTTTTGTACTTTCTCTTCGTGGCAATACTCACTAGCATTTAACATCCCTCACTCATTTTTTATTTTCTTCTTCCCTTTTCCTTTTGCTTTCTGTTCATTTGTTTCTTTTGCTATTATACCAGTTTTTTAGCATTTATTTCCTTCTTAAGTGTGTTTCAATATTTTTCAGATAGTTTACCAGTTTATACCTACTTGCTTTTTTTTTTTTTATTTGACTTAATTTGGAAGGAATACAGTTGGAAAACTATTTTAGATCAGAAGTACAAACTGCTTGAGAGCTCCTGGCATACCATCTGGAAAGATGGCAGCGGAGAAATTGTGGGAATCTAACGCTAGACCAATGTCCAGATCTGGCAGAAATACTCGTTGTCGTTGCAAGCAGATACAAAGAACCAGAGCCGCTATCAGCTAAAACAGCAACTGATGTTGCAGCTGCGTTTAAGCGAATTTATCAATGTGGATCCGGGCCGCATGAAGGCCTGCGATGACCACAGTTGCTACAGGTTGATCCCAGCAAAGAATTTCTTGGTGCAGTAACATTGCTGACGAAACAACACAATGTGAAAATCAGACAAGAACACACCGCGTTACATCATGATCAGGAAATTGTTGAACGATTTAATCGAACACTTGCTTAGCGACTATTTGGATTTCAGTATGCTCAGGAAATTTCCACAGACGAGATCTCGTGAATGGGTTGCTAGGCAGACTCACGTAACAGCCGCGTTAAACAACGAAGTTACTCGTGGACTTGTCTATTAAACCAATCAATGCAATCTCGAAGAAACACATACCAATGACCGTGCGTATCCGCCAGCGACATGACTCTTTCATGATTCGGGTATTTATATGAACCCTGTGAACTTGAAAGCGGTTTAAAAAAATAAAAAGAGCAACCGATTATATTTGGAGTGTAATCACACATACAATTTCCAGTGTGGAAAGATCTACTGACAGGACTGCAATCTACAAACTAGATTCAACGGCTCCTCAGCATGGATTTGTCTGGGAACAATTTCAAGTAATTCCTGAGAATACACAATTACCATCAGAATGGATTTGCTAGCAAATCAAAGTACAAGCACCCCTACGTCGGTTACAATCAGGACAGGTCAGCATCACATTCACACGTGTGTGAGCGAGACTACTACTGAGTCTGTCCACGGTAAATTGTCGTGGGTCAATAGACGAATACTGCTGCGACATTAATGTGTTACAGCACTCACAGTGATTGTTTTGTCGTTATTTCAACTTCATGATGAACTCAGCATCAAGATCAAACTTGCGTTTATGCTCTTTTTTGCCATTTCGTTGACAACCAGATATTTTTTCTCACAGTTGTACAACGCTGCATCGCTAACATTCTGAACTTGATTATCTTCATCAGCAATCTTGCAGTTATCTATGATAACAGCACGTATTTGAGACATTTTTTTTGTAACTTTCAATACTGCTAAGTACACTAAATTTGACCATTTGATGCGAGCATAGACTATCCAGATATCAGTATCTGAGATTATTTGTTCCTGTGACGAATAAATGGTCATAGCATATCTCAGAGTCCAATCACTCCACACCGACACAGGGTCGCGCATACTGATATTATATATGCAAGCAAGAATTGCACGGCAGTAATATCTAACCCATTTTTCTCGTGGAAATATAGTTATACTCGGTGTCCATGCGTGAGCGTTATGATCAACAATTACTATCAGAGAACCGATAGAATGATACTTTGCCGTGTTTAAGATCTCGTTGCTTATTGTTGTTACCATTATTTGGAATGGTAATTCTTTTCCAGCTCGGCGATATCGCTTATCGTTGCTCCACGCTCTCTGACGCCTCCACCCACTTTATTATTAATTATTTTGTGTCGTAGATCTGTATGGCAATTTCCACGTAACGCGTTCGTGAAGTGTTCTGTGATTATCTCGGCTACACAATTTAAAATAACGTTGGTCTTTGGGGTGCTAGCACCAGGGTCCAAGGACCCCATCGCTAGCGATCCGCACTCCATCGGCTGATGATCATCAACATTAGGTTAATTTACCGGATACATCGCATAGACGACTGTTATCACATGGTATGTAGGCTCGTAGTATGGTTTGTCAATGCCAGTCCGCATCCCCGGCCTAGACTTTCTATATAACACAACAACACTCTGGCTGCGTTGTGATTCCCGAACAGGGCACGCTTATCACGGATAATCCAAGTTATGTCACCATCGCTAGCGATGGTACCAACTTCAACGTCGGCGAAGGCAAAGATACATTTTTTTCTGAAAAAGTATCTTTGCGTAGATTCACTAGTGAATCCAGGGTAATCGATGATTGTTGCTGATCGTTGGTCGTTCATCGTAACATCGATGAAATTATCAGCTTGCTTAATTCTGAACGTTGACCACACATGCGCTAAAGTATCGGCCCTGAAATCGTTCTTGGCCTTTCAGATATGAGTGAGTAATCGATCTGGTGCACGTAGATCGATGGACGATTTACGGTCTCGGCGATTGGTTAATCTGTCGATATTGAACATGGAGCTCGAAGGCCTGATTGTAGATAATCTCGCAAATTCCTTCATTATATAATTGAGGCAAATATCTCTTTAACTTAAATGTCAACCTAGATTAGTATGTAATGACTTCCCGAGCAAAGAACAGATGCCAATATGTGATGATTGGATCAGCAACCCCGTGCTTAAAACCGTGTTTCTATAGTTTATGCGGCCATCTTCAACATAGTGTTAAGGGCGGTAGTTTAGGACCAATGCCGTGTTTGAAATGTGGAATTGGTACTAGAGGCCAAACACAACTTTGCGAAGCGAGAGGTGTCAGAAAATACAGAGCGCTGAAACGGTATTATGGAAAATGTTTTATCTCCCTGCTACTAGTGGTCAGATCACCGTTGATCTGGCTACTATCAGTACCGTGGCTACTAACAGTAGCCCTAGTAGAGCTAGCTCTCGTACTGTTCCAATAAAGGACGCTAGAGACTATCTCAGTAGATTTTCTAAGTAAAGGAATCGTGAACATTGTTTCATAGTAATATCAAATTATAATTTAGACAAATTATAAATACTATACATAGAGAGCAAGGAAACGGCGTCGATGAATTCAGAACGCATCCAGTCATCAAGAATTTTGAGTCCTCGCGGGCTGGTGTGATTAGGAACTACTGATGGCGAAGACCGGTTGGTTTTGTTAGTAACGCCGGTAATCTTATGATTAGTGTTTGGGGAAATAATACCCTCACATGGATTTATTTATGACTGTTTTAAAGACTTCATCAGCGTAGGTTATGTCATCAACCACCTTGACCGTAACCCACGTAATAATTCTTTATGTTATTATGCAGGGCCAAAATTGTAAGAAAGGGGAAACAGGTAGAGAGATGAATATACGGCCAGTTAGATCTGTAAATCCACAGACAGGTGCAGAGCAAGCATTTCAGTCCATACATCTTAAAGATGTTTTGGTAATTGCGCTCTTCAATACGACGCGTTGCGGAGAGCATACTTACGTCGACACGATCAAGGAATAATCAACGAATAAGATTTCAGTATCTGAGACATTAATGGCTGGGCAACAGTGCCTCGGTCCGAGGATCTCACCACCACAGAGGGACCATAAACAGTGTTAGCCAAGTGTGCGATTATTATCACATATCAAAATGTCGATTTTCATTCGAAGGGAGATAACTCAATTGTTACTAAGCAGTACGAGACAATAGCCGCAACTCTACGTATCCTCGATAAGCTATCCCAGAAAATGAGTTTCCCAGTGCTATTTCTGTCCGTATGACGGTGTAGATTTCGCGTTTAATATATTATGATGTGTATTCGCGCGAAGGAAACTGATAAACCGGAGACTAATTTCATTTGTGTGTCTGTCAGTGTGTGTGTGTGTGTGTGTGTGTGTGTGTGTGTCCTTGTAGTTTTAAAAACCAAAATAAAAGAGGGTTGGACCGTTGAACAGTTCACGGTCTACGTTCTAAACCAGCACAATTCGTTCGCTTCCCGTAATCTACAAGGAAGTGATATTCGTGTATTTTGTCTTAAGGGAAAATCGAAGTAATTGCTCGTGCACGGCTTTATGTGTCTTCGGGTTTGAAATGACTTTATGAATCAAAATAACGATTAGTGTTACTGATTTATCGTCCGTACCTCTTTCTTACCTTTATATATAACTTCCGAAAATTAAAGCACAAAACGGCAGGTGGTGTAGTGGTAACGTCGATGGATTCCCCCACACTACATGTGAAATTTTGTGTTCGAATCTCGAGACAGATAAAGTATTAAAAATAACAGCAATCACTGTTAAATGGCATATCCTCACTCATAGACGCAGTGGCACTGTTAAATAAAATAAAATGGCATTGCATAGACACAGTAGGCCCTTTTGTACAAGAACTGTAGCGCTGTAAAGTGAGGATCATAAAAGAAAACAAAAATGGCATCTCATAAGCACAGTAGGAGCTGTTGTAAAAGAACAGGAGGGCAGTAAAGATGAGGGTCATGAAAGAAAGAGTAGCACTGCAGCGCCGAGAGTAAGAAAAAACAGTTAGCATTATGGTTTCTTATAAACACAGTATGCGCCGTTGTAAAAGAACAGTAGCACTGTAAAGATGAGAGTCATAAAAAAAACCTGAGATGAGAGTCATGAAGACAAGGGGATAGCGCCAAGAAAAAATATAGACACTATTGCGATAAGTCATGAATGAACGAAGACCGTAAATAACTAGCGATTCGGCCGTAAACGGTCCAACTCTAGCGTTCCAAAGTTCCATCACTCAAAGAAATAATCTTCGTATAATGAATTACGAAAACAGTAATGCAATTATTTTTGCGATTGAGCGATTACAACGCGGGGGTATACACCTTACTGTCCAAATCACAAAATCGAACATGACTTTGAAACACTTGCGTCTGAGTACAGATTCATCAGATTACTTCAGCGGGAAATGAGACAATCGCTAGCGATTGTCGATGATACACAAAGTCAGGAATTCATTCCGTTAGCAACGGATATATAAACAAAATCAGATTGGAGTTGTCGGGTTAATATGAAACAAAAAAGATTGTGGGAATGCATGAAAGACAGTTAAAGATATTTATGTTGGACTGTGAAAGTTCTGATCATACTAGTAAATCAGAGTGCAAGCACTCTGAGCCTGTGTTAAATAGTTAGCGATCGGACCGTGGAACGTTTACGGTAGAATCGATAGCGATTTACGGTCAATGTGAAATGTTTCATCGTGACATGGAAAGCACATAACGCAGGTGTTCTGAGAGTAGAACAATAAAATCGTGGACTGCAAAAAATATTTTTTTTTCTTAACTAGTGGATCTAGGCCGCATAGAGGTCTGGGGTGGTCTGGATACTAATGTAGTATCTTTTTTTTTCACTGATGGGTCGCTAGCGATCTGGAAACACTATATGGTTCACGGTTGGGACCATACGGTCGAATTGCAAGAGATTGGCCGTTGGACCGTTTACGGTCGAATCGCTAGGGATTTACGGTCTGTCTCGCACATACAAACTAACCATTAATTGATCATCACGTGTATCAAGTAAATGTCAGTGCTGATCTGTCAAGCGGAAATGTATCCGTGATAACAGCGAATTATCACATCATAAATAAACAGGATTAACAGGCATGATACAATCAACAATCAAATGGGCAGAGGAAACCTCGGGGGTAAACGAGTAAAGAATGCATCCATGTTGCGTCTGCGTGGATTTTCCAAGATCAGCGGCTTAACTGCAATCGACGGCATCACAAACGAGGTTCACGGATATCTTCGACGTGAAGTTAACGATACCTGGATATATTTTATGTCCTGAATCATCAAAGCCATTGTTGTGTCTGAGTATCATCTGCTCAAATGGTATTTTTCTCCATGCGTTGATGATTTTGGGAAGATACTCGTCGATGATGTCTCTGACGTCACGGTTTGACGCTTCACTGTTAACCCACGGCAGTTTAAACGTTGGCTATTCCGCCTCTGTAATCGCATAATGACTGAGAAATGATTCTTTATACGACGATACCTGGCTGAAATAAGTGGCTGTATATGACCCGGATCAGTCACCGTTTCTATAATGCGATGGTTAACAGCCTCGAAGTCAGCACGTACTTGGTTCAGATGTAGTATCGTTGAGACGATCTGTCGTTGTAGATGGTCGTTAGGGTATTCATTTACGTAATTGGAAAACAGCTGAAGCAGATTGTCGCTGGTTCGCTGGTACTATATCGTAATAATGTTGAAATAATCTATCCTGAATGTGGTACTACTTGGCGAGCCATCTGGCAAGTAATATACTGTTAACTTAGAAGGGGGAGACCCCACAGCAACACGTAGTTCTTCGATCTCTTAAAATATCCTGTTCGAAAATAGACTCGCGTGCTACTGAATAATGCCATACTGGAATGTTCCAATAATCTGGTGTTTTTATAAAAGAGCGCGCGACCGTGGTAAAGTCATTGTATCAGCAACTACGGCCGATGACGCGTATACAACAACGTCGATAACCGTGATGCACCTACGGTCTTTTTTCTGCGTACATGCTTGTCGATGATAGTTTGCAACGCTGCCTGCCATGAGCTCGCTTGATTGAATCTGTACGCGTTTACGAGTTCCAGAAAATTCTCAGAATCTTGCTGATTTCAGTTCCGGGTATTCATGAGATGGTAAGTATTCCATTGTTGGTTTGGGTCCAGTCGATCCTGACTGGACAATTGCGTACGACGATTGAGTCTATTTATTTGACTGTGGGTACTAGCGCCCCAAGTAGCCCGATTCCCTGTGGGGACGTTGACGTTCGGACTTGTAACAGTCTGAGTGCTCATTATACAAATACAATCTAAGTGATTAATGGATGTTTTGCTACAAATTCAAGACATCACCAGTATGTCGTCTCGGTTAAGTTTCTGTCTTCGGGATCCAATATGAATATTTCTTCGATACATTAATTTAACACCACTGACACGATTACAGAAAATCGATCAGTGGAATAACGCCATGGGTATGAGGTAAATATCATAAATCCCTCATCACTAAACACGGAGAGCCTGTACACACCGGTGACCTCAGCAGTCTCTTTCATAGTGTTATTCTGTGCTGACCATGTTGCTGATCCAGATGCTACTTTGTATACAGCGATGATGAACGGGGTCATATGAATTACATCAGCGATTCACGGCCATACATATATGGACCTGTTAGTGTCTGCGTTGGCAATAATGAATACCAGAATGGAACGCTAGGGGATCCGCTAATATATTCAAGAAATTATTTTGTAGGCGCGAGTCCATACGAATCAAAATAAATAACAACACGTGTATGAACAATATATGGAATTTTAGTGAGTGCCTGGACCAGAATGACAATCAAAATTATTGATACCAGTTTCAATAAGATTTGGTTCTTTTGGTAATTGATCACGCATGAAATCTCCTCTAAAGTGCTTGATATAGAGTCAACAATCATCAACAAGCAGAGCACAATTAGACATAGGAACGCTATGTGTTCAAAGCTTGCTTAACGAAACGTTCTTGGTATTCTCAGGCCTGGACTGTATCATGAGGCTGGAGTCCCTGGTAGTCGTAGACCTGGGCCGCGAGCGGCTCGCCTCTGCCTTCTGGTTTTTGAGTGTGGTAAGTCCATGTCCTGCCGCGTTCTTCTACGCCGTCTCGACAGCAGTTTCAACGGCACCAAGTGCAGCTGCCTTTGCAACAGTCGGAGCTTCAGCGGCAATCAACGCTGTTATTGCTGAAAGAATTGGAAATATAATATCTGTTTTTCTAGGTCTTTAATGGCACCCACAGACAAATCAAGTATCACGCTAGTCTTTTATCGTTTTGCGTAATTGTAATGTTTGAGCTGACGTTGTGTCAGTGATACTTTATTTGGACCTTGCAACGCAATTGATTTCAACGAGATCGTTGTTCCAGAATTCTTCGCTGATGGTGATTGCAGCTTTTTAATCTGACCGGGTGTCAGGGAAGCACTGATGGGATGATATGACATTATACTATCATAGACGATTTAATTACTGATCGATTGCGATCCAATTCCATATTTTCCATTGGTGCATCAATCACTCTCATTCGTCCACGAACGCCTTCGAGCAACACTGTTTTGTCTGATAGTGTAACAGCGAGTATTCTGAAATTACCAGCTGGCGCAAGAGTATCTCTCACGTGTATATCTACGATTGACTGCCTGAATAAAACTAGATGTTTCAGCGAGAAATAATAGATCGGATACAGCGCTGAGGAATCTCTCTGAGATATATGAAGACCAGAATCGACGTTTTGATCGCGTCCAGTGAATTTCACCAGACTCTGATACGCAAGTGCAACATTGTTTTGTTAAAATTTCATTATTATGTCATCTGTTGGTTCTTGATGCCCGTTCATTCACAGCGAAATCATAGACACGGCTAATCTTGGGTTCTCCTGTTGTTTTCGGTTGATGTTGAAGCATTTCATAATGCCATAAATATAGGTGGTGGTGCTGCAATTCCCTGTTGAGATGCTATTTGCCATGCAAATGCTTATGCTCTACTCTCAACTGTGTGCGAATTTCGATAGTTCCATTTTACCAACAGTTGCAGCATTATCTCGCCGAATTGCATCGTCGTCGTCGGATTTTCTAAGAAGCATAACCGTGTGTTTGGCTCCGAATATGGTTTTTCTAACGTGCCTACAGAATCAAAAGATATGTGATAGCGGTATAACACAACTAAATCTTTCTCGAGTGTCAAGTTGTATTCGTCGTGCTGAAAATCCTAAGTTAATGTCTGTATTAACGTTTACGACTACAGGAACTACATCGGTGTCGTCAGCAGTGGCAGTATGTTGTTTTGGTCGTCTAATGCCATACTGTGTATGATCAGGATGGTCAGTAATATCCTTTGCGAGCATCATGGACGGGTCGGCGGATCTTGAATAATCGTTGGAGTATCTTGCAAGACCGTGTATTGTTGTAGTAACATCGATGTCATCATGACATGCCTCAATTTCTCTCCTGTCTATAATATATCTAGCACTGCTAACCAGTGACATAATGCCATTATTAGCGCATCCACATTTATCACCTACAGCGTACGGAATACTATTGCCATGTCTTAGAATTATGCTTTGAGGTTCTATGAATGATTCCGCGGGCGGGAAATATCTGGAGGTATCCTGGAATTGCATCTCTATTCGTCTACGTGTGTTTGGTTCTCGTGGCTCAAAAGAATAATGCTGATAACCACGCACAAAATTCGCTGTTGTCCAAAATGATGTTCTGTTGACGTTATGGCTGTGACTGCGTTTGACGTTGCTGTGGTGGTGCTGATAATGGATGTGGAGTCGTCCTCATCTCAGGCTTGACCTCACACAGAGGTCTCAGCATGATGTGAGGCAGGATCCCTCTCTTCCTTTCCTTCTCTTATTTTTTTCGTCATGTCCTCCTCCTCTTCTTCAAACCTAGCGTGTCCAGCTATGGCCTCCATAGCCAGCTCATCTAAAAGGTGCCTGGCATATTCCAGGTGCATTAGGAGTTTCAGAAGCTTGTGCGTCTGCTCATGTTGTTGTAGTTGACGAATCAACGAATGGTAGCAAGACTGACAAACGATTTCGTTTTATATGTGTGCAGCGCGGACATAAAGGAATCCATCCCCTGTCACCAAAACTTATAAGACCCACTTTACTATCCATCAGATGGAACGCGCGGACCCAAAAGAAACAATCACTTTTTTGCCTATAATCACTAAATGCAAACAAAAACACAGACTATTTGACAAGTTACGGTAACGAAGTTCTTTTAGACAAACTTCCAATTTTTGATATAAAACAAAGAAACAAAGTGCTTATAGACACACTTCTAATTTTATAACGTACAGACAAAAACAAATACACAAATTATGGCAATCGTACTAGTATCTCTTTTCTAGAGTATTAAGGTAGCCCTGAAAAGGGCCGTTTTTGTGGACGGAAAGTAATGGCAATCTTTTATCGTTTAAGATTGCGTCCCGGCCTGGCGGCAGGCTTTCCAACAGGATAAGGCCTGCTTCTTCGAAAATAGAAGGAGAATTCTTTCGCGTCCACGCGACAGTCGACAAAATCTCTGTATGGTTCCTGTTTTTGTTATTGCTGCTGTTACTGTTGCTACTGCTGCTATCTGCTCTCTTTGCCTCTGAAGTCTTTAATTCTCCGTCCATTCTTTCTTCTTCTTGATTTCCTCTATGAAGACCTCTTCTGTGAGGTCTTCGGCCACTTTCAGCATCTGACATTTTCTTTCTCTTCAGGCTTGGATATCAGGCTTTGACTGACACTACGCAAATGCACGTATGCTTCGTTTAGTTTAGCTAAATTGATAGACATCTTCATAGGTTGACGAGTCAACAATGGATGGTCAGACTATCTTTCTATTATTTGATTAACGAGGTGTGCGCACAATAAGTGCATGTATCTCGGTTTTATGACCGCACCGCGACCTGTTAATTGTTCCTGGGGGAAGGAATCAGTACCTCATCCCCCAAGCATTTATGTATTCAAGAAGCACTGATAATTTAGCCTCATGTTCTGGATCCATATAGGTCTTTAACGGCCTGAATGGAGGGCTGACATGAGTGGGAATGGGCCCAACACACTCTCATGTTTCAGAAATAAAAATCTGTTTCACTTGATGGGATAAGTGGGAATTGTGTTCACTCGCTCATGTGATTATTAGGAAACATTTATGCGCGCATTGCGTGCTGATAACTGGTGTCTGTCCGTGGCAAGGGAGGAAAAGTGCGGGAAGGCAATCCGTTGTTTCCAGGTTAATCTAAGGTTCCGCTATGCAGGAATTGTGAAATTTATGTTCTAAATGTTTGAAATTTGGAAACATTCTGTGCTGTTTAAGGTTAGTAGAGCATGCAAGTAGAGTATTTTTTTTTTTTAAATCTAAATTGAAGTGTAACTTTATATGTAATTTTTTATACATTTAAAAAAAATAATTAAATAGATAAATCAATAAATATTGAGGGTTATCGCATTTTATTGTTTCTGTATGTGTGGTTTTTAGGGTTGTTTGGTTTATTTTGTTATAGTTTTATTGATGGAATTAATAGTGTGTTGTTATTTTATTTCCAGGCTAAGTTTTATTTTTATTAAGATGGATATCTTTGCCAAATAATCGGGTCCCTATGACATGTCAAAGACATCTGATCTTATTTATTCCCTAGTTTTTAAGTTTATTAGCCCATTTACAAATATAATAGTTGATTTTATTTTTCTTTATTTATGTGTAGTTTTTTTATTTCAGGTTAACTCTATTTTAATAAGGCATATATCTTCGCCGAATACTCGGGTCGCTGTGACCCGAATACTCGGGTCGCTGCGACGTGTGAAGGATATCTGAACTTATTTTTTGGTTTCCCCCCTAATTTTAGGTTTGCTAGCCTAACTGCTAGTTATGGTTGTTTTTAGTTTTTAAACATAGTAATCGGTTTTTGTATGGGAGATAAATTTAGTGGAGGAGGTTATTTAATATTTGTTAATTGGAGACGGGTTTCTTTGCTGAATACTCAGGTCTCATTAGACAAGTCAAAGTCGCCCGTCTTTTGTTAACTGCCTGGCAAGGTTGTTTGGGGCTGATTATATCCTACTTTTAAGTTCGGTTTTTTCTAGGAATTTTAATATGTTATAGGACGTTAATTGTACGTTAGGGATTTTCAAGTCTAGGATTCCTGGAAAGGTAAAAGGGGATTCAATTGCTTTTTGTGCTTTTGGAAATTGGTTCCTGCTAATTGGAATTTAGTGCAATCATTGAATACATGTTGCAAGCCTTCTACGGTGTGACAGTGGTAGAAGTTTATGTTTACAGGTTTGGGGCGTAAGTAGTGAATGGGGCCACCCTAGGGACAATGGGAATTACCATTAAAAACACCCCTGGGCCACTCTAGGGACAATGGAAATTTAACATGGGGAAAATTGCTGGGCCACTCTAGGGACAAGGGGAATTGAACATGGGGAATAGAGTTTGGGCTTGTCTAGGGACAAGGGGAATTGAACATGGGGAATAGAGTTTGGGCTTGTCTAGGGACAAGGGGAATTAACATGGGGAATAAATTGTGGGCTTGTATAGGGACAATGGGAATAAATCGTGGGCCTGTATAGGGACAAGGGGAATTTAACATTGGATTTTTTTTAAAAAAATTTTAAAAAAAGGCTAGGCAATGGAAAGTCAATCTCTTTTCGAGACCTATGGGTGGCCCTGAAAAGGGCCTTTGGTTTCATCATCATCTTCTTCTTTTATTTCCTCCACTTCTGTAGCCATCTTCTAACTTTTGCCATTATTCCTGTCTTCTTCTTTATTTCTGATTCAGGTATCCAGTCAGGATGACCTATCGCTCGGAATTTCTCCTGTATTCGTATCCAGTTATTGTTGAGTTTCTCACAGCTTTCTTTTCTCTTTCTATTTTCTTCTTCTTTTCTTTCCTTAGTCCACTTTTCTTTAATGTTCTTTACCTCTTCCGTCATCACTTTCCTCATTACTTCCTCCGTTTTTGTCAGCTGGTCCAACCCCCATTTTACGTATCGCCACTCCGTCCAATTCAATATCTTTTCTAAGAAGCATCTGACTTCGATGACATTTTCAAGTGCTTCCTTTAAATTCCCACTCTTACATAAGGCGGGTCAATCAATCCTCTCAGTCTCTTTTCCTCTTCTTCCATCAATCCTGTTACTATCTCCTTTGCTTCCTTCAAATTATTAAAACAGTCAAGACACTTTTCTAATTTCAATTCTTTCTCTATCTTTTCCATGACAAACGTAACATCTACTATCCAATAATAAATGCCTATCAAATGATTCAGTAACGTTGTTGCTACCACCATTTTCTTTGTCTTTATTCCGTGGAATGGGTTTTAATGGCTAACACTGTTAGCTTTATAGTTAAAGCGCGGACGTGATGGAAAACATCCCCTAAAACAAAATTGATATTACCTAGATTATCACTTAAAACGCGCGGACGTGAAGGAAAACATCCCCTACTTTTCTCATTTCATATGATCTACTATCCACATACGTGAACCAGCAATAAACGAACCCCAAATCTACTATTTACACACGCAAATCATTAAAAAGAAATCCATAATCTACTATCCACACAATCGTACGTGATCGGTTACAAAACTCAAACTATACTCTCCACATACGCTAAGAAACAATAAACAAACCCATAATCTACTATTCACACAATCGTACGTGAGCGGTTACAAGCACAAACACAAACACACAAACACATACCCTCACACTATGAAAAAAGAGTCAGTGTTTATATTCACACTACTCTAGCTACACACATTGGCAAATCGATTGTTATTTCTTTTCTAGAGTATTGGGTAGCCCTGAAAAGGGCTGTTGGTTTTTAACTCCAGATGCACCTATGTAATGCTGGCACCTTCCTGGCCTGGCGCCACACATACATCTTCTTCCCCAGTCTCTTTTCACTCTTTTTTGGGGGAGAGCAGAGGCGGGATATGTGGCTTCAGAATCCCAATTTTCTGTCTCTGGGATTCTGAAATTTCTTCTCTCCTTTTCCTCCTCTTCTTTTTTTCTTCTTTCCTCCTCCTCTCTCATCCTTCCCTCTTCGACAATGGCCTCCGCGGCCAGTTCATTCAACAGGCGCCTGGCATATTCCAGGTGCATCTGGAGTTCTAGAAGCTTTACAATTCTGGTATTCATTCTCTTCATCAATCAACAAGGGTAGCTAGACTGCTCAGCGAGTTTCAATTTATACTGAAAGCGCGGACGTGAAGGAAAACATCCCCCTAAAACATAAAATTGATCTTACCTAGATCATGACCAAAACAACGCGCGGACCTAAAAGAAACACTCACTCACTTTTTTTTATACTACCCATTACTATTCTAAAAAAATTTCATTAATCACTTCAATATACTATCCACATACGCAAAGCAATCCAATCAAACCCCCAAATCTACTCTCCCCACACCTCAAACAGCCAAAAACATGATCTTAATCTACTATCCACACCAACGTACGTGAGCACTTACAAACACACAGTCCTATACATGGCAATGGAATGCTAGAGGCTTAATAAGTAATATCAGTGAACTCAAAGCCAAATTACAAAGCTTAGAACACAAACCAGATATTATATGCATTCAAGAAACAAAAATAACAAGTAGAACCAAACAAATACCCAAACTCCCAGGATATGCCCCAGGTCACTTCAAAAATCGAACCACGGGACAAGGAGGTGGGGGTTTAGCCATCTATATAGCAGATAACATCCCGAATGTAACAACAATAACCATAACACCAACCCCAGGTAGCAACGAAGCATTCGAAATTCAGTCCCTCATAATTCATACAGGCAAGGGTCAAATACAAATATTCAATATTTATGACCCAGGGGGAACATCAGGCACAGCTAACTTAATTACTTACAAACAAATAAATGATCACAAACGAGTAAATCAGATCGTCATCTGTGGAGATTTCAATGCCCATAACGAGCTATGGGGGGGGCGGTGTGACGGACAAAAGAGGCAAATTGATTGAAGAATGGACCGCAGAATCTAACTTAGCCATTTTAAATGACGGTACAAAAACACGCCTTAACCCAGAAAACGGTCTCATGTCCGCCATCGACCTCACCATTTGCTCGCCATCAATAACCCAGGTGGCGGACTGGAGAGTGGATCAAACTGACCCCTTGGGCAGTGACCACTTTCCAGTAATAGTCACCCTGCAGATGACGGTCCAATACAACTCGCTAAAAAGAACCCCTAGATGGATATATTCAAAAGCAGATTGGACCTCATTTAATGAAACACTAAGCAAAATAGACACCAAAAACATAGAAAATGATAATGTTAATAAATATTACGAAGACCTGATTGATACCATACTAAAGGCAGCCACCACTAACATACCCAAAACCAGTGGTAACCCACATAAACAAGGAGTCCCATGGTGGAATGATGAATGCAAACAAGCCATCACTGATAAGAAAAAAGCCCTCAATAAATTCAAACGCACTAAAAACTCTATTGATTTCACTATATATAAACAAAAGGAGAAAAACCTTAAAAACATAATTAAACAGGCAAAGGAATCAACTTGGCATAATTACTGCACGAATATCAATATCACAACTAGTACCAAACAAGTCTGGGATAAGATTAGATCAATTAGAGGAAAGACAACTAACACCACTCCAAAAATAGCTGGAGCCATTACTAATAAAGAAAAGGCTGACCGACTAGCTCAGCATTTCTCAGATATGAGTAGCAACACCAACCACACCCCAGCATTTCAATTACATAGGGACAAAGTAGAAAGAACCCATAGTAATCTCTTTAAAGACCTCGGTCCCAAAGTCTCGAACCTAAATAAAGACATTACAACTTACGAATGGGACCTAGCATTGAAAACCAAAAACGAAACTAGCCCAGGGGAAGATCAAATAGGATACACAATATACAAAAATATCCCAAATAACATTAAACAAACAATTATTAAATTACTAAACCAAATATGGACCTCAGGCAAACTACCCGATAAATGGAAACACGCAATAGTAATTCCAATACCCAAGCAAGGAAAAGACCCTAACGATATTAGCTCCTACAGACCCATTTCCCTAACAAACAACATTTGTAAGATCATGGAAACCATAGTCACCAACCGACTCAAACACCACCTAGAGAGCAATAATTTAATCTCCGATAATCAATGCGGATTTAGAAACAAAAGATCCACCACGGATCAACTAATACGATTAGAAACCGCAATTAAATTGGCGTTCAACTCCAAACGCAAAGCTGATAGGAATTTAATTGCAGTATTTATTGACCTCGAAAAGGCATTCGACCTTGTATGGACCAAAGGCTTATTAGCCAAACTCAACCACTACGCCATCACAGGTCGAATGTTTAAATTCATTGAAAACTTCCTCGCTGACCGTAAAATATCAACCAGAGTCGGCGACACCTACTCTGAACCACACACACTTGAAAACGGTACACCACAAGGGAGCGTACTCAGCCCAACCCTTTTCAACATCATGATTAATGACTTGGACACCAACTTAACATCAAAACTAATTGAACTCTCACAATTTGCTGATGATAGTGGATTATGGAGAGCAGGAAACCCTTCCAACCACAAAGTAATCAGCGATATTCAAACAAGTTTAAACAAAATAGGGAAATGGGCTGATAAATGGGGTTTCAAAATATCTCATGAAAAAACCATAGCAGTATTATTCACCACCAAACGTAAATTACAAAATCAGTTTCCCAAACTCACCATCCAAAATCAAGAAATTAAATTCGTAAATGTAGCACGATTTTTAGGAATGCATTATGACTCCAAGCTAAACTGGGGACACCACATAAACGAACTAGTCAAAAGGTGTAATAAAGACCTTAACCTCCTTACAACCCTTAAAGGAACCACCTGGGGATCCAATCAAGAAACCTTACTAGCTTTATATAAATCGTTAATTAGATCTAAACTAGATTACGGATGCCAAATTTACAACTCGGCACCGCAAAATAACCTCAAAAAACTAGATAGCATACAAAGAAAGGCCCTAATTATTTGCACTGGTGCACTACCATCCACATCACTAGTGGAACTTCAAATCTTAACTGGAGAACTGCCGCTGCACCTTAGAAGACAAGAACTCACCCTCAGATATGCAGCCAGGCTAACAACACACCCCGACACACACCCCACCCGGCTAGCTATAAATAAATGCAACATACCTTTTAGAACTAAATTATCACAAAACATACCAGCAGGGAAATTAGTCCATCAATTAGTTGAACAACTTCCTATAGACAAACTCCAAGCAGAAATTGCAAATCACTATGACAAAGAACCATGGATAAATATCAACCCCACAGTTAACACCCTCATTACGAAATATGGCAATAAAAACGAACAGGAACTCAAACTAAACACAATCTGTACAGAAGAAATCAACTCAAAATATTGCAACTACATTAAGATTTACACTGATGGATCCAAAATTACAGAACCACCCAGAACAGCAGCAGCTTACGTAATCCCCGAACTTAACATTAAAGTAGGAAGAAGACTACCTAACCTCTGCTCTATATACACAGCTGAATTCTGGGCCATACTTGAAGCACTCAAATGGATCAGAGAGAACAAAATACCCCAAGCGGTAATAATAAGTGACTCGCTAAGCGTCATAAACTCAATACTTAATAACAACACCAAATCAAGAGAAAACTATCTTAGGCAAACCAATTTATTGTTAAAAATACTGAACAATAATAACTTACAAGTAGAATTTATGTGGATACCATCCCATATTAACATACCAGGTAACGATATGGCAGATATAACAGCTAAACAAAAACTAAACGAAACCACTCACATCAACCTAGATTATAGCATATGCGAACTCAATAGCATATCTAAAACCCTCATTGATAATAAATGGCAGGAATTATGGAACACAAGCACTCAAGGCAGGAAACTAAAAACCATCATTAAAGAAGTATGTAGAAATAGGAAACCACCCAAAACAAAAGGCAGTGAACAAAAATTCATAAATAGAATACTCACGGGCAAAACCAAGCTGGCTAACAGCTTCGGACAGGACATAGGACCACAACCACATAACCCTAACTGCTACCACTGCAGGGTCCCAGAAGACATAGAGCATATTTTTAACAACTGCCATGCACTTGAAAAAGAAAGGGCTAAGTTTAAAGTTAAACAGCATAAAATTGGATCCCCTACAACATACCCAGAATTCTTGATGAACACAAACCCCAATATTAATCTAACATTCAAAAATATCATAAGTTTTATACACGAATCCAATCTACTCAAAAAAATCTAAGAAAGTAAATCAAAGACCAGTTAAAAATATAACAAATCACTGTTTGGGAATTATGACGGCCGGCTCGGTCTCGTGGGTTCACAGACTGACACAGCCGTTCATAGCCCGAATAATAAAAACCAGTTAAGGACGAATATTACAAAATCACTGTTTGGAAATTATGACGGCCTGCTAGGTCTCGTAGGTTCACAAACTGACACAGCCGTTCATACCCCGAATAATAAAAACCAATTAAGGCCACAAAAAATTAAAATAGGAAAATAGGAATTAATTAAAACAGGACTCCATAATAACATACAAACAACCATAAAAACAAGTTTTCATTCCAAACCAATAAGATAGGGAATCAAAATAAATAAGGAATTGATGAATAAAAAAAAAAAAAGAAAACAAAAAAAAATAAATAAAAAAAAAAAAAAAAAAAAAAATACTCCTAACCGTCTCCTTGTCTCTTAAACAACATCTGGCTGAACTTTTAAATCAAGCTTCCACAGCTATTTCTACTAACATACTCAGCCAAATCCAGGCAATGTTGGCAGACGACACTGAAGAATTTGAAACTTCCACGCTGGCAGCGGCCCTGGAAGTATCATCATCCAGCGGCGATGAAGCTGATGAACCTGCACCACCTAAACAGAGTGGAAAAAAGGAAGGCTCTGTCTACCGGAATATCGGACTGGGAAAGGCAATTGATGATATCAAAAAAGCGGGCCACTTCGTCAATGCCACAAGACCGGGTGTCCTAATGTGACCTCATCGCTGCCGACCAATCGTGGCGGGAGTCACATACTGCTTGGTTTGACACCTGGGGCATTTCAATCCAACTAAGAAACACGAGTGTGTGGTGTGACTATTCCCACTCATGTCTATTAACCTTTCAGTCAGGTTGTTAAGGACTAGTTAGTCCTACACCTGAGTGGCTAAATTAAAAAGTACTCTTTGAGTACATAAAAGCCTGGGGGATGAGGCTCCTTTTCCTTCCCCCAGGAGTAATTAAAAATCACGCAGTGCGTGAATAAAAAAGTGGTACATGTTCAAAAGAACGAAAACCACTATAATCCAACTAACTAACTAACTATACACAAACACATACCCTCTCACTATAAAAAAGAGTCAGTGTTTATATTCACACTACTCTACCTACACACATTGGCAAATCGATTGTTATTTCTTTTCTAGAGTATTGGGGTAGCCCTGAAAAGGGCTGGGTTTTTATTTTGTTTTTTTGTTTGCTATGGCAATCTTTTAGTTTCTAAGAATGCGACGTCCTCTGAGGATAGACTTTCTGACGATAGGTCTGCTTCTTCGGAAAGAGAAGAAGAACTCTTTGGTGTCGATACGACAATCGACAAAGCCTCTCTCAGGTTCAGGTTCCTGCTCCTGCTGCTGCTGATGCTGCTGCTGTTGTTGTTGTTGCTGTTGCTGCTGTCTCTGAAGTCTGTACTTCTCTGTCCATTCTTCTTTCTCCCTGTTCACTTCTTCTCTGAAGAGCTCTTCTATCCGGTCTTCAGTGACTTTTAGCATTCTCACATTCTCTATCTCTTCTGGCTTCGGTATGAGACTGTGTCTGACCCTATGCAAATTCACGTAGGCTTCGTTTAGCTTAGCTAGTTTGGAGCACATTTTCGTAGGAGGATGAGTCGACAATGGATAGTTAGACTGAAAACTGCCCCGGTTCTTAAAGTCAAAGCGCGGACGTGAAGGAAAACATCCCTCCACGTTTTTTTCGAGCCGCAACGTTCAATGAGTGTCATGAGAGGGATAGTAAGAAGTCAAAGAGCATAAATCAACATTCTTATAGCCAAACAAACCACAAAGGCATTTTGTTTCAAAACACAACATTTTTTTATTCAAAATCACTTAACACTAACCAACAACTCTAACTTTTTTAACAATAATCCAACCATATAACATCAAACATTTTTTCAAATGACAAACATTTTTTTTAATTCATACTCTACTTTAAACAGGGCTGACAACGTTGTGAATGAAATTGTGATTTCCACTGTTGGAAGTCATTAGGCCATTGATGGACACTACGTTTCCTAGCTTGAGACAAAAGATAAGCATAATGGTCACAAAACCATCGATCTACTTTCACATCGTTTCTAGAAGAAGAACGAGGATCAAAATGAGTCACTAAATATTCTAAGGAATAGCCCAGGCTGCGATGATGCAGAAAATACACACAGTACTGTCCGCACACCAAGGAATCTGTGCCTTGTAATTTCACATTATTGAATCGGGTAGTCTGAGCATTTCTTCTCATAAAGTCGATGATATGGTCTTCCAAAGGGAGCAATCCGTACGAATCAAAATATTCCACACATCCTTCTTGAGGAAAGTAGACGGCTACCCAGTGGGTTCCTGGGAGATGACTGTCGCCCGTGTTGATGACATAAGCTTGATGGTCTTGAGGTTTGCGATGAGGGAGTACATCTTTAGCACAGACGACAGGATTCCAAGAAGCCGTGTACGAACTGTGGTTCAAAAGGTAATAAAGTTCCCAGGTATCCATGTTTTGTTTTTTTTCCTCTTCACAGGTAATGCTAAGTCATCAATTCGATCCTGACTTTTTGCTTGAAAATGTCTGACAAATAACCGTTTCTTCGTTTCGTCTCCTCACTCTGATTCAGGAGAGCTTCGATACGGTGGATCTCTTGAGTGGTTAATGGTGGACAAGAATGTTCACGCAAGTCTTTATACCACTGATGCCACACGACTTCGTCCGAGATGAGACTCCAAGCTTCGTCCAGATACTCGTCCAATTTTTCTTCTTGACTCAACATCAGGCATTTATCGTGTTGAATTTGACTGGGATGATCGTTTTGACATCCATAGCAATTTTTCTTGATCAATTCCGTCATTTTTTCTACCAAGTGTTTGGCAAAACAGGAGACTAAATGGGCTTCTTGTTCTGGCCATCTTGACTTCATCATGATCACTTCTTCGTCTATGTCTTGGGATTCTTCTTCTTCCACGATCTCCTTACATTCCATCTCCAAAGTTTCTCCACTAGGTAAAGAGGGATAACAGTCTTCCATGGCTTCTAATAGTCTAGAATGACTTCTCTCAAACTGTTGATTTCTATGGTATTGTCGAATTCGGCATACAGGAGGACGTTCACCGTCTCTGTTAGATTTGTAGTAAACTGAATTTCCACACGAATCTGGCCAGATTTTATAGGGTGGAAATGTCCCTCGTCGCTGCCTTGGTCTGGAGTGAAATCGAAAGCCCACAAAGCGTAGCCTCCTGCGTAATCCTCGTACGTAATGCCGTGACTGGTGTTGGTTCCTAACTGACCAGTGGCTTCGTACAGGGACAAGTACGACCTCAAGTAATTCTTCTTGTCAAAGTTAGGCTCGAAAGGTCGGGTACACAAGGTCTTGCCATCGCGACTGACTTCAATCTTGGACACGTCAAAGTGTTTAAAGTGGAAAGGATTTTTAGCCAAAGCTCCGTTGAAGGCTGCATTCTCGACGATACCAAGGATCAAACGTTTGGGTAACTGTCCTTGGAACAGATGATCTTCGATCATGGATCGCAGCCCCGTAGGAATGGTGAAGGTTTTCACTTCCACGCGTCGTATGGGATACTTAGCGGTCGTTCTGCTCAACGTCTGACTGATGTCGTTACCCACTTTAGGTAACACTTCCACGCATCGTACGTAGAGCCTGGCTTCCTCGATGACAGTTTTGCAAGCACTAGTACCTATCAAATGGAAAGCGGCACTACTACGATTCAGTCTCAGGCGGAGATTCACTCCGTTCAGCAAATACTTTTCTTGCAACCACATGTCCAAATGCAAACGATCCATCAGTTCTAAACTATCACCACTTTTGATTCTGTCTCTTCGTTCTACAAATCCCGCATTGTGTTCTTTGGTTGTATTAATTTCGAATTCTTCAAACTGGCCTGCATCGTCAGCTTCCCATACCACACAGACATTGAGATGAGTGTTCTTGGCGTCTATTCCGCACGTCAAGAGATTTTCCAGGTACGCTCGATAAGGATAAGTATCCATGCTGCTACTGACTACTTTGTTATTCAAGTACAAGTCCACTCCACTGAACAAGGAATGCATGAAATTGTTGACGGGAGCTATTACCTCATCACCATCTAGGGGCGTATTATCCTCATCGACAACTTTGACTTTCAGGTACAAGTAACTGCTATTCAGATCGATGTAATCTTCGGGCTGTCCTTTGATTTCAAACTCGATGGGAGCTGAGGCTGTCAAAGAGGAGACGGGGTGAAATTCCACCCACTGGGATTCTTGCATGGTCATCATGGTGGGGGGCATGGCAAACAGATCCAGTTCCGACTTGGAACAAGCGCAAGATTCTCGGTGCATCATTTTGTTCTTTTTCAATAATCGAAAACGTCTAAGTCTCGAACGGTTTTTCTTTTCTTTGTCTTTCTAGCTTTAGACGTGTGAAGTCTGGTGAAAGGGTGTTTTCTTCGTCGTCTCTTTCTGCCTTGTCCTTGCTGAATGCCTGACTCGGTAGCGTGCAGGGCATTTATAGGTGTTTCTCGTCGGCTTAAAAGGTCTTTGCCCGTTTGCAGCAAGACATTTTTGCCTGCCCTCATGAAGGCTTCTTTAGGGTTTTGTTTGTCGATGATGACATTTTGGAGAAATTCTTTGCCTTGCGTCAGTGCGGCATCTTTCAAGGCGTGCAATCCGCGTGTCACCATCGGTTTCAAGACTGGGGCCACCGAACGAAAGGCCGATTTCAGCATATCTCCTAAACCGTGTCCTCGCTGTCGAGCAACCCCTCGGTACACTGGATACATGACTTACGAATCGTGAGAGAACCGTTTTCGAAAATGGAGTTTCACCGTGACTTTTCCTTTGGTGAATGAAATATTTTGTCCCAGATCTCCTTTTATAGCAATGTTGACCGTGTCCAAATAAGACTTACTGACAGGCAAATAGTGAGGATGGACAAATTCGCGGTGAACGTGGTAAGTGTTTCCACCTTCCTCGTCAGCGTTCGTGGCAGAATCCACTTTGAAAGGAATGACACGCAGTAACGGTACGGAGGTGTGTCCCACCACGTTGTACTCCACCACATCGGAGTACACAAACATCAAATTCAGTCCTTGGTTCAGTTCTACCGGGGCACGAAATAACTTGCTAAAAGACTCGTTGTCGTAAACGATTGGTAATTCGTTTTTCTTGATCATGGCCATTCTCATGTCCATGTCTCCGCCCAACATGTCAAACAATTCAGGACAAAATAAAATGGACAGGATTTTACTCCCGTCAAATTTCATCAAGAAGCGACGAGCTGCTTTGTGGTATTCCATGGTGACACTTTTCTTGACACTTTCCAAAGCTTTCAGACACACGACATTAAACCTGGAGGCTATGGTGCTGACCAAATGTTGACCACTAAAATAATAGCCTGGGGGAATGAACAAGTGATAGGTGGTGTACTTTTGATTTCTTGTGCCAGGGGTTTTCTTGTCATATTTGCCATGGGTATCCAAGTACTGTTGCATTTGCTCGTCATAAACTTCCACATCAAAAAAGTTTTGATTGCGAAGGACATTGAGGACTTGGGTCGGGTGAATCATTTCCACTAAGGCCACTTCCCAATGGGCTTCGTGATCTAATGGGATGGCTTGAGGTAATTTGGCCGTGTAACAGCACAACGTGTTCTTGGGAAACACCTCCATGGAACTGTCACTGGGTAAGGTCAAGTAAAATTGGTTTTGGTGACTCATAATTCCAGAGTTCTGTGGCTGTCCGAGGGGTTACTGGACGTCAGAGGCGTGTCTTCGCCTAAAATGGGGTTCTGGTTGTGGTTGGAGTGGTGACTGGCACTGGCACAGGACACAAGGTTCCCGTTCGAGGAGAATTTCAGGGAGGGATTGGGAAGCAGGTAACCGATGCAGCTGCTCAATAAAATGGTCCACAACTGTTTGTCTCCTTCTTGCAAACTCAAATTGGCAATGGCTGCCCCAATGACACAATACACCACGAAGATTTGGCAGAAAAAGTCGATTTGCGTTCTAGGCACACGTTCTCCGCACCACACCCACAAAGGTTGTTTTTGTAAATCTCGCACAGAACTAGGTGAAGGAGTGGTCGACGTACCTGCGTCTGTGTGCAAGGGCATGATGGTCACTTCTTTTTATAGTCGATGACTTGCGAAGCGTCGATCCAAGAATCAAAACTGGGTGGATATCCTTTCCATCGTACTTTGACTTCTTTGACACGTCGTTTGCCCACTTTACGGGTTCTGCGTTCGAGAATGCTTTCGATGTCGTACACGTCGTCTTCTTTTTTGGTGACACGTTGTAACTCGGGTAAGTAAAACGTTCCTTTGAGCACTTCTCCGTTCATGTCTTCCAATTTATAGACGGCAGGATGACGGCCATGCACTCGTCCAGTGACACGAAACAATTCGGTCGTCCAGTTAGGTAAGTAACCTTTGTCGAAAGTGCGTTTGGTTTTGCCAATGCGCACCCAATTTCCTACGGCCAACACTCCGCTTTTCTTGGGGACAGTCCTCGTCGGGGACGTACCAAACAGGCGCTCAAACACCAACACTTCGTTGTCGGGAGTCACTTCTTGCGGGGCACGTCCGATGCTTCGATGGTAAGATTGGTTGTACGCTTGCACCAGGTGCGGTAAGATGTCGATGTACTTCAGAGTGTGGTGATGCGTAAAATATTTCCACATGCGTTCTTTCAAAGTGCGTTGAAAACGTTCCACGATGCTGGCTTTGGTTTCAGGATTCTCGGTGGTAAAAAAAATGAATGTCACGTTTCTTTAATTCTTTTTGGAAAGCTTGGTTCAGAAATTCGGTACCTTTGTCCGTTTGCCATCGAAGAGGGTGACGACCGTTTTGTTTCAACACTCGTTGCAGGGCTCGCACTAACTCGCTGCTCGATTTGGAAGTCAAGGGCACGACCCAGGTAAATTTGGAAACGACGTCGATGACATAAAACAAATATTTGTAGCCACGATTGTAGCTGGCCAAATGAGAGACATCGGCTAAATCGGCTTGCCATTGATGATCGATGCCTTCCACTCGGGTGCGACTTCTGGAAAACTTGCGTCGAATGGGTTTGTGTAAAGTGTAGGTAGCTTGTTCTTGTAACCATCGTTGCACTTGAGGTAAACGGAGACTTTTCAGTCGCATTTTGGCAGCACGATACAATTTTTGAACTCCTGCGTAACCTGCAGGATGGGAGGGATCGTAGTAAATGCTGGCTAAGACGTTTTCCATTTTTTTGTGTTTGTGTGTTAATAAGACACCCACTCTTGGAGGATGCTACTCTTTTTCTCTTGGGGTACTTTCTTGGATTGCAATGCTTTGCGTTTGCGACTGGCAATAGGTGTCGAAGAGGAGGATGTCTGAGTGGGGATATCGGTTCTTGTTTCACTTCTGTCTTCACTTCTGTCTTCACTTTCTTTTTCTCTTGTGATAAAGAAGGGGTGGCCATCATCTTTTTAATCCATCCAATTCTGGAGGTAGGTGGTGTTGTTAACTTTTTCTGGTGAAGTTTGAAACCCTTCCTCTTCTTCTTCTCCTTTTTCTGTCTTGGTCACTGGTAGTGGTGGTACTGGTACTGGTGATGGTGCTGGACTTTTCATCAAGGTCTTAAAATCTTTCAGAGTGGGTAGAGCTGTTTCGTCTAAAGCTTTCTGGTGAAAGAGTCGTTGCAAGAGTTGACCGTACTTTTGCGATTTTTCTGTTTCGGACAAATCTTGGCAATCTATCAAGGACTGCAGTTCGTGTTGTAACTGGGACATCTCGCTCAAATGGGGATTGGGAGGTAAATGCGGGGTGCGTTGTTCTTGCCAACGATGGTATTCCATCCATCGTTTGTAAGGCACTAAAGCTAGTTTTCGTCCTTCAATGGGGTTGTCAGGGGTCGATTCTGAGATCTTGGGACTTCCGAGGGCCTTTTTATCTTGCTCCCACCAGTCCTCCCAACATGGTTCCCAAGACTCCTTTCAGTAAGGGACCTAACAAGAGGGGTAAAATGCCTCCACGTTGGACCAACATCTTCTTCTTTTGACGAATGGGAATTTTCTTTTGAACCATTTGGCGCAGAACGTGACGATGTTTGCCTAAGCATTGTTTCTGGTGTTTGGACAAAGGGATCGTGACTTTCAAGACGTTCAAACAGCATTCGCACACGGTATCGATGACCTCTTTGGAGGCTGATTGAATGAGTTTTTTTCGTAGGGGTGGAGAAGCTTTGGACAGGACAGATAACATGTCCCCATGTTTGACTAAACGTGGAGGCAGTCCTTTTCTTTTCTTTCCTTGGGGATGTTTAGAAGAGGGATGTTTTCTGGAGGGTGACATCTTTGAGTCTTCAGCACCAAAAACACTGATATCCCGACTTGGTCACACACCTTTTTTATACTGGAACACGTCGCCACTGATTGTCTTTACGTCGTATCAGTCTGAGGACAGGCATGACACGTCGTGCAGGGGTACGCAACGGACTAAATCGAGCCAGTTCTTGCTTGGACAAATCCAGTAAACTTTGTAACATGCCCGATCTTTCTTGAACTTTGATTTTGGGAGAAGGTACTTTGTGAGCAGCAGCCACTGCCACTAAATTGGAGGGTCCTGCCACTGGGGAAGTTCTTCTTGGGGTCATCAACGGAGAAGTTCTTGGTGTGATCAACGTCTCCAAGTACTCTTCAGTTCTTGGTGTCATCAACGGAGAAGTGGATGAACTTGAGGCTGCCGGAGACACGGTCACCGCCGTGGCAGGTCGTGGTTTGCGAGTGTAAAGTTGCGTCCTGGCCGAAGTGCCTCTCTTGCGACTAGTTTTCTTCTGTGGACTTTTCTTTTTCTGGGGGCTTCTTTTCTTTTTCCGGGGTGGTGTCTGGTAAGAGGAGGGTCCCGCCACTGGAGAACTTCTCCTTGGGGACCTGGTCTTTTTCTTCTTCTTGGAGCTTCGTTTGACTTTTTTCTTGGGGAGAAGTTTGGGGGCATTAGGATCCCATCTTAAGAGAGAGCGAATGATGACCCCTCCTAGAGTACCGCTCCCTCCAGGTTTCAAAATGATTTGTTTTTTGGTTTGAGTGTGGATGCGGGGATCGGCCAGTTGGGTCAAAGCGACTTTGTTTCGATCAAAAAAGCGTTTGGTTTGATGAGGAATCTGAATGATTCCATGGAGTAATTGACGTGCCGTCACTGTGAACCATCGTAAGACTTCTTTGAGACTAGCTTCTAAGACACGAGCTCGTATTTGTGGATTTTTTTCTCGATTGATGCCATACAAGGCACGAATCAATTTGACAGGGAAGATGCGACTGAAGGGACGTCATGTTCAAAATGTGTGTGAGGCAGACGAAAAGGGTCTGAGGTTTTTATAGATTTTTTTTGTGGAGTGAAATGAAGTCGAGGACGGAGACGTGTACAGGACAGGCCCTCCGTCTTGGCACCAGTGGTGAAACAAGTGGGTACGAAATCGCAAATCCTCGGGAGTCGTAGGTTTCAAATCGACGAGTAAATAGGCGTGTGGAGTTTGAGTGGCATCGTCGTACGCCTGAGTCAGCCCAGGCGTTCCTAACTGTTTGGCTAAGACTTGCACTTGCGATTTATCTCGAGGGCTTTTAAACAAGACCACGTAATGCGCATTGAGACTGATGGTGCGATGGGCTTTACTTTGTTGAAACAAATTTTGGGTGATGTAAACGACACTGGCATCACGGTGATGCCCTTTGCGCGTGAACCACAGTTTAATTTCTTCTTCGTCTTCTCCTAACATGTCGTCAAAAATGACCAAATGGGTTTGACTGGAGTCAGAGACGATGCCGTCGTCTTCTTTAGGAATGCCTTCCACAAACACGATGGAATCGCCTTGATTTTCTCGCAAGAGGCTGTACGCCGATTGCCACTCTTTGTAACACCACACGATCCGCTGAGGTGGTCGATCGATCAAATGATGTTTATGTTCGATCAAACGTTTGACGAATTCGGTTTTGCCTGAACCGCTAGGTCCAGCAATGAGCATGTTAAAGGGATGACGAAGATACAAAGCCTCCCAACTGGCACGATCTAAGTGTTTGTCGATGACTTTGACAGTAGAGGAAGAGGGAGCAGAGACAGCAGAGGTAGCCATAGTGTGAGGAATGTCACTTGTGACACAAAAACAAACAAGACGAAAGTTTATATACTTTTTTTCAGAACACGTTTATTGAATGTTTTAAACATGAATACGAAAGACAAAAATACATAAAAGCCAAAGGCTTAAGTACAAGGATAAAAGGCACATGATAACCATTAACGTGAAATAAAAACAAGTGTCTGTACAACATGTTTTGGGTAAAGTTCTGACCAGTTTCTATAGGGGGTAAGGTCACACAAGTGTCCTCCCGAAAGGGTCTTTCAGGCCTGTCCACGACAGTCCTGTCCTGGATGACGGGTTCTTCTGGTACTGTCACTAATACAGGTTGAAAAAGTCGCAAGGCTCACAATCGCATTCCACTTCAGAAGCCCCACACTTGAATTGTGCCTTTCTAAACTTGTTTTGTGTTTCTCTGAAAGTATTCATCTTGTTGGCTTGGTAGTCACAATGAACTATCGATCTTGCCTAGGGTTCCTTTTTATATACAGACCAATACCGACGTGTCCATACGGTAAGGTGAAATGATTGGAAAGTCGCACTCGCTTCTGGTACACGATTTGATAGACTTTTTCCAAGGGTCGACTGACGATGTGGTGAGTGGGTAAACGTACAATCTTGTTCGGTTGATAGGTGGTCACTTTAAAGTGTTCATCCTCTCCCGATTGCAAGGCTTCTTTCAATACCCCAAAGTTGACCACACGACTGGTACGATAATTCAGAGTCAATCCTTTCACTTTGCACGTCGTGTGCACTTCTCCTTGTGGGTCCCGGTATTCGTAGCCGTAATTTTTGGGACCGCCACTGACGAAACTTAGAATCTTGTCGTTGGGATGTTCGTCTGTCCAGGCTCCTAAACGGTCTCCTTCGATGTCAGGGTGTGTTGACTCGGGTGATCGATGTAAATGCAACTGTCCGTGTCAAAGTACAGGACACGTTCCCCTAACAGTTCTAAAGCTTCGTACAATTTTAAGCGAGCATGAGCTGTCACGTAAGCCGCAATGATGACATTTCCAAAAGGATCGTCTTGTACAAAGTCCAGATCTTCTTCGTAATTGACCAAGATCAAATCCTCACGAACGACGTCCACGTGTTTCATGTATTTGGTTTTGTCGTGAATCATCTGGAAGTAGCAGGAAGGTTCGGTCAAATACTCCGTCTTGGGTACACACGGTCGTTGTGCCATTTTTCCCCACAAGCAATTTAACATCACTTTGGCAAACGATCGCCTGCCTTCGTTTTTCTCGATGTGGTCTAAAGAGATGCCTTCTTGTTCATAGTATTTCTCTTTGAATTTTATTTGGTCTTCAGGAGTGTGACAGCAGGAAGGATAGCCGCTGGCTTCTTGCTTCAGTTTCAAAAAGGCATCCACGTAGTCGGCGAAAATGCCTTTCTGCGTGGGGTCACCCTTGTGGTATTGTTGTGTCTTGGGAAAGTGACAAATTTCGTACACTTCTAACAGTTGGTATCCCATGTCCAGAGCTTTGAACAATTCTACGCTGACCCAGGTTCCCGTCAAGGCCCGTTCTTCCTGGGTGTGCTGACAAGGCTGATCTTGGTTGCACGTTTCGGCACAAGTACGACACAAATGAAACATCAGTTTGCCTTTTCAATGGTGAGGTAACACAGGATGGTACAAGTCCGTGGGAGGCAAAACTTTACACTTGATCAGACCTTCGTATTGTCGAATGTTTTACAGGTCGATGTGTTCCGTCAACAATTGTGGGTGCCCTACAGGAAAGCGACAATATTTGCACACGTAGGGATACAGCCAACACACGTCCAAGTATTTCATTTCTTCTTCTTTCTCTTCGTCGGCTTGGTACAGCAAGCAGGTGGCATTGGTCCTTCCTCCATACAAACTATCCCTCGGGTTCAGCGGGTCCATGAACTGGTAACTTTCCACGAGGCGTTTAAACTTGGGATCGGTTTTCAAACGGTGATCGTATTCGTGTTCCCACATTTCCACCACTTGGTATCCTTCCTGTTCTAACTTTAGGCGTCGCTGACAAGTGGCCTGGTACAAGTCTTCCATGGTTCGTTGTAAAAACTGATTTTTAGTGCCACGGTCAGGATAAGAGACGGGACATCCGTGAAATAAGCAACCGTTAAACTCGTACACGATCTTGGGGTTTTCTAAGTCCCAGCCATCGACCGAATACGTTCCGATGGTCTTTTCACCTCCTCCGTTGCGGGCATGCTGAATCCACTTGTCTTCCTTGTCGCACAAGTAATGTAACCAACGTAGGTCTTTGACCGAGTATTGACGTTTGACATAGTGGGTCCTTTGAGGACTGATGACAGCCACGGTGTTTTCAGGCATGACTCGTTGGCGGTACACTAAGGAATACGCTTTGGCAATGGTGCAAGATTCTTTCAAAGGATCGACCCCTCCGTGTTCCATGAACAGTTCTCGAAATTTTCCACAGCATCGCCGTAAAATGTCCACGTCGGAACGACAATACTTTAACATTTCTTCCTGAAAGTCGAAAGGGTCGGAGGCGTGAGCCCGGTACCAAGCGTAGAAAGCTTCTCGTTGTTGGGTACGCATGTTGTCAGGTTCGTAATAGTGAGCCTCAGGTAAATGGGGTAGAACGGCGTGTTGATTGGCTTCCGTATTGAAAAAGTGTGGAAAGTACCCTTTAGCCATTTCTGTCATTCCAAACGTTTTAGGCATTCGACTCAAAGGCATGGCCAAGTAACTCATCGAATCTTTAAACTGTACTTGTCCCACTTGCATGAAAATGATTTTGGCTCCGTTCAAAGTGACTTTAGGACGCTCGGTGCCTTGTTCCGTATAGTATCTCAAAAGAAACTGTCCATCGTATCCGGAGAAATTGTGAGCCATCACCGTGGCATGACGATGACAATCTCCGTAACGTTCGATGTCCTCTTGGCTCCACGTCTTGTCGATGGGGTCTAAGACCCATTTGGCAAAATCGGCTAACGTGTTCGGTCCTCGAAAGATTTTTTCACGCCCTCCGGGAATCTTACTGCAGTGAGGGCAATGACTGAAGATAGGTTCCTGAATGCACTTCTCGCACGCTCGATGAGCCACGCAGAAATTAGGAACGTGAATACCGGTCTCTTGCATGCATTCGAAATCAATAAAGATGAAATTGCCTTGCTTCTTGTGACCGTCCTCTTTCTCTGGTAGGTGTTGGTATTTTTGGTATTTTTGCACGAGCATTGGTGTTCCAAGTCCACGATGTGATGACAAATGTGACATTTATTTTTTCCTGAACATACGTGTGCCTTGGCACTATTGGTACGTATGCCTTGTCCACACGTAGGTCACAATCTCAGCAGTTGAGAAGCACATTTCTGCTGTGAACACTGCGTCTTCAAATGTTGTTGGTAACAGGTAGGGCTGACAAACGTGCGCAGACAAGTTGAACAATGCACTTGTCCTTCGCTCAGACTGGGTGGAGAGGCCAAACATCCTGAGCATTTCCATCCACAATGCTTGTGTTGCTCTCGATTGTTATAGCCATAGTCACATTTCTCACAGTAATATCTGTATCCAGGAATCCGGTGATACTGGTAATGGTATCGAAATGGTCATCGTGATAATAGACATGAATGTATTTTCCATCCTTAAAGTCTTTCCCTCGAAACAACAGAGGCCCGCGCATTTCTTGAGGGTACACTTTCAAGGTGTATCGTGGAGCTAGGACATCGTGCAATGTTTGCATCTCAGGAATGCCACAGGGTTTGTCTTTGGGCAAGTCGGCTTGTCGTAATAGGAGTTCTGCTTCACTTCGTTGTTTGGCTCGGTCCGATTTTCGAATATTCTCCCAGGCTCTTTTCCATTCTACCGTGTCCTTTTTGTTGGCATAGGTTCGTCCCACCACGATGGCACGGGCTAAACACATCTGATCTTGAGGGTTGTTAATTCGGACGAGACTTTTGTTTTGGTGTTGCGAAGGTCGTCCACCAATAAGACCTTTTTGCGTCCAGTCCCTTGAGGAGGAGAGACGTGGGCCATTTTCAGTGTGGCTTTTCCATCGGTGATGTCAAACTGGTCATAGATTGTTGTACGTGTTGAATCTTGTCCATGACTTTAGAAGGGGTTAGTTCTGCGGGTCTGCTAAACTCGATCCAAACAGGGGATTTCAAGCTGTCGTGATCTATGGATAGTGTCAAGCGATCGTCTTCTTTGGGTTGACATTGTCGCTTGAGTGCGGTGAGCAAAGAATCCCACATCTCGGTGATAAACCCTTCTGCTTTCTCCGATGGTACGTCAGCCTTGAAATCTTTAAACTTCACTGTGTAGGTGTAAGCCGTGGTTCTAAATTTTCTAGAGGAGCGCTTTTCCGTCTCTCGAATGGAATAGTACTTTTCAGGGTTCACTAAGGGTGATGAACTTTCTTTAGAGGGTTCGGATTCTGGTTCACTCATGTCCTCTTCAAAATCACTGGCATGAATTTGTGCCAAGACTTCAGCTCTGGTACGAGGCGATAGATTACGTTTCTGCCTCTTACTTTCTTCTTCTTTCTTCTCGAATGAATAGGATCGTTTCATCTTGAGTGCAAAACGTCAAATGACTCAAGTTTAAACACCATAGACTAATTATAGTCATGGCAAACCATCGTATATAAAAGGGTGTATGTCTTGTCCTTTCACTATTCATTTCACTCTCAAACCGAGCACAACGATGGAAGAGACTACCCAGATGGAACGTTTCATCAGAACTTTGCGAGGGGTTATTAGAAAATTCTCTTCAGACCAGCCGACGGACTACTCTCCTTCCTTTCGAGATAAAAGTGAAGATACTTGCTATATCTGTCAGAAGAAAGGGCATTGGTCTTCAGAGTATCCAGACCGTCAAAAAAGAAAAAAAACAGGGGCTAGAAAAGACAAAAGTCAAGATACCTGTTATTATTGTCAAGAAAAAGGACATTGGTCTCCAGATTGCCCAAAAAAGAAACAAGAGGAGTCAGAAGAAAAGAGGGATTGTTCAGAAGAAGAGAGAGATTCTTCAGAGGAAGAGAGCAGCCAGGTGAAGAAAAAGAAACAGGAGAAGAAAAGAAGAAGGGAAGAAATTGAGGAGGAAGAGGAGGATAAGACTGTGACGGTGAAGAAATTGAAAAAAAAGAGAGAGTAAAACAAAGAAACAGAAGAAGTGAATGTAATTTATAAAGTGTTCTGTTGTAAATTGTGAATTGAATTGTAACTATGGAGAAAAGAATACATTAATTATATAAGGTAAGTGTCTTTGAGTTTTGATTCTAAATAAGAAGCTACACTCACGCACTCATACACAGACACGTACTATAAGGGTAAAATGGGTTTTTTGTTGATTTTTTAGTTATTGGCAAATTGAAAGGCTATCTCTTTTCGAGAGAAGTGGGTGGCCCTGAAAAGGGCCTTTTTTGGTGTAGGGGTGAGTTTAAGCAATCAACTTTAACTGCCTTAAGCCTTTGCCACGGCCGAGGCCTACTTCTGATGATGATGATTGGGTTGAAATCACTAAGGGTGGTACGGTAGGCTTAGTCACAGGGTCGGCGTGTTTAGCTCGGGAAGGTCGTATTCTCTTCGGTCGTGATAAAGAAGTCTGATACATTTGTTTCAGACTTCTTAACTCCGCTAAAATGTCCAACAGTACCGTGGCCGTTTGATTTTCACCCTCTTGTTTCTTTGCTGCTACTTCTTCTTGTTGTTTTTTTCTTACCTCTTCTTGTTGCTGTTGCTGTTGCTGTAGGAGAAAAGCTTGTTCCGCTTCCTTTTGTCGTTGCATAAATTTCTCCAATTCTTCTTTCTGTCTCTGTCTAAAATTCTCCACTTGCGGTAATGAAGAATGAGACGAAGGTTCCGGAACAAATTCTTGCGAGGTAAGAAAATCCACAAAACCCCAATTTACCTCTTCTGAAAGTAAGTCCGGGTTCCCTTGGGCGGTCTCCACTGCTGGTGCACCCCAGTGAATCGTTTTCTGAGTTTCCGTCATGTTGAATCACTGTCGCATAGATTGACTGCACACAGGCGCTAGCGAATCTATATAGACCACGTGACGTCACAGACTGCTCTCTTCGGATTGGATGCGGGCTGACTGAATTTTGTCACGCGTGTTTGGATTGGTCAATGAACTCAATCCGTTTCAATCCTTCCTCTCCCTATAAATAAGCGCAGTTCAGCGCAATCACTCACCTGTTCTCGGAGCCTCAAGATGTGGACCGACGTTCAATCTTCCACCCTTGTGTCAACAATGATGTTCAGGACGGACATACCCATGTATGTCCGGTCCAAGTGGACTGTTGTCGATAGGACAGATACTAGTCTATGGATGAGAAGAGTTTACATAGAAAGACAAGGATGCCTCAAGAGGGTACTTGTGTATGGACCTGCAGTTAGAAAGAGTTTAAGAAGAAGAAGATGTGACAGATGCCGTCTATGTTAATATTAACATAAAACCAAAGGCCCTTTTCAGGGCCACCCATAGGTCTCGAAAAGAGATTGACTTTCCATTGCCTACCCTTTTTTTAAATTTTTTTAAAAAAAAAATCCCATGTTAAATTTCCCTTGTCCCTATACAGGCCCACGATTTATTCCCATTGTCCCTATACAAGCCCACAATTTATTCCCCATGTTAATTCCCTTTGTCCCTAGACAAGCCCAAACTCTGTTCCCCATGTTCAATTCCCCTTGTCCCTAGACAAGCCCAAACTCTATTCCCCATGTTCAACTCCCCTTGTCCCTAGAGTGGCCCAGCAATTTTCCCCATGTTAAATTTCCATTGTCCCTTGAGTGGCCCAGGGGTGTTTTTAATGGTAATTCCCATTGTCCCTAGGGTGGCCCCATTCACTACTGGCGTACGTATTTACCAAAACTGCCTGCTAATTTGGTTTATTTATGTTTTGGTCAACATTGTTACATTTGGGTGGTTCAATGGACCTGTTAACTGTTGTTAGGATGGAGTGAAGTTTCCTACCTTTAGGGGTGGAATTCCAGTGTTCCTGCCATATTTGATTGATATAGGTTTTTATGAAGCATTGGGCTTCTGTGATGCTATATCTAAGTGTGGCTGGGTTGGGGTCTCCTAACCTTTTGCGACTTTATCAGCCTGTTCATTGCCAGGGATTACTATATGTGATGGAGCCATATGAACTCGACTATTTGTTCACTTGTGGATAATTCTTTGAGCATATGGAAGGTCCCGTCAAGGAAGAGTTGTCTTGATTTAGTGTTTCGGGTTTTAATTGACTTTATTACACTAAGGGAGTCGCTAATAATGATTGCTTTTTGGATGTTGTTATTTTTGATCCAATGAAGTGATTCAATAATTGCCCAGAATTCAGTAGTGTATATAGAGTTTGGTAGCCTGGTTCCCATTTGGATGTTAAATTCAGGGATTACTATTGCAGCTGCCGTTCTGGGTAGCACTGCTGTTTTGGACCCGTCTGTGCATATTTTAATGAAACCAGGGTAGGTGTCCACTACGTCATTTTCGATTATGGATTTTAGTTTGTTTTCTTGTTCCAATTTGTTTCCGTATTTTGTGGCCATGTTGTTTACCCTTGGTTTGATTTGTGTCCAAGGGGTTTGTTCAGGTGGTTTGGTATATTCTTCCTGTTGTTCAAGTATTAAAAGTTGTTCCCTAAGTTCTAGGATAACTTTGCCACCTGGTATGTTTGGAATTAATTTGTGGCTAAAAGTGATGTTAATCTACAAATAGAAATTTTAGTGGGATGCGTGTTTGGATGGTTAGCTAATCGAATGGAGTATCTGAGTAACATTTCTTGTCTCAGTTTAGCGGTAGTTCCCCAGCGAGGACTTGAAGCTCGTCCGATAAGGTTGAGGGAAGTGTGCATGTGCAAACGATTAAAGGTTTTGTTTTTAATGGCATCTAGTTTGTTTAGGAGTGGTTGTTTTGCTGAGTTATACACTTGACAACCGTAGTATAATTTGGATCTTACATGGGCTTTATAGATGATAAGTAAGGTTTCTTAGTTGGATCCCCATGTGGTACCTTTGAGGTTTCGTAAGAGGTTTAAATCTTTAGATGGTAAGACTGGAGACTGCTTCGCTTTATATTATTCAAGAGCGGACGCAATAGAAAACACCCCTACGATTTTTGTTGGGTTGGAATACTGTAGAGTTTATCTTAGGGTGAGGGATAGAGAGAAGTCAAAGAACATGTATAATGATACAATTTAAAACAAACGACATTTGTTTAAAACATATTTTGTATTCAAACAAACTAACAGCCAACAATTAACAATAAAACAAACAAACTATGTTTGACAAGGTTGACACCGCTGTGAAGTCAAGTTAGATTTCAACTGATGGAGGTTAAAATACATTTTTTATTCAAACATCTAACAACCAACAATTAACAATAAAATAAACAAACTACGTTTGACAAGGTTGACACCGTTTTGAAGTCAAGTTAGATTTCAACTGATGGAGGTCATTGGGCCATTGATGTAAACTACGTTTCCATTTTAAAGACAAAAGATAACCATAATGATCACAAAACCATCGATCTACTTTGTCATAGTTTCTATAAGAGTGACGATCAAAATAAGGCACTAAATGTTCATAGGGATATCCAAGACTGCGTTGATGAAGAAAATACACACAATGTTGTCACACACCGTGGAATATGTGCCTTGAAATTTCACATTATTGAATCCCATCGTCTGGGCATTTCTTCTCATAAAGTCGATGATGTCGTCTTCCAAAGGTAGTAATCCATAGGAATCAAAATAATCCACACAACCCTGTTTAGGGTAGTAGACGGCTACCCAGTGGGTTCCTGAGAGATGTCTCTCGCCCGTGTTGATGACATAAGCTTGATGGTCTTGAGGATTGCGATGAGGCCGTTCATCTATAGCACACACGACAGGATTCCAAGAAGCAGTGTACGAAATGTGGTTCAAACGGTAATAAAGTTCCCAGGTATCTATTTTTTTTTTGTTTTCTTTTTTGTTTCACAGGTAATGATAGGTCATAAATTCAATCCTCACTTTTTTCTTGAAAAGCTATGACAAGTAACCGTTTCGCCTCGTCTCCTCATTTTGAGCCAAGAGAGTTTCGATGTGATGGATCTCTATAGCAATCACTGGAGGAGAGGAATGTGTGTGTATGTGTGTGTGTGTGTGTGTGTGTGTGTGATTAAGATTTTTAACGTAGCTTTTAACATTTTTTCAGTCAAATAGTCACGTAGCATGATGTCCCTTCCAGTCACATTATTCTGACAACAGGCCAATCAGTCCTAGCACTAACCTCTTAATGTTGAGCGCCAAGCGAGGTAGCTGTTAGTACCATTTTTGTAAGTCGTTGGTATGACTTGGCCGGGGTTCGAAACCACGACCTCTCGCTTCCGAGGCGTACGCTCTAACCACTAGGCCATCGGAGCGGTCTGGATGAGAGGAATGATCACGCAAGTCTTTATACCGCTGATGCAACACGGCTTGTTTCGAGATGAGACCCCAAGCTTCCTCCAGAAACTCTTCCAATGTTTCCTCTTGACTCAGCATCATACATTTATCGTGTTGAATTTGACTGGGATGATCGTTTTGACGTCGATATCAAACTTTCTTGATTAATTCCGTAATTTGTTCTACCACGTGTTTGACAAAACAGGAGATTATATATTGTTCTTGTTTTGGCCATCTGGACCTCATCACTATGTTCTCCACGGCTCCGGTGTCTTCCACGACTTACACGATATCCTCCCATTCTATTTCCAAAGAGTCTCCACCATTCAAAGAGGGATATTTGTCTTCCATAACTTCTAATAGTCTAGAATGACTTCTAGTAAACTGTTGATTTCTATCGTTTAGTCGAATTCGGAATACAAGATGACATTCACCGTGTGGGTTAGACCTTCTGCAAATTCAAGTCCCGCACGCAGATTTTATAGGGTGGAAATGTTCCTCGTCGATTCCTTGGTCTGGAATGAAATCGAAGGCCCACAGAGTGTAACCTCCTGCATAATCTTCGTACTAAATGCCATGACTGGCGTTGGTCCCTAACTGTCCCGTTGCTTCGTACAGGGATATGTACGACCTCAAGTTAGGTTGAAAAGGTCTGATATACAAGGTCTTGCCATCGCGACTGACTTCTATTTTGGATACTCTATAGTGCGTAAACTGGAAAGAAGTTTGATCGTGGGCTCCGTTGAGGGCTGTATTGCTAACGATGCCAACGATTGAACGTTTGGGTAACTGTCCATGGAACAGTTGATCTTCGATCTTGGATGGAGTCCATAGCCAGTGGTGACAGTTTTCAGTTCTACGAGTCGTATCGGATACTTGGCAGACGTTCTGCTCAAAGCGTGACTGATGTCGTTTCCCACTTTAGGTAACACTTCCACACGACGCACGTAAAGTCTGGCTTTTTGGATAATGATTTTGTACTCGTTTGAATGAGCCATCAAATGGAAAACGGTACTGCTGAGATTCAGTCTCAGGCAGATATCCATTGCGTTCAGCAAATTTTTGTCTTGCAACCACATGTCCAAAGGGAAACGATCCATCAGTTCTAAACTACGTCCTTGCAGGATTTTCTTTCGACGGTCGTTAAAGCTTACATTGTGAGGATCGTCATCTGTTGTCAAGAATATGTCGATAAACTTGTCCTCGCTTGCTGTGTCAGGTTTCCATGCCACACAAGCATCCATATGAGTGTTCTTGGTCTCTTCTCCGTAAGATATTTTCTAGGTACGCTCGGTAAGGGTAAGCATCCATGCTACTACTAACGAGTTTGTAATTCAAGTACAGATCCACTTCACTGAATACGGAATGCATGAAATTGTGGACGGGAGCTACTCTAGCATCGGCTCCTTGATCACTTTGACTTTCAAGCACAAGTAACTGCTATTCAGATTAATGTAATCATCGGGCTCTTCTTTGATTTCAAACTCAGTGGGAGCTGAATCCGTCAAAGAGGAGACGGGATAAAATTCTACCCATTAGGATTCTCGCATCGTCATCATGGTGGGTGGCATGGCAAATAGATCCAGTTCCGACTTGGAACAGGCACAAGACTCTCTGTGCATCGTTGTTCTCTCTCTGTGATTTAATAATCAAAAATGTCTTAGTGTCTGGCGGTTCTTCTTTTATTGCTATTTCTAGGTCTGAGGATATGAAGTTCTCTGGAGAGGTGTCTTCGTCGTCTCTTTCGGCTTTGTCCTTGCTGTGACGTCAGGGATGCAAAAATGCTCGACTCGGAAGAGTGCAGGGAATTTATAGGAGTTTCTCATCGGCCCAAAATGTCGAACAATTCAAGACAAAATTGAATGGCCAACGTTTTGTTATCCGGAAATTTCACCAGTAGGCGAAGAGCTACTTTACGGTACTCCAGAGGAAAATTCTTTGTTTTATCTCCAAGGCTTTACCAAACAGTTCATTGAACCTGTCAGCTATCGTGTCCACCAAATGTTGACGCTAAAAAATAGCCTGCCGAACTTTTCAGAATATGATGTACCCTGCGGTAGTGGGACTACTTGTATTTTCTTAGAGTCATCAACGCTTGGGTTTTAATCCAAATACTCTTGCACTTGGGCGTCCAGAATTTCGACCTCAAAAGTGTTTTGCTTTTCAATGATCTTTTTGATTTGTGTAGGGTGAATCGTTTCCACCAAAGCTATTTCCCTATGGGCTTCGTGATCTAATTGGATGGCCTGAGGTCATTTGTCCGTAAAAGGGTACAAGATATTGTGGAGAAACACTTCCATGGAACTGTCACTGGGTAACGTTAAGTAAAATTTGTTATTGTTGTTCATAATATCAGAGATCTGCTGTCCGAGTGGTCACTCGAAGTGAGACGAACCGAGTGTCTAAATGAGGATTGTGGTTGTTGGAGTGGTGACTGTTGGGACGGCAGAAAAAGACGATTTTCATTTTAGGCACATGAGAAACATCGGCAAAATCGGCTTGCCATTGATGATCGATGCCCTCCACTGGGAGGCGAATTCTGGAAAATTATTGTCAAATGAGCTTGTGCAAGGTGTACGTGGCTTGTTCTTGTAACCATTGTTGCACTTGAGGTAACCGAGACTTTTCAGTCGCGTTTTGGCAGCACAATACATTTTCTGATCTCCTCCGTATGCCGCAATATGGGCTGGATCGTGATAAATGCTGGCTAACACCATCTCTATTTTTGTTAATAAGTCAACCCCTCTTCACTGATGCTACTCTCTTTTCGTGTGGTATTTTCTTGGATTGTAATGCTTTGCGTGACCGGCGACCAATAGGTGTCGAGGAGGAAGATGTCTGAACAAGGGCAATCGGTCCTTGTTTAACTTCGGTCTTCACCTTCCTTTTCTCTTCTGTGGAAGAATGAGTGTCCATCATGTTTGTAACCCATCCATTTCTGGATGTAAGTGATGTTGTTAACTTGCATACTTTATCTCGTGGAGTTTGAAACCTTCTTCTTCACCTTTCTCTGTCTTGGTCACTGGGGTTATTGGTGATGGACTTTTCATTACGGTCTTAAAATCTTTCAGAGTTTTCTGCGCTGTTTCGTCTCCAGCTTTCTGGTATCTTTGCGGTAGTTGCAACACAACCATACCGTTGATTTTGTTCCGTTTCTTAGAAATTGCCGCGATCCATCAATGACTGCAATTCGTGTTGTAACTGGGACATCTCGGTCAAAGGAGAATTGGGAGGTAAATCCGGGGTACATTGTTCTTGCCAAAGTTGATGTTCCATCCATTGTTTGTAAGGCACTAAAGTTAGTTTTCTTCCTTCCTCATATTTCAATGGTCATGTATGAGATCTTTTAACTACAGAGGTCCCATTTATCTTCCTGGAAGTATGGGTAAAATACCCCCAGGAGTCCCAACGCGGGCCCTACTAATGCTTTTGCAAGAGGTGCTAACAGAGGTAAAAATTCTCCGCATTGGACCAACATCTTTTTCTTTTGACGGATGGGGATTTTCCTTTGGACCATTTGGCGAAGAACGTGTCGATGTTTGGCTAAGAATTTTTCTGATTAGGAGACAAAGATATCGTGCCTTTCAAGACATTCAGACAACATTCGCTTACCGTATCAATCACGCTTTTGGAGGCTGTTTAAATGAGTTTTTCCGCATGGGTGGAGAAGCATTGGACAGGACTTACATGTCCCCATGTTTGACTAAACGAGGAGGAAGTCCTTTCCTTTGATGAGTGAAGAAGGATGTTTTCTGTTTTTTTTTTTTTTTTACATCTATGCTTGTTGGTTCCGGGGCACACACCAAATATACGTTGACGTCGATGACTTGGTACACGCCCTTTTATCTATTTTTTGGATTATCGTTTCGTCAAAAAGGTGACGATGTGTTTTCAAATATCGCCAAAGAATTCTCCCCTTTGGTTGCTCCTATTTTACTTTGGACGACTGTTTCTTTTCTGGAGATGACGTCGATGCTTGGTTAAGCGTTTTTTGATGACGACACAGTACTTTCCTTTTTTCTTTTAATTTTTGGACAGGAGAATGACAATGGTGATGGTGTGCACATCTTTGAGGGGACATCTTTGTGCGTTCAGGAGCACACATAAAAATACACTGAAGTCCATGGCTTGACACGCGTCTTTTTATCTTTTTTTAAATAAAAGTTTTTGTTTAACGTTTAGTTTAGACTAACTGACCACATGTTTTATGCCAAAAACGTCTCCCCTTTGCTGGCTTCTCCTTTTCTTTGGAGGATAGGATCTTTTCTGGGGGTGACGTCGATGCTTGTCTATGAGTCTTTCAGGATGACGAGACTGTCCTTGTCTTTTTCCTTTTCCTTTTTGTTGCTGTTGTTGTAGGGTTTAACGCATTTTTCTGTACACGATAGACTATACATGGCGACCAGTATTAATGGTGGAGGAAGAACCCGGGAAAACATCGGAAAGAACCACCGACCCACGAGAAGCTATTGAGAAGCTTTCTCACATACCCACATTAGCCGAATCCGAGACTCGAACCCACGCAGACAGAGGTGAGATGGCAGTGATCCGTAACGGAGAGCGCTTTAGACCACTCGGCCACTCGGCCTTTCTGTACAGGAGAATAACGATGGTGTCAGTGTGCACTTCTTTGAAGGGGCATCTTTGGCAGTTCAGGAGCACAAAAACACCGATTCACATCGTTTGCCTCGAGTCCTTTTTATACTGGAATTCGTCGCCACTGATTGTCTTTACGTCGTATCAACTTCACGAGAGGCATTACATGTCGTGAAGGGGTTCGCAAAGGAATAAATCGGACAGTTCTTGCTTGGACAAATCTAGTAAATTCTGTAACACGCCGATTTCTCTTGGAATGAGTTTGGCTGCAGGTACTTTGTGAGCACCTGCCATTGCAACTAAAGAGGAAGAGGGTGTCACCGCTGGAGGAGAAGTTCTTGGAGACGTGGGTTTCCAATGTTTTATCACATGAGGAGGAACGGGTGTCACATTGAGTTTGGCAGGCATCACCTGCGCATAGGAAATGATGCCTTGCAGTAATTGACGTGCTGTCACCTTCGTAAGACTTCGTTGAGACTGGCTTCTAAGGCACGATCACGTATTTGTGGAATTTTCTCGCGGTAATTGTTATACAAATCCTGAATCAATTTGACGAAAAGATGAGACTGAAGGGATATCATGTTGACGCTGTGTGAGACAGACCCAAAATTTCCGAGGGTTTTATACTTACTACCCAGGACCCAGAAACCAAATGTGCAAGGCTTGACTTGTGTAAGCGTCAGACATTTAATTTGCTAACGCGTGACTGGAAGGTATAACAATATGTAACACATTTCTTCCCCTGGGTAGTAAATAGTACAGAGAATAACTATTATTCCCCACAAACCTTGCTTTTGTGACCAGGACAGTGATATCTTGAAATTTACATATTTCCAACGAGAAAACGGGCTATTTTCTGTCGTTTCGTTCACATAAGTCAGAAGAAAAAACCAACAACATATGATTACAAATTAACACGAGTTTACACTAAACTAAATACAAGTATGATCACAAAAGATGTAGAAGTGAGTAGTTTTTCAATATATACGATTATACTTTCAACCACTTTCACGAATCAACCCCCAAATGTATTCTCCCATCATGTTCCCTTTACACTGTCCATGGTACCAGCTTTCAATGTCTAGTATGTCCTGGTGGAAGCGCTCGCCTTGCTCCTCCGAGTACGCTCCCGTGTTCTCCTTGAATTTATCAAGATGATCATCAATGGTATGGACTTTGAGGGACATCTTGCAGCCCATTGTGCCGTAGGTCTTCACCAGAGTCTCAACCAGCTCCACATAGTTTTCGGCCTTGTGATTGCAGATGAAGCCCTGAACGACTGCGACAAAGCTGTTCCAAGCCGCTTTCTCCTTAAAAGTGAGCTTCTTGGGGAATTAATTGCACTCCAGGATCTTCTTTATCTGTGATCCGACGAAGACACGGGCTTTGACCTTTGGCTCAGACAGCTTAGGGAATAAGTCTTGAAGGTACATTAAGGCACACGATTCCTTATATAGAACTCTGAAAAATTGTTTCATAAGGCCCAATTTGATCTGCAGTGGTGGCATCAGCACCTTCCGGGGGTCCACGAGTGGCTCCTGCTTGATGTTGTTCCTCCCCACAAAGAACTCCGTCCGCCTTGGCCAGTCCCGCCTGAGGTAGTGCGCCTTGGTGTCCCTGCTGTCCCAAAGGCAAATATAGCAGGACAACGTGGGAAAACCGCCTTGGAGACCTATCAGGAATGGCACCATTTTGAATTCTCCGATAACCTCCCAGCCCTACTCATCATACTTCAAGGCGTCCAGCAAGGTCTTGATCCTGTTGTACTCCTCTTTGAGATGCACTGAGTGAGCCAGGGGACGGATACATGTTTCCATTATGGAGCAGCACGGCTTGAAGGCTCCCGGATGAGCTGGCAATAAAGAGGCGCCCTCATTCTGGTTACAGGTGATTCCGATTGCCTCGAACAGACTGGTCACATTTTGTCATAAGCAGAGTCTATATTGACGGGTGAAGAAGCTGGTAAAAGCTTGGTGACGCTTCCTCTGGTCTGCGACTTGCACCTTTTCATCCAACAAGTTTCACTGCTTGAGCCTAGACGTCAAAAGCTCGGCTTTGGACTTGGTGAGACCAAGATCTCTGATAAAGTCGTTGAGGTCTATTTGGATTTGGTAGTATGGGTTTCTATCCTCAGATCCACCTCTGAAATTGTCATCTAGATCTACAAAGTCTTCCTCGCTCTCTGACTTGCTTCTCTCTTCTAAAGACGGCTGCTCTCTCTCCGGTGGTGTGGGTACGGGAAGCTCAGGGCAATGTGGCACCGGGGCGATGGATGAAGGAAGGTCCGGATACTTGCTAGCAGGTGCATTCTTGCAAGTCCGCCGTTTGCAAGGGTCCATCATGTAGAAATAGCAGTTGTTTAGGTGGTCAGTGGGTTCCCGCCAAATTCTTAGGATAGCGAACTTTGCCCCTATGTACCATCCTACAAAGATACATTTATTTAACCCATGACTAATGTGTAAAAGATCCTCGTAACATTTTTCATATTGATATATTTTTCCAATAACATTGAAAATTGTAAAACATTTTATAATTAGAAATGTTTACAATTTTAAAAAATTTAACAAATTTTAATACATAAAATTTCGAGCAACAACTGTTCATTTTACCTTCCAGAGTTAGTTATTTTTTTGCAGTGCTCGCAGGTGAAATGCGGTGCCTAAGGTTTGTCTTGATCCCCGACAGGCATGCCGAAATATGTATGCCTCACACATCTTAGCAGATGCTTCCACGGAGAACTTTTTCGCTCCTTCTTGATAAATTGGCCGCAGACAAAGCAAACTGCGTCTGCCGGATGCATGCAGCCTCTTGATGCCATCTCAGAAAAATGCAGATATATATCCACTTAGTCAATTGGAACGCAGCTGAACTGGTTGGCTTAAGGCCCCTGTATTTATGCTATTATTTATATTACTGGAAAGTTCTAGAAAGTTCTAGCAGTTACTCCAATTTTACTTAGCACTGAATCTATCTGGAATGTTCTATAAAATAAGTAAATTTCAAAATATCACTGTACTGGTCACAAAAGCAAACTTTGTGGGGAATAATGGCCATTTTCTATACTTTTGAGACATAAGCAATTAGGAAATAATACTTACTGCCCAGGACAAATATACATTTGTTACACGGTGTATAATCACACCAAGTCAAGATTATCGCGTTGAAACCGTTTAGACAGGGATGACTATATCACTAGAAACTGACTAGTACTTGGGCAAATCTGATGTTTCTCTAACCCTGGGGTGATGCTGCCTTGCACACATGCGTCAGCAATTTAAATGTCAGGCCAATAACAGACTACGGTCTTAAAGAAAGTAAAAGAAAAGAGCGAAAACCAACAAGCTTTATAAAATTCCAAACAGTCTTTTGATGTATAACAAAATAATATAATCCAAAATGTCCTTGGCTGAACTCGCTATAATTCAAATTAATGATATAGTCCAAGAAGTATAAGTGAGCAATCTTTTTTTTTAAATCTACCAAAATTAATAAAATGAACAGAACCTTTAGAATGATTCCGCTTTGGATGTTATGGCAGTTTTATTTTTTTTAAGTAAACAACACTGATTTAAAAAGCTAAGACACAATAATACAGCTAGGATACCGGTCAGTCTCCTCTTTAAAGCATTTAAAGGTGTGAACAAGTTTAGTAATTTCCAAGTGAAAAACTAATATCCTACATTCATAAAGAAGTACAAATGTTTACTTCCATTAATAATGATCTGACTATTTAATCCATACTCATAAAGAAATATTAGCTGTGAATGAAGTTGTTTAAAAAACAAATTTATCTTGTCAGGTTGACAATTAACTTAATATTGGACTAAAGTCAATTGAAAAATACAGATATTATAACAAAGAATAACTGAGAAAAGCCGACAAACAATAGAAATTAAATATACACAACACAAACGAACAGCCCGATAGTCCCCGAGATCAGAACCCAGACGCTCCAGAATAAATCGTGCCAATTTGCCTTTAGTAATATCAGAAACAAAGGCGGATAACAACTTCTTGGTCTAGTACTGCGTGTATTTAATCCTTTATTTTAATCGGGTCGCCTCTTTTTTTTTTTTTTTTTTTTTTTGGTTTGGTCATATAATAATTTCTAATTCCTGGTTCTCCTTCTATGCTCTCGTTTTATATTTTAGAAATTTTTGTCACGGGCTAGATCGACGGCAGACATCATACGGTGAAACAACCACGAGTTACCCTTATCCGAAAGATGTACTCCATCGGTACTCCAGAAACTGGTACGGAATCGAACATTGTGCCTATAAGTAGCAGAAGGAATATAATTTAATAAACTAGATAATGATATATTTATGCGGACTGAGAGCCGGCCGTAACGTAGCTTGGTCAGGCACGGCGAAGCAAAGACCCCACAATCACATGCCGCAAGCCGAGCCGAAGATAATGCAAGCACAAAAAGGCGAATAGAATTCACTATATCGTCCGGAGACAATATACCGATATCGTCCTCTCCAATTCGGAGGAAGACGATATCCGGGATGTGTTCCTAGACGCGACAGTCTTGAAACAAATGATTAATTCGGGCACCAAGTGTTCCACGAAAAATTAAAAGTCATATTAGTGGGTCCACACCTTCCAGAGATATATAAAAACTGACGTAACCGAGAGACTATGATGTGATTGCATATAATGAGCAGCATTATGAGACGAATATGAGCTGAGTCACCCAAACGCTTATATAAGGGATACCTTGGTGCTCTCCGTGAAGTTCGTGCTGAGAGCAAATTTTCCGGGGGAAAAAAGAATCGGAGGGAGCGCATCTTCTTTTCTCTAGCTGGAATTAAACCTGAAGAGATAGATGAGAACATTGCTGAAATTCAATGAACGTGAAATGATGTGCCCCCGTCTGCTTACAGACATGTTTGAAAAGAGAGACTGGGTTACCCCAGGCAAAATCGTACGACATTCAGACAGAACAATAAAAGCCGAAAATGGCTCTTTTATGTTTTATTTTCTTTTTTACTTTCTCTCCTATGTAACGTTTCTGCGTCTTCTCAGTAAAAAAAAAATTATGTTTTCTGATGAAAACATGGGGCCCTTTTAGCCAAAGACCAAAACTATTTTACCAACGAAATCCAGCCAAGACACGTAACACGTGGAATATATCAACTGACACAACAAAATCATCTAAAACACACACTGGGCAAAAAGATCCCTGGCAAGGATAACTGAACAAATATTTCACACATAGTAAGGAAACTAGCCAAAGATATATATTTGCGGAGGTGAGTACGAACCAAAGTAAACTCTAGGCTAAGGGGCAGAAAGAATGGGGACCTTGAGACAGGAACCGAAATAAGTATGTCATTCTGTAAAACAAATACTCATAGAGGAACCTTATTGAAAAGTAAATTTAATTTTGTTTTATTTTATTTTTTCTTGTTACGCACGATAATAGACCTTTGGGGTATATACAAGGATATAAAAAACTGTACATGTTTTGGCACATAAAGGGGGTTACTTTAAAGGCCACAATGGTTACGCAGCTAGACGTCCGAGAGGTGTCTACAAATAAGCCATGCCTTAAAAGTTTGTTAGAGGTAGCAATGGTGCCAAGAAATCGGTCAGATGTTGCTCCCACACGTGCAGATTGAGAAATGCAATATCTGTGGACATAGAAGCATAAAACTAATGTGAGAGATTTCAGTGATTGACCACTGGGACATTCTTTTGCATTACTGTTTTGTAATTTTCATTTTACTTTTTCTTCAGCATTTAAACACTGAAATGGACATATTTTTAATTATTGTCTGATCCTTTTTATATGATAATGCATTTTTATATGATAATGCATTTTTTAATGTTGGTGAAACATGCAAAATGTTTTTTTAAAACCGATTGGACATCATGGAATCAATGAGACATTTATCTTTGCTAGCCAAGGTTCCGATATGTTTACCCTATATATACCTTGACGGATTATTCAGATAGTTTAATGCTTTGTTCTAGCGACATCTATTGGATTTCAAGAGTTGTCTCTCTTAGAATGTAATGCCAAGTAGCCAATAACGGTAGAGACAGTTGCCTTCCAAGGGATACTTTGTAAGTTTAACACTGAAAGTATGAATGTATACTGGAGAGAAGCCATTACAAGTGTATTTGAGGAAAAGGATATATTTGTACAAACACGGACTGGAAGTGGAAAATTTCTTATGCACGAGTCCATTCCAGTTGTGTGCCCCTCTTGTCTCTATATTGTAGGAACAGTGTTCAAATTTGAACAGCCCGATTTTGATTTGATGCAGTGGCTTGCCACTTCGTCGAATGAAATTCACAGACCCGAAGCACCGAAATATCTAAATGATCCACCTAAGTGTAAATAGGGTCAACACATCAGAACCTTGGCTAGCGAAGCTGAGACCTTTCATTTGCTTACATTTAAGACTTGTATTTGAAAGACATTATTTTTGTTGCAGTTTCTTTGAAAGCTTTAAAGGAATGTCCACCATTTTTGTCCACTATTGGACATAAATAGAAACTTGGTGTTGATTAGATGGAAGGAGGTAAAGAAATTGAAGAATTATTTCCAGACTTAGATAATTACAAATAATCATGGGGGAAAGATGCTTTAAAGGAACATAACGGCCTTTTGGCATAAAGGATTAAATTTTGCCTCATTGGCTTCCCGTTTGGTAGCACCGGTATGATTGCATCAACCATCCATAGACCATGTAGTAGACCACCCACATGACTGCACCAGATATAAACAGGCAAAAATGGATGGAAATTATGCAAAAATAACAATAATGAGGACCTCAAACAGTAGCGTACTAACCCAGAGGTGGGGGCGTATGCCCCGGACGCAAGAGATTGTGGGGCGCCAACACCCCTTTGGGACATCATGGTCACCCTGGGCGAAGTGTGGTTGTGGTTGTAGGTTTAACGCCATTTTTCAGCACACGATAGGCTATACATGGCGGCCAGTATAACTGTGGAGGATGTACCCTAGAAAACCCCAGAAAAAACCACCGACCCACAAGAAGCTACTGGCAGGCTTTCTCACGTATCCACGTTAGCCGAGCCTGAGACTCGAACCCACACAGAGATTAGATGGCAGTGATCCGTAACGGTGAGCGCTTTAGACCACCCGCCCCCGCCTCCCCTCCCCCCCCCCCCCCCGGCGCAATCTACCCGTAGTACGTAATTGACATGAAAGTCACAATGTAATTTTGTTTATAAAAAATTATCAGAAAGGGACGACGATCAGATACAGGAGCAATTATTTCATAAGGTGATGGTGAAGGGGTGGATAATATATTTGGAGGGTGGGTCAATACAGACTGCAAGAAAAATGTTCAACAATGAAGAAAGAAAAAAAAGAGAAAAAAGGCAAAGCTACCCATATTTGTCAAATGGCATACTCCAAACTCCATATTGTATAATATGTAATTTTTCTTAGTCTCTGCTGGGTAATACATTTTTAACTGAAACGACATAATTACTGTATTTCCTCTAATTTTCACACATAATTTTCTTATTATAAACGTGCACACATTTTACAGAATGAAATGATAATATAAATAAGGCACTAAAATGTATACAAAATACAACAATGAGATATTTAATATACAGTATTTATTCCCAGAGCCCACATTGAAATTTGTCCAAAAGTAGACATGGATTCATCATTAAACTGAGTATTATGGACACACACATATACACGCGCGTGTGCTCTCAGATTGCTACACGCACGCTCTCTCTCTCTCTCCATGAATACATTAACACAGTGTGATTTTGACTTAGGGGCCGCTCACCAGTCATTGTGTCCTTTTGAGAGCGACCTGTGTAACGTGAAGTTGTTTGCATTTAAAACATGCACAGTGGAGAAGAGAATGTTGGCATACCTCTATGCCACTTTAATGTAATGTGGCAGACACTTATTTGGATATTGTACTTTTGGAAATTTCACATGATCTAGGCATATTGCTAACTAAAACGACTGCTTCCTTCTGCTCGATAATTCAGCCTGAATTAGTCTAAAATACACCATCCGTAGCAGCTATTAAAATAGGGAAATTGAATCTTGCCATACTAGACAATACCAGCTTCTGAAAATGCAATGAATGAATTACCAAATATATCAAATGTAAGAAATGTTATCGGCTCTTTTTTTTAATACCATTTACGTCTGAAGTTCAGGAAGTGAAAATGACCAAGTGGAGCTAGCACTTGTTTGAAACGTGCGCATCTGGAGTAAGGCGAAGCTGTATGCTCTATAACCCATATTACACACATCAATCATACACCAAAATAAAGGGAATTAAAGGTTCTTTGAACCATATCTAAGATATACAAGGTCATTTTTTAAAATAGCCAATATATCCAGTGAGGAAAGCCGGGGAAATCTTTTTCTTTAAAATTCTAATGCAAAATACGTAAATGTAGAGCGCCACCTTAAAGGAAAAAAAAAATGTTTTCGAACGTACTCTCTTTAACTCACACTATATTAATTTATTTCCTGTCATTTTGCTCAGACTCATTCTTCTCAGGTAACATCAATTTATTTTAATTGTCATTCTTATTACAAGGATGACTGATACGACTACATATGTGACTTACCAACAATTTCTGTAATACGTGTGAGGGGGAATAGTATTGAGAGAAGTACCAAGTATACCAATGCATGAAGAGTTCATAGGGAAATTTATTAAACATTATTAAAAATTTATTAAACAGTTCAGAGCGATGACATAATTTGCCCAAGAGTAACATTCATGAGCATTTTTTGTCATCGACAAATTCACACTAATATTGTTCAGAATAATCGTGTTATCACTGTTCTGAGCTGTAATCCATCACAATGCCATTCCTTAACATATCATATTGTTTTGAATTGCTCCCATCCAATGTCTTACCACCAAACTGTACTCAGATTAGTGTTGATTATACGGGCACATGTCAGTGAAGATCCATTCATCAGACCGAATCTCTACGATCATATATGTGATAACATACACCTAAACATTACATTGAAATCCTATCAAATTATTTGGAATTTTCATAAAAATCTGGGATCGTTATTAACATAGTGGCCTTCTTAATTTCTTCTATAGAATTTAAAATTTGTTTGTACAGTAAGTTGTTGAGGTTTCTCTGCCAAAACCCTTTGAGCCCTCCCACTCCATGATATCACTGGTATCACATGAGATAATATTATCTAGCTGATTTATTCCTTCCAATTTTCGTATGATCAACTCTCTTTTCTTTCATGGATGTCACATCTTTCCCGTATGCACCTCTTCACGATCATCCCCGTTTTATGCTGTAATATTGCATCAGCTGTCAAAGCACGTTTAGCAGTTATTTTAGACTGCTCGCATCCTTTTTCTTATTGTAATGTTGTATCAATACACATCACCAATAAGTTTAGACTACACACATGATCCTACTTATGTCTCTTTCATATCGGCAACATTTTGTCAGTTGTAGGTGTGCTGTGATTTTGCGCGACACCATTTATTTCACCTCCTGAAGGAAATGAGACTTAAAAGAGCACAAGTGTCTAACAGTCCAACCTAAATTTACTGGAAATATTACATTGCTTTATTTTCTGGAACATACTTACACATGTTTAAAATGAATTATGCAGATTATAGCCACAAAATACTGCAGAGAAAGGTCAAACTGAATACACAAATGAGAAATGTATGATACATTTTTGAGTTAATCTGCGAAGCAATTGTTAAGAAGTTTAGTGGGGTTTTTTCCTCTTCTTTTTTCTCACATTGAATCATTTTTTGTCTTCTTGCAATATATTTTCTTTCATTGTTCCTTTACAAGATACATTTTCTATGCCCATCATTTAATTTTATTCTCTGCATAATTTGACTATTTTATTCACTTTTTTTCTCTCCCTTTTCTCTTTGATTGAAAACTGTATATTTCTTACGCAATTTCTTTTTCGTTCTATCTGCAATTTAAAGTTTTATCTTTGTTCTTATATAGTATAATACAATAAATACAAGCAGTTGTTAATGTATCCCCTTCATGTTAGTTGTTAAGTGATTTCATTTTAAAAACTCTCTCATTGTGATATAGATAAACCACTCTCAATAGCTCCCGCACAGATAACTCGCAAACCCACTTATAATGTGGGGTCCAATGTCGATCCCATTTTGTAAAACTTGAAAATGCAAAATATTTTCAACCTATTTGATGAAGAAAATTGTGATCTAAATTGGTTAATGAAATCTTTATATATCGCATGTTTTATCGTTGAAATTTGTGGTTAGTAACCGGAAATGTGAATCAACATCATGGACTTCTCAACTTTTAATAATTCGTATATTTTGTGATATTTTCTTTCCAAACAAAATGCTCAAAAAAAACCCCCAGTAAATAACGATATTCGGCAAAATTCGGATCAATGGAGATGTCACTAAATCATATTCGTGGTAACACTTTCATAAATAAATGTAAATTAAAAAAGTTTTGCCAAGTGAAATTTGTGATTTAGTTCTATCTTTTGATTCGGTTGCAGTGTAATCATCATACATGCAGTATACCCTTATGTATTTAAATGTGCAAACATTAGATCTACTGTCGCAGCTACATTCGTGAGAACCTAGTTAAATAGTGACCATGTATCCAACTCGTGCAAGTATTTGTTGCATTGTTACACTCAGTTAAAAGTAGAATAGCTCTGTATTATGTTATTTACATCTTTTGTACCAAATGAAGGCTTACAAAATTCTGTCTGTATAAAAGCTAGAGGTCACGGTTATGTGTCAGGTCAATTCATTTCAACTGATCAATCAAACACTGTTATAGTTTTATGCAAGTAAAATAATCATTATACCTTAAATTAACATATTCATTCACAAATGTTATGAAAGAGAGCAAAGTAGCAAAGCAAAATGAGTACTTTGTGAATAAAAGCGTTGTTTCACATTTATTGTTCATTATAAAGAAGCGAGTTCCGGAGTTTGTAATGAAATTAAAATTCCTGAATTGGCACTCAGAGATTTCCTCAAGAATAAGAAGTTTCACTATTACTTGCAAAGAAATCATGGCATCAATATTTTAGAAACAGAACAAACTCACCCGACCCCCAGTTTTGATGTTGACGGTTGTTTCATTAAATAAATGTCACTAGTTTTTGAGAGAAAAAGAATACTGCTTTGCTGTGAATCAACACAATAAAAAGCAGTGACATAATATACAACGATTTTGCATACACATGATGGATCTTGAAATCTCTTTGAGTAATGTTAACAATCTTTCAGAGGTTGGATATCTTGAAAAATAAGGTTATTTATAAAAAAAATAGAAAAACATCATTAGATAAAAGCTCTTTGTTGATAATTATTCCCAACACAATTATAAAACAGGTATTCTGCTATTCAACGGCCCTATTACCCCCATTGGATTTCTCAATGTCCATCAGGGTTGGCATCGATTTCTTAATTGGCCTGGCAGATCGGTAACATGAACACTTGCTTTTAGTGCAGCCTGTGTTTTTGGATCCTGTTGTATGCGAGTTATCAAAGGAGGGTTGCATTTGAACAGATAGAGCATATGGAATTAATTAATAATCAATATTCTACTTGGTAACACCTATTTGTGGAATACCCAGCCATGGATTACTAATATTTTAAGCAGAGAAAACATCTGACTAGAAAGCTGCCATCATAAAATACATATCTCCTTCTCCCTTTTGTTAAATTAAATGTAGAGATAATGAAACTAAACATTAGTAGTTAAGTGGGGTACATTAGCGACAATGGGAATTAGCATTACAGAGACCCCTGGGTCAGATTAGCGACAAGGGAAATTTAACATGGTAAAAAATCGTGGGTCAGATTAGCGACAAGGGAAATTAACATGGAGAAAAATCGTGGGTCACTCTAGCGACAAAGGGAATTTAACATGGAACTATAGTGTGGGTCTGTCTAGCGACAAGGGGAAATTAACATGGGGAATAGAGTTTGGGCTTTTGGGATTTTTTAAAAAAAATTTTAAATTTAAATTTAAATTTAAATTTAAATTTTAAAAAAGGGTAGGCAATGGAAAGGCTATCTCTTCTCGAGAAATATGGCTGGCCCTGAAAAGGGCCTTTGGGTTTTCTTCTTCTTCTGCTTCTAATTTCTTCTTTTTCTCCACCAAGTTCTTATTTTATCTCCAACACTCTTTCTCTTCTTCTCTTTCTTTTTCTCATGCTCTTCTTTCTTCCTCTTCTCTTCCTCCTCTTCTTTCTTCCTCTTCTCATTTTCTTCTTCTTTTTCAATCTTTTCGTTCCATTTGCTTATTCTTATTCTTTCCTCTTCATCCTCCTTCTCCTCCTTTATCTCTTTCATGACACCACTAATCTTGTCCTTTACCTTTTTTAAGTTATTAATTTCCATCTTTACACGATGGGGACTATAGGAATAATGGTGTTCAACCAGTCTTATTAACATCTGCTCCATCATTCCTAAGTTGTCTAAAACGTCTTGTAATGTTTGTATTTTGTCCATTTGGTTAGAAGCCATCTTCTTTTTTTATTCTTTGCAGAATGGTTTGAACGACGAATACTGTGGGTTCTTATACTTAAAGCGCGTACGTGAAGGAAAACATCCCCCTAAAACGTAAAATTGATCTTACCTAGATCATGACCAAACAACGCGCGAACGTGAAGGAAAACATCCCCCTACTTTTTCATTTCATATAATAAAACCCAAACTATACTTTCTCATTTCATATAATAAAAACCCAAACTATACTCTCCACATACGCTAAGAAACAATAAACAAAATCCATAATCTACTATCCACACAATCTTACGTGAGCGCTTACAAAACCCAAACTATACTCTTCACATACGCTAAGAAACAATAAACAAATCCATAATCTACTATCCACACAATCGTACGTGAGCGGGTACAAACACAAACACACAAACACAAACACATACGCTAAGAAACAATAAACAAATCCATAATCTACTATTCACACAATCGTACGTGAGCGGGTACAAACACAAACACACAAACACAAACACATACGCTAAGAAACAATAAACAAATCCATAATCTACTATCCACACAATCGTACGTGAGCGGGTACAAACACAAACACACAAACACAAACACACAAACACATACCCTCACACTATCTTAAAAAAGAGTTAGTGTTTATATTCACACTACTCTACCTACACATTGGCAAATTGATGGTTATTTCTTTTCTAGAGTATTGGGTAGCCCTGAAAAGGGCTGTTTTTTTGGAACTTCAGGGACACCTGGTTAATGGTGGCACCTTCCAGGCCTGGCGCCACATACACATCTTATCCCCCAGTTACTTTTTACTTTTTTGGGGGAGAGAGCAGAGGCAGGATATGTCGCTTCAGAATCCCAATTTTCGCTCTCTGGGATTCTGAAATTTATTCTTCTTCTCTTCTTTTCCTTCTCCTCCTCCTCTTCTTTGTTTCTTCTCTCCTCCTCTTTGTATCTTCTTTCCTCTTCTTCTTTATATCTTCTCTCCTCCTCTTCTTTTTTCTTCTTTCCTCCTCCTCTCTTATCCTTCCCTCCTCCACAATGGCTTCCGCGGCCAGTTCATTCAACAGGCGCCTGGCATATTCCAGATGCACATGAAGTTCCAACAGTTTAGACAGTCTCGTGTTCATTTTTGGTGTTGATCAATCAACAAGGGTAGCTAGACTGCCCAGCGAGTTTCAATTTATAGTGAAAGCGCGGACGTGAAGGAAAACATCCCCCTAAAAAAACATAAAATTGATGTTACCTACATCATGACCAAAAACAACAACGCGCGGACCTAAAAGGAACACTCACTCACTTTTTTATGCTACCCATCACTATTTTAAAATTTTTTTATAAATCACTTCATTAGACTATCCACATACGCAAAGCAATCCAATCTAACTCCAAATATACACCTCAAACACCAAAAAAAACATGATTTTAATCTACTATTCATACCAACTTACTTAAGCACTTACTAACACACAAACACATACCCTCACATTTTTTAAAAAAGAGTTAGTGTTTATTTTCACACTACTCTACCTACACACATTGGCAAATCGATCGTTATTTCTTTTCTAGAGTATTGGGGTAGCCCTGAAAAGGGCTGTTTTTTTGTTTGCTATGGCATTCTTTTTTTAGTTTCTAAGAATGCGATGTCCTCTGAGGATAGACTTTCTGGCGATAGGTCTGCTTCTTCGGAAAGAAAAGAAGAACTCTTTGGTGTCGATACGGCAATCGACAAAGCCTCTGTCAGGTTCAGGTTGCTGCTGCTGCTGCTCTTGTTGTTGTTGTTGCTGCTGTCTCTGAAGTCTGTACTTCTCTGTCCATTCTTCTTTTTCCCTGTTCATTTCTTCTCTGAAGAGCTCTTCTATCAGGTCTTCAGTCATTTTTAACATTCTCACATTCTCTATTTCTTCTGGCTTCGGTATGAGACTGTGTCTGACCCTATGCAAATTCACGTAGGCTTCGTTGAGTTTAGCTAGTTTGGAGCACATCTTCTTAGGAGGATGAGTCGACAATGGATGGTTAGACTGGAAACAACCCGGTTCTTAAAGTTAAAGCGCGGACGTGAAGGAAAACATCCCCCACACGGTTTTTGAGTCGCAACGTTTAGTGAGTGTCATGAGAGGGATAGTAAGAAATGAAAGAGCATCAATCCAACATTCTTATAGCTAAACAAAAGACAAAGGCATTTTTTTCAAAACACAACATTTTTTATTCAAAAATCACTTAACACTAAACAACAACTCTAACATTTTTAACAATAATCCAACAATATAACATCAAACAATTTTTTTCAAAACACAACATTTTTTATTCAAAAATCACTTAACACTAAACAACAAGAACTCTAACATTTTTTAACAATAATCCAACACTAAAAGTTTCTCCACTAGGTAAAGAGGGATAACAGTCTTCCATGGTTTCTAGTAATCTAGGATGACTTCTCTCAAACTGTTGATTTCTATGGTATTATCGAATTCTGCATACAGGATGACGTTCACCGTTTCATCAGGGTCTCGGTCTTTAAACTGAATTTCCACACGAATCTGGCCGGATTTTATAGGGTGGAAATGTCCCTCGTCGCTGCCTTGGTCTGGAGTGAAATCGAAAGCCCACAAAGAGTAGCCTCCTGCATAATCCTCGTACGTAATACCGTGACTGGTATTGGTTCCTAACTGTCCGGTGGCTTCGTACAGGGACAAGTACGATCTCAAGTAATTCTTCTTGGTAAAGTCAGGTTCGAAAGGTCGGGTACACAAGGTCTTGCCATCGCGACTGACTTCGATTTTGGACACGCCAAAGTGTTGAAAGTAGAAAGGATTTTTTTCGGCAGCTCCGTTGAAGGCTGTATTCTCGACGATACCAACGATCAAACGTTTGGGTAACTGTCCTTGGAACAGATGATCTTCGATCATGGATCGCTGTCCCTTGGGAATGGTGAAGGTTTTCACTTCCACGCGTCGTATGGGATACTTGGCGGTCGTTCTACTCAACGTCTGACTGATGTCGTTTCCCACTTTAGGTAACACTTCCACACGGCGTACGTAGAGTCTGGCTTCTAGGATTTTGGTTTTGTAACCGTCACTATCAGCCATCAAATGGAAACCGGCACTGCTACGATTCAGTCTCAGGCAGACATCCACCCCGTTCAGCAAATACTTTTCTTGCAACCACATGTCCAAATGCAAACGATCCATCAGTTCTAAACTTGTGTCGGCTCCCGTGATTCTCTTTCTTCGTTCTAGAAATCCATCATTGTTGTCTTTCTTTTCATCAGTTTCCAATATTTCAAACTTGGTAGGTTCGTCAGCTTCCCATACCACACAGGCATTGAGATGAGTGTTCTTGGCATCTATTCCGTACGTCAAGAGATTTTCCAGGTAGGCACGATAAGGGTAAGTATCCATGCTGCTACTGACCAGTTTGTTATTCAAGTACAAGTCCACTCCACTGAACAAGGAATGCATGAAATTGTTGACGGGAGCTACTGCTTCATCGTCTATAGCACCTCCAGTCTTATCTAGAATTTTGACTTTCAGGTACAAGTAACTGCTATTCAGATCGATGTAATCTTCGGGCTGTCCTTTGATTTCAAACTCGATGGGAGCGGAATCGGTCAGTGAGGAGACGGGGTGAAATTCCACCCACTGGGATTCTTGCATGGTTATCATGGTAGGGGGCATGGCAAACAGATCCAGTTCCGTCTTGGAACAAGCGCAAGATTCTCGGTGCATCATTTTTTTTTTGTCTCTTTTCTCAATAATCGAAAACGTCTAAGTCTCGAACGGTTCTTCTTTTCTTGGCCTTTCTCGCTTGAAGTCTGGTGAAAGGGTGTTTTCTTCGTCGTCTCTTTCTGCCTTGTCCTTGCTGAATGCCTGACTCGTTAGCGTGCAGGGCATTTATAGGTGTTTCTCGTTGGCCTAAAATGTCTTTGCCCGTTTGCAGCAAGACATTTTTGCCTGCCCTCATGAAGGCTTCTTTAGGGTTTTGTTTGTCGATGATGACATTTTGGAGAAATTCTTTGCCTTGCGTCAGTGTCGCATCTTTCAAGGCGTGCAATCCGCGTGTCACCATCGGTTTCAACACTGGGGCCACCGTACGAAAGGCCGATTTTAACATGTCTCCTAAGCCGTGTCCTCGCTGTCGAGCAACCCCTCGGTACACTGGATACATGACTTACTTACGAGTCGTGAGAGAACCGTTTTCGAAAATGGAGTTTCACCGTGACTTTTCCTTTGGTGAATGGAATATTTTGTCCCAGATCTCCTTTTATAGCAATGTTGACCGTGTCCAAATACGACTTGCTGACAGGCAAATAGTGAGGATGGACAAATTCGCGGTGGACGTGGTAAGTGTTTCCACCTTCCTCGTCAGCGCCCGTGGCAGAATCTACTTTGAAAGGAATGACACGCAGTAACGGTACGGAGGTGTGTCCCACCACGTTGTACTCCACCACATCGGAATACACGAACATCAAATTCAGTCCTTGGTTCAGTTCTACCGGAGCACGAAATAACTTGCTAAAAGACTCGTTGTCGTAAACGATGGGTAATTCGTTTTTCTTGAGCATGGCCTTTCTCATGTCCATGTCTCCGCCCAACATGTCGAACAATTCAGGACAAAATAAAATGGACACGATTTTACTTCGTTCAAATTTCATCAAGAAGCGACGAGCTGCTTTGTGGTACTCCATGGTGACATTTTTGTTGACATGCTCCAAAGCTTTCAGAAACACGACATTAAACCTGGAGGCTATGGTGCTGACCAAATGTTGACCACTAAAATAATAGCCTGGGGGAATGAACAAGTGATAGGTGGTGTACTTTTGTGTACGGGTTTTCTTTTCATATTTGACATTGCTATCCATCCACTGTTGCATTTGCTCGTCATGAACTTCCACATCAAAAAAATTTTGATTGGGAAGGACATTGAGGACTTGGGTCGGGTGAATCATTTCTACTAAAGCCACTTCCCAATGGGCTTCGTGATCTAACTGGATGGCCTGAGGTAATTTGGCCGTGTAACAGCACAACGTGTTCTTGGGAAACACCTCCATGGAACTGTCACTGGGTAAAGTTAAGTAAAATTGGTTTTGGTGACTCATAATTCCAGAGTTCTGTGGCTGTCCGAGGGGTTACTGGACGTCAGAGGCGTGTCTCCGTCTAAAATGGGGTTCTGGTTGTGATTGAAGTGGTGACTGGCACTGGCACTGGACACAAGGTTCCCGGGGTTCCCGTTCGAGGTGAATTTCAGGGAGGGATTAGGAAGCAGGTAACCGATGCAACTGCTCAATAAAATGGTCCACAATTGTTTGTCTCCTTGTTGCAAACTCAAATTGGCGATGGCTGCCCCGATGACACAATACACCACGAAGATTTGGCAGAAAAAGACGATTTGCGTTTTAGGCACACGTTCTCCACACCACACCCACAAGGGTTGTTTTTGTAAATCTTGCACAGAAGAACTAGCGGAAGGAGGAGTGGTCGACGTAGCTGCGTCTGCTGTGTGAAAAGGCATGATGGTCACTTCTTTTTATAGTCGATGACTTGCGAAGCGTCGATCCAAGAATCAAAACTGGGTGGATATCCTTTCCAACGTACTTTGACTTCTTTGACACGTCGTTTGCCCACTTTACGGGTTCTGCGTTCGAGAATGCTTTCGATGTCGTACACGTCGTCTTCTTTTTTGGTCACACGTTGTAACTCGGGCAAATAAAACGTTCCTTTGAGCACTTCTCCGTTCATGTCTTCCAATTTATAGACGGCAGGATGACGGCCATGCACTCGTCCAGTGACGCGAAACAATTCGGTCGTCCAGTTAGGTAAGTAACCTTTGTCGAAAGTGCGTTTGGTTTTGCCAATGCGCACCCAGTCTCCTACGGCCAACTCTCCACTTTTCTTGGGGACAGCCCTCGTCGGGGACGTACCAAACAGGCGCTCAAACACCAACACTTCGTTCTCGGGAGTCACGTCTTGCGGGGCACGTCCGATGCTTCGATGGTAAGATTGGTTGTACGCTTGCACCAGGTGCGGTAAGATGTCGATGTACTTCAGAGTGTGGTGATGCGTAAAATATTTCCACATGCGTTCTTTCAAAGTGCGTTGAAAACGTTCCACGATGCTGGCTTTGGTTTCGGGATTCTCGGTGGTAAAAAAATGAATGTCACGTTTCTTTAATTCTTTTTGGAAAGCTTGGTTCAGAAATTCGGTACCTTTGTCCGTTTGCCATCGAAGAGGGTGACGACCGTTTTGTTTCAACACTCGTTGCAGGGCTCGCACTAACTCGCTGCTCGATTTGGAAGTCAAGGGCACGACCCAGGCAAATTTGGAAAAGACGTCGATGACACAAAACAAATATTTGTAGCCACGATTGTAGCTGGCCAAATGAGAGACATCGGCTAAATCGGCTTGCCATTGATGATCGATGCCTTCCACTCGGGTGCGACTTCTGGCAAACTTGCGTCGAATGGGTTTGTGTAAAGTGTAGGTAGCTTGTTCTTGTAACCATCGTTGCACTTGAGGTAAACGGAGACTTTTCAGTCGAGTTTTGGCAGCACGATACAATTTTTGAACTCCTGCGTAACCTGCAGGATGCGAGGGATCGTAGTAAATGCTGGCTAAGACTTTTTCCATTTTTTTGTGTTGGTTGGTGTGTTAATAAGACACCCACTCTTGGAGGATGCTACTCTTTTTCTCTTGGGGTATTTTCTTGGATTGCAATGCTTTGCGTGTGCGGCCAGCAATAGGCGTCGAAGAGGAGAAGGATGTCTGAGCGGGGGATATCGGTTCTTGTTTCACTTCTGTCTTCACTTCTGTCTTCACTTTCTTTTTCTCTTGTGAGGAAGAAAGGGTGGCCATCATCTTTTTAATCCATCCAATTCTGGAGGTAGGTGGTGTTGTTAACTTGCGTACTTTTTCTGGTGGAGTTTGAAACCCTTCCTCTTCTTCTCCTTTTTCTGTCTTGGTCACGGGTACTGGTGGTACTGGTACTGGTACTGGTGATGGTGCTGGACTTTTCATCAAGGTCTTAAAATCTTTCAGAGTGGGTAGAGCTGTTTCGTCTAAAGCTTTCTGGTGAAAGAGTTGCAGTCGTTGCAAGAGTTGACCGTACTTTTGCGATTTTTCTGTTTCGGACAAATCTTGGCGATCCATCAAGGACTGCAATTCGTGTTGTAACTGGGACATCTCGCTCAAATGGGGATTGGGAGGTAAATGCGGGGTGCGTTGTTCTTGCCAACGATGGTATTCCATCCATCGTTTGTAAGGCACTAAAGCTAGTTTTCGTCCTTCCATGGGGTTGTCAGGGGTCGATTCTGAGATCTTGGGACTTCCGAAGGCCTTTTTATCTTGCTCCCACCAGTCCTCCCAACATGGTTCCCAAGACTCCTTTCAGTATGGGGCCTAACAAGAGAGGTAAAATACCTCCACGTTGCACTAACATCTTCTTTTTTTGACGAATGGGAATTTTCTTTCGAACCATTTGGCGAAGAACGTGACGATGTTTGCTTAAGCATTGTTTCTGGTGTTTGGACAAAGGGATCGTGCCTTTCAAAACGTTCAAACAACATTCGCACACGGTATCGATGACCTCTTTGGAGGCCGTTTGAATGAGTTTTTTTCGTAGGGGTGGAGAAGCTTTGGACAGGACAGATAACATGTCCCCATGTTTGGCTAAACGTGGTGGCAGTCCTTTCCTTTTCTTTCCTTGGGGTTTTCTGGAGGGTGACATCTTTGAGTCTTCATGAGCACCGAAAAAACACTGATACCCGACTTGGTCACAGGCCTTTTTTATACTGGAACGCGTCGCCACTGATTGTCTTTACGTCGTATCAGTTTGAGGACAGGCATGACACGTCGTGCAGGGGTACGCAACGGACTAAATCGAGCCAGTTCTTGCTTGGACAAATCCAGTAAACTTTGTAACATGCCCGATCTTTCTTGAACTTTGATTTTGGGAGAAGGTACTTTGTGAGCAGCAGCCACTGCCACTAAATTGGAAGGTCCTGCCACTGGGGAAGTTCTTTTGGGGGTCATCAACGGAGAAGTTCTTGGTGTGATCAACGTCTCCAAGTACTCTTCAGTTCTGGGTGTCATTAACGGAGAAGTGGACAAACGTGAAGCTGCCGGAGACGCAGTCACCGCCGTGGCAGGTCGTGGTTTGCGAGTGTAAGGTTGCGTCCTGGCCGAAGTGCCTCTCTTGCGACTAGTTTTCTGTGGACTTTTCTTTTTCTGGGGGCTTCTTTTCTTTTTCCGGGGTGGTGTCTGGTCAGAGGAGGGTCCTGCCACTGGAGAAGTTCTCCTTGGGGACCTGGTCTTTTTCTTCTTGGGGCTTCGTTGGACTTTTGTCTTGGGTATAACTTTGGGATCATTAGGATCCCATCTTAAGAGTGAGCGAATGATGACCCCTCCTAGAGTACCGCTCCCTCCAGGTTTCAAAATGATTTGTTTTTTGGTTTGAGTGTCGATGCGGGGATCGGCCAGTTGGACCAAAGCGACTTTGTTTCGATCGAAAAAGCGTTTGGTTTGATGAGGAATCTGAATGATTCCTTGGAGTAATTGACGTGCCGTCACCGTGAACCATCGTAAGACTTCTTTGAGACTAGCTTCTAAGACACGAGCTCGTGTTTGTGGATCTTTTTCTCGACTGATGCCATACAAGGCACGAATCAATTTGACGGGAAGATGCGACTGAAGGGACGTCATGTTCGCACTGAGAGTGAGACAGACGAAAAAGGGTCTGAGGTTTTTATAGATTTTTTATGGGGAGTGAAATGAAGTCGAGGACGGAGACGTGTACAGGACAGGCCCTCCGTCTTGGCACCAGTGGTGAAACAAGTGGGTACGAAATCGCAAATCCTCGGGAGTCGTAGGTTTCAAATCGACGAGTAAATAGGCGTGTGGAGTTTGAGTGGTATCGTCGTACGCCTGAGTCAGCCAAGGCGTTCCTAACTGTTTGGCTAAGACTTACACTTGCGATTTATCTCGAGGGCTTTTAAACAAAACCACGTAATGCGCATTGAGACTGATGGTGCGATGGGCTTTACTTTGTTGAAACAAATTTTGGGTGATGTAAACGACACTGGCATTACGGTGATGCCCTTTGCGCGTGAACCACAGTTTAATTTCTTCTTCGTCTTCTCCTAACATGTCGTCGAAAATGACCAAATGGGTTAGACGGGAGTCAGAGACGATGCCGTCGTCTTCTTTAGGAATGCCTTCCACAAACACGATGGAATCGCCTTGACTTTCTCGCAAGAGGCTGTACGCCGATTGCCACTCTTTGTAACACCACACGATTTGTTGAGGGGGTCGATCGATCAAATGATGTTTATGTTCGATCAAACGTTTGACGAATTCGGTTTTGCCCGAACCGCTAGGTCCAGCAATGAGCATGTTAAAGGGATGGCGAAGATACAAAGCCTCCCAACTGGCACGATCTAAGTGTTCGTCGATGACTTTGACAGTAGAGGAAGAGGGAGCAGAGACAGCAGAGGTAGCCATGGTGTGAGAAATGTCACTTGTGACACGAAAAACAAATAAGACAAGAGTTTATATACTTTTTCAGAACACGTTTATTGAATGTTTCAAACATGAATACGAAAGACAAAAATACATAAAAGCCAAAGGCTTAAGTACAAGAATAAAAGGCACATGATAACCATGAACGTGGAATAAACACAAGTGTCTGTACAACATGTTTTGGGTAAAGTTCTAACCAGTTCTATAGTAGGGGGTAAGGTCACACAAGTGTCCTCCCGAAAGGGTCTTTCAGGCCTGTCCACGACAGTCCTGTCCTGGGTGACGGGTTCTTCTGGCACCGTCACTAACGCAGGTTGAAAAGTAACTTTTTTCCTTGAATAACTCTCGTGCATACTGGGCCACCTCTTGTGTCCAAGCCTCAAAACCCTGGTCTCGGTGATGTCCAACATTTGACTCCTAACCAATCTCGTTTCTTCTTCGTCAACGACATGGTAAGTTACTTCAATGAACAATGAACTATCGATCTTGCCTAAGGTTCCTTTTCATATACAGACCAATACCGACGTGACCGTACGGTAAGGTGAAGTGATTGGGAAGTCGCACTCGCTTCTGGTATACAATTTGATAGACTTTTTCCAAGGGTCGACTGACGATGTGTTGAGTGGGTAAACGTACAATCTTGTTCGGTTGATAGGTGGTCACTTTAAAGTTTCCATCCTCTCCCGATTGCAAGGCTTCTTTCAATACCCCAAAGTTGACCACTCGACTGGTACGATGATTCAGAGTCAGTCCTTTCACTTTGCACGTCGTGTGCACTTCTCCTTGTTTGTCCCGGTATTCGTAGCCGTAATTTTTGGGACCACCACTGACGAAACTTAGAATCTTGTCGTCGGGATGCTCGTCTGTCCAGGCTCCTAAACGGTCTCATTCGATGTCAGGGTGCTGTTGAATCGGGTGATGGATGTAAATGCAACTGTCCGTGTCAAAGTACAGGACGCGTTCTTCTAACAGTTCTAAAGCTTCGTACAATTTTAAGCGAGCATGAGCTGTCACGTAAGCCGCAATGATGACATTTCCAAAGGGGTCGTCTTGTACAAAGTCCAGATCTTCTTCGTAATTGACCAAGATCAAATCCTCTCGAACGACGTCCACGTGTTTCATGTATTTGGTTTTGTCGTGAATCATCTGGAAGTAGCGGGAAGGTTCTGTCAAATATTCCGTCTTGGGTAAACACGGTCGTTGTGCCATTTTACCCCACAAGCAATTTAACATCACTTTGGCAAACGATCGCCTGCCTTCGTTTTTTTCGATGTGGTCTAAAGAGATGCCTTCTTGTGCATAGTATTTCTCTTTGAATTGTATTTGGTCTTCGGGAGTGTGACACCAGGAAGGATAGCCGCTGGCTTCTTGTTTCAGTTTCAAAAAGGCATCCACGTAGTCGGCGAAAATGCCTTTCTGAGTAGGGTCACCCTTGTGGTACTGTTGTGTCTTGGGAAAGTGGCAAATTTCGTACACTTCTAACAGTTGGTACCCCATGTCCAGAGCTTTGAACAATTCCACGCTGACCCAGGTTCCCGTCAAGGCACGTTCTTCCTGGCTGTGATGGCAAGGTTGGTCCTGGTTGCACGTTTCGGCACAAGTACGGCACAAGGGAAACATCAGTTTGCCTTGACAATGGTGAGGTAAGACGGGATGGTATAGGTTCGTGGGAGGCAAAACTTTACACTTGATCAAGCCGTCGTATTGTCGAATGTTTTTCAGGTCGATGTGTTCCGTCAACAATTGCGGGTGCCCTACAGGAAAGCGACAATATTTGCACACGTAGGGATACAGCGAACACACGTCCAAGTATTTGATTTCTTCTCCTTTCTCTTCGTCGGCTTGGTACAGCAAACAGGTGGCATTGGTCCTTCCTCCGTACAAACTATCCCTCGGGTTCAGCGGGTCCATGAACTGGTAACTTTCCACGAGGCGTTTAAACTCGGGATCGGTTTTCAAACGGTGATCGTACTCGTGTTCCCACATTTCCACCACTTGGTATCCTTGCTGTTCTAACTTTAGGCGTCGCTGACAAGTGTCCTGGTACAAGTCTTCCATGGTTCGTTGCAAAAACTGATTTTTAGTGTCACGGTCAGTGTAGCAGACGGGACATCCGTGAAATAAGCAACCGTTAAACTCGTACACGATCTTGGGGTTTTCTAAGTCCCAGCCATCGACCGAATACGTTCCGATGGTCTTTTCGCCTCCTCCGTTGCGGGCATGCTGAATCCATTTGTCTTCCTTGTCGCACAAGTAATGTAACCAACGTAGGGCTTTGACCGAGTATTGACGCTTGACATAGTGGGTCGTTTGAGGACTGATGACAGCCACGGTGTTTTCAGGCATGAATCGTTGGCGGTACACTAAGGAACACGCTTTGGCAATGGTGCAAGATTCTTTCAAAGGATCGACCCCTCCGTGTTCCATGAACAGTTCTCGAAATTTTCCACAGCAACGCCGTAAAATGTCCACGTCGGAACGACAATACTTTAACATTTCTTCCTGAAAGTCGAAGGGGTCAGAGGCATGAGCCTGGTACCAAGCGTAGAAAGCTTCTCGTTGTTCGGTACGCATGTTGTCGGGGTCGTAATAGTGAGCCTCAGGCAAATGGGGTAGAACGGCATGTTGATTGGCTTCCGTACTGAAAAAGTGTGGAAAGTACCCTTTAGCCATTTCTGTCATTCCAAACGTTTTAGGCATTCGACTCAAAGGCATGGCTAAGTAACTCATCGAATCTTTAAACTGTACTTGTCCCACTTGCATGAAAATGATTTTGGCTCCGTTCAAAATCACTTTAGGACGTTCGGTGCCATGTTCCGTATAGTACCTCAAAAGAAACGGTCCATCGTATCCGGAGAAATTGTGAGCCATCACCGTGGCATGACGATGACAATCTCCGTAACGTTCGATGTCCTCTTGGCTCCACGTCTTGTCGATGGGGTTTAAGACCCATCGGGCAAAATCGGCTAACGTGTTTGGTCCTCGAAAGATTTTTTCACGTCCTCCAGGAATCTTGCTGCAGTGAGGGCAATGACTGAAGATAGGTTCTTGAATGCACTTCTCGCACGCTCGATGAGCCACGCAGAAATTAGGAATGTGAATGCCGGTCTCTTGCATGCATTCGAAATCGAAAAAGATGAAATTGCCTTTCTTCTTGTGACCGTCCTCTTCCTCTGGTGGGGGTTGGTATTTTTGCACGTAGCATTGGTGTTCCAAGTCCACGATGTGGTGACAAATGTGACATTTTTTCTTTCCTCGATATACGTGTGCCTTGGCATTATTGGTAAGTATGCCTTGTCCACAGGTAGGGCACAATCTCAGGAGTTGACAAGCACATTTCTTCTGTGAACCTTGTGTTTTCAAATGTTGTTGGTAACAGGTAGGACTGACAAACGTGCGCAAACAAGTCGAACAAGGCACTGGTCCTTCGCTCAGACAGGGTGGAGAGGCCAAACATCCTGGGCATTTCATTCCACAATGCTTGTGTTGCTCTCGATTGTTATAACCATAGTCACATTTCTCACAATAATAACTGTATCCCAGGAATCCAGTGATACTGGTAATGGTATCGAAATGGTCATCGTGATGATAGACATGAATGTATTTTCCGTCCTTAAAATCTTGGCCTCGAAACAACAGAGTTCCACGCATTTCTTGAGTGTGCACTTTCAAGGTGTAGCGTGGAGCTAGGGCATCTTGCAATTTTTGCATCTCAGGAATGCCACAGGGTGTGTCTTTGGACAGTCCGGCTTGTTGCAACAGGAGTTCTGCTTCATTTCGTTGTTTGGCTCGATCGCATCGTTGAATAGTTTTCCAGGTTCTTTTCCATTCTACCGTGTCGTTCTTGTTGGCATAGGTTCGTCCCACCACGATGGCACGGGCTAAACACATCTGGTCTTGAGGGTTGTTAATTCGGACGAGACTCTTTTTGGTGTTGCGAAGGTCGTCCACCAATAACATCTTTTTGCATCCAGTTCCTTGAGGAGGAGAGACGTGGGCCATTTTCAGTGTGGCTTTACCATCGGTGATGTCAAACTGGTCATTAGATTGTTGCACCGGTTGTATCTTGTCCATGACTTTGGAAGGGGTCAGTTCTGCGGGTCTGCTAAACTCGATCCAAACAGGGGATTTCAAACCGTCGTGATCTATGGATAGTGTCAAGCGATCGTCTTCTTTGGCTTGACATTGTCGCTTGAGTGCGGTGAGCAAAGAATCCCACATCTCGGTGATAAACCCTTCTGCTTTCTCCAAGGGTACGTCGGCCTTGAAATCTTTAAACTTCACCGTGTAGGTGTAAGCCGTGGTTCTAAATTTTCTAGAGGAGCGCTTTTCCGTCTCTCGAATGGAATAGTACTTTTCAGGGTTGACTAAGGGTGGTGAACTTGGTTTAGAGGGTTCGGAATCTGGTTCACTCATGTCCTCTTCAAAATCACTGGCATGAATTTGTGCCAAGATTTCAGCCCTGGTACGAGGCGATAGATCACGTTTCTGCCTCTTACTTTCTTCTTCTTTCTTCTCGAATGAATGGGATCGTTTCATCTTGAGTGCAAAACGTCAAATGACTCAAGTTTAAACACCATAGACTAATTTATAGTCTTGGCAAACCAGCGTATATAAAAAGGGTGTGTGTCTTGTCCTTTCACTATTCATTTCACTCTCAAGATGAGCACAACAATGGAAGAGACTACCCAGATGGAACGTTTCGTCAGAGCTTTGCGAGGGGTCATTAGAAAATTCTCTTCAGACCAACCGACGGACTACTCTCCTTCCTTTCGAGATAAAAGTCAAGATACTTGCTATATCTGTCAGAAGAAAGGGCATTGGTCTTCAGAGTGTCCAGACCGTCAAAAAAAGAAAAAAACAGGGGCTAAAAAAGACAAAAGTCAAGATACCTGTTATTATTGTCAAGAAAAAGGACACTGGTCTCCAGATTGCCCAAAAAAGAAACAAGAGGAGTCAGAAGAAAAGAAGGATTCTTCAGAAGAAGAGAGGGATTCTTCGGAAGAAGAGAGGGATTCCTCGAAAGAAGAGAGGGATTCTTCAGAGGAAGAAGAGGAAGAAAGAAGACAATTCTATTTACAAGAAGCAAAGAAACAGGAGAAGAAAAGAAGAAGGGAAGAAAATGAGGAACAAACGGTGAAGAAATTAAAAAAACAGAGAGACTAAACAAGAAGAAAGAAGTCAATGAACTTTTAATTAAAGTGTTCTGTGGTGAATTGTGAATTGGATTGTAAAAAAAATGGATAAAAGAATACATGAATGATATAAGGTAAGTGTCTTTGAGTTCTGATTTTAAAATAAGAAGCTACACTCACGCACTCATACACAGACACGTACTATAAGGTAAAATGGGTGGGGTTTATTCTTGAGTTATTGGCAAATTGAAATTGTATTTCTTTTCGAGAAATGTGGGTGGCCCTGAAAAGGGCCTTTTTATTTTGGTGTAGGGGTGAGTTTAACCAATCAACTTTAACTGCCTTAAGCCTTTGCCACGGCCAAGGCCTACTTCTGATGATTGGGTTGAAATCACTAAGGGTGGTACGACAGGCTTAGTCACAGGGTTGGCGTGTTTAGCTCGGGAAGGTCGTATTCTCTTCGGTCGTGATAAAGAAGTCTGATACATTTGTTTCAGACTTCTTAACTCCGCTAAAATGTCCAACAGTACCGTAGCCGTTTGATTTTCACCCTCTTGTTTCTTTGCTGCTACTTCTTCTTGCTGTTGTTGCTGTTGTTTTTTTCTTACCTCTTCTTGTTGCTGTTGCTGTTGCTGTAGGAGAAAAGCTTGTTCCGCTTCCTTTTGTCGTTGCATAAATTTCTCCAATTCTTCTTTCTGTCTCTGTCTAAAATTCTCCACTTGCGGTAATGAAGAAGGTAACGAAGGTTCCGGAACAAATTCTTGCGAGGTAAGAAAATCCACAAAATCCCAATGTACCTCTTCTGAAAGTAAGTCCGGGTTCCCTTGGGCAGTCTCCACTGCTGGTGCACCCCAATGGATCGTTTTCTGAGTTTCCGTCATGTTGAATCACTGTCGCATAGATTGACTGCACACAAGCGCTAACGAATCTATATAGACCACGTGACGTCACAGACTGCTCTCTTCGGATTGGATGCGAGCTGACTGAATTTTGTAACGCGTGTTCGGATTGGTAAATGAATTCAATCCGTTTCAATCCTTCCTGTACCTATAAATAAGCGCAGTTCACTGCATTGATTCACTTGTTCTCGTCGCTTCAAGATGTGGACCGATGTGCAATCTTCTACGCTTGTGTCTTCCATGATGTTCCGGACGGACATGCTCATGTATGTCCGAGCCAAGTGGACCGTTGTCCACAGGACAAACACCAGCCTGTGGATACGTAGGATCTACGTAGAAAGACAAGGATGCCTGAAAAGAGTGCTGATTTACGGACCAACAGTGAGACGTAGCCTAAGGACAAGAAGAAGACCAATGCGGTACCATTTATGTTAATGAATACATTAACATAAACCCAAAGGCCCTTTTCAGGGCCAGCCATATTTCTCGAAAAGAGATAGCCTTTCCATTGCCTACCCTTTTTTAAAATTTAAATTTAAATTTAAATTTAAATTTAAAAAAATTTTAAAAAAATCCCAAAAGCCCAAACTCTATTCCCCATGTTAATTTCCCCTTGTCGCTAGACAGACCCACACTATAGTTCCATGTTAAATTCCCTTTGTCGCTAGAGTGACCCACGATTTTTCTCCATGTTAATTTCCCTTGTCGCTAATCTGACCCACGATTTTTCACCATGTTAAATTTCCCTTGTCGCTAATCTGACCCAGGGGTCTCTGTAATGCTAATTCCCATTGTCGCTAATGTACCCCACTTAACTACTAACATTTGATAAAACAAAATACTTGAAAAATACTTTTACACGAATATATAAGCCAGGGGTCAATTTGTACTTGCTTCAACTTCGCGTCCATTAATTTTCCCTTGCAATTTTAATTAAAAGATATTATAATTGTCACGTTATAAGTAAGGAACAATAGCCAGATTGCAACATGTATATGCTAGACCCTGAGGCTAATTATTCGCTTCATAAATGTTGCGAGTGTCAGCCTTGCGAACAGTGAGTGTCAAAGCGATGTGTACACAGCTGGCCGGCCGGCTTATGTTACGATAGTGTAAGCCGTCATAAAAAAAACGGATGGGAAGCCAGTTGTATATAACACCGCCATAGGAACTTGTTATTGGCGCCTTATTTGGCTGCGTGCGATTCACAGGTAAGTGGCATGAATTGCCAGTGTTGGGCTCAAAGGAATATCAAGTGGGGGTCGTAAATCCACCCTTGACAGACTGCCGGGGAGGGGGCAATGTCTGCTAATTATGTAGACCATGGGTGAATTGACATCCACTCGGAATTGAGCAAGGCGTGGCCACCATTGGAATCGCAAGTTAAATCTAGTGTCTTGAAACTAAACGTCAGTAGTCGCTAAACCATCTTGCGGGAATTACATAAGGAAGTTATAAGGTACTCCGACGTCATTCGAAATTGGCGGGAAACATTGTTATTCTGGGAATTACAAAGGAGCTTCGGACAGGTCAGTTACTCATTTGCTCGATTGTCGCAATCTATTACGCCAAGGTAATTGTACTTTAATTATGCGGATTCAGCCAATGTGGGTATGTGAGAAAGCTTGCCAGTAGCTTCTCGTGGATCGGTGGTTCTTTCCGAGATTTTCCCGGGTTCTTCCTCCACCATTAATACTGGTCGCCTTGTATAGCCTATCGTGTGCTGAAAAATGGCGTTAAACCCAACAACAACTTAATTATATGCAGTATGTATACTTTATTACTAGAATCGTTAGGACGTAGAATTACCATTTGTAGGGTTTGATTCATTTTTGGTGTTTTGATTTACATGCATATTTTGAGATATGAGCAATGTTTATGTAAAGAATTAATATTGTAATTCGCTATTTGGTTAATTCGTAGTAACCTCGTGCATTTATTCATGTGATATTCTAGATTTTCAAATGTTGAAATGAATTCTAACTTTGTATAATGGTTGCAGTGTGCAACATTAGTTAATATGAGTATTTGACTATTTGTGTATACTTTGTCGGAGTATAATGTGTAAGGATATATCAGAGCATGGATATGTGGATATCTGTGTACACTTTGTAGAAGTGTAATGTAGAGAAATGCGTCTGATTATGTGATGTTGTTGTGGGGTTTAACGCCATTTTTCAGCACACGATAGGCTATACACGGCGGCCAGTATTATTGGTGGAGGAAGAACCGAAAAGAACCACCGACCCACGAGAAGCTACTGGCAAGCTTTCTCACATACCCACATTGGCTGAATCCGAGACTCGAACCGGCGCAGACAGAGGTGAGATGGCAGTGATCCGTAACGGAGAGCGCTTTAGACCACTCGGCCACTCGGGGCCCCTGATTATGTGATATTGTTCTGTATAATAAGATTGAGAATCTATATATACCGATTTGATGAAATCTATTGATATATGCATGATAAGCAGTTGATACCGTGTATACCATACCAGAAATTATGGATATTTCGCTGTGCACGAATGCGTGACCAAAGAAGGTAATGGCTTATCTGATGATAGATTGTTGTTTAGTGTAAGACTAGATAGCTAGAGGAATATACTAATGTCCTTGTGTGTGTTCGGACAAGAAGATTTTAGGGACCGGAGGAGCTGTAGGAGACAGAGAAGGGAAATACCCTGGTACAGTTGATCCAGAGTCTCTGGGAGACAAGAAAAGGAGAGAACGGAAGTTGAGGAAGTGGGAGGCTGAAGGACGTGGTTGTTGGACCAGTCAAGAAATACTACAGATCAGTAGAAACAAAGGACAGGAGGAAAATCTATCACACTAAGTCAGACGATGAAATAGGCCGTCACATGGTCGAGTGAAAGACGAGTGATAGGGTTTTGAATATTGAATTTCATTTGAGGAAGGACTAACTGTTATTGAATGGCATTAAATTTGTTGTTTATTTTAATTCCACCTTTTGTGTATTCAGTAATTTAACAGTCGGCATCGATGACTGGGGGCTCGGAGCTTTGCATCTCTATCACTACTTCAATTTCTAACAAAAACGAGCCAGGGTGGGTCTTCTGTAATAATTAAAGATAATACTGGGAGCACCCCACCCCAACCTAAGGTAGTCTACGAGATCTTTACAATAATAAAAGATAATATTTCCATATAATATTTTTTATAAGAATAGTTTCATGCATGTATTTGAATAATTTGATATGTTACGTGTTTAGGCTCTTAAAAAACGTAGCAAAAAAAAAGAGAAGACAACAAGCTTTGTAAAATTTAACAATTAATTTATTTCTCTAGAAAAACAAGGTAAAAATGAGAAAAAGAACTTACGGTTTTACGAATCAAATCCAAAAATTATCGAACAATTAAAAACCAGAAATCCTAGAAACAAAATGTCATAATAAAACGGAGTTCGAATGCCGATAAAATCCAAAATGGAAGGTGATGACGTATGTTGTAGTCAGCGTCGTATAGATGTGTCAACAGTTCTTTGTTGAACCACAGAAAAAAATACTCCAGTGTTTGAATTCTGTGTAAATTTCGATAACTGTCCTTGTCCAAGAACTAATTTATAGCAATATTATTTCCAGGGATGAGAATCACTTTTCTTTAAAATAATTTGAAGAAATAACATAATTAGCCCCAAAACTGGTCACAACATTAAACATCTGGACGTCTCCAGTGTTAAGGCAAGTATGACTATTATTTCTCAAAGCATCAACAATAAATCTAGCTACAACGCAAAACAGATACCCGTATGTGGGACAATCCTCTGTAAAAACCTAATTGGTACATGTTATTTAACACATAGCCCAAGTATGGCCTTGATTCTACTTTCTGAATCTTACTGTGAGAAAGAATTTAAATTTTTTTAAAAAGTTGTTTACTACAAACTATCACTGGTTCTAAATCAATGTCAGGAACTAGGTCAGCATTAGATACAATGTTTCTATAAAACTGTTTATGTCAAAAATAAAACCATTCAGTCAGAAATGAACTCCATTCAAGTAATTAAAGTTACATTACAATAGCAAGTAATGGAATTTTAAAAAATTAAAACTTACAAATAAACAATTAAATTAAATCAAATATAAATTAAACCAAATACACATAACACATTCTTGTACTCGTCTGAGATTTATAAACAAAATTTGTACTATTCCAACATACTTCTTATAAAAGTTAACCAAAAGTGCAGTAATGTATATACTTACTAAGAAGTCAGATCCAATTGCAGACTGAATAGACTCAGATCTGCCTCCTCAAAGATCTGGGTTTACGAAGTTAGGATTAATCAGTAGAACAAACAGTACCTGTATTTGTTACACATTATATTATGGCAGATAAGGATCTATGTTGTTTTTAGTCTGGGTTGATTTAAAAGCGAGAAAGAACTGCACCTTCAGAAGTTAAAACAAAAGGAATGACAGCTTTGCAAGGACAAGGTTTATGCAAGATATAATAGATTCTGAGATAATTTTGAGACATTGGCACATTCAATAATAGGTCACTATGGTTTTTACACACACTATTCAATAGGAGACATTCTATAAGTACTACTGAGTATGACTACTTGTATTTTGAAAAATTATTTATAAAAAAATATTGCTTTGGGATTAGTGGTTAAAACCCATAAAGAATTAGAGAAATATTTTTTGTTATGTATATATATAATCAACTAAATATTAAGAATGTATCAATGAAAGAAGCTTATAAATAATCTTAGACACTTTTATTATGTCTAATAGTATCCAAACATTGAATGCAATGTTTCCTTTAATAGACATTTCATTTCAGAACATTGATTTATGCCCTTATTGCTTGACCACTCTGGTGGCCTAAGTGGTAACAGTGTCCACCTTAGATGTGGGAGGTTGCGAGTTCAAACCCTGGATCAAGTCATACCAAAGACTTATAGAAGTGGTACAATAGTCTGACTCTACATCCCCGTTTATTTGTACCCCCCTACCGATTTCAAAAACGAGAACGTTTAATGTGATAAAAAGTGCACAGAACTAAGTCAATTGAATCATTGATTTATAATTTCTAACCCGACTGTGACCAGAATGGCACTAATGCTGGCATCCCCTGCACCACTTCATGCTTAACGGACTTTCCATACTAACACGGCGCCATATTGCGTACACTATAGGCTAGTTTATTTCCATCAGACGACATAATGACGCAGTTCGGTAACTGCTGAATAATTATGTAAGTTACATAACTCTGAGAATTTAGAATTATATCCCTCTGCATATATGAACATAGAAATTCAACCACTTCTTAAATCCACATGAAAAGCAAATTTGCAATTGTGATTATTTTCCTTTGCTTGATTTGACAATGTAAATATCGGAAGCAGGCAACTTATGTATGTACATCTGTAGTCGTGATACACCCCTTTGCTGAAAATGGACTTTTCCAGAAACTGGAAATGGATCTGAGCATGTCTGTCTATTACACTGAAAACTTCCATTAAGCATGAAATGCGCATACGATGATGGAGTTAGGGCCACTCTACTCAGAGTCAGGTTAGAAACTATAAATCAATGAATGAATTGACCAAGTTTCTTGCACTTTTTATCACATTAACGGTTTCCTTATTTAAATCGGTAGGGGGGTACAAACAAATGGGTTTGTATTATCAGATTTTAGCAGCTGCATTGCTTGGCATTCAGCATTAAGAGGTTAGTATTAGGACTGGTCATTATGGTGACAGTATTATGTGTCTGAGCAGGACATGCCAAATACCTGTGGCATGATGCCTCAGTGCTAGAACCCGATCTGCCTGCATATTGTGCTCCAGCAGATAAAATTCTATAATGTTTGCAGTTAGACATGACTTGTAATTGAGCATATATGGTATTTTTGTATTTATAATCACACTGTTAGTCCATGAAATCAAAACCCTTCTTATCAATGTACAATTCTGTGGTTCTTACAAGTTAATGTATGACAATAAAAAAAGATACCAGTGTGCTTATTCTGAGCAAATGTGCTGATCCTAAGTAAATCTATTACATTAAAATCTGGCACCAAAATTGCTGAATGTCCAAATGCTAAACTTGTAATGCCAAAGCATTTTGCGTCAGATTATGGTCAGTGAAGTGCCAGTTTTGAAATTGGGGTCCAATATTTTTGTATATGGCTTAGAGAGTAAACAGGTGGTGTCCATATGACAGTTTTGGTTTTAATGTTGATTCAGCACAACTTTAGGCTCAACTGATTTGAGGTCAGCGAGATAATCAAGCAAACTGTTTTACAGATACACTAGAATGGAAAAAGGTGCTTTATAATTTACTTTGTCAAACTCTTCATTTAGTTATTAGTGGGATGTCTGTTACATGTGCTATGTTGATCATTTTGTTAGTTTATTTTCATTATGAAACACGTTTGAAGATTGTATTGGGAATCACCCTAGTATCTTTAATGCCCAATTAGTTCAGAGTCCCCCTCCTCCATGAGAATTTGCTTTTTGTTTTATCTCTGGTTATAATTTTTGCAATGTTGGTTTCTTTGTTTAAACAACAAAATTGTGTCATGCCTTTATATTGTTTACTACTTTTTTGGTAGGGGAATGCATTCATGGGTCTTTTTCTTTCATTCATCTCTCATCAAAGAACTTACACTAATAGTTTTCTAGGTTTTTAATTAGGAAGGTATTTTCTATCATGATTAAGTATAGTAATGATACAGCTCAAGGCAGGGCACCACAATAGGGTCTAATTAGCTTAAAATTTTGAAATATGTCCCTTGATAGCTCATTAGCATGCCATATCATACTAAAACAAATGTTTTATTTCATGAGTACACCAATATAACTGGTTTTAATATAAGAATATATGGAAAATTTCAAAATTATTGCTTGGAAAATGAAGTTACATAAATCTGAGTTTGGATATGTCACAGTATAATGTACCAGTCAGGTATGATGACTTTTCCACTTGTAATATTGGTCAGCAGCCCTCGGATCTCATTTGTCTTTGACAGTTGGCAATAGTTTAGATATCAATAAAGTTGTAGCAAGTAGTAGTTTGTCTTTAAAGTTTGATGAAAATAGGAAGCATGACTCTAAATTTATCTTGGGGAAACTCAAATCATAGGTTGGGCTACTATAACCTTGACCCTGAAGCCAGTGTCTTACTTTATCCAAGAATAATTTCTGAAATTTTAGTAAAACAGACTAACCAGCTCGTGTTACCACAAAGAAACCATCTTGTCCACGGATGGATAGACAGACTGGCAGCATGACTGCGTGTCTCCATTTCCCTGCTGTAAGTCATCCATCCCCTATTCTCCACATGTAATTAGTCAAAACAGCATTGTAACCAATGAAAGACTCACTGCCCATAAATCAATAAATCAGTTGCCTAGTGACAGACTTTATTTACACCTGCTAGGTATGGTCACTACTATGACTTGAAAGAAAAACTTTCATGCCAACAACTTAATTTGGAAAAACTGACATGCAGCAATGCAAATTTGTCTACAGAGTTCACAATGATTATTCCCAACTACATTCCTTGACATATGGATGAGCACAATATGCTATTTTGGCTAACTAATATGCTATGGATCAGTGCAAAATGAAGTGGATTGATGACCCATACTTGTCTAAGATGCACTGCCATTATATCACTGCAAATCTTCATTCACAAAGATAAAACAAACAAAAAAGAACATGCATCATGCCTCATTTATTAGTAATTAAATAATAATGAAGCAAATTACAACATAGCTTTTTAAAAGGGTGGAGATTCACAATGAAAGTAAATAACAAGTGCACAATTAGTATACTGCATATGAATAATACATGGGGTGATCTGTAAAGTAAATTCAACTTGCATGCATGTGTTGAACCTTTAAACATGAGATTTATGTCAAAAGATCTGAAATTACCAAGAAAAATTTGGAGGCTTCCCTAATTTGTTATCATTTGATGTTTTTACATTCATATTTTAAAACTGCATTGATTTCATCAGCTAATACAATTAAGTCATTTCCTTATTTAAAGTTTATGATGCAATTTACATTATTTATTACCTGGGATGACATACTTTTATCACACTCTCTTTTGATACAATGCAGGCTTTTTCATAAATGCTCTTTAATATGTTTCAACAGGAGAAATAACAACAAAATACTCCAAGACAATATTTGCACAAAGCATTATCTTTTTTATTTGCAGAGGTTTTAAATATTAGGTAAATGGTACATTTGCATTTGCTCTATTTTACTTCCAATATTTAGTACTTTTAAATATCTGATGCAATTTTAAGTAAAAAGTATTACAATAACAACAACAATTAGTGTTTTCAAGAATAATATCATTGGCATGAAAGTGTTTGAATACTAAAATATACTCCCAATTAACCCAATATAAGTTATATACTGCTGAAACAGAAAGTAAAATGGCTACCATTGACTGAGATGTTTCACATATTAAAACACTGAACATCATTATTCACGCAAAGGAAGACTAAGACAAATTTTTTCTTTAAAAATACAACACATCTCATCAAATAAATAAATCAAACTCAACTTTGCTCTGGAAACCAAACTTTTTGGTAAATCAGAAATCTATTTGGAGAATTTGGTGAAGATGTAAAAATTTGGAATGCCATACCATACCCATATTATATCCAGATTTGTGTTATAATGAAGAGCATTAGAGAGGGACCCTGTATCTCGATCTGTACTTACTGTTTCAAAGTGTTCACTGGCTTTTCTAAGTCTTTAATTCTTAATATGAAGTCTCCTTTTTTAACTTGAAAGATATGGAAAGTAATGTTGATTCCAAGTGAAAGCACCCTCATAGAAAAACTACCAAAACATCTGCAACCTTCTCAAAGGATGTGAGAAAAAAGTTACTGTGACACTCCTAGTTTTGAAAACACTAGAAAGGATACTTCAGACAGGAGCACCAATGGCATTATGTGGTTAACATAGTCAAGATCGTCTATGTAATCCACTAAATGTACTAAGTCCCAAAAAAGTGCTGATTAATCAGCAGTATAGTTTAATGAGTTCATCACTGACTGCTGAAGGTGTCAGAACACCTAAATCTGTGAAAAGTAGTGTGATGTATGCTGGAGGGGTGTAATCAACTAAAGGATGTTCCTTGGACAGATCTACTGATTCTTTCATTGTAGTGGCATGATACTGAAACATAAAAGAGAATAACAGTATCTTATTGTGGGAAACAAAACTGGTTTCATCATCATCATTAGACAGACATACAGATAGATAGATAGTTGTTGTTGTTGCTGTTGCAGGGTTTAACGCCATTTTTCAGCACAAGATAGGCTATACATGGCAGCCAGTATAACTGGTGAAGGAAGAACCCTGGAAAACCCAGGGAAGAACCACTGCCCCACGAGAAGCTACTGGCAGGCTTTCCCACGTACCCATGCTAGCCGAGCCTTGGACTCGAACCCACGCAGACAGAGGTGAGATGGCAGTGATCCGGAACGGTGAACGCTTTAGACCACTCGGCCACCGATAGATATATAGAAAGATAGATACGTCAATCAATCACTAGATCTCTATCAATTTTATTTCTGACCCATTTTATGTTATTTTCTGGTTTTTTGGTTGTCTTCTATTTACATAGAAACAGACACAATGGTATTTCTACATAGGAACAGACACAATAAGTATGACTGGATCACAAACCACAAATGCTGTGAATTCATTTTTATTCATGGGGAACCAAGTTTTGTAAACTTTTCATTCTTCCAAACTAAACTGATATATCTACATACCACCCTGTATGAGCCTGTGAGCAACAGTGTATGAGAAAATGATCTAAACACAACCCTAACCCAAAGAAACTGAACAAAATGCAAAGGCAATCCAAATACACTGGACCATGAAACATAGGTCACAGTTACTTAGTTTTCCCTGATAACTGTACCATTCTTCACAATGCAATTACATACCATGTAGTGATTCCACATGCAACAGTGCCTGAAAAAATTGGTAAATGCTACGGTTAACTAAAATTACTCAACCATAAAATATGTGACAGTATCATAAAATTCACAAAAAGTTTTAACACTCCACCTAAAACATCTAAAAACCAGTATGTCACTCTCTCAGAAAATGAACTAATGCAAATTCTAACCTAAATTAAGTGAGCAAAACCACAGGTTAATAAAAATCGATAGACCATGAATTATAGACCACCAAGACCTAGTTTTCACTAATGACTGTAGCTCTCAAGATTTAATTACTTACCAAGCTTTAGGACTCTTGAAACTAAAATCATGTGACTGTAAAATATAAGTAACAGTGACCTAATTTTCACTGATGACTGTAGTGCTCCATATGCCACATCCAAATGTTAACTTATGGAACTATTATGAGAAATTTTATTAGAAAATGACCTAAATACAAACCATAATATTGCTGATGCCACAGAGATGGACAGGACCAAATCAAGATGCTCCCACTGCAGAAAGTGGTGGGGGGCATAATGATAGAACAGTTTGAAAATAGACTTGCATAATGCAAGACTCTAATCTTAGTACTGCATTATGAGAAAATAAACTTGGGGGTTTATTTTTACTTCATTTGGAGAAGAGAATCAAATTTGGATGCACAATAAAAAATATATATCCTGATCGAAGAAATGAATACATCTGCACTGTTTTTACTGCCAAAAGAGCAGACAGGTAGATGAATGCAGAAGACTGTCCTTACTTTAAAATGGTTAGGCAGATCTCGTTGATTCAGTGGATAAAATCTGTGGAACTTGAAACTCTCTGCCACAACATATGTAGGTTTATTCATAGTTTTGGCTGCTATGGCTATATTATACGTTCCAATCTGAAAATAAATAAAGTCATACATCTATATATATATATAATATATATATATATATATATATATATATATATATATATATATATATATATATATATATATATATATAGTCATGGAATTGTATCAATCCTTTTATTTATTAAATACATGTACTCTGGTTTTGTTTTAGTGTACAATGATACCCGAGGGTGATTTATTGTACAAAGATTTTAAAATATTGAGTTTGGTTCATCTTATGCTGCACGATGGGGAGAATTGAACACTTCCAGTGCACAGACGATGTATTGCGGCATCGTCTATGAATAAATACCTCATCGTAGGTCAAAATCTTTACATTATGGAATGTCTTGTCAGTGAGTGGTCTACTTTAAGGACTTGTACATCTTCAGCTGTAGAGGTATGTGAGTTATTAATTTCTTGTGTATAAGTTATAACTATTGTACTACCACATTTTATTTTTGTATTTTTTCTATGTAGCTTTGGCTTATGTAGTATCATGCAAATATTTTCTATTCTTGTTTGTGACTTAGCAAGAGATTTATATTAGCATTTTTAAGAGGAAGTATGAGAATCGGGGTCCTCTAGATTTCTACATCGTAATGGTTTAATGTATAGAGAGTATACTACGCCTGATGGTAGGAAGTTCTTGCAGCTAGTTGTTCCCCAGAAATTTAGGTCGCATGTACTCAAGGTGGTGCAAGAGTTGAGTATGGCAGGCCATTTGAGTTTGAATATAACAACGGTTAAGGTATTATGGGAATGTTATTGGCCCAAGGACAAAAGTGATGTAGAACGATTTTTATATTAGCAACATATAAAGTTGCATTTTTAAGAAATGTTTAGTACTGTAGTATTCTTGTTAGGCATGCTTAGATTCACTTCTGAACTTGTGTATTGTTTTGTAATTATTCAGCCGATAATGTAATCGGTGTAGCTTACCGTATATAACGTCATTACGTTTTATCATATATGCCCGTGTGATGCATAGTACACAGTGTTAGATGTATTTTCAGCTGACCAGAGTGATCGGATTGACCAGAGTGATCAGAGTTATTGGAGTGATCGGAGTCGTCGTGGTACAAGCTGTAGAGCTAACCATAAGAATTGACCATAGCAGCTGTGAAGCAGAACCACAGCAGTTGTAGAGATGAGTAAAGTGTTGCTGGTCAAGTAGCAGGTGATCGGGCATTGCTGACCAAGATTGGTGGGCACTGATTGCTTGAGTGAACAACCTGGAATACTGACTGCTTGATTGACCAGTGTGATTGGTCGCCAAGTGTGCTGGTGACAGAGTGTCTAACTCCATACAAGTAATCTTTTAACCATGGGCTAACCTTTGGCGTTTGCAATACCCAGCGTATTCTGGGGACCGTAAAGATATTTTGCACATCTGTCTCTTTCTTTTCATCATTTTCACTATTTAAGTAAATACATGTTTTGCTATATGAGTAAAATACCAGTTTATACTCTTTGAGTAAAACACATCATTCTTTCGTTGTGAAATCACTATGAATCAATCACCCTTTTTCCTTGTACTGTGTAAGGGCATTTATTTGTATTTTCATTATTTAGTTCATGCAGATTATGGTAACTGATCCAATATTTGGATATTATATATGCATGCATTAATCATAATTATTTTCCCATTGAATTAATTTATCATTAAACATTGTATTTGTGTCACCATCAAAAGTGTTGTAAATCCGAAATCCCACCCAGTTATCTTGTTACATGTATACATATATATATATATATATATATATATATATATATATATATATATATATATGAATGATACATTTTTAAACAAGAAGTTGCCACTTATAGGTCTATTCAGATTGATGATGGATTCTGGTCAGATTGTAAATAATTATGTCACCAAAGTGTACAATCATCTAGGAAAAGGTTTTCTGTGCATGCATTAAATGCTAAATCTGCACCAATTATGCAGGCACTGAATGTTTTCTTGAGATAAGTCATGTAAATATTTCAGGTATTGTAATGTACATATTTAGCATGAAGATTTATCAAAACCATTTTTGTAATGTAACAGGAGTGAGTTTGGCATAGGTTCCCTATTTGTGAAAACATACCTTTACCAATGTTTTAATACAATTGTTCTTCAGATTTTTCTCAAAATAAAACATTGCTAATTTTTGCTGTAATGTTAATGAAATTTCTGAATGCGAGGCTCCAATCTACTGTGTGGTAACCTTAAAGAGGCAACTAAAATCTTGTGTGACCTCTAACTACACCGAGCATATAACCCATTTCTGCCATGAAGTGAGGGCTTGAGGGGTGATATCCTGTTTCCTCACTTTCACCAGAAGAAAGACGGATCTGCATGTACCACGACTTGTCTTTGTGCATTTCAAGTAGTGCTTGAGTGCACAAACAGAATCTTGTGTGGCTACTGCTCTCAACTTGTCTATGGAAGAGAGTAACCAAATGACAACTCCTTGGTTACCAACAGACACTATTCTATTCTTGGCTAAAAAAGGTCTGGTTGTGTCAAGAGGACCACTGAACCATTTCATCTGAAATGAAGATATATCAGGTCGACAGAAAGGGCATGCAGTTTGCTTACCTGCATGCTGAAGCTAAAGCTAAAAGGAAACATGTTTTATTGATAGTAACTTTAGTGAAGTGTTGGCTAAAGGTTCAAATTTATCACACCAAATATCACGTCTAGCATGATGCTAGAATGTGTCTGATATCATGAAGTGATAGCCTTTGATAGTAACTGGGGCCAACTTTTCTCCTCAAAGAGCTATAGAAAAGAGTCTGCCAGTTGAGAGATTGAGGCACTAAGTGGATCAGTTGAGGTATTGAGGTACTAAGAGGGACAATGTTATTGGTATGGCACCAGTCTCTAAAAACATGCCACTTTCCATCATAAGCCTTCTGCGTGGAGGGCCTTCTTGCTCCTGATCATTCTCTCCACAATCAAAGGTTTAAAATGTTTGTCTCACAAGACTGCCCTGATAAGAGTAAAGCATGCAAAAGAAGATGGTCCGAACAGGGATGGAACACCTATGACCATGGTTGCTTTAGAAGAGTCAGGTTGGCCGGAATCATCCTGGGCAGATTTATTGCTAGACTGACTAGATCAGTTACCCAGGACTTGTCTCATCTGAAAGGGGCTATCAGAATCATTTTGCATTTCTGACCCGGTCACTTCTGGATTAATTCTGGTAACAGGACCAAGGGAGGGTACGCAAATGCCCACAACCACACCCAACTGATTGAGAGTGCATCCATGGCCCAAGCTTCTGGGTCTGGGACTAGAGAGATGAAAGTGGGTAACTTCTGATTCCACCTTGTTACAAAAAGGTCGATTGTTGGATGCCCCCAAAGTGAGCAGAGCTGAGTGAAGACTGATTGATGGAGAGACCATTATGTGTGAATGACTTGACCTTTCCTGGATAGAGTGATGGCCAAGACAGTGAGTCTCCCAGGAATGTGCCTGATTTGTATATTGATATGGAAATTGAAACACCAACACAGAAACTGCCAAATTAGAACACACGGGTCAAGTGATTTGGTGCCCTCTGTTTGAGGAGATAAGGTCACCACCACAGAGTTGTCAGACATTATGAGGATCGTTTTGCCTGACAGCCAATCTTTCCAGAGTGAAAGGCTTTTAATGACAGCCTTCATTTTGTAGAAGGCTGATGTGTGGAGGCCACTCCTCTGGTTTCAACATGCCACTGTCAGCAGTGAAGTCCAACAACAGTTGTGCACCCCAACTACATACTGGCATCAGTACATACCATTATTTTCAATTGGGGCTTCTCCATTGGGATGGCCATGGTCATTATCATGATGCAGGAATTATCATATTTTGAGCATGGCCATTACTGATTGACTGAAGGGACTTGAAAAGGAACACCATTGCGTTAGCAATGTCCTTTGTAAGGGGCACATAAAAAGACGGCTGAGCAGGATCAAGTCTGCTGCTGCAATGAATAATCCCAGTGGCAATAACACCCTCACTGAAATCCAAGTTCTGCTGGACATGGACTTGATGAGTTCGACGATCCTGATTATGCAAACACGAGGAACATATCAGAATCAGGTTGGTGATAAACTCCATATCCACGGGGACAAAATTTTGGGTGGGACAGATGATCTAAAAGTGACAGATCATTCCTGCCTTGGAGTAAAATGTCATCCACATATGCAGCCACTGTTGTAGATGAAGTCAATTGGAACAGGGTAATGACAGAATCCATAACCTTGGTAAAAACTCAAGGGTTGCTGTCAAGGCCAAATGGTAGGACTTTGAATTGATAAACATTGTTGCAGTAAGCAATAAAGAGAAATTCCATGATGCGGGGTGGACAGGGACATGAAAATATGCATCAATCAGATCGAGACCAACAGCATACTAATCCCATTCGATGGAGAGACAGATTGATCTCACCATCTCCATTGTGAATTTCTGTGGTGCAATGAATTGGCTGAGGCAACTCAAGTCAATGATGGGTCTCAATTTGCTGATTGCTTCTGATCAGAAGACAGCCTTAAATAAAACATTAGCAACTGCAGTTTTAGCACAATCTCTACCACTTGTTTTCTGAGGAGAGACACTATCTCCTTTCATAGAAAGGTTTCCTTCTCACCATCTGACGGTTGTCCATGAAGAGGGGAGAAGAGGAAAGTGTGGCTTGGATAAATGAAACCTGAAGCCCCTCTGAAATGACCTTGAATCACCCAACTGTTCTGAGCCCAAAATTACTGGAATCAGCCACCCACAGGTAGGCTGTCTGAAGGGGATGGGGAGGGTAGGTCAATATTGACAGTTAGTAGGCTTGAAGGCAGATAAATTTGGTTTGATTCTTAGTTTGGTTAGACTGTTGTTTCCTGGCATTGGACTGGGATTGATACTGGTTCATATCTGACTGAAGAGATCCCTTGTCACAAGGCAGCTTAATGTCCCTCTGCATTGGTGGGGACTGAATGTTTCCAAATGCCTGTGTAGGTTTTGCAGAGTTGGAGGGGCAGTTCCTAAACTGATGGCCTCCAAACTTCCTCAAATCTTCCTCCAAAAGGCAGTGGTGACCCCAATGGGGTCATCCGTAAAGCAAGGGTATAATGAGGTTTGAGCGGTGTGCACTGCAGACATGCATCATATCATATCAGGTCTAAGATGACTGATTCGGTCAATGAACTGGCCATGGTATGTTGAGCTGCTCATTTAATGACTTTATCATGACTGTCATCTCCCAAGCATGATTATTTCAGAATCCTCCATGAGTTGGAAAATTGCCAATGAGGCTAAATCTAACATTGAAGATATAGAGTTTTATACTGGTTAGATGAGAATGTCACTGGGAATTGGCTATCTGAGAAGAAAGACTTAGAATTTCCAAGGACACCAATTCTATCTGGAAGCCGGTCATTGATCTCTTTAATTCTAGCAGATTGGTGAAGATGTTGGAAGGATAGTGTTTCTTCCTCCTCCTCGAAATCTACGAATGCTTCAACTTATAGTCTTGAGTTGTGGTAGTGGGTGGATGGCATTTCGGATTTGCCAACACCCTATAAATTTCATCAAGTGTCACTTTAAAGCTAAGTTCAGTCCATTCCTTGGTCATATCTGAGTATGGCTGATTTGAAGGAGCTTCGTCACACACTGCGTGTTGAGTGATAATCTTGGTCCACATGCAGCCATAAATAAGTCATACCAGGTGGCATCAATTAAGTTTCTCCTCTTTGGAAACTGTCCCTAGCTATCCCTTGTGGATAAGGAGTGAACATGTGATGATCTGGGACTGATGGAATTCCCCAGCATATGGATGGCTTGGACGCTGGCAGTATAGAAGATGGTCCGGTTATCACTGGCACCAGCCGCTCCAAGTGCCTGGCTGGATGGATAGATTTCTCACTGAGATCTCCAGCATATTATCTGATATTTTGATCCCAAAAGTCAACAAGCTTCTGCCTTACAGCCAGTGCAAGTCAGCCACAAAGTTCGGTCCAGATCTATGATGTACAACTAATGTCACTGTGTGAAACAAGTTATCTTCTTTCAGTCATGGTGACCTTGACCTTTCACCTAAGCATCAAATGGTTTCATCTTTACCCCAGGTTTAAGCGATCCAAAGAGTTGGTTCCGATATGTAATGCAGAGCTAATACTAACAGGTGAAAACCATTTTTACCTTAGCAGTCACAGTGATCTTGACCACCGACCTTATAACCCCAAAGTTAACAGGGTTCTTCCTTACCCCAAACGCAAGTTACTCATGACATCTGGCAACAGCAGATGCTGGAAAACATTCTGTTTATCAGAAACAATTTTTCATATTTCTGTTTGAGCAACCTTGACCTTTGATCTGTTGGCATAAAAATGAACAGTGTTTTTCCTCAGGCCTAGAATTTTACATACTAACAGTGCAAGCCATCCACAAAGTTTGGTAAATGTAGACAGTTGACAAAACAAGTTATAAATTCAGAAACAAAAGTGATAACAAATAGATGGTTGAACAGCTTACCAGACAACATTGTAACATACCCTCCACCTTATTATGATGGGCATATAAAAAAAAGAACAGTAACTCACCTTATTTATGATACCCCCACTCTCCACAACACCCTCTGCCCCAAGCAATACCAAGTCTACTTTCTCCATCACATAGCTGAAATTGAGTAGGAAACATTATCTAGTGGGAAGAGTTCCCCCAAAATGTGTACAACTGAGTGATGAAATCAATTTTTTACTAAAATTTACAATATGACAACTGTCAAGTTGAAACAAGATTGTTAGGTATAGCTCAGCACATCACATGCTACCAATGGTACTCTTCATGCATTGGCAAAATAAATAAAACTCTCGTGTTTACTGTGATAATTAGCACAAAAAATGCACCTCTGGTGTTTACTTTGATAATTAGCACAACAAATGCAACTCTGGTGTTTACCATCATAACTAGCAAGAAAAATAGAACTCTGGTGTTTGCCATGATAACTAGCAAGAAAAATACAACTTTTGTGTTTACCTTGATAACTAGGAAAACAAATATACTAATAAAACTGGTGTTTACTGTGATAATTAGCACAACCAATACAACTCTGGTGTTTACCGTCATAACTAACACAACAAATACAACTATGGTGTTTACCTTAATAACTAGCAAGAAAAATAACTCGTGTTTACCTTGATAACTAGGACAACAAATACAACTCTGGTGTTTACCTTGATAACTAGCACAACAAATAAAACTCTGGTGTTTACCTTGATAGCTAGCACAAATAATTTCCTTTGATGTATTAGTAAAATAAATACCAATACTGTTTCCTCTGATATATTTAGTACAACAAATGATAGCCTATTATTCCCTCCATATAAGATGATAAGGCAGTCCTATTCAGAGATCCCATTTAATAGTGTAATATTATCTGTAGATTAGTGGATTTTCCAACAGAAATAATGTTGAAAATTTACTAGTAAATTATATAAAATATTTTTTCACTGCAGTCAATAAACATCAATGACTTTATACTTTATAACCAAAAAATTATATTTGCCATTATGTGTCTTGCTTGGTCTAGTAAAAAGCATGGCCACCTTAAATAGTGGAAAACTGGGTTAAAAAATATCACACAAATGTGCCTTTTTTCTGAGTTTTTTAAATTTTTTACCTGAAGAATTGAAAGAGTGTTATGTTACAACTGATATTTTCTGTGCAAAAAATGTACACAAAACACAGCAGAATGTAAGACAAATTAACTAGCCAATATGTCAAAAGAATATAGGTTTGTTCATAGTTTATAAAGGATATAATTCATCTCAAGGGTGTATTTTCACCCACTCAATTAAATTCATTTGTTATTCACTCAATACATGCAAACATCCTCTATAAAATATAAAGTGACCTCACCTATAATGCAGTCTACATTGGCTTCCATGAACATCATTATAGTGAGAGAGTATTGTACAGTGAAACCTGACTATCAAGGGCACTACACAAGATTGTCTTCTATGGGCTGGTGTCCTTTATATATAAGTATAATATGACCATAAGAAAAATTAAAGGGTTCTTAAAATGCTGTCCTTTAAGAAAATGTGTCTTTGATATAAAGGTGTCTGCACTGGCAGGCTTTAATGTAATAATATATCCCTAGACAAACTTGATGAATGAAAATGTTTCCCCTGTTGCAACAAATAAAACTTTACTTTAATATCAATGTTTCTTTTCAGTTACAAGCACACAAAAACAACTGCCTATTTCACCCAATTCACCTTGAGGTACCATATGTACTTGCTTTTAAGTTCATAAATTCTTCTCCACTGACAGCAGAACCAGTTTCCGGGATTCCATGTGCAACAACTAAATGTTTAAATAAATGGAAGTGTGGAATAAACAAGAGTTGTTTAGTACTGAATCAGCAGGGGCCTCGAGAGGCCGAGTGGTCTAAAGCGCTCTCCGTTATGGATCACTGCCATCTCACCTCTGTCTGCATAGGTTCGAGTCTCGGATACAGCCAATGTGGGTATGTGAGAAAGCTTGCCAGTAGCTTCTCGAGGGTCGGTGGTTCTTTCCGGGCATTTCCCGGGTTCTTCCTCCACCATTAATATTGGCCGCCATGTATAGCCTATCGTGTGCTGAAAAATGGTGTTAAACCCTACAAAAACAACTAAATCAGCATGTTTATGGGATATTTGATTATTAGGTTTAGAAGAAACAACAGTTAAGATGAATGAGGTTACATTACAATTATAAATCTTTTGTGATGTTCGTAAATTATCCCACATAATTAAAGATGACTGCACAAGTCTTTACTGGGTTCAGATTATTCAATTCATCCATTATTATTTATGATTAACAGGTACGGAAGAGATATGGACTTTTCTGTGATTCACATCCAATGTGGTAAGTTCAAGTTGAAACTGATTCCTAAAATCAAACTGAAACCAGATATGTTACTTATGTAATCAATGGCAAATTATCCACTAAACTACAGTTGTCAAAGTCAAGAAAACATGCTCAAAGGAACTGACACTGTTTGATTTCAGTTCTGGTCCAGTGTTCTGGGGGCACTATCTTTCTCACATGACTGTTCATACATAAAATCCTGTGTTACAAATAGTCCTGTGTTACAAATAATCCTCTGTTACAAATAGTTCTGTATTACAAATTGTTTTGGAAGTATGTAGTACAGTGTATTATGTAATGCTGAAATTCTACACTTACGCTACAGCTGCATCCAGCACAACTGTAGTTGGGATACCGCAGGCTGTCAACTCATTGTATGTCCTGATCCTGAAGTAAATGAAATGTATTCACCAATGTAAGAAAGTAATATTTTCAAATTAGTTTTAAAAAATTGTAATTCGAATAGTTGTACATATTTTAAAGCATATTATTATTAAAATGAATTGTACATGATACCAAAACTTTACAAGAATGAGTCTATCTGTCAACATATTAATAATAGTTAGTAACACTGCAAAGAATTTATATAAAAAAATACATTCCTACCTGTCTTGAACAAACATGTCACAATAAATTTTTATATTTAGTAATTAAACTACTCTGATATGCTTGACCTAAAATAAGTCTGAAAGATGTAATAAAATGTAATAAAGATGCAATAAAATGGAATACAATTATGCTGTAAATCTGTATGAAAATCAGAAATTTATTCTAAATGATACAGTTAATTTGCAGACAGGAGCCATAATGGCATCATAATAATCTCAAGAAAAAATATCTTTTATCAAAATTAGATTTGCCTTTGTAAAACATCATAAAAGACATAAGTTGCAAAATGCATAAGAAATAAAAATAGCTGTAATGCCCCCACCCATCAAGATGACAAATATTAAAATCCAATCATGTCATCTAAACAAGACGATCATTTCATGTGCAAAATTTCAGGACTCAATATGAAATAATTATTTGTAATTACCGATAGTGACATGGATTCAAACAGGCGTCTAAAATTCAAAGTCACAAAGAATGATAACAATCAAGCCATCAACATGAGTTTCATACTTCTTGTAAAATTTTACAACTCTTTGTGTGACTGTGATGAAGACAATGCAGGAGCAACACATCAAAAAAGCCACAAAGATCTTAACTTTGTTCAAAATACGGCTATACATGAGGCAATCTAATGGGACCACCCACTTACACAGTGATAAAAGAGTTTAAAATTTAATGAATGTACAGTAAACAGTGTTTGTTCAATTATGCAGACAGATCCAGAACAAACACTGAAGTCTACATCACAAAATGCCATGATATGCGACCATGACGAAGTGTTCAAAATTTCTTACCAATAAGTTTAACAGCTTTTATGGGGCAGGAGGCATATTAAACAACCTAAAATTTTCTTTATTTACAGGACAATCACAATTTTTACTTGTTTATAACAACAGGGCTGTACTTTACCCTGACTGGTTTGGCCCAGACTCTGTAACGTAAACATTAAATCGTTTCTTGGCATTGGCTGCCTCTTTCAGCACCTGCTGAACAACTCTGGAGTATGAATGGACCAATATTGTCTGAAAGCAGGACAATGAATGGTTTAAAAATGAAATGGAATGAAAGCATTCTTATGAACACTTCTGTACAAAGGACACCAGCTTGTACAGGAAAACATTTTAAAACGCTTTGTATTGTTCTCACGTTGATGTTCATCTTCTGTTTTGAAAATTTACATGTTTAGAACATTACTTTTAATTGGCGTCATACAGCCTTTATTGTGCCGACATGCAATAAAAAGCTAATTTATATATACACACTTGTAAGTCAAGACCAACTGCAAACAACACAGACCCCAATCATGTTGTTGTACAATGCACTGGCAGAGCAGATAACAGTGTCTATGTTTGTGGTTTTAGTGAACACCCCGAACAAAATGCATAGACTTACATCTGATAGGCATATTATGTGATAGCAGATATTGGTCTGTGCAGTTTACAGTTGGACTCATGGTACTCATACAACAAAATGTTCACAAACTCCATGTTTACTATTCTCACTGTCATATTAACCTCCATATACCACACTTGCTAATACTTGATATTAAATAAAGGACACACCTGCTAATACAGGATGACATCTATAAGCAATTTTTATTGTTCACATGTTCATATGTAAACTCTTTATAAAGGACACCCACTAATACTGGAAGATATTTATGAACTCATTTTATTGTTCTCATAATGGGAATTGATCACCATATAACATGTGCTTATAATGGATGAAATTTACTAACCCATTTTATTGTTCCCACTTTCAAATTTAACCTCTGTATAAAGGCAACCTGTCAATAATGGACACACTTCTGTGTTCCCATCCCCCTTGTCTCCCTTAAAAGATAATTTCACTATCTGTGAACTACAAAGTTTTATAAAGGTGACATTGGTTATTCATTCTATTATATGCAAGTAAATCACAATAGTTTAGCCTTGTAATTAAAAACCACACATTAGGCCAACTATGCCACAGTCAGAGATCTTGTCTTCTATTATTAAAACCCTCACACAAGGCCAAATGTACCACAGTCAGAAATCTTATCATCTGTTATTAAAACCTGCACATGAGGCTAAACATGACATGATCAGAGATCTCAGTAGCTGTCCACCTAAGAAGATATAAGAAGATACAAGAGAGGATTGCCCATCTTTTTGTCTACTGAGCTGATCCATTATTCCCATTTTGGCTTCTGGTTGTAAATAAATTTTATGAGAAAGTGTTATCATGGTTAACTTTACAATTTAAAAATAAGTTTTACCTCTTAGTTAACTTTTCAATTCATATGACGTAGTACCAACTGAACATGCATAAACTTGGAAATATAAATGAATTTTTTTATGATCAATGTATTTTTAGCACTATACAACTTTTTAATCAATGCATGTAATATTTTTTAAAAGAACTATCAATTAAGGTCAAAATATCAGCAGTAATTATAGGATTGTTTTCATTATAAATTTTGCCCATGCCAGCTTGCCCTCTTGCACAGAATATTTATGAGCAACTGCCCATCTTCAGCAACCAATTTTTAATGCCAAAAGAGGTAGTCTTTCAAGGCAGGTTTTAATGTAATTGTATAAGGTACACATACAACTGTTAAGTGCAGTTATTGTGCTATAGCAACAACCACTTTACTTACAGCTCCATCTCTGATGAAGGGATGTGCCAATTTGGCTATCTTATGTCTCGACGTAGCCACTTTTTGTATAAACAGTTTACCTCTCTCCGATAAAATCTTCTGACATTCTTGAAAATTCTAAAAGAAAGAAGCAGAATTCACAACATAAAGCATTAAGTTTAGCTGGTCAGTGCATTCAACAAGAAGGTCAAGGCCTGTATTTTGAGCCCATGATGAAAGCTGTAATGTAAACAATATACCCAGAATGAATTGTCTTAGATTCCCAATAATTCACACCAAGTATGAAGGAAATCCTCTAATGTATTTAAGATATAAGCAAATAAAGAAACTTTAATCAAAACCTTAATGCAAATTTTCTGACAGAGACCATGACCCCAAAGAAAAAGAGCTGAGAATGCATTAATAAATAAACATGAAATTTAGCTTCATGCCAAGTATGATGCCAAGTATAATGGCAATCTGTCAAGGGGTTAAAGAAACATGCCAAGGAAAATCTTGAACTAAAACCAAAATAAACTGCTGATGCTACTGACAGAATTTCAACTGCTGTGTCTCACTTAATGTTTTATTGCCAAAAAGTGTCGTAACTACTTTGCAAATGTAGCAAACTCACTGCTGAAAGTTATTACAACTACTGCCAATTATTTCTAGGAGTGTGTGTCTTGCCATTAAAAGAAGAAATTAACTAGATTTCATAATGCAAGTCATGGGCAAGATCCCAGGTGTAACAGGAATATGTTCTGACCCGTGGTCATCCTGGATCTCAAAAATTTGGGAGAAGTCACTTTTCCTTCCTGGCAAAACAAGAAGTAAGCAACCTTCAAGGAGATTTGATAAAATCATAGACATTTTATTAAAGCAATTTTATTATTGTTATTATTACTTTATTATTATATTATTATTTTTATTTTTTTATTATTATTATTACTACTACTGTTATTGTTTTTTGTTATTATTATCAATAGCAATAGCATCAGTTTGTAGTTGATGCTGCTGCTATTAAAAATATATTTATAATCTTGCCATCATCAGAATAATTTTTTTATAAATATTTACAATAAATTTATCACAAAAAATGGAATGGTAAGCATTCAAAAACACAAATATACCCTCACTCTCCAGCATCCCACCTGATTGCATAACTCTTCTGAAAACAGTGCGAGTAAAATGTTTGTCAACATATATTTCTAATAATGATGGCCATAATATGCACCAAGTTTCACAATAATCCACTAAAAACTGCAAGTGCAGTTGCATTCACAAAATTCTGTGAGGTCCCAGATGTCAGAGTGGTCTAAAGTACTTACCTTTACTGATCAATGCTATCTTACCACTGTCCGCATGGGTTAGAGCCTCATACTTGGGTATGTAAGAGAGCTTGCCAGTAGCTTCCTGTGGTTTGTTGGTTCTTACCGGTTCTTCTTACACCAATTATTCTGGCTGCCATGTATAGCCTATCATATGATGAAAAATGGCATTAAACCCAAAACACTAACAACAACAAAATACTGTTAAAAGCTTCTTTCAAAATATGACTTTAAATGGGTAATAACCCATATAAATGCCAGGGAATATAAGTCAAGATGAGCATCTACAGAAAATGCCCATAGTATGTACCAAGTTTCACAGCAACCTGTAAAAAACTGGAAGGCACGTTGCATTCATAAGACTATCTAGCACAGCATTCAGTTAGGTAACAAAAAGGACAATAAGTCTTATAAAAAACATCGGAACAAAGATTTGTCAATATAAGCATATTTAGATGATGCACTAACTCTAACAAAAATCACAGAAAACAATTTTTAATAGTAAATTGTTTCTTCGATTTAGGTACTACTTCAAAGATCTGAATGGGTCTTGTAAGTGGCCTTTAGTTGATGTGTCCAGGAGAAACAGAGGTCTCAAGACAAAGTCTGGTTACCCATCGAAGGAAGATGGTTCTTGGCAATGAGCAAGGAAGAAGTCATGAGTAAGACTGACCCATCTTGTCGGAACTGCAGTTAATTGGGGTCTGTGGACAGGGCATGTATTTCACTAGTTCTGCCTGCTGAAGGAAAGGTGCACCAGAGATGCCAATGCGTTTGGTTCAAAGGGAGTCTTGTTTAGCCAGATTGACACCCATGATAGGTTTCACTTGGGGCAGACAGTAAACATTTTAGGCTGAGTGTACTCAAAGTTTGCAAGTAAATCGGGTAAGTCCTTGTCTTGTCCAATATCTTTGCACCCATGATGATAAAAGTTGTTAGCTATCATGGAGCTGTAGCCTTTGAATGTACTCTGAGCTAATTTTCTTTTTTTCAAAGAGCCAGAGGAAGAAATTAGCTATCTGTGGTATTGATGCCTGGAGACGTAAAATATGTTTATTTGCGCACCACTGGGTGAAAATGTGCCATTTGCCTTCATATACTTTTAGAGTGGATGGCCGTCGTACCTGAGTGATTCTCTCCATGACTGGTTGCGAGAATTGTTTAAGTCTGAGGGCCTGTTTGACATGATCCAGATGTGCAGTTCAGGTACGATGAGGATGAGATGACAGGCTGATTCCTTGCTTTCTGTATCATTTTTGGAATCAGGTGTTGGAGGATAGGCGTATGCATTCAGGTTGTTCCAATCCAAGGATAGAGCATTGACTGCCCATGCTTTTGGATCTGGGACAGGAGAGATAAAGGCTGGGAGTTTGGTATTCCACCTTGTCATAAACAGGTCCACCAATGATCAGTCCCATCGGGTACAGATCTGGGAGAAAACCGAGGGATGAAAAGACCATTCTGTCTGAATCAATTGTTTTGTGATGAGTCGGCTATAACGCTGAGGCATCCCGGTATATGACAAAAATGTATATGGATTTGTTGTTGACCACACCAGTTTAGAAAGTCCCACACCATGACACAAAGGTCTGGGGACTTGGTTCTTCCCTGTCATTTGAGTTAAGTCACTACTGTAGAGTTGTCAGACAGAACCAGGACTCCCTTGCCAGAGAGGTGCTTCTGCCACCAGTGAAAAGCTTTCACAATGGCCATCATTTCCAGAAGACTGATGTGTAGAAGTCGTTTGTGGGGAAACCATGCACCGCTGGCATCCCAAAATAATGGTAGGAGGTGGGCTCCCCAGCCTCCATGCTGGTGTCGGTACAAATTGTAATCTCTGGCGGTGGTAAATGCAGAGGTATACCTGCCATAAGCCAAGAAAGGTTGCTCCAAGGCTGCTGATGGTGCCTCAGTTGTGAGCAGATGGTTAGAGGCTGGTCCAGTGGGTAAACTTTGGGTCTCAATTAAGATAGAAGAAGCATCTGTAATGAACATATAAAAAGACGACCTAGGACGTGGAGGTCTGCTGCTGCACTGAATAAACCAAGGAGATGAAGGAATTCCCATGCGGATAGGGTTCTCCTTAAGAGTAAAGAAGCCACCATGTTGCGGATTTTCAATGTCCGACCCTGAGGGAGACGAACGTTTTCCTGTTTATTGAACTCCATACCTAGATGAACAAAATGTAAGGAGGTTACTAGGTTGGATTTGTCCTTGTTTACGAGAAAGCCCAGATTGGTAAGTAATGTGACAAGGTTTAACATGTCTTGAAGTAAAATAGAACTGACCTAATGTTTTTGAAGGATATCGTTCAGGTAACTTCATGCTGCTGCTGTAGAAATGAAACAGACATGTGGCATGACACTTGATTCATGAGACGAGTGAAAACCCAGGGGCTGATATTGAGACCAAATGGTAGGGCTCTGAACTGGTATACCACATCGTTGTAGGCAAATGGCAGGAACTTCGTGGAAGCCTTGTGAATAGGGACATGGAAGTAAGCATCTTTTAAGTTCACAATGATGGCAAAGTCTCCCTCTTGGATGGCATTTAGCATGCAATGTGGTGTTTCCATTGAAAACCAAGGAGTGTAAATGAAGCGATAGAGAGTGCTGAGGTCGATGATGGGGCCTTTGCCTTTGGAACCAAGAAAAGTCAAGAATAAAATACCGAAAAGAGAGTGTTTCGAGCAGGTTCTACTGCCCCTTTCTGATGGAGGTTGTCTATTTCCTGTTGTAATGTGCTGGCTTTGAGTGGATCCGATGGGACATTGGTGAATGACAGAAATCTGAACAGAGGTGGAGACATGTGAAACCAATTGCCAAGTCCAGGTATTATGGCAAATTTTGTCCCATTCAGCAGCAAAGAAATGAAGTCTTCCTCCTACCGGCATGTCAGGAAAGTGCGCATTGGAGATGGCGTCAATTTTGGGTAAAAAGGCTGTCAAGCAGAGAAATGCTGAGTCGAATGAAAGGCACCCCTCTGTGTTTTATTAACTTTGGTTTGCGATGGCTGTGGCTTACAGTGAGTGGATCTCTGGTAGGAGTTTCCCAGAGGTTTGTGTCCTACAGGTGGCTCTTGGATCCCTTTCCTGATTTCCCATATTATCCATGTAAAGGCGCTGTGGTGGGTGATTAGGGAAATCTGATTCTTTGGTGGCCTGATTTGAACCTCTTTAATCTGGCCATTGAACAAAAAGTTGGACAATAAAGGTTGTGTGCACAGTCTGGCTTTATTGTGGTTCTTCAGGAAGGTGGAGGTTGTGAGTACAGAGTCCAGTTCAGCCAATTGTAGATTGGTAGCAGCGGTGATGGCATTGGCCAAGGTGTGTTGTGCTGCCCTATTTAAAACATAGATCATGCGTGGTAACAACTTCCAAGTTCCATACATGCCCTGTAGAAGTCGAAGTGGGAGGAGAGAGGCTATGTTCCGCTTGTTGGAAAATTGCCATGGAAACAAAGTTCAGCAAAGAGCCCACAGCAATGATGTTGCACACTAACTGTTGAGAATCATCAAAGGTCACTCAGTCCATATGTATGGGGTGCCATTTGGACATCCCCAAAGCGGTGATATTCCGCTCTATTGCTGGGATTTCCAAGTGAAAGACTGGCATGCGACAATGGTAGAAACATCTATGGAGGTGAGATGGAAGGTGTTTTTGTGTAAAGAAAATTCTGTTAATACTGGGATCCTGCAATTAGTGATAAAGACAGTTCAAAATGTCTGTAACTCTCCCTGACTGTGATAGTAACTTGAAGGCAGGCTCCTCTTTTTTGTCATAAGATCAAAAGAAGCTGGGACTCTAGTCCAGTTTGGTGTTGGCGTAGGGGGAGGTGGGCAAAACTCAGGGGGGTAAAAGGAGGAACACTTCCTCAATGGAGGCCCTGAAGGCTGAATCTTCATCTGCCATCGTATAGTCCAGAATCGATGGCATTCCTTGAGAACAAGCATCATCATCCTTAGGGGTATGAGATGAGCCTGAAGAGTGACAAGATCTATCACCCACTAAACTCATAGTATGTCCCGAATTAGAAACTGTGACCTCCAAGAAAGTCATTTAGAATAGAGGCTCTTCCCATGGCAGGCTGTTGGGAGACTGGTGATTCAATGTCTGTAGAACACTGAGGAGCTAAATGAGGCATCATGCAGGAAGGGAGTCCTGAGGAGGAAATGTGTTGGAGTGGTCCCTGGGTATTTTCTCGTAGATCTGTTTCGATGCACTGGGATAAGGGCTGTTGTGTGACTGAGCCCTAAAAAGAAGATGTTGTTGCCACTCCTGATCACTCGAACATGGCCATGGCTGGCTGTAATGGAATTAGGCCATGTGTGTGGGAGAAATATCGTTCAATTCATAAAGCTGGGACAGATTACAGGCTGCTTGACCCAAGTAACCTGCCTGTATATCTGAAGATTGAGAGGAAAGTAATGGCTGTTTGTTTAAGCCCTTTCTCTCATTGATCCACAAGAGAAATAGAGTAAAGTCCAATAGGAATTGCCAATAACACTGGGTCTAGAGGAGATGACTTGGGTGCTGAGGTAGTTTCTGATCTTGTTGCTTTCCGGCGCTTAGTGGCTGAAGGGATAGAGGTAGAATTGTCCCCCTTACCCACCAAAAATTACTGTATGGATGAAGGGTCAGCTTGTAGACTGATGATGTTATCATCTTTTAAATTCTGTTTGTGCTTTGCCCATATATGACAAAGAGGACAATGACAAAATCTTCAGGAGCCAAGTGTTTTGTCAATATGGACTTCTTTGGATGATGACTATAACATTTGAAACTGTTTTCACTAAAAACTGTAAAAGTAGCTGTCTTCACAAGATTCCAGCATATGCTACATACAATTACAAGTCAAAAAGGGCATTAACTCTGATAAAAATTTTTTGCAGGAATGCAACGATTTCTCAGTATGTGCATCTTCTGCTGAAAAGTATAATATATACTACATCTCAAACCAATCCATGAACAAAAGGCCCAAGTGGGCCTGATATTGCTTACCTAGCTCATATAACAGTTTCACTAAGCAGGCTTACATAGTAGTGTAAAAACACATCCTGTGCAAGCTATCTCCCAAACTTTATAACAGTTAGATTTCACTTATTTTACTATATCTTGATACAAATTCTTTATAAATGATGATGGCATAATTAATATGCAGTCTCTGGCTCATAACTGAAGTTATCCAAGATAAACCCAACAGACTAAAAATATGACTTGATGAGTCACTCAGATAAAAGATCTCACACTTTATTGAAACAGTACAATATTCTTATGGTACAAGCATTTTTTCCTAGCTCAAAGAAAATCAGATTACCAGAGTGATACCAAGCCTGGCCAATCAAAGGTAACATTACGTGATTAATATGTGTTGATCTCATTTATTTTCAATCCCAAAGAAGATCCTGATAATGCAAGCCAATGTTTTAAATTTTTATCAAAGCTGGATCAGAAATATAGCTTCCAGCATGGTAAAAAGCATAACCACAGCATGCAAGATCAATTCATTGATGCATGCATCTCCCTCATTTTCAAACCTGTACAAACTCTTGGTGATATAATTGCACACTGCAAGTTTGATCAATTTAAAATCAGAAATCTGGCCTAAGGAGCAGCAACAAGGTCAGCCAATTGGATGCAAGATTATCTCATTATATTTTGTCAAAATGACATAATATTATGACTGTCAATTTAACATAATATTATGACACTGTCAATATGACATAAGTTTTTACCCAACTGTATCATACTGCTTTGTACTCTGGAGGGAGACCAGAAGTAAAATGATATGGTTGTCTGTCTCCTATTAAAAACTTAAAAGAGAAATGTCAATAAAATTAAAAAGTTAGTTACAGTCCTGTGAAGAAAAAAATGATAACGTGAATGGTGTGTGTGTGTAATTTGGATTTTTTAAGTAGCTTTAATAGTTTTTCAGCTATATCACTGCAGTGTGGCAGTTTAGAGTGATGTCTAGCACTGGGATATCATGCCGCAGACACATAGCATGACGTCCCACCCAGTCACATTATCCTGACACCAGGCCGACCAGTCCTAACACTAACCTCTTAATGCAATCTTTTTATATAATAATAACAGCTGGATACCAAAAAAAAAGTAAATCATCTTTATGTTGATTATATATTTGGACAAAAAAGATCTTATCAAAAGAGTCTTGTATATTTAATGTATCTGTGTTCAGGTGTCATTTAGGTGTCATTTATATTATCTGATGTCATCTAGTTTGGGGTATATTACTGAACAGCCCCAATTATAGCCCAGTGATTAACTAAGTGCAATAAAGTTTGATAACTGGACAACTGGTAACTGATAACTTCAGATACTATTGGGGAAGGTATCATTAACACATTAACCCCTGGAGGTTTTTGCCATTTTTGCCAGAAAATCAAGTAGGAAACACATTTTGAAAGCTATTTCTGAATAGATTCGAAAACACCAAATCCCCAGTCATCTTTCAATAACATATTTTTGCTAACATTTTGTATACAGGTTTTATGAGAAAACAACAAATGAAAAATACTACAATATTGTTTAATGATGAAATTTAAACTATAATTAATTTCCTAAAATTGCTTTATAATGATCTTGAAGATTGGTTAACATACATTGTTATTTCAGAAATATATAACTTATGCATCAGATTTAATACAAAATAAATTGTCCTCTTAACAGACATCAGCATTACTTTAAATGCATTATTATTGTTGCTGTTTTTTCTCTTCAATCATTTTGGAAAGAGAAGCTACTGCTGACATCTTGTAATTATAATAATAATAATAATAATAATAATGAGGACTTTGTATAGTGCATAATCTTTAAAAGCTCTAAGCGCTTTACAACATTAGACAGCACCTAAAAACATATATAATGAAAAGATTATGAAAAGCAAACACCATGAAATTAGAAAACAAAAAACATGCTGAAAATAGTTATGGTGCTGAAGGATGTAGCTAGCTTGCTTTGATGAAGAGTGCACGTGCTATTAAAGTCACCGCCAAGGTCAACTTTGGATGGCCAAACAAATGCTTGTTTGTTATTTGCAATGGCAATGAAACTTAACAGGTCATCAAAAGAAATAAACCAGGAAAACTTGACTATAGTCTGACTATACATCCCCGTTTGTTTGTACCCACCCCCTACCGATTTCAATAACGAAATAATTTAATGTGATAAAAAGTACACAGAACTAAGTCAACTGAATCATTGATTTATAATTTATAACCTGACTGTGACCAGAATGGCACTAATACTGGCATCCCCTGCACCTTTTATGCTTAATGGACTTTCCATAATAATATGGCACCATATTACGTACACTATGGGACGACATAATGACGTAGTTCATCCTATTTGGTAACTGCTGGATAGTTCCGTAAATTACCATAACACTGAGAGTTTGGAATTATATCCCTTTGCACACATGAACATAGAAATTAAACCGCTTGTTAAATCCACGTGAAAGGCAAATTTGTTGTTGTCATTCTTTTCCTTTGCTTGATTTAACATTGTAAATATCAGAAGCAGACAACATATGTATGTACATCTGTAGTCGTGCACACACCCCTTCGCAGAAAATGGGACTTGTCCAGGAACTGGTAATGGATCTCAAGCATGTCCGTCTATTATATTGAAAAGTTCTGTTAAGCATGAAATGCACAGATGATGATGGTGTTAGGGCCACTCTACTCACAGTCTGGTTAGAAATAATAAATGAATATACTTATACTAAGTTCCTTGCACTTTTTATCACGCTAAAGGTTTCCATTACTGAATTCAGTAGTGGGGTACAAACAGGTTGGTATAGTCAGACTATACATGCGAGTCTAACAGCCTTGGACAATTTATTTGTGATTATGGAAAGAAATTAAAATTTTCGGGTTTATTTCAACTTTCAAAGACTTTTATAGACCTCATGGTAATCTGCTCGATTTTCCCAAACTTTCAAGGCCTTGAAAATGCTACCTCATTTTTCACAAACTCTCAAAGACCTTCAAAGACCATATGAACCCTGCTGAGCCAGTGATAACACTGCCTCTCTCTCTTGCAGAGGAATTCAATGATTTGACACATTGCATTTTCATTTATCATTTAGTTGATACAGAAATTGCTAGCTGATGATATTCCATTTTTCACAATGTTAAATGATGAAGACACACTCTTAGTAATATATCCCCCAACAGCACAACTCCATCTCATGGCGCAATCTGAGAACAATCTATAAAAATTTCACGTTCAACAACAGAAAAAGAATGCTGATTTGCAAGGTGGGGCTCATCTTAATACATCACATGGACTCAAGTCACAAAAGCTACTTAAGTTGTACATGGCCTAGAAGGAATATTTTGACATGTACATATAAACCAAAGTCCACTGCATGGTACTACAATAAATTTAGTGTTAATTTAATGGTCTATTATTTTCAGGTATAAACATTTGTGAATTTTCTGGATGCTGCAACAACCAATTTAAAGATGTGATTTACTGTAAGTCATCAATAAAAATAACTGAACCCGCTTCCAAATCTACATATTTAAGTACCCTTTAAACTGAAATTTTTTGTTTGCCAAAACAATGAATTCATGTCTAATAAAACAATTAGGCATGGCTAAATTATGCTTTCATGGTGAAATTCAATGATAAATATAAAATGACACTGGCTAAAAAAAATGTGACTGACCACTTCTGATTTCGGTTATGTCTAATCTATTTGAGAAAAAAATTAATATATACTGATATAAATTGTAAGATACTATCTGCTCATATTAATAGCTGGTGTAAATGCGAATCTACTGTCTGCTCTATCAGTAACTGGTGTAAATGGAGACTTCCTGTCGCCTCATATTAGTAACTGGTGTAAATGGGGACATAATGTCTGCTCATATTTAACAACTGGTGTAATGGGGACCTACCGGCTGGTCAAGACTGGCCAATGTGATGAATCTGAGGAACAATTCACACCCAGATGAGATGGATGTCACACTGCTATCTGTCTGGGTCAACACACTGATTGCATCTCTCAATTTCGCTCTCATTCCTGCTAGTGTTTCAACTAAAGAGAGAAGAGAAAGATTTATATATATTTATATGCATCTGATTCTTAAAAAAGAACAACAGATCTAAGCCTAGCAATAGAACTTAATAGATGAAATTCTGTAATCTTTAATACCAGTGAATTATGAAAAATAATCATTATGATTAATAATTATTAATTATTAATAATAGAAGTATTATTCTATTGAAAGAAATGTGTATTCTGTTTCAAAGTCAAAGAAAGGTGAAAATACGATTAATTTTTTTATGCATCATTTTAATATGCATCATTTTTTGTGGTTTTCAGAAAAATGCTATATTCATTTGTACTTAGGCTCAGTAGATTTGTAAATTTGGAGAAAAAATCCATTATTTTTAAATTCAGACAGATGATTGTTTTGCTGAACACTGAAATTTGTGGTTTGAAAGCCTAGAAGCTGGTGCCTTGTGAAAATTGTTACATATAATGTCTGCATGTTGTGATGTCATATGACCCAATTTTACTACCAGTTAAACGAAGTTATGTAAATAAAATCATTAACAAGTATGATATGTACTTCTGTAAAAGTCGTGTCCTACCACAAACAGACATGGATCTATTGTTGCATAGTGCACTGGCAGATCAAGTTCTACTTTGTTTTACTAATTATTCCTAACTAAAAGTACAGACCCAGATCTGCTGGCATATTAGATAAACAGATCTGGGTCCATGCCGTTTGCAGTTGGATCCTATTTATAAGTGAGTATACAGTAATTCCCAGTCATAGCCATATACAGCTGATTTGTGACAGAAGACTCCAGTGAAATAATTTTCAGTAATTAAAGTGTCAAATTATTTGAAATCACATTGAGAAATTGGCCTTACTTATATAATAAACTGTTATTTACTGATGTAATCTGACTATTTACCTACATGGGGAGTTATGTTGTTGTTATGGGGTTTAATGCCATTTTTCAGCACAAAATAGGCTATGCATGGCAGCCAGTATTAATGGTGGAGGAAGAACCCGGGAAGAACCACCGACCCACGAGAAGCTACTGGCAAGCTTTCTCACATACCCACATTGGCTGAATCCTAGACTCGAACCCATGCAGGCAGAGGTGAGATGGCAGTGATCCGTAACAGAGAGCGCTTTAGACCACTCTGCCACTCAGGGCCCTGACATGGGGAGTTATAAATAAGCTGACCTTCATAAATTGCAGAATACTGTTTGCTTCATTTGGAGTTAGGTCAAAATGGCATTTTTGCTGATTTCTCAGCACAATTATGTGGGCACAACTCCTCCTGAAATCCCCACAAACAGTTTGCAAGTTATGCTCCTCCTGAAATCCCCATGAACAGTTAGCAAGTTATGCTCCTCCTGAAATCCCCATGAACAGTTTGCAAGTTATGCTCCTCCTGAAATCCCCAAAAACAGTTTGCAAGTTATGCTCCTCCTGAAATTCCCACAAACAGTTTGCAAATTATGCTCCTCCTGAAATCCCCATGAACAGTTTGCAAGTTATGCTCCTTCTGAAATCCCCATGAACAGTTTGCAAGTTATGCTCCTCCTAAAATCCCCATGATCAGTTTGCAAGTTATGCTCCTCCTGAAATCCCCACAAACAGTTTGCAAGTTATGCTCCTCCTGAAATCCCCACAAACAGTTTGGAAGTTATGCTCCTCCTGAAATCCCCATGAACAGTTTGTATGTTATGCTTCTCCTGAAATCCCCATGAACAATTTGTAAGTTATGCTCCTCCTGAAATCCCCATGAACAGTTTGCAAGTTATTCTCTGGAAATGTATGTTTGCAAACTGACAGACCAACAGACATGGTGATAACAATATTTCCCCATATTTTCATACTGGGATGTGGGTTGTGGGGGTGAGAAAAAAAAATGATTCCAAATGAGTGGTTAATTTAAAGGAATTCTCAAACACCCCACCCTCCTCCAAAGGAAAGAGTGCTAATTCTATAGGAAAACTGAGATACTTACATTTGTTTGTCTCAATAAAATGCAGGAGTGTTTCAATTGCAGCCACTGCAGCCGACATGTCTGGGTTATCATTCACCAACTGACTAAAGTATGACAGAACCCCTGTGTAAAGAGAAAATACAACACCTCATCAACTTTCTGCATGTGTTGGAGACATGAGCACTGATTAATACCATTGTATAATTTTGTACTACATACTGAAACCTATAACGTAAAACCATTTATTGGTTCCTGACTGAAAAATGTGGTCCACATTGGAAGGCTGGTCTGATTTCTGAGGTAAAACATGAACTTTCATAATAAAAGGGAATAAGATTATTGTTTGGGAGTAGACTGAGTGTTCCAAAGAAGAGGTACATTTCACTGTGTGTGTGTGTCTGTGCATCTGAAAATGGCATATATGTGCATGTGCATTTGCACAAAGCATATCATTTTATTAAATATTTCCCTTTCTTTTAAAAGAATTTAATTTAATGTATATTTGAAAACAGCATTATCAATATCCTGTGTGTGCATACCAAAACAGCATTATCTGTGTACTGTGTGTGCATTTGAAAACAGCATTATCAATGTACATGTACTTTGTGCATACCGGAAACAGCATATTTTACTGTATATGTGCGAGCATTGAAAAACAGTATATCATTTTACAATATGTATCGATGTGCATTTCAGCACAGCATATCATTTTGTCTGTAATATTGTGCATGCATTTACAAACAGAATATCATTTTAAGGTGTGTGTTTGTGTATGCATCTAAAACTGGAGATCATTTTGCTGTGTATATGTGTGTGCATCTAAAACAGAAGATCATTTTGCTGTGTGTATGTGTGTGTGCATTTAAAAGCTGCATCTTGTTTAACTGTGCACATTTATTTGCCTATCATTTTATCTGAAGCATATCATCATTCATTAGATTTCTAAAAAAATATTTGCCTCAGATAAAATGCTATTTCTGTACTGATTCTATTGGACACAAGATGCTTTGATCATTCCAGTAATATGAAAAAATAACAATTAGGAAAACACAATCTTCAAAATTGGTATCTGTAAAAAATAGAAATGTTTCAATGACTAGGACTTTAATTTTGCCCCAAAATAAAATAAGTGACATTAGAGTAGATAATAAAAATTTAAATTATCAAGGATATAGTTTATATATAGAATGCAGCTTTGCCAAAGCCAGACAAATAGTCAGTTGACATGAATAGAGAATACGGTAAATCTACAATATAACAGCTGGGTGGTACTGATAACTTAAATATTAACGGATATTTGTTTTTTAGTTACATATTTTTACCTGTTTTACCTGAAAATATATGCTATCAGTATGGTTCGATGAAAGACATTTAAGAAAACTACATATGTCACCATGTCATTTCATTACTTTATTACAGATCCTACAAAAGGAGACTAGTCTTGTAAATACAAATAAAATTGGTTCTTTGACAATACTTTTATTTCTTTAATGAGCAAAACAAAAATCAGACACTTATTCCCTATTTATTGTATGTTACCGCAACCTAAAAGGTACTGAAATGTGATGTCTGAAATATAATATTTTCAGCATTGGATGGCACACCCTGGGTTCAGTTCTTTGCCCTAACAATTAATTTATCTGACCAGAAAATATGGTACTCATGTTGAGTCTATCAAAACTTGAAAAACAAATATGAATTGACTTTCAAATAAAACACAATTATGTGTTGCTTGACTTCTGGAACAGATATGGGAATAGGTATTCCTGTAAATGTGCTGAATACCATCCATACCAGATTATAAGTCAAGACCAACTGTGTGGACACAGATCTACCATCACATAATGCACTGGTAGATCTGGGTCTGTGCAGTTTGTTAGGAATAATCAGTAAAACAAACAACATAGACCCTGATCTGCTGGTGCATTTTGGGATGTTAGAACAGGGACTATGCTGTTTGCAGTTGGACTCAACTTATAAGCATGTACATAAGGTAGTAATCCTATGGATAAGTAAAAGTCTATGTAACTCATTACTAATGCTATACGACACATTTATTTTAGTTGTTTATTTATCATGTGGCCTATAAAAACATATACCTCCCATTTTTCTATCTTATGATTTTTCAGAATGTCAGCATTCTCACACTGCAGTCATTTCTGGTTACATAAACAAATGCAATATCAATGGTATTATATTCCATCCTTTTGTTTAATAATCCCTTATGTACACACTAGTGGGACATGGTTAACACTACATGACTGACCAACACCTCTCAATGAACCAGACATTTTTCAACTAAACTTCCTCAGCAGAAACCATAAGGAGAATTCAGAGAAGGAAAATTCAAGAGTAGTGGGATAAAATGTTAGGCTGCCACTCAGTCTGATGTAACTATTTTTCCAAAGACACATAAATCAGACTCTCTGGCAGCCAAAAACATAAAATATGACAAAACTAAGAGATAAAGAACCTTTAGCCACATTGGGTTGATAAGAATACATGGCCTGAACTAACAGACACAGAAGGAAAGATGTTTTGCAGCCAACTGCAAACAATATCCCAAACTGGCATGGGTTGAATATTCAACCAGTGTATTTGTCAATGTAATTTACAAATTCATGGTATATTCAGTCATTGCCCATGACAGTTTTGAACTTCATAAAGCCTATGCATCATAGTATATGCATGACATTAAGCAGAAAATCCCTGATGTTAGAGCTGCTAACAGAGAATAGTCATTTGAAATTTAAATGAAATGTTAAAAAACAAGAAGAAATTAGTACTTTCTTGAACAACTACACCCAAGGCCAATATGGAAAAACATTTCTGATGTGGAAATGCTGTGGGTACTCTAGAAGAACAGATTTAAACTTGGTGCTAATTATATGCACAGACGAAGAGCAAGATAATTTTCTGTCAGTTGATAAAGTCTCGAGAGAAGTAGTTAGCAAGAGTCTCAATTCAAGTAAATTAATTTCAGTTTTAGCTGATAGAAATACATATCAGAGCAGGACAGACTGCAAATAAGATACATTACAATAAAAGTTAAGCCCTTCGAATAAATAAATCTACTGTACATTATTTTCTTTATGGATTAAAATGCATACCTCAATTCTACGCAAGGGAGTTACTTTTTGAGACAAGTGATAATGTTGGTGAGGAATGTGAATTTTCTGAAACCTCTTGTCCTGAACATGTGGGTAGAAGAAAATCTGACAGACACACGCAAGCACACATACGCGTTACATGTTAATAGAAGTATGCATAATGTGTCCACATCAAGTAATTTGTTTGATAAAACGGGTATATGTTTTGGAGGGTATTCAACAGACACTTGTGCTGTTTTTACCAGCTTTGTCAATCTGATCCATGCTACCTAGACTCTATTGTAGCACTCTGATATCCTTATTCTTCAACGAAATGTCTAATACCCCTATAAAAATATGTTATGGGACAATTTCGCCGAATATAGATGTTACAACCCTACTTCAACCGGAAGTTGTTCTACCGGAAGTTGAAGCCACCAGCTTTGCTTGTGTGACTATATTTCATTGGCTGAAAATATAAAACTATCCAATACAATTAAGCGTGCCAAAATGCAAGGTAATCGTGTCACGTGAACAAACAAGATTAAACCACATGGATGTAGAGCGACATGTTTACAACACTGGTAAAGTGTGATCATATTGTCATTCGAATAGACTGTTGAGTATTGAATTATTTTTCATCTTAGTAACCTGATAAGATTTCAAATTAAAATTTCATATGCACTTGCTAATAAAGAAAAAGTTTGAACGAACGAAAAACTTCGCAAGAATTCCATCAAAATGTGAAACATATATTACCATGAGATTATTTGAAATAGTCCTACAACGTAAGACACATCACCCGTTATATTTGTTCTGGGAAGTGATAGCACTAAAACAAAACCAACATGTGCTATGTCTTACATTGTATGACTAATTTGAAATGAGTTTGAGTGAGCCCCTTGCATCTGAAACAAATGCAGACCATCATATATTTATATATATATATATATATATATATATATATATATATATATATATATATATATATATATTTATTTATTTATTTATTTCAGGTAAATTAGTTTACACTTATTTTTGGACAGGCCCGATGACGAACTCATTTATAATACTAGAGAGACCTGATCTATATTTAGAGTGGCTCCCGGCATCAGGCTGACAGAATTGTTTATCTATAACTTTAAATCAGATTTTAGTTTTTGTACAGAATGAAGATATCACTCCAGTGGCCTAGTGGTTAGAGCATCCGCCTTGGATGCAGGAAGTCGCAGGTTTGAACCCTGGCTGAGTCATACCAAAGACTTATAAAAATGGTACTAACAGCTGCCTCACTTGGCGCTCAGCATTAAGTGGTTAGTGTTAGGACTGATCAGCCAGGTGTCAGGATAATGTGACTGGGTGGGACATCATGCTACATGTCTGCAACATGATGCCCCAGTGCTAGACATCACTATAAACTGCCACACTACAAACAATCAGTCTGAGTCCATACAGTTTATCAACCTGGTTTGTTACTAAACAACTTATGGTATATTTTGGTTTGATTGGGTGGATTTAATGCCATATTTCAGCACATGATAGGCTGTACATGGCATGGAGCATATTAGGTGAAGGAAGAACCTGGGCAAACCTCTGGATGAACCACTGACCCACTAGAAGCTATTGCCAAGTTTCTAACATACCTAATTTGGCTGAGCCTAGATTCAAGCACATGTGGACAGAGATGAGATGTCAGTGATCTGTAAAAGCGAGCGCCTTAGACTACTCTGCCATCTTTGGGTCCCCTCTTATGATATCTAGTTTGTCATATCAGAATGGGGTTTTTGCTGAAAAAGTTTTTATGTTGTCTAGTTGGTTATAAATGAAAATGGCGCCCATCTGACTTCCAATATGGCCACCACAATGACCATCTTGAAAACGTTGTTATTACTATTTCTTCTAAATAGCTGGTCAGATCAGTGTTGTGCTTTCACCAAAAGACTTCTTATTATGTCTGGTTGTTCCTAAATGTTACTAGTGCCACTCTTATCCAATATGGCCACCATGGCATTCATTTTAAAAATGTTGTCATAATTTCTCCTCCGAAATGGAAAGTCACATTAACATAGTGTTTCCAGCCATAAGACTTATTATGATGTCTTGTTGGTCTAATCTGACATAAGTATGTCCAACTAAGCAGCTAATTTGAAAATTTTGCTGTTGTTGAAGAATATCTGAAATGGTTTCAACACTTGGAAGTTAAAAGAAAGCAATGATTTTATAATTCATTGGAAATTCTTTAAAGCCATTAGAGTTTCAGTCCCTTCAAGGGAGTCTTGTTTCACACTAGGTTAGCAATATCATTCTGCTGATCAAAACTTTTGTATATCCAAACTGAACTGGTGTCACCTGGGGTAATTTGGATGAATGTACTTGTATGTACTTTACTGTCATGGATCTTTACAATGAAATCTTTTGTAGTGCTATTTTCTGTACATTCAACTTAAAGTTGTTTAATTTCAGGTCTGTTAAAGTGTCTGCCTTGGTGATGTAGCAACAAGTCTTTTGAGGATGATTCTCTAGATATGACGGGGATCTATTGAGTGTTCAACTGAATTGAGCAAAATGAGTGGTATGTACAGTGACTCTGTAACAAGGAAAATGTTGAATGAGTTACATACGTACTAATTTGTTATCAATATTTTATAATATTGCTTGCATAAATATTCCCATGTTGTCTTTTATTCCCAAGCTTTCAGATGAAATCTAGGATATTATGTACTTCCTGTATTTATGTCTATCAATCTGCCCATTTCTTCATTACCTCATCTCTTAACAGAAATGTTGGTTGGGAATTAATAGAATTGAAGTCAAAACATTATCTTGCCCATTTGGAGACCATTTAAAAAAGGAATATAATATTATGCCTCCCTTCCTGGAGTCCTTTTAATTGTGGGGCGGGGTGTTGTGATCAAGGTTAAATGTGATGACAAAATAAATAACAGTGACAGTATTAATTCTTTTCTTTTTTCTGTTCAAACTGTTTGCATACAGTTATGGCTAACATTCTACATGATAGTCAGTCAGCTCTAGGCATCTCTTCCTTCCACAGTAGGTGTGTGTATCAAATGGATGAAATCACTAAGAAACATAAATAAATGCTGTACTTATTAAAGTACATGTTAGACCACTTGCCTCTTGCACTTCATTTTCATTTCTTCAGCAATGTTGCATTTATGTGAATAGTTGTTTACATACTCTGTGTGAGTGTGATGTTTACATGATAGAGGGCCACAAGGTAGATTATATTCTCATTTGTAACTAATTGAGTCACCCTCTGAAAATAAAGTTTTTGTTAGTAGTAGTGGTAGTAGTAGTAGTAGCAGTATTATTATTATCTATCCCTATGTTCCTCTTTCCACCTGTTCATTCATAGCATACATTAAGGTCAATTTTAAAGGTTTTACTGTCAAACAAGATAAAAGGTAGCCCAGGAAAATGTTGATCTTTTGTTGTAGAATAAGGTAGACACTTTTCTTGGAATGGCATTTGCAGCAAGGCTGTCACTGAACATGCCTATAAGTATAAACCTACAATTATTACAATTACAACCTAATCCTACAATTATTATAATTTTTAATTTAAATGATCTTCAGATGTATGTTGTACACTTCTCTTGTGAGTGAAATTATCAGAATGTAGTCTTGTTGTTGTGGGGTTTAACACCATTTTCAGCACACGATAGACTATGCATGGCAGCCAGTATTAATGGTGGAGGAAGAACTCGGGGGTGGGGGGAACCCCAGGAAGAACCACCGACCCACAAGAAGCTACTGGTAAGCTTTTACACATACCCACATTGGCCGAACCCTAGACTCGAACCCACGCAGACAGAGATGAGATGGCAGTGATCCGTAACGGAAAGCGCTTTTGACCACTCAGCCACTCGGGGCCCCCGAAAGTAGGCTTGAATTGTTTGAACAAAACAAATACTGATAGACTCTCCTACACTGTGCAATTAGATTAGCATGGAAAGCTTTATTTTTCACATTTAAGCGACTTTTGTTTGTGTAGCTATTTGTTTCATACACTTCAATATCTTGAAAACTATGTCATATGCACATTAAGTATAGTATATTAGTATGTCAGTGCATCTCAAGAAGAGACACTTTGATCTTATTTTCAGGATTGAGAGTCTGTTGTATTTTTTTTGTACCAGTATTTACAAGTAAAGATCTTTACCTAACATTGAATCATCACATAACTTTCCTTAATAGGAACTTTAGCAGTTAATATATATACAGTATTATCAGTATTGTAATTTGATACAGATTCATATATGACAAGTTTGGAGCTATTGGGACCTTACAAAAACCCAGTCAAATTCAGTCTGGATCACAATACATGACATGACAGTGTGTATGAATGATGTCTTTATTATATTTTTATGTTCATACAATTTTAAATAATGTTAAATTTTATGAGGAAACGAAGAAGAATGCCACTTTCATGTCTTATGTTCTTCATGGTATAGTGAACCAAGTCATATTGTGATGGGTATCCTGTTTAGTGAATAGAGATACTGTCATGCATATGCTCTGCCAAGACTGCATATTCCAAATTCAGCATTTTGTATTCTTTTCTCATATTTGAAATTAAATACATAATTACCAGAGAAAAATGCATCTTCCTACATTGCAGATTGAGTCAACTTGGTATCAGTGAAAAGTGGCCAACACATGTCAGATGTTGCAGTTAGCATATGATGTGGACGTTGACAGGACATCTTTCTGATCCTTTATCAGATGAGAGTCTCATATGAGGCTATATCATAATTCAAAAATGTTGGCAATATCACTAATCATCCATGATGGGTGTGTAATAAAATTTATTATTCTATTCACTTAATCTCAATAAATATAATTTTTTTTTTAAATTACTGTATTCTCAGATAGAAAGAAAGCTAGTCTACTTGTTGTGGTGATTGACACTAACCCAGTCTGGTGGGGACAGAGGCTGGAAGATGGACCAGTTAAGGTATTAATACCAGAATTGAATAGTGCTGGTTCGATGTCAATTATAGTGAAAATTTTTGCACATATTTTTGGGATTTGCAATGGCTATAAATACCTGTAGGTTGATTTAAGGCACTGTGCTGATTTTTTTAGAAACAAGAAATATCCATGTCAGCAAGAGTACTTTGTATGTGGTACAGTTATACCAGTTTACCACTGTATTTTTTCAGTGATACATATCATGATACTTTTTCTCTGTACCAATACATAGTAGTTTCCTCCAGTTAAGTATGGGAATCCCAGAGTAATATTGTTATGAATTAAATGATATTAACAGCATCTTTTCATACTTCATGACAAAAAAATTAAACAAGGTTTTATTATTTGTTTTACAAAAAATTTGTATTCATCACAAATTAAATTTGAGTAGTATAAATATAATTATATTTATAGTTTTTAATCACATGTTTGACACGTTTTACATATGCCAACATGGTGTGAGAATGAAATATTGTAAAAGATATTTAAGCCAAATCCAACTTTTGGAAACATTTTGGATTTTAAGAAGACAAAGAATACAACATTAATTTATATTTACTAGTGTATATGTTAATGTGCTAAGTATATCTTTTCCTTTCTAAGACTCTGAATCTTCCTAAATTTTCAGGAAAACATTTGTCTTCTGTTGGAATTTTATGACATTTCTCAAGTTCACTAAATATTTTCCCATTTGTTGCATAAGTGTTTTGTGTTTATTGATCCTCTCTGACAAATATTTTGCCTGGGTGTTGGCATCACACTTAAAGTTTCCCTGCTTGTTATATCAGTAGTATATATAGTAAATTGTAAGCTACATTATCACTTCCTGTGTTTATCAACAAGCTCTCTAATGTCAGTACAATATTATTCACAGGGTGTTAGGTATAATATAAGCTTAATCATGCCACTTTAGTTTTTAGGGCTGTTCCAGAAAAACATATATCCCCCTCGGGGACGGCACTTCAAAAAACTTATGTAGGAGGTTGTGTTTCGAATTATTTTAATTCTGACAGTGGAAGGTTGGTTAGGAAAATCACTTCTGTTGTGGGTTGTGCTAACAAAATGAGAAATCACTGGTGGGTTTGTCAGAAAGAAAAAAGAAAAAAACCCCGAATATATATTTAAAATCGCATCTACCCCCCTCCTAGCGGTCTAATGTGAATAAAACATTGGGTCCGAAAATGATGCCAGTACACGCATTCTTTGTACAAATTCACGTACTTTTAAAGCAGTGATACGCGTTCGGCAAATTACGTCAACGCTGCAGATATAAAAAATGTTCTTTGCGCAGTATGCAATTTTTATTAAACTTTTAACTTTAACTTAAAAAGTGCATTTCGCGACGTAATTCGCGCTGCCGCAGCTGTCTCACAACACTTGATGCGACATCCAGATATCTGGATACTTCAGTTTGACATGAATGGCTGTTAAACGAAATTTGATTCGTTCATTGGCCCTGGAACAGGCATTTTATGGAGATTTAGCCTTACTTTCATCGTGGAAGTTTTACAAATGCATGTTTCCAATAAGGGCCACACAGGAAACCAAAATGGTTGAATCACAGTACGGTTTGTCTTCAGACGAAGTTTTTCAGTCGGCAAATACTGGTTGGTGATAGCTATGATGACAATGAATTTCATGTATATCGGTCTGTTGGACATTGGAAAAATGTCACTGGAAATACCAGTGTGTGATATTGAGCCCAAAATTGATGTTGAGTGCGAGTCCGATGTACGTGTTGGATGGACAATATGCCGGTTATATTTATTAAATATACCCTTGTCTAAACAAGCATACTATGGGAATGTTGGACTTAAAACCCCAATACAGCATTATGGAAGTCAAAAATCTGGCATAAGAGGCAGCAAAACACTGATTCAAGGAAGTGAATCTTTGGCAGGGTTCATGTTAGTGAAAACTGACAGAGGTCTCGGAAACGCTTAAAATCACGCGTATCTGGACGCCAATTTTGTTTTATTTAGGCTGGCGGTAAAATTCAAATACTTGCCAGTCCTGCTTCGGTCACCTGCATAGTGGTAAAATGTGTTGATCAGTTAACCCATTACCTCATACAACCGTCTTTGGACGCCTCTACAAAAGTCGCATCAAAGCGACTTTTGACGCTTCTACAAAAGTCCCATAGAAGCGCCTTTTGACGTCTGCTGTAAACATCAGCCATTTTAAGCCGGTTTTCGTAGCGCCACCTTCGAGGAAAACCCCTTATTAGATACTACATTCATTTCTGTGAATGACAATTACGTCAGATCACGTGGTCACTGTTTATATACTGGTCGATATCTTCTATTTAAAGTAACTGGGTCGTAATCTCCACTCTCCAAAATGGCAGTCGCGGATTTCATTCAGTACTTAACGAAATTTTCATGATTAGAATCACAACTATGAAAGATTCAATAACCTAGGTAAAGGCTCTGATATTGATATAGGCTGCAATTAGTTTTTATAAATTATCAAATTTAGATGACTTAGTGATGTAGACACAGATGAAAACCTTGTAAATTTCGAGTATAAGAAATGGCAGCTCTACGGTTGGTCACACGGCCTCACTGACATGACGCTGAACGAATTCTCTCCAGATTTTAAAGCACATAACAAATTCTTCCGTGATAAATAATTACACAGCTATAACAATCGGACTTTACTCTTAAATTGTTCCACATGTAATAGATGTGTACCAAAAATGTAAAATGGTTAAAATTGCTGTTAAACGTAACATACACTACATTGCTTAATAGTTCACAGGCAAGCTATGCGTATGCGGTCGACTAGGTAACCTGTGTTCTATGTATAGCGAGCTGCACTTTGTCACTATGCTCTGTGAGGTAAAGGGTTAACTGTGATGATATTTACAATGACAGAATTTAGTGGTTGAAAGCCCCCGTCGTCACCATTATAAGAGTACATCAAAAGAACATGCTGTAACAGCTAAGCGGCGAGATCAAAGGCTTTGACTGGCAGCTGGTTGGGAAAAATCTACTGATATTTACAGTACTTGAATTTAGAGGCAGAAATACCCAGAGATGTACACGTGGTCATTTATAACAGTACATCAAATAAACAACTTTAGCTTTCATTCTTGTGTTCATTTCCGAGTGTAACGGAATAAACAGTGCACGTGACCTCGGAATCATGACATGTTGAGACAAAGACTTGAATGAGTATTTTGGGGTTCAACGGCAAACTGACGAAGATTGTGAGATTCATGAGAGGGCTGCAGTTGCTAGAACTGATAATTTGAAAGGGACATTAGCCAAGTGAATGAAAGTGTGTGATGCCTAGCTTAGTTGCTTTGAATAAGACCTTCCTTGGATCGAAAAAATTCAGACTAACTCTGATGGACAAGCAAGAGCTATGTCAGTTTTATAAATATGTCAGTGTTATAAAGAATGAAGAAATTAAACTCTATGGCAACCAGTAGTTACTATAATTGGCATAGTTTTCTGAGAGGGGACTGCAACTTTTCCTGATGGGACTCATATTTTTACCAAAATGGGAGCCATGGACTCTTAGTTTTAAAATCCTAACGAGACCTCTGATTCAAAACTTTTCTTTCTGGGACAGAGATATCCAAGAGAGAATACCCATATGGCCATACATGTGAGATGTTGAAAATTGCACAACAGTAAAGAACAGTAACTTGTTCAAGCTAGTTATGCATATGCGTTTCAGACAGCAGACAATGAAAGGAGTTCACAGCACAGAAAAATATTTGTACATCGAGGAGGAGGATCATATTAAATTCAGAAACAATTAACAGATTAATGCTCATAAGGAACATCAGAGAATCCCCATACAACATAATTAAGTGTGTGTAGATCTCAAGTTGGCAGAACCACTGAGCAACAAAAGAATAAAAAGACAAACTTTTGTATCATATGCATATGTATGACCAAATGATGTACATGCTCTCTATGTGCAAAAATTAAATGACATTAAACATAAGAGACTGACTGATTTGTGTAAACTCAAAGCAAGATGGATAAAATTTGACCTGTTTATGTTCGGTTCTTCCATATACATGTATATAGATCATGGTGGTATTTTCTGCAGACCTTTTGGCACTTAGTTCCAAGCCATCATTTGGTATTTGTATTGCAAAATGGATAACTAAAAAAGTATATTATCTAGTATAATACATTTTTAAGCAGTATCATTAACTGATGATGAAATTGATGAAAAAATACTTGATGTCATTCTGATATACGGATTTTTTCACTACACTACTAATCTGTTTATCCTGATTCTTTTCTTTTTTTTTACCAAATCCTTTAGTCTTACTGGTACTGGTGCTTTTAATAAAATTGTAACTTCTATTTTCTTGCAATCTAAATATTTATAATGATGTGTTATTGTCAAAAGGTAAAATATGCTTAGTGGTGTAAAATCTAAAACTATTAATTAGCAAGGGATTAAAGTAAAAAGTGGACAGAAGTTATTGCCATATTACAGTGCTGTTAGAAACAACAGAATAGTTGTACAAGATGTATTTTGCACAAAGTTGTAGAACTAGCGCTCGTATTATCACCACATATTCTACTTAAATAATTATATCATTATTTCTATATAGTCCTATCAGTATTTTCCCAGTGGTAGTAATTTTCTGATCTGATGTTCATTTCTTGTGCAATTTTTACACATCAAGACTTCTCACCGTATCATTAAAAAACAATGTAATCTGCACCAAATTGAGTTGTTTGAGAAGAAATTAATTTTTTTAACCCAAAAATCACTGAAGCTACAAGTTCTTGTATCAAAGTCTCACATTAAATAACATTTGAAGTAGCCACGATAGTAGTTTAGGATGCAACTGTACCAATTTCACCTTTGGTATATCCAAATCTTGAATGTGATGGAGGAAAATAGCTCCAAAATAAACACATCAATATTAGAACCTGTTCACTGACTAAGAATCAAGTATCCGAGTCCAACGGAATTGCTAGAAATTTTTTAATTCTTTTGACAACATCATAATTAGCTGTCAAATATGGAGTAAGCCTATAGTCTTTATGCCATCCCAACCATGACCCCACCACAACCACGTGACCATGCCCAATGACCTCACAGTAATAATCGCTATACAACTAGAGATGACATCTCTTAGAGAATTTTGATTTCAGTAGAGCTGTAACAGAGTGGAACAGTAAGAAAGGGTGACAGATATTTAAGTGTTCGGGAGATATTTAACAAAGGCTATTCCCACCACCACCACTTCCTCATTGGAGATCACACACACACAAAACTTAAGAGTACATCCTGAAATCCTGGCAGCATCCCTGCAGAGGAGATAACTTGACTGTTCAGTTTTATTGGTCTCTGGTTATCCCATGGTATTTCTGTTACTTGAACATTATCTTACAGTGTGTCCATTCAGCATGGTCGAAAAAGGCTTACAACCATTGAGTTGTTCAAGGACTCCCATTAATACAGATGTGAAAGAACGAGAACCATACTATAAATCAGTGAAGATAAAATAGAGTATATATGTGTTTGACTGTCCCTGTTTGGTTGATAATGAAAGTAAGATTTTAGTAAAAACAATCTTTTGAGAGCTTGTCCTACTTGTAACTGAAAAAAGTGAGGGACATTGTTTTATTAACATAATTTCCATCCCTTTACAGACCTGAGTTTGGATGACTCATTACTGAAATCAGGAGCTGATTCTTTGGTGCAGTATTGAAAGCACACATTTCAAATTTGTATAGATCCAGAAAATGGTGCGGCTGTTATGGGTTTTTTTCTTCACAAAAGCTGTCATCATAGATGTGTCTATACTGATACAAATTTGATCATGAGCACTCAAAATGTTAAGTTACTAAATTTTAATATCATGGTGTTTGCACAAATTTACAGTGGGAACTGAATTAGTGCAGAGTTCTGAACTCTTCAGTTTTGTGCAGAAATATGGAACTCAAGCAGAATATATCCAGAAATGTAGAGGTTTTTAATCTTGAATTTAGTCTCCCCATTGTGTTTCACACTGATATGCATATTCACAGAACATCTGTATAGTAGTAGGAAAAGTAAGTGAGAAATTTAGATACATATCATAAACAAGACAAACAGTATGTGGGGGAAGAAGATCATTAGAACAGGCTGGAATGGAGAAGTATAATAAAAACAATAATGAGTAGAAGTGTGCCTCTTATTTATGTGTGCAGCATTATTTTCTTAGCTTCAGTAAGAAATTTCATCAAAAGGAAGACAATAACAGTTAACTAAACCAATATGAATTTAGATACTCAAAAGTGTATCAAATTGATTTTAACCTTCTGGTCTGTTTCTGTCCATTCTGGTGATATGTCCACTGAATCAGTATGGTTGATAAAAATATTTGGCAAATTTAAAAAATTAAAAATCTTTTGGCAGATTATGATTATACCCTACTTCTGCCTGAGAGATGTGAATAATTTTATTTCTTGGTTTGTTTATTGTAGTTGTTGCTCAATTCAAATGCATAATTGAAAAACATTGATGCATTCTCATACTTTGTTACAAATATTTATTACAGATGCATATAATCAGATATTGGTGATTATAGCTTGAATAAGTTATAAACAGTTCTAGTTGGAACAATGAACATTGTTAAGAGAAAATTTAAGTGAGCTAAAATGTAAACTTTTTGGCAGTGTGAGATGCAGGACTGCTCAAGACTTTTCCATCTCATATGCTCACCATGAAAACTCCATTTGCACCAACTGATGATGACTTTCAGGTAACTGTCAGAAAGACATAACTGACAATATTCTATAGTCTACAAAAATTACTTGAGTCAAAAGTTGTAAACTTGTACAGCTGTGGCAAAAATGATTGAATAGTACTTTTGCTGCTGTTGCTACAGTTGATTAGTTGGTTGATTCAGTGTGGTTTGATTTTGGGTTTTTTGGTGATTCTTTTTACAATATATTAGGTGGAGGAAGGAGCCCGAAAGACCACCAACCTAAATTGGTTGATCTGTGACACCAACTCACTCTGTGAGATGTTTAAGTGATGTAAAAGCAGGCACCTTAGTACACTTGGGCACATGGAGCCTCTGTTGATTTGACGTTTATCTCCAACAGCTGAAGTCATTTAGACATGAGCTCTCAGAGTTTCAGTAGATCAGTATGGCCTTACACCATTTTCAGATGAAGAAAATCTATATATGGCAGCCAGTTTTACTGCTAAGAAAATCCAAGTCCTTTTGAGACACCAAACACCACTTATGTAGAACCACTGACCTTCCACAAGTAACTGGCAACATTCTCATTAGCACATTGGAGCCAAGTAATCACATGACAAGCATTTTGTACCACTGCCATGGAAGCCCCTCAGATCTGTATCACAAGACAAGCATCTTATACTACTCTGCCATGAAAGCCCCTCAGGCCATAGGTATAAGTCTCATATGCAAGACTAGAAGTGGGTGATAGAACCTGTGACAACTGGATTGAAAGTGCATAATGTTACTGCTAGGCCATCAGTGATGATGATGCTGTTGACAATGCAGTTAACTGCAATGACATTGATTTTACGAATGCTTTGGGAAAAATGATTCCTTGACTTTCATCCATTTTTTTAAATCTGTGATATAAAAATGTTTGACTTGATATATTTTGTTATAACTTTATATTAGTCTTGCAACAAGGCGTAAAAATAAGACATCGGTAACTGAAAAAGATGATCTTACAAGAAATGATATAGTGTAAAAGTAGACAAATGATGCAACATCACTTCCACAGGTGTCATTGTTTTTTTCTCTGACAAATCATAAAAATTTACCAAAACATTTATTGGAAAAAATAATAACAATGAATCATAGAATCTGACCACACATTTAAAGCAATACAAGATTTACTATTATTCTAATCAAAAGCAGCATGCCTGTGAACAAAGAAAAATAGCAAGACATATTGATCACTTTAGGAAACACAGAGTTTAGTAAGGATACAAATTCATGATTTCTGTATTAGAATGGAAATGTGTATTATAAAATCTGTATTCATGGATGTTAAATTAGTAGGTATTAAGGGACTGATCAATGACATCTACAAATAATAAGCCACCATGAAAATCTGTGATTTCACAGTATCAGAGACATACTTGTCTGACAGAAAAACAAACAAAAGGACAAAAGACTGATTATAATGAATGAATATAAATAAAAATATGCAGTAGATTATATGATGTATATGAATTCAGTAGATTACCTCCAGCCAGCTGTCATTTAAATCACTTCTGTCCCCAACCCAATATTAAAATTGCTTCTACCGCCCACTAACCCATAGCCAGAAATTATGTTAAAAAATATACTTCTGTAGGGGGCAGTGATTCTCGATTTAAACACATCTGACGGGGGATAATTTTTTTAAATTGCTTCTGTTGTGGGTTGGTTGAATTTGAAAGTGCCTTCCCCCCGGGGGGTATATGTTTTACTGGAACAGCCCTTAGATTACAATTTATACAACAGTTAACATACACATTGCAAATGCAAATTCATATATTTCAAGGAACTGACCATTTAATTGGTGGTAGGCAGCAATTATTTTTGGAGCAGAGATAGGTTTTTTTATTCTTTTATTGCAGGGTAATTCTTTTTTTTTTACAGCAGATAATATATGAATATAATATGATGTTACTTTACTATGAATCAGAGCAAAATATTTTTTTCAAGTTATTGACAGAAATTATTTTAGAAAGGTCTAAGGCCCCTGCCCTAGAAAATTAAAAATGTTTTCCATGAGTATAGTTCAGATATCGTTATGTATTTTTAATTTGTATTGTTTGTCACTTTTTTCCCAATCATTATGTCTTAATTTTAATTGTGCTTTGGATTTGACCTTATCCAAAATCAAGATGTGTTCCTGAATTTGTGTTTTGTTAAATATCCAGATAAGTATCTTTGTCTGAGTCAAGGACATATGTTTACCATGTTCTTTATTATATTTTAGTATCAGATTGTTCTTCAGATGAACTTTTGTCCAAAATCCTGACTCTTCTCTTGTGCCATTGATTTCTATATAATGTTCTTTACTGGAAAAATTAGTATTCATGCCATAGGATCTTGAAGCAGAATCATTTTTTATTGTGTTCATTATTTTGATTGCTTGAAATTATTAATTCAGTTATTTTTTTTATTGGATATACAAAGTGTTCTTAAATAATATTCTTGACAGAAACATTAAAATGTGAATTAAAGTGAACTCAAGCAAGGATGTCTTGGTTTATAGTACTGTGATTCATCGAAAGACTGTTGTGATATCAAAACATCACAAACCAATACAGGCACATCAACTACATCAGAGTTTTGAATCTTATTTCAGACACCACAGAAATTTAATTAGAACTTTATTTTGGGATTTAATTTGCATTATTTTAAGTTCTTTTTAAACTTTAACTTTGTATTCTCAGAAAATAAATTATTTGTTGAATTTTACAAAACATTGGTTTTTGCTTTTTTTCTATTACATACTTTAAGACTATAGAATGATTATAATATACAGTTGTACACATTGTGTTATTAAAAATACAACAGTACAAAATTTTCATGATACCCAGTTCTGTTATATGTCTGCTTAAATGTCGAGTCCAACTGCAAACAACATAGAGCCTTATCTGCCATCACATTATGTAAAGATAGATCAATGTTTGTGCCCCTAACAAACTGCATAGACCTCTACCTGCTGGCACATTATATGATTGCAAATCTCTGTCTGTTCAGTTCTGTTCAATTTGCAGTTGGAGTCTAATAATTTTGTACAGTAAGTTTAGTCTGATAAAAAAACTCAATAATAATCTATAATCTCTCTGTCTTAAATAGTAAAGACCTCAAAGGTTATATAGGGGTTGAAAGCTTATAGCAAGTAGTTACATTTTTGTAGTTATATATTTTATTTACTAGTAATCATCTATCTTGTCCATCTGTTCACACTTCTTGTAACCAGCACATCTTTGCAGCCCTTGCACATAACTGGATGCCATTTAGTAGGTGAATTGTCTGTTATGTGCAGATATGCCTTCTAGATTTGTTTCATTTATTGTCCAGTTTTCGTCAGAATATATTTGCACATATAAAGACCCTTGACTCAACATAGTTCATGAACCATTCAACATTTTCCAGTGCAATTTGGAGTGTACACTGAATCATACATTTTATACGCCCTCATGGGTCTTGTCTCATCTGTTCCTTTGTGAGTAGAGTTATGGCCATTTATAGTTAAACTGCATATCTCGACGTGGGGTGTTGCTTGTAACCAGCATAGCTCAAAAATGATTTGACATTTTCTTCGCAGTTTGGTGTCAACATTGCATTGTATGTGTCTTATGGGTTTTGTCTTGTTTTAAAGAGTTACCAGCCCCTGATTGATCATCCTACTGACCTACATTCCACAAGGCAACTTCAGCAACATTTTTTGGATTTCAGAAATATTTGGCATGTGGCTGTAGACTGACATGACCTTGAGTGAATTTAATTTTCAGTGTTCTATAACATTATTTGCAATAGTTTTGTTTCCTGACTGCTTGCTTTCATATCTTCATAGTTTACCAGTACCATGTGTTTGCTGTCTGAACACTTGAATTTGTGCATTCTTTTGTCAGACTAGATGTAAGTTCATACAATAATTTTTAATTTATTTTCCCAAAATGTTTTAGGAATGTGCTTCTTTCCTTGTTGTTGTGGGGTTTAAGGCCATTTTTCAGCACAAGATAGGCTATACATGGCGGCCAGTATTAATGGTGGAGGAAGAATCCGGGAAAACCCGAAAAGAACCACCGACCCACGAGAAGTTACTGGCAAGCTTTCTCACATACCCACATTGGCTGAATCCTAGACTCGAACCCATGCAGACAGAGGTGAGATGGCAGTGATCCGTAACGGAGAGTACTTTAGACCACTCTGCCACTCGGGGCCCCCGCTTCTTTCCCTTAAAGATACTATTGTAAAAAAAAAAGAAATCTATAAACCATTAATAAATATAAGGTTATCAAATGCCGAGTTTGGCAGTTTCGATTCATGTTTGCCCATAAAATAGTGGCATAAGATTGGGTACTATGGTTCCCATAGAAACACCAACAATATCTAGTTAATGGGAGTTCATCAGCAAAAATTATTACAGTGTAGTAAACGTTTTAGTTGGGCTAATTTTATTCTATTTTAAGAGATGATATCTGGATTTATCTGTAGCCATGGTTCTGGCTATTGATGTTAGTCCTTTTATGTTGGGTACATTAGTGTATAAGGAATTGATGTTCACCATGACAATAATGAAATCATACAGTAAATTGTTGATGGCCTGAATTTTATCGATAAAATCTGTGGTTTCTTTTAAACTTTGATTGGATAATGTTTTGAGAGGGTTTATTATGTTTATTTATTAAACTCCTGATTTTTTTTATTAGGACAATTATTCCTACTAATGAGAAGGTATCCCATCAATCAACAATAAGCAGAAGCAAGAAGAATTTTATCAAATACCATGGTTCTTTATGTTTTGTAATTTAAACATTAGTTATTAAATAATTCTAAAGAGTTTTTCTACCCACTTCTTTTGGTGTTTATGTTCAACCACTACTTAAGTAGAATCCCGACTGCATTAAATATTAATGATTTCTGAAAAACGGTGTACCATCTGCAGATAAAATGTTATGATATGAATCACCATAAATCTGATGGCACATAACCGAAAAAGCAGCTGTAATGGTGGCACAAGTGGCCTGGAGTATATAAACTTTGCACAGCGAGTTGAACAAATGACTGAATGAGTTACAAATATAAAGAAGCCGATAATGGACTAGGGTAACTATACCACCCCAGCAGAAGGGGGGAATGCTTCCACATAACTTCAGACAGTACATTATTACTACAGATGTTTTGTTGAGATTGTTAAAAAAAAAATCTAATGGTTCATGCATATTACTACAGTGGGGAGGTGCCAATCATTCCAGATTTTTTAGGATTATTACAGATTTTAAATGAAAAGTTTGCATTTCAAATGACATTAAATCATGGAAAATAACAATTTTGGTGACAGTTTGTGTGCTCACACATGTGGGAAGAAAAGTACTTCAGTACCATACTGATAGACTACTACATTGAATTTGGTTCCTTAATGTTATAAGAAAGTGAAATTGGGGATAAATTGGCAGCAGAGGTGAAGAGTGAAGGACATTTCTTAAATTGCAAGGAATTGTAAGGTTTATGGTTGTTATTTTGGCCAAAAATGAATTTGAGGTTATCGTTTTGGCCAAATAATATTGGAGAAATAGAATGAATTAATACACCTTTTATTCATTCTGGACTAAAATCATTACTGACTCTATGGGTACTATAGAATCATCATAGGATGCAGTGATTTTATAGAAGTTTGTTACTGTTACTTGCTATCTATTCCAGAAGGGTTGTTAGAACTCACAATAAGAATGCTTGTGGGTTGTCATTGGTATACTACATTGCCAAGAAAAGAAATCAGTGGCTTACGTAATAGTGAGTTTTAAAAAAGTATGTGACCCTTGATCTTGATATCTTTTTATCTGTGTTACAGAGCCTGACCCAGTTTCTGGATAGTGTAATGGTATTTACTAATTCCCATCTGATGATGAGCCACAGGAACAAACTGGCTGTTATTGCAGCTCACACAAATCAGAGGTAGTTATTACAGTTACCTGAATATACCGATCAGTTCCAATTTGCTAGACCTGTTATATTTTGCTTGTGTCTCCTAAATGACTGACACCATATACACTCATTTTTGAGTCAGGGCCAGGTGCAAACAATGTAGACCCTAATCTACAGTCACATAATATGCTGGCAGATTAAAGTCTTTGTTGTTAGTCCTAACTTGTTTCAAAGACACAGGTCTGTTGGCACACTATGCAATTTCAGATCTAATTTTGCAGTTTGTAGTTGGACCTGACTTGTAAGCAAATATATATGGTAGAGAATAATTAGATAATAATCTAGATTGCATGCATTGATACATATCTAGATACATCAGAGAAAGGAGTTGGATGCATTGTTGATATATCTTCCATGGTTAAGTGCATGTCTAGATCCGGAGAGATTGGGTGTAGTTGTGCATGTATATTGATCCGAGTTTGACTTTAAGCTTCAGTACTTCTGCATGATTATGGATAATGGAGACTTGAGGATGTTTCTAAAATGCAGGGGAATATGTCACATAAATGAGTAAAATGTATCACCTTGGATGGTTCAGGTGGTTTAGCCCCTGTCTTTGTCCCCATCTAGAGATAGGGATGTCTCAGTCTGGCCAAATATATATATATATATATATATATATATATATATATATATATATATATATATATATATATATATATATATACACACACAATAAGTCCAGTCATCTTTCTATAATAAACCATAGTAAATTATGCTTCATATGACCTGAAAATAGTGGTGGTGACTGGTTGCATTAAGTGAGTGCTTGCTATATACTGGCAAATTAGATAGGGAATATAAGGTGATTTAAAAATGGTGCTCACTACAGACAGCTGGTATCAATACCCAATTTTACTGTCCCTTGTTTTATTTTTATTTATAGTTGCTTCCTTTACCCAAGGGCAGAGAGCAGGGAGGCAGCAGGAGGAGGAGAACCAGGTGGTTCTGCAGGAATGAATGATGGAAAATATGAACTCTTTGCACAAGTTAATGAGCAAGTCATGGAAGAAGTGAAGAAACTCATCCTCACCAGTATGTTTAAGAGTTGTCTCCCTTTCAAAAGCACCTTCACAAAGTAGCAACATTTTGAACTATTTGGCAAAGGTGGATGTTTAATATTATTGAATGTCCTATTCTGTATAAATTTATTTTCATTCAAAAGGTCGACAAAAGCATATATCCAAGGACATAAGATCATAACTCTGGATTTCTGTATAATGCACCAAATGTGTTGACCTGTCACGAGAAACCACCTGTCCTGAGAGACCACATTTTCTTGGCAGAAGGGGCTGTCTCTTAAGACAAATTGCATGTTTAATGAAGTGTTCACCACATTAATGTACATCAGTTTACTATGCATGAAAATACGATGTTGTGGACCCTGTTCATAGTTATCAAAATTTCAGTACTTGAATTGATTTTAAAATTTTTAACATGTTGGTTATCAAAGTTTTAATTGTAAAATCTTGTATTTACCAAAGGATTGCTTGATAGGGTTTAAAAATGGTTGAATTGAATCTTGCAATTTCAGTTAAAATCATAGCTACCTTAAAAAGAAATATAAAAAAATGAATGTCCCCAACAATCTCCATCTTACGGTACTAGCTGTAACACAGATTTATTATCTGAAATTTGCAGTAGAAAACATAAGTTACTGTTAACTTAGTGTTGATACTAAAACCACAGGGGGTCTAAAGCACTCTCCATTACGGATCATTTCCATCTCACCTCTGTTTGAGTGGGTTCGAGTCTAGGATTCAGCCAATGTGGGTATGTGAGAAAATTTGTCAGTGGTTCTTTCCGGGGTTTTCCCGGGTTCTTCCTCCACCATTAATACTGACCACCATGTATAGCCTATCATGTGCTAAAAAGTGGCGTTAAACCCAACAACAACAACAACAAAACCACAGGTTAGCACATCAAAGCTTTAATCATTTTGTCAATACATTTGGTTAAGTGTTACTCTCAGCACTTTAGAAATCTTCCATACCATTCATGTTTTTTCCTCAAATCCCTAGAGGTTAACAGATTATCAGCTTCAAGCATTTTAGTGTTAAAACCCAGCAACCATTTTTTTTTCTTACCACAAACCAAGCCTCTGTAGTCTTAACCAGCAGAATAGAAAGAACTACAGGAGATGCATTTCTAAGTGAATAGCAAATGTGGGAAACTTGTTCTAACCCTGTTTAAACATCATGTTATAGTATACTTTAATGTTTACAGTTTGGATGGGGGCAGTGGATCCAGTAAATCATAAAGATGTAAGGACTTGCAAACAAAGCATGATTGTAATTCTTACATGACTAATTTCCTAATAAATGTATTATTTACAAATTATCTGCAAGGATAAATGAATCAAAGTTAGTCCATGCAGTACCACTGTTGGGAGCGCATCAGATATTTTACCTATATATCAGATTAGCTGGAACCTTACAAGGGGATGCCATTACAACCTGACATAGACAATGTGTATTAATAATATTAGTGTGATTTAAAAATATGAAAGAGTCTTCAGTTTTAATGGAGAATGGAAACATGCTTGTTATGTGTCATTTCTCACTATGTATTTTCTTGGTTTTGATATGAAATTGATGATAATAACATTTTATAATGAAATATCACTAAAAACTTGCTAATAAGTTGTGGACTAATGTATTTTGTTTTTTCTTTCAGGTCTAGAGGGTCAGTCAGAAACAGACTCCCTTTTGGCAGGTGCCCTGGCCATAAGTCTCTGCTGTATCCTTATCTATAGTATAATTTTAATGCTGAAGATGCATTCCCATCCAAAATCAGTTTTTAATATTTTTATTTTCTCTGTAGCTCATTACTGTGTAAAATGTTATTCTTATCACAGGAAGAGTTCTTTTAATAGCTAGTTCTATATAAAATTGGTGCTGTTCACACATCTAGGATAGCTGCCACAGTGACCATCTTGAAATTCTTGTCATTGCTGCTCCTCATGAATTGATGGTCTTATCAGTATGGTGTTGTCACTAAAGACTTATAACATCTTGTTGGTTCTAACTGAAAATGGGTATATCTTAACCGATTTGACCCCAATCCCATCAGAAGGCGTGGTGAGCATCAAGGTAATTTAAGATACACCAACATGGGTGGCATTACAAAAAAGCAGACAGATATAGCTCTAAAATGATAACAAATAATCTGGACGTTCTAGTTGCACTGCAAAATACAGAGGGAAAAACCTCATTTCTTTTACCCATTTTTTTTTCTCACCCAAAATTTGCTTGTGGTCGATATGCGATTTTGTGTCTGGATTTTAGACTTTTTGGCCTCAGCTGTAAGGCAGACTGGTCTGAACTGCCTACAGACAGGTGATCCTTTGCAAAAACTAGGATGAGGTGGGCATTTGGAATAAAGAGCGGTCTCCATACGAAAATGATGGGTCCATTAAGCGAGAAAAAAGAACTCCAACTTTTACCCTTCTGCTCATGCGCAAGCAAAATAACCAATGGAAAATGATGTTTCTAATACAACTAGGCATTAGTCTCATGGAAAATCTGTTGAAAGCCGATGTATTCAGAAACAGCCCCCAAATGTCTTTCCTAAACATTTCAGGCAAAAAGACAAAAACCTCTGGGGCTGAATGAGTTAAGTCCAGCATGGTTACCACAGCAGCCACCTGCAGAATCTTGTTATTGCCACTTCTTTGGAACAAAAACATATTGATATGGTCCCACTTATACATCCAGCATAGCCAGCACAATGGACATCTTGAAAATTTTGTTATTGCTACTCCTACTGAATGGATCGTATCAGGATGGGTTTTGTCCTGAAAGATTTTTTTATGTCTTTTTCATCCTAAATGGAAATGATGCCACTCGGACATTCAGTATGGCTACCATAGTGTCTGTCTCAAAGACTCTGGTATCTCGACCTCCTGAGCAATACATTTTATGTTTCAAACTAGCTGATTTGGTGGACATAATGCATGGTATAAACACGACAGTTATCAAATGAAACAGTTGTAAAAGTTGCTTCCTTTAACATGTTTTGGTTTTATTAGAGAAACAAGATCTTTGCTGTAAGGCTGTAATCAATATTTTATATGCAAAAAGTGAAAGATAAGGTATGTAAATGTGTAGAAAGCAAAGAGATACATGGTTTAATTACAGAAAAACTCAGATCTGATTCATTTTAATCTTTGTGCTGTGTATGCTTCCCAGATGGTCAATATTGTAACTGTACATGGGATTCAACATATTATGAAGAGATGCTTTACTGTTTTAATCTCAGATCAGTAAGGTACTAAAAAGGTGAAGAGCAGATAAATGTCATACAATAGGTATGGTTTCTGTCAGAAATAAAATTTGATGTTTTCATGTTGTTTTCACATTTTTTGCAATTCATCTTTTAAGAAAAGAAAAAGATCACATAATTACAAGAAAATTAAAAAATTATTGTTTCTAATATTTTTCCATGTTTGATTTTGTAGAGGATTTGAAGTTTTACAGGATTTACAGTAATTGTGTTAAGACAAGGAAATGCTGGATGACAACCTCACCCTTTTTCATTTATTACTCATTGTGTCATCTCTTTTAGAAATACTGATTGAATAGAGAAAGTGGCAAAGAAAAATGACAATTAGGCACTTGTTTCACTGGACAAAATGTGCCATGAAGATGTTTGCTATAACTTATGGTGCGATCAAAGTCTAATTCAGTGCCCATCAGACATGAATTTGATATGACGTGATTGGCAGTTCTTTTGCTTATAGTATACCTAAATGTGCATGCCTGTATTTTGTATGCAGGGTTTAGTGAATTTCTAAAATAATATTCTACTTAAATATGATATGTCTGTATTCTGTACACAGGGCTTGAAAATTTCACTTGTCCTGACAAGTAAATGGTGAATGAGGACTTAGATTTTTCCTGTCAGAAAAAGTAATGCAAGTTATTGTCATAGAACATTTTTCTGTTATGAAACAATTTGATTTTTTTAAAGTCTTGTTCAAGTATTTCATAATATACTTAATGTGTGAGATATTCATCGATGTGAGAAGGAAAGCTTTGCAGGAGAAGATCTCTCATCCAGGATCTTGGTAAGATTTATTCAGCAAATGTAAATACCATATATATTCATGTATAAGTCAAGTCCAACTGCAAACAACATAGACTTTGATCTGCCATTGCATAATGCACTAGCAGATCAGGGTTTGTGTTGTTTGTTCTACTTATTACTCCTAACAAACTGCATAGACCATGATCTGTCATGTGACAGTAGATCTGGGCCTGGGCAGTTTTTTATTTGGACTTCACTTATAAATGGCTATCAAAGACTTGCCACATGACATTTCATCTAAATAGATGAAGGTTGGTAAAATTTAAAATAAAACGGCCAAGAGTTCAGTTATGATATTCCTTTAAGGAATGTAAGTAGTTAAAAGTGTTTGATTTTTTTGGGATGAATCTTCCAGAAAAATATGACTAAGAGCTTCAAATTAATTTAGCATAAACCATGTGCCAGCAAAATTGCAGATGAAAAAAGTGTGGGTAAACTATACAACTTTGCTAGACATAAGCAACTTATCCATTCCCAAATGCAATGAATCTGACCTTAAAGAACACCACCATAGATCAAATTGTTTATTGTGAAAAAACTTTGCTTAAATGTCCTTTATGTAGCAGACACTTGCACACTACAGATAAAAACAATTATAAATGTAACAATTATAAATTTAGATTATGCCCAATGTTACTGTTGGCAGCACTACTGTATGTTGAAATTAAATAATGGCATGCTTACCTTGACCTTTGGATGAGACTGGTTAAACAGTTTTGTTTTATAATTTAAATTCTGAAAATGTTTTTTGATTGCTATTATTAAATGTTCAATTTCTAATCAGTGCATTAACTATTTCATTTCAATTCTCATTTTTTTAAACACTTATTATGCATTTCATCATTTTGTTCGACAGCTACTGGATTTTGATATTTTCATTGCTGATATTCATTCATATTGAATGTAATAGTGAAGTCAATGTTTTCAGAAGGAATTCAAACTTACCTTAATCTCAGCATTTTCATTTTAAGCAATCTCAGAGTCATAACTGTGTAACTTCCAGTCAGATTGAGAGTACTGGCCCTGTATATCAGAAACACCTGTGAGTAAAAAACAGTTTTGTCTCTTGACTGTTTTATACACAGGTTTCATTCTATGTGAAAATGGTATTGTCAGTAAGAAACAGAAAATGTTTCCAACTGATTAAAACCAATGGTAGATTGATTTGATAGTCAGGCAATTCCTAACATGAGTAAAGATAGGAGAACCCATTTTAAAAAAGAACTTGGATCTGTTGAATTCCTGGATAAAGTAAAATTCTTACTTAGTCTGAATGGTTATATCTTCTGTTTAAATACGCTTATGGCAGGTTGGAGCATTTATGTCCATTGGTCATTTGGTCTTCATGCTGTAACTTGTGTATTGATTTGTGTACCTTTGCCAAAAAGAAACTTTGCTATTGATTGAATTATATGATACAATGGATCCATATGAATTGGGAAAGTAGAACATCATTGGTGTAAATTGTTTTCAGACATTCAGCACCTTTAGGCAAAGTCTAATGTAAGTTATGAACTTTTTCAAACTTAACAATACACAAATCCACCTTAATTACCAGGATGAACTCGAGTATTAGAGATTTTAAAGTTTAGCCAAGAGGACCAGAAGCGAAGGTCAGTATCAGTAACCAATTAAATAAAATTAGCTTTTGCCCAATTATGCTTTCTGCTTTTTATACCTACCAAATGCAAGGCATGACCTGCAAATGAACTGCTATCATGCAGTTATTTGGTTATTTTGTTTTTCCAGTTGTTTAAGCACTCTGTCACCACAAAAGACAAGACAGTAGAGATGTGAGCTATTATCTCCTGAATTTATTATAACTGTATAATTGAATGTTTGTCCCTGGGTCTGTACTATAAAGATGTATCAGTCCCTCATACTGTTTGATTTTTAATTGAATTACATAGCAGTGATTCAGCTCATTGTATCAGACCTATTCAAGAAAATATATAGAGCCAACACCCTGATCAAAAAGAATAAAAGATACTATCAGAATTATTTAACAATAATTAACCTCTATTATATCCTCAACAAAAATCCTGTTAGAGGACCTCATCAAGTGAAACTTTAAGATCAGCTTTGACCAGAAATGGCTGTCAGTTGAGTTTGATGTATTTTCAAGATACTGTAGCAAATCAGTTGGTTGTCAGTAAAGAATTCATTGTTAAAAACAATAAAGTAAAATGTTTTGTGACATGTGATAGTATAGTTTTCTAGAGACCAAAAAATCTTTAGAAATAAATATTTTAAGAGATAATGATTAAAGCATAAAAGGATGGTTCTAAAACTGAAGCAACATCAGTAATGACACAAATAATAAGTTTTCTTTTTTATCACAACGTTGGTTTGCTTCTTAATAATGACTGTATATTATATTTCATAAAAATCTGGCCATTGTGTTAATTTGGCGATTAGAATTTTGGGACCTCTGATACCTACACTGAATTTTAGAATTTTGGGACCCCTGATACCTACACTGAATTTTAGAATTTTGGGACCCCTGATACCTACACTGAATTTTAAAATTTTGGGACTCCTGATACCTGCAGTTTGCTTGCCTCCAGGGTCACAAAGACACCTTTTGAGTTTGAAGGGGTGAGGGTCAAAGGTCTCAGATCAAAGTCTCAGTGACTGATCAGAATAAAGTTTGGACTGCACGTAAACTTATCAAATTTTGCAGATGGGTTATTGGATTCAAAGTAGCCTATTGGTTTGGAGTCAGAGATTGAAATCTTGAGTAACCAACCAAAAGAAATTGGTTTCCACACAGTAACTTAGTTCTCCTTCAAATATCTTTACAGGCTGTGTGCCAATGTGTAGTAGAAACAAGCATAATTTTCAACTTGTCCTCTGTGACAGGATGATTTCCAATACTGAACAGCAAAAAGGACTAAATTAAAAAATATACCCACAATCTGTGGAAAACTTCCTTGCAATTGCTGTTCAGTGTGATTGTTGAAAAGAAAATCACCATACCTATATTCTGAGGAGTACTTCCTTGTTATTGCTGTTCAGTGTGATTGATGAATAGAGAATCACCATACTTATATTTTGAGGAGAACTTTCTTGCAATTGCTGTTCAGTGTGATTGCTGAAAAGAGAATCACCATACCTATATTCTGAGGAGAACTTTGTATTATTAACATAAAGTGTGAATGCTCAGTAGAGGTGATTGATAGAATTATATATTTGTTTTAAAGAGAGATGTTGAAAGACCATTTGATCACATGATGGAGGTAAAGTTTATTAAATGGGACCTTCTCTTGTCAGAGATAATGGCTTAAACAATCTGGTGTTTGAAGGCAAAATGATTCTTGATGTTTCCAAATTATAAATTGATGGCAGGGTCAATTTCTGCATGCTGTGAGCAGCTGATTCTTCACTTCAAAAAATAACTGAACATTCTCTAATCCATTTTTTTTTTATTTTTTAAAAATATTTTATTATTGTCTTTCATCATTTTTATTTGTCTAAAAATTAAAATTCTGTATGTTGAATTATTTTTACCTAAGTAAAATATAACAATTTTGTCTAAAAAGACTGCTTTTAAAGTTGGGAATTTATACCTTTAGTGAGTGTGGGGTTTTGTTTCAGCTGAAACAACCAATAGTATTTCTTACCCCATGCGGTGATTCTCTTTTTTTAATATATGCTATATTACTCTTGACTACACAAAACTTGAATGAGGATAGGTCAAAATACATGCAGTTTACCATTCAACAGAAAGAAAAGTAATGAGGCATAAATAATGTAATCATTTAATTGATACATTAGTCTTTTCTATCCAAAAAATAATACTGTATATACTTGTAAGTTAAATTCAACTGCAAGCTGCACAGACCCTGATTGGCCATCACATAATGTGCCATCAGATCTGGTTTTATGCAGTTTGTTAAAAGTAGTCAGTAGAACAAACAACATTGCATTTTCTGACAGTAGATTTGCATCAATGTTGTTTTGCAGTTGGACTCAACTTAGTGTATATACTGTAGCGCAGTGGTGTCAGGTTAATCTAAGACATAGACTGGGATTAAAAACAAGAATATTCACTACCCTCCATTGTAAGATTGATTGGGTACTGCAGTTGCCAGTCAAAACTTGGTGTGAGCCAACCATAACATTGTCCACAGCAGTAGGTATGTAAAGGACATCCTTAAAATTCTTTATTCATGGTGTTATTGACTGACTTGATTTTATTTATTGTATGTTTCTTGTACCTGTAATAAAGATTGGGTACCAGAATCAATTTATTTACTGATATTGCAGATTACCAAACTATTCTTTTTTTAAAAAAATATTTTTTTTCCATACAATTTTTATTTCAATGCTCCACAAAATGGTTTTGCCACATTTTTTGTAGCAGATGATAAATTTCAGTGGAATTTATTTTACAATCTCAATCAGAAGTTGCTAAGACATTAAAATTTCTCAACCATTATTATAACCCACTGTATGGTAACTTGTAAAGTGTGTACTTAATGTATGAACATTTATTTCTAGATAATCAAAGGCTCAGAAGATAACCCTGCCCAGTATATGAACTTCATGAATGCCGTTTTCACTGCTCAGAAACAGGTACTTCATCAGCATTTTTATTTCACATTCACACTGTAAGAATTGATAGTTCATTGCTTTGTTGTTGTTGTGGGGTTTAACGCCATTTTTCAGCATACGATAAGCTATACATGGCGGCCAGTATTAATGGTGGAGGAAGAACCCGGGAATCTCCGGAAAGAACCACCGGCCCATGAGAAGCTACTGGCAAGCTTTCTCACATACCACATTGGCAGAATTCGAGACTTGAACCCACGCAGACAGAGGTGATATGGCAGTGATCCATGATGGAGAGCACTTTAGACTACTCTGCCACTCGGGGCCCCAATAGTTCATTGCAGCCATTGTAAAATTTCCTATATTTTGATTGAACCTAGGCAGAAGTTTTAAGACATTGATTACATCTGCATCGATGTATGAATCTGCCAATTTGTACATCAATTCATCCATTGTTTTCTACACCCTAGATTAACCTAATTGTTAAAGATTTGTTCACTTTTCCTTTTATGTGTCTTTTCTTGCTAAATAAACTGCAGACATGACAGAAAAGGAACCACTTGTCTTAAGGTTTTTTGTTCCACATTCTGCTTTATATCCCAGAACCATTTGGGTTTGAAGTTTGTCATTTAATTTCATTTTGATTACTTGTCTTAGCATCTCTTTCAGTTTTTTTGTCATGCCCATGTCAAATTTGACAGTGATTACTTTGGTATCATTGGTTGTGTCCTCGGTATGTTCATCTGCACTACCATCCAGTTGTGTCCTTCAACATCCTAGATGAACTTTTTTTAAGAATTTTTACTTTCCTCTTTTGTTATTAAATTGCAGTTTTACCCCACTCTCTTTAGATTTAGAACATAGATTTGGTTTGTTATTATTTTTATTTTGGGCTGAGGATTTTACCCAGTCTTTAACAATGATAGCATGTGAAGCTTGAGATTAACTTTGTTACAGTCTTTTTTGTTTTGCATTTACTTAAAAAATGTGGTTATTTTGCAAGTACAGGTGACAGTAGTCATGTCAGTAGTCTTAGCTATATCATGATGCATGTAACAACAATTTTACCTAAATAGGTCAATAAGACCTACATTTAATTATTTATTGACTTTGGATGTTTTTGGTTTTTTTAACCCAGTTTGTGTTTTGGTAGGTACAACACATTCATTATAACCTATATTTACTATTTCTTTGATTTATATTAGTGTTTGTTCATTAATTGTCATTACCTATTGTTAAGCCCAGCTTGGCTTAAGCTCAGCATCATTTGATGAGACCTGGAATGTGCTTTATTTCCAGCATTTCACAAAATTATTTACAGGAGTTATGACTTTGGATGCCCATGACTTTGGTTTCTGCAGCATACTGTTTCCAGGGCATGTTGAATTTTACAAAATTTGGAATGCATCTGTGCATTGAGATCTTGAACATTTCTGCATTCCATGACATAATTTAAAGCAGGGGTCTCAAACTCAAAACCACCCTGAGGGCCACATGAGGGCATTTTCAATAGCCCAAGGGCCACACCACCTTTGTTCTCTCTCATGACACCTTGTGATGCCAATCATATTGTGGGCCACAGGATACGGTTGGCAGGCCATGTGGCCCTTGGGCAGCATCTTTGAGACCCTGATTTAGAGCAGTTATGACACCTGGTTTCCCTTAATCCTAACCTTGTTTTTTTTTCAGCATGACTTTAATAAGGATTGAAATGTGATATCTTCCACATTTAGTATGAATCTTTATATCGACACCCCGTCGTTAGCATGCTGACAAAAGCGTGCAGCAAAATGTGCACCTTCAAAAGTGCATAGCATAAACTATAAGCCTGTAATCTTATTATGACTTTGATTGATAAATGTCTCATTTCGAATGAAAACTGACAGTTTGAATCACTGTTTCCAGTGAGCAGACATCAAAGTGTGTACAGTAGAAATAAAGTAATAGTTTGAATCACTGTTTCCAGTGAGCAGACATCAAAGTGTGTACAGTAGAAATAAAGTAATAGTTTGAATCACTGTTTCCAGTGAGCAGACATCAAAGTGTGTACAGTAGAAATAAAGTAATAGTTTGAATCACTGTTTCCAGTTCATAAACATCAAGGTGTGTACACTCTTAATATTGAGTAGAAATAAAGTAATGGTTTCAACCATTGTTTTCACTGAGCAGACATCAATGTGCATATTTACGCAGTATAAGCCTAGAAAACCATAAATACCAAATTCATTTTGTAAAAATTTGAAAATCATATCTAGCCATGGAAAAGACTGAGTCACAGAAGAAGAAAGAGCAACTAATGGATATCACATTTTGAACAGTGATAGAAATAACACACTGAAACTCATATTAATACTATTAAACATTTTTTAAATAGCAAATATTTGCATATTTAATTGACATAATAACATTTATAATTTAAGCCTTGCACACTTTTGTCTTGCACGCTTTTGTCAGTGCGCGCTTTTGACCTGTGTGCTAATGACGGGATAAGACCTTCAGTGATTTGATTTCTAGCATTACACGACATTTATAGGAGTTATGGCCCATGATTGTCTGTCTTAGTGACTCTGGTTCTGCAGCATTTTTGGATTTTAGCCAAATGTGGCAAGCAGATTTATATTGATGAAGCCTTGATTATGTTTGATTTCCAGCATTCTATAATATCATTTCAAGATTCATGCCTCAAGTTTGCCTGACCTTCTAAGTTTGGTTCTGCTGTACAACTTTACTAAGCATTGTTGGATTGTAACCGAATTTAGATTGCACGTTCGTATTGATAACCCCTCAGAAGAGTTACATTTTCAGCATTCTTCATCATCATTTAGAGGACTTATGACTATGTGCACCTGTTTTACTAACTTTGTTTCCAACACAGATTCTTCAGTATTATTTAAACTCTGCTTAGCGTATTTTATGATACGCTGATTACTAATAGCTTCTTGTATTAGTTGCACCAGACAAACATTGAAGTTGCTTGGTTAGCAAGTCAACCCAGTTGTTGAAATACGTAATAGTGGTGATTTTCTTTGACCCTTTTATCTATCAGTCTGATTGAATTTTACTGCAATATTTGCCAGAAAAATGGCTAGCTGTGCTAGTAATATTTATATAGATGCTCAGTTTTAAGTCAGTAACCATATGTACTGGCTTGAAAGTAATATGTTTTTTTTTTCTTCTAGCATTTGACTTTGATTTGGCAAGTAAAGTTAAAACACATTTAGTTTTCTTAATCATTATTAACATCAGTTTTGAACTTTATTAGTATACAAAATAGCCATGTTTATTTAAATTTTTGGTTTTTAAATCAACCCCAGTCATGATTTAATTTTTTGTTGAAAAAACTTTGAGTTATATATGAGCATGTATGGTGTATAAAAATCAACTGTAAACCAAATAGATCAGTATGTGGCCAACAGGTACTCCTCAGTCTAACATAATTTCAAGCATTATTTGACGATAGATCTGGATTTGCACATTTTTACAGGTCAATGCGATGATACTTTGTTGATCTTTCTCAAACATAAATTGAGTAAAATGTGATCAGCTGTCCAGCATTCAGTGAGTCATCCACAAAACATTCTCCCTCCTCACTTCTGTCATACATTTAAATGTCTATCCAATTCTGATGTAATACTTACGTTGCCTTCTGGATTTTATTGGTTACAGTCTGTAAACCTTTCACTAAAAGCATGTCTTTGTTGGTTGTTCATATCTTCAAAAGTTTATTGTTATACATCATATGGACATCTCTTAAAAGAATCCAGATCTCCTATCAGCTCCTGCTGTAACCAATACCTGTTTGTTTCATAATCATGCCAGATATACTGTACCTGTCCAGTGTTTTTTTTTTCAGCACACCTGAACAAACACCTATGATTATATTAGGACCTTGTATCACTTGTTGTCAATCCCATCACTTATTAAAACTTCTGACGTAAATTGTCTGTATAGATTTTGTTCAAGGATTACATAGACTTGTATCATCAAGATATGTGAATTACATATCTTAATGAGGTCTTGTAGATCTTGAATGAGTTTGGTGCTGAGCTTCATTATGGTATATTAGTGAGCTCATGCCGTATTTCTGATTGGCTGAGCTTGTTATCACTTTAGAGGCTAGAGTTCTGATTGGCTGAGCTTGTTATCACTTTAGAGGCTAGATATCTGATCAGATGTTTAGGAAACTTAGTATTCAAGCTTATGTCACCAAGATATTAGTTAGACATATCGGATTACAAGCAAAATGTATGCATGCCAATGAGGTCATCTTGCATCAGAGATATTGAGCTTGTCACCACTCTTGGGGTTATATTTCTATTAAGAGTTACACCAGAGTTACATTAGCTTATATTGGCAAGATCTCAGATGAATTTGATAACTGGTATGATTGTTCTCGGTCCATGGTAAAGATGTATTCTGATATTCTGTTGGCAGAGATTGTTGCCACTCTAAAAGCTGTATTTCCAATCAGATTTTGATTAATGTAACTTAGTCTCATGGTGTTAAACCCACAACAAAAACATTAACATTAGTATATATGTTTATGTAACTTTGATCTTAGATGAGTTTGATCATGAATGACATCTGTGGTGTTTTGCCTTCTTATTTTCTGAGTTTTTCACTGTAGTGGCTTTATTTCTAATCACATTTTGATCAAACTCGGAAGGAAAGACTACATGATCAAGATCTTAGATGAGATTGGGATCAACATTTGCACATATTAAGGAGTTCTTAAATGACCCAGGTGAACAATATCAGATCTACCAGGGACATGAGCCTCATGTTGTTCATGATTCATTGGTCAATTTTATTTTCTTTCTTTTCATGTTTGTGGTATGGGCTTTTTTGTCCCTTGTTTTGATTGTAACGATATAGAGATGGCTACAAACATTAGCATCATTCTACTGTTTGTTTGTATTTAATATTGTCTTAATTTTAAAAACTGCAGTGTTATTGTTTTTTGTATTAAAAAAAATATTAAACGGGTTTTTATTTGTCATGAATAATTATGGAGGGAAGAAGAAAAAAAGGATTTTCATTGAATGCTTCAGTGGTGTTAGATGGCATAGAAGATTTCTTTTCATGCATACACTTTGAAATGGGTTTAATTTTGTGGGTTTAAGTTTTCATGGTTTTGCAAAACAACAGTTTCATCAGGGCATTGATTTATTTCCTATATCTATTAATGAAAATTGAAGTCATTGCAGTTATATGTAGCAGCTATAAAGTTAAAACTAGAAAATTGGTACCATCAAAATAAAAGTTGATCCATATTACATGGGAAATATTTTGGCTTGGTTATTAAGACAGATTCTGAAGATAAATAGTTTGTATTATTTATTAATCCCAGTCTATTGTATTTTTTTCAGAATGTCACTATTGATGCCTGCATTTTGGACAATGACTCAGGACTCCTTCAGCAAGTAAGTAGTGTGTTTGCATATATAATATTACCTGCCGTAAATATTAGCGTATAAGCCAAATAATTTAGGGGAAGAAAATAAATGGGAAGCCTGGTAGTAGGGGGGAGGGGTTGGTTTATCTGCAGGCCAGGGTCTACAGTGGCTGTGATACCAGGAGGTTTAACATCAGTGTTACAACCTCTTGATGTCTGCCTTAACAAGGTATTGAAAGACAGATTATGAAAGATATGGTCCGAATGGATTTGTTCAGGTGCAGTGAAGATGAAAAAAGGCGGGAATTTCATGAGGCCGGACATCAACTTGGTAGCCAAGTGGGTCAAAGACACAGGACTCAATTCCATCAGAAATGATTGCCAAATCATTTTGAAATGCTATGCTATGGATGGAACTGAGGATGATGTCATATTTTAATCAGACAATGATGAGGAGAATGAGAAGCAGAACAACACACTATCAAATGACAATGATGACAGCACTCCCATAACAGAAGCCGAGTTTTAGGAACTGTTTGGCAATTCTGATGTTGAGCCAGATTTTCAAGGATTCTAAAAGTGGTATAACTTTTATGATTCAGGATATTAGCATGAGGATTTTATTATTTCAGTTAAGACAACATTGAAGATAAATTGTTTATATTTCAACATATAAATTAGCTTTCTTACTTTCATTTTCGTTAAGTTTGAAGAGAATATTTATTTTTATTAATGTGATTTGCCCAAATAAATGTATTTAGAACTCACTTTGTGCATCTTGTGATGTAGTCTAGAACTTATGCACTGGTCATGCACTTTTTAATATTTTTACCTATTCAGTTTTGGGGATCGGCTTATATGCAAACGGGCTTATACGCAAGAATATACAGTAAGTTATCTCCTCTACATCTATTTATAGATTTGCTGGGATTAAGATCTAGTGCTTAGTACTGATCTTTGACCTCTTGGTTTTAACACTGGGTATGAATCCATGATTTTTATGAAAACTTTTTTAGATTCCCAGATTGCTGAGATTTAGAAGTTTCCAAATACAGTAGATTTGTTCTAACACACATGAAGGAATCAGGACATATAGTTGGTTTATTCACAGATTTGTGTAGATTTTCTAAACCTGGTTCAATACATTGATTATCTTTATAAAATTACAAGTTTCAAAAGATTGAAAACAACGAAGCACATTTTTTATCATACAATAATTTTATTGTATATATTGAGACATGATAAAATATTTAATTTCTTTCTTATCCTAGAACTTCTAGTGAAACTTTTTCTCACCCAGGTCATATGTCCCAAGACTTAAGAAATGAAATAAATTTGTGTTGAATTTGCGCCCCCACCCCACCCCACTGCTCATTGCAATAAAATAGATTTATTTGATAATAAAATGAAAGAAACTAACTTTGTATTGGTATCATTTACTCCCCTTTTTTTTCATCATGAGCATGGAAGAAAAATAATATATCCATGACCTCTGTATATGTAGCATAGGCATCCATACTGTAGCTTGTATCACTTACGTCAGTTAACACATGACACATTGTTTATTGACATGAAGATAGAAAAACAAAATCATGTTTGGTTGAATATGTTATTCAACTGAAAACTGGATCCAAGAAAATAATAAACTGGAGGGAAATAATCTGCTAATTGCTTGAAGGCCTCTGCCATTCATGCATCAAACATCGTTAGGTGCAAAATAATCTTGATCTTGATGGTATTATATCCAGGTCAACTAGATGGTAGTATCTTGCAAATAAAAATCATTATTTGAAAATATATTCACTTGAGTGCAAATGACAATCTTTTTCTACATGGGTTACAAAAAGTATTATTAAAGCAAGTTATTGCTGTGTATACAATTTACCCATAAACATCAATGCCCGTTTGTATTAAATATGACTGCAGATGCCATTTAAATAGAAGCCCCAGTGGTGAATAAACAACTGGCAGCAAGCAATAAACTCATTGTTTGAACTTATCGATAGGATATCAGAAACAAAGATTATTTTATTACAGTGCAAGCTGACCAGGGAAGCCGACTTTGGACTCTTTTTGGTGTGACAATTTTTTTATATTTTTTTATATACAAAGTCTGCTGACAGAGGGAAACTTACTTTGGTTCCTTTTCACTAGTATTTGTAGGAATTTTGAAAACAAATTGAAACAATGGAACAATTTTTAAAGTGACACAATATAGTGCTTTATGCATGGACATTGATGACCCAGGTTCAGCCAGAAGATTTGGAGAAAATAAAATTATTTGATGAATTTGTTAAGAACAGAAGAGAAGATGATGATTTCTCTGATAATATGATCATTAACGTGGATGAATTTCATTATTGGATGGACTGGCAATAAGAAAGGGGGTTAAAACTGTGAGAATTAGCACGACTAGTGCACATTTTTTAAAAATCTGACTTAAGTTCTTGCAGTTTCTGCCTCAGGAGCTGTGTTGCCTCCAATGATGATTTTTCACAGCATGAGAAAACTAAACAAATATTCATGCACCGAAAGAATCAGTTGTACGTGTGCAGGAGAAGGGTTGGGTTGATGAGATGATGCAGTAGTGAATGAAAGAGTTTTATCTCCAGTACACAGTTTTATATTTTTAAAACTAAAATTTCAGCAGGAGTGCATTTTCCGATACAGCTATATGTAATTTTTGAATGACTTAAAAGGTGTCCCACAACTTATGACTCAAACAAACCTGATGTGTACCAGAACACACAGTGCACAAAAAAATTACTTTAAAAATTATTTTATGGTGTCCCAATAAATATGTTATCCCAACGTATACAGTAGTAATGGTAATATGTATTTTCTTATCACTATGTTGCAAAAGTAATTATTTATAATGAGTCAATGTACTTTCATATGCATTTTAGAAAAAGTTGTAAACCTTTGCTCATTGCAAAGACTTTTTAATAAAATCCACAAATATTTTTGTTTCCTTCACAAGATCACTAACTGGTGATCACTGAGAACATTCATTGTGATTATCAAATTTTGCACTTAACAGGCCTTCACTAGTTTTCTGATCCAGGCTTTCCTTCAATCATATTTTGTGAAGAATGGAGAATGGCCTCTATATATCATCATTAGAATGCAGCAGTGATGAAACAACCACACCAGGGCTTTCTTTATCAGCTGGGAGCCAGGTTATTTATCTAACTACTTTTAGTTTACATCTGGCTACTTTAAACAAAACAAAACTGTATCCTTGTTGAGGGAGGTCCCCCAAAACCTTCCTACTTTGGCAACTCATACTCCAACTTGAGATCTAATTGAAGGCTCTGTATACTCATTCAGAAAGGAAGCTCACACTTCAGATTTTCTGTGGAGGGTTTTTTAAGGCTGCTGACTGCTCTCAAGTACTCCTCAAAGCTAGGTTCCCTTCATGGAGGAAGTTGTTAAGATGGACTTGAGATACATTCCTAAGCCTCTTATTTCATAGCTGTTGAATTCTTAGCATTGGGTGAAAGCACACATAATGGAGTTTTGACATGAATTAATACAGTTGAAAAAATGGATAGATGCCAGTAAATATTCCTCTTAAAAGATCTTGAACAACCACAGTACGAATGAAACAAAACAAAATATCAAAATACTGACTCAGATGTTCTGCCAAAATCATTTTTTAGTCAGTCTTTCCTTTTATCTCAACTCCCCAAAGGTCAGCCAATTTTTAAATCATAGATTCAAAAGCCATCATAGACCACCACTGATTCCTTTATTATTTATAACACCCACGAAAATATTCCACAGATCTGGATCTATCCAGTTTTGTTAATAGTAATGAGTAGAATGGATGACATAGACCCTGATATGTCAGAACATTATGTGATTGCAGATCTTCATATGTGTTGTTTGCAATTGGACTAAAATTCTAAGTTCATTATCTGATAAATCTGACACTTGTGGGATAGAAACATACCATGTAGACTTGCTTATAAGGTGGGTCAATTGCATGCAAGATAAATTCAGATCTGCCATCACATAATAAGCCAGCATGGTAGGGTCTTTGATGCGTGTGCAAATGATTACTCCTGAAAAATTAAATAGACCCAGATCTGCCAGCAGGTGAATTGACTTATAACTGAGTATAGTCAGTGGTATATAGAAGAAATTCTTTAAGAGTGCTGTAGTGATTGGGCAGTTGAAGAAACTTCATTGACAAGATACCACACTGAATACTTTTGAACTTAGACAAATCTAGAAGACAGCATTTATCCTGTAAGTGATGTTAATGCGTGTATTGAATAAGGTGCTCAAGAAATAAATGAATGTTATTTTGAAGTAAAGTTTGTTATATATATATATATATATATATATATATATATATATATATATATATATATATATATATATATGTATACACACACTATGTGTGTTAATTTTTTTGATTATAGATTGAAAGGGACATTTAGTACATAACATATTAAACACCAATTTAAAGGATGTGGATTTGTACTTTAAGATGATGCCATGATTTTAGTAAACACATAGTTTCAGCATAGAATTACATATGCTGATTAAGTTCAGCTCAGGTCACAGGTTTCCTGGAAAAACCAGAGTACCAGGTAATCTAATTAATTACTGACTGGCTAGCTACTAAAGTACTTGACCTTGCTGACTTTTATGATTTGGAATGATTATTTAAACCTCATTCTGGTTCAAAGTTTGCATCTTAGTAACTCATATAAGGGATGATTCACTAAAAATTAATTATTCCCCGCATACACATCAGCCTTAGAAGAGACAAATAGTAGTGTTCAATTTAATGGAAAGGATTTATTTCAGTTATTCATTGGGATTACAAATTGCTCAGATTTTTGGATTTAGTAGCTGTTTTGTAATTACTGAGAATTCATTTAAAGACAATTTATATTATATCATGATGATACATCAGGACTATTGGTTCATCGGCACAATAGATTGAACTTCATTAGGAACACCACTGGAACTCATTTGGAATACTCAGTACTTTTTGACTTGTTAAAGAACTGTTAGGACTGTTTAGGATTTCATTGACCATACTGTGCGTTACTTTTAATTTCTCACTTTCTATTTAGGGAATAAATTATAATTTGAATTTTACAGAACATTTTGGTTTTCAGTGTTTTCTGTTACTTAAGACCATAGAGTCGTAACAATGTATAGATACAGTTTAAACAGTGATGGTTGTTGAAGTATCATGTAACAGTTTTGCAAAGTCTTTCTTCATCTCCAATTATATTTTAAAAAATCAATACAGTTAATAAAACTATTTACTTTTCTATCAGTCACTACATGGTAAGTCATCGTTGTTTATTATGTTTTAAATCAGGCAATATAAAATGTGCAGGTCCGGAACAAATCGGCAGTTTACAAATTTTGATGATGTTGATGTAGTTTCAATGCGTTTGTTTCAGACATAGCCAATTTGCTATTTTAAAATGTAAAGTTATTGATCTAAATGTTTAATGTTATCTCCAGTCCTAAAATCTTTTTTCATTAAATTTGAAGCATCTCTATTTACTGACCCCTGAATCACACATGGAGTTGTGAAGGGGAATCCACACAACATTTATATCTTAAATGGTTGGATATTCAATATCCTGTCAGTGTTATATATATATATATATATATATATATATATATATATATATATATACCAGGGGCAGCAGAAATGTGATCATTTACTTCTCATTGAATACATACAGTAATATCTGTCTTGACAGGCACCCTAAGATATAAAAAAATAAAAAAAAGGAAGCTGTAATCAGTGAATTTAACAGTCATTGGTAGCCATAATGTTTTCTTCTCTCAGACAAGATTTAATACATTTATGCAATATGAAAGTAAATTTCTATATTTAAAAGCACTTTTTTATATAAATATTTTTTGACAATACCACTAAACATTTGATTTTTTTTTCTTCTTCAGGCATGTGATATCACTGGAGGCATTTATCTGAAAATCCCTCAACCCTCTGGACTATTACAGTACCTTCTGGTGAGTTACCTCCCTTTAGTCATGCAGGTACTGGTTAATTGTAGATGTGTAAATTTGCAGTGTTTGTCATTGACCATTATCTCTTCTTTTTGGCTAAAGTAATCACAGACATGGCTTTTCTCTTACTTTTTCCATCAATTACATCCTAGATAAAATCATCATTTCAGGGCACATAACCACAAAAGAGTTCTGGCACAAAAATTGCCCAAACTGACATATGTTGTTTGGCATGTATCTGGATTATTTATATATAAATAAATTTGTCATTCTTTATTTCAGTTTCCATCTGATTGGTCAGGCCCTTTTGAATTTCCTTTGTTTATACCTTGATGATCCCCCTTCAGTAATTAGCCCTGCCCACTGGCACTACTTTTCCTGATTTTCACATAGAATTATGCGTAAAATATTTGCATGTTACACTGATATAATGTTTGTTTACATCATCAACAAGGACAATGTGATCATATCATCTTTTTAATTTATAATAAATAATTCTCTTAATGATAAACAATGAACAAATAAATTTGAATTTATAAGACTTTAAAAATATAAAGCTGAAAGTTGGATTGATTTTAAAAAATGTAAAAAAAATCCATAGAGAGAGAGAGAGAGTATGTGAGTGTGTGCATTTGCATCGACATTCCAAATGTTCTTCCAAATTATATTGTAACATGTACATTTTTTATATTGTTATATCATGTATGGCCAAGATGAGTTGATTCTATATGAAGGGACTAAAAAGCAGATTTTACATAGTATTTTAGACATGCTTTGAATCTTGGCCTATTGTCATATTTGCATGTTTTGAAGAAAATAAACTGGGGCCCAAAAAATAAAATATACATACTTTGAATCTAGGCCGATTATTTTATTTGCATGTTTTTAAACATATTAGGGCCTAAACAAAAAAATAAATGAAAGAAGTTAACATTTTCTTCAGGTGCAATTCCGATTAATATAAATAACTTGTTGTAGATTTTAATAGTTTGGATTTGGCCATATTCACCCCAGAAAACAATGGGAGCTATCCTTGACTGTTGTTTGAAATAAATCAGCTGACATTAAAGCTAGTTTTGGGATTTAAAGTGATGGCAAGCATGTGTTTTGAAGGAATTTAATATGGACAGACTCTGTTACAGCAAAGAAATAAAACATTGAATTAATAGACCAGTTTAAAAAATGGAAATTAAGTCATGTTATTTTCGAGGCTGTCTGTGTATCTGTCTGTCTCAGGTTATAAACTGTATAAACTGGCCACTGTATTTGTCATTTGTCGAGGAGACTCGTGCATATTTTTTAAAACAAGACTTCATTGTCATTATTCACATACAACCAGCCCCTACCCACCCCCAACACATACACTTTAGCTTCAAGAAGAATATTTACTGTCAGCTTTGATCAGCCTGAATTTATTTACTTGATGAGTATTTTTTTTCACTTTGTCTATTGATGAGATCCTTAAACAGTGATCTCTCTCTCTCTCTCTCTCTCTCTCAGTATTATTATGTTAAACACATTTGTCTTTCAGAGTAAACTGTAGACAGTGTTGCAAAAGCTAAGGAATAAACCATTTCACTTTATTTGCAACTGTTGTACTCTAGTTAGGCCAATAGGCCAAGCAGATCCTTCCAAATTATGACACCACAAAATAAGGGTAAAAGTAATTTAAAAAAATTCAAATTAATGGTGCAGTTTATCATACACATATGTCGCCACAATGGTTTCACTTTGGACTATATAATTCAGTTGATGCAACTCAATGACTTAGCTACTAAGGATTAGTTTGGGCTATAATTCAGTGGATGCAACTCAGTGACTTAGCTACTAAGGATTAGTTTGGGCTATAGTTCAATGGATGCAACTCAATGACTTAGCTACTAAGGATTAGTTTGGACTATAATTCAGTGGATGCAACTCAGTGACTTAGCTACTAAGGATTAGTTTGGGCTATAGTTCAGTGGATGCAACTCAGTGACTTAGCTACTAAGGATTAGTTTGGACTATAATTCAGTGGATGCAACTCAGTGACTTAGCTACTAAGGATTAGTTTGGGCTATAGTTCAGTGGATGCAACTCAGTGACTTAGCTACTAAGGATTAGTTTGGGCTATAATTCAGTGGATGCAACTCAGTGACTTAGCTACTAAGGATTAGTTTGGGCTATAGTTCAGTGGATGCAACTCAGTGACTTAGCTACTAAGGATTAGTTTGGGCTATAGTTCAGTGGATGCAACTCAATGACTTAGCTACTAAGGATTAGTTTGGACTATAGTTCAATGGATGCAACTCAATGACTTAGCTACTAAGGATTAGTTTGGGCTATAGTTCAATGGATGCAACTCAGTGACTTAGCTACTAAGGATTAGTTTGGGCTATAGTTCAGTGGATGCAGCTCAATGACTTAGCTACTAAGGATTAGTTTGGGCTATAGTTCAATGGATGCAACTCAGTGACTTAGCTACTAAGGATTAGTTTGGACTATAGTTCAATGGATGCAACTCAATGACTTAGCTACTAAGGATTAGTTTGGGCTATAGTTCAGTGGATGCAGCTCAATGACTTAGCTACTGAGGATTAGTTTGGGCTATAGTTCAATGGATGCAACTCAGTGACTTAGCTACTAAGGATTAGTTTGGGCTATAGTTCAATGGATGCAACTCAGTGACTTAGCTACTAAGGATTAGTTTGGGCTATAGTTCAATGGATGCAACTCAATGACTTAGCTACTAAGGATTAGTTTGGGCTATAATTCAGTGGATGCAACTCAATGACTTAGCTACTAAGGATTAGTTTGGGCTATAATTCAGTGGATGCAACTCAGTGACTTAGCTACTAAGGATTAGTTTGGGCTATAATTCAGTGGATGCAGCTCAATGACTTAGCTACTAAGGATTAGTTTGGGCTATAGTTCAATGGATGCAACTCAGTGACTTAGCTACTAAGGATTAGTTTGGGCTATAGTTCAGTGGATGCAACTCAATGACTTAGCTACTAAGGATTAGTTTGGACTATAGTTCAGTGGATGCAACTCAATGACTTAGCTACTAAGGATTAGTTTGGGCTATAATTCAGTGGATGCAACTCAGTGACTTAGCTACTAAGGATTAGTTTGGGCTATAATTCAGTGGATGCAGCTCAATGACTTAGCTACTAAGGATTAGTTTGGGCTATAGTTCAATGGATGCAACTCAGTGACTTAGCTACTAAGGATTAGTTTGGGCTATAGTTCAGTGGATGCAACTCAATGACTTAGCTACTAAGGATTAGTTTGGACTATAGTTCAATGGATGCAACTCAATGACTTAGCTACTAAGGATTAGTTTGGGCTATAATTCAGTGGATGCAACTCAGTGACTTAGCTACTAAGGATTAGTTTGGGCTATAATTCAGTGGATGCAGCTCAATGACTTAGCTACTAAGGATTAGTTTGGGCTATAGTTCAATGGATGCAACTCAGTGACTTAGCTACTAAGGATTAGTTTGGGCTATGGTTCAATGGATGCAACTCAGTGACTTAGCTACTAAGGATTAGTTTGGGCTATAGTTCAGTGGATGCAACTCAATGACTTAGTGACTAACTAAGGATTAGTTTGGACTATAGTTCAATGGATGCAACTCAAATAATGACTCAAGATTAGTTTGGACTATATAGTTCAATGGATTCAACTCAAATAAGGACTTAATGACTAAGGATTAGTTTCTGCCATTAGGTCAGGGAGCTCGTTGCTGTCTTCTGATTTGTTGTATTCAAATTACAGATATTTTGATTTCTAATTTGCATGTATTTTCAGTTTAATGGTCTACTAAACAAGTCTTATTGAAAAGACATTTTATTATTTTGTTCTTATTAAATGTTAAATTTAATTATAAGAATTTACCAGTTTACTTTTTTATATTTATTGAAGTATGACTCCCCAAAAACCTGCAACCTCAAGCATGATATACCATAATGCAGTGATTCAAAAACTGTGTGCTGCGGCACACTAGTGTGCTACGAGAATTGCAGGTGCGCCGTGGGAGTTTTGAAAAATATTTAAAATTGCTAGTGTTTTAAAACTTTTACCAAATCTCATTCATCCAAATCACATTAAGATAGATGTCAGTTGCTGTTTTATTTATTCTGAACCATGCACTCACGAATTAACATTTTTCAGAGATATAAGCGATCCAACAAAGTGACGTAAATCATGACACGCATATTTAAATATACAAGTTGCATAACCAGCATTCAGTATGTTCACATAACTGATCTTTATCGATACATTTTGGTTTTGTGTTTCAGCTTACCATAACACAAATTTGTAACTTCAACACAATATTCATTATATCTTTGATTTTGGATAGCTGGTTGTATCTGTGTTTCCTTTTGTTTATAATTGGCAGATTTGTCTTTTGTTTTCTGACAGATCAGGTAATTGTTTGAACCCTGAAATTGGCTTGTGAAAAGGGGGATTTTCATCTGGCAGCAATGCCAGTAACCATTTGTTCTACAACATTAATGAACACAAATGAACTGTTGTAAAATCTAAAGTGGTTTGAGCAGGACAAGATGACCTGCTTAATAACAGTACTAAATTATTTGGTCCCCCTCAATTAAATTGGACTAAGCATTGACTCTCATTGACAATCAAGTAAGGTATGAGCGTATGAACGATTACCGTAACCGAGTAAACAGGTACTTATTTATGGTCACTGACATCAAAGCAAACTATGTCGGAGTGTTTAAGGTATTGCAATTATTCTCATATTATATTTTAAACTTCCTTATTGCATTTTACAGGGTTCCCACACTACCGGGAAATTGGGGGAAAAAATCCTTGAATTTTGCAAATATTGATGTAAGTTGGGAAAAACCGGGGAATTTTCTGCCACCCCTTGATGCCCGAAACAATTACGTAATTGAGTCATAACTGAACTGATTGTGAGTTAAATTTAACGAGTTCTGACCTGAGTATTCGGAGGTTGCACTATATATCATTTGGGTGCTTGTCATAAACACATTTGTTGAGTTGATCCAAATGCTCATTGGATGAGATTTGTCTAGTAGACTTTTTTTCCCGACAGACAGCACGATGTCTGTATTTTTTCTTACACAAAAGATACAAAAACCAGTCTAGCATCACAAGAGGCCAACAAAGTGTCAGCAGTGCATAGTCGCTTACCAAACTTTAACGTTAAATCAAGTCAGACCCGCATTAAATCAATATGAAATTATTTATTTTCTCATGAATTGCGAGTATTAAACTAGTAATGTCTTTAATCTGCTGAAAGACAAAATAAAACTAGGACGTTGATAAAGTTTGACCTGGTACCGCGATTTGCATTGTTAGTTGTACGAGTACACAAATTTCACAACCCACATGTTCATCACCTCATAGATACCGTAGTCACATGATATCAATAATATTCCATTTCAAATGTTGTAGAAAAAAATAATAAAAAAAAATAATAAATGAAAGTCCCACGCAAGTTGTAATAAAAATACAAAATCGAAAGAACTCTAAATTATACATTTATTCCTAGAACAAATGCTGGGGCTTTGTTTTCTCACTCATGCAACAGAGAAATCTAGCTGTTTTGCTAACCTTACTTTTCTTATCTCAGTCTCAGTCAAAGTGTCCACGCGCTCAGAACTATTTAAAAAAAAAGAAAACCTTCTTGTCTTCTGCTGTGCCTGACATAGTTGTTTTGAAACAAATAACAACAACAAGAAATGTATAACAAAAAACATAGTAACTTAAGGTCAAACAATCTTTGAGAACATACCATACAAAACATTTCATGAGAGACACACACATGCGCATGATGTCAAGTTATTTGGTATTTTGCTAGCTAGTATCACACAGCATGGTTAATTTTATCCTGTGTACAGGGCTAACTCAGTACGTTTTCAGGTCAGCATCATTAAATGTAGCTAAAGCCACCTACATTTAAATACTTCGTGTGAAACAAATTATATTCTGTTAGCTACATTTAATGACGCTGACCTGAAAACTGGCTGTGCTACAGAGAGGATAAGCTTCTCAATACTGTGTGGAATGAACTATGACAGAAAACACTGATCCATGCACATAGACTAGGCCTACATAATTCATAACCTCATGGAGAGACTAATACTGTAACCCCTTGACTGTAATTTCCTTGTCTTGGACCAAAATCCCAACAAAGATTCTATTCAAGGTACACTCAGGCTGTACACATTACCAGCCACAGAAATCACAACTCTCTCAGCAACTACAGAAAATTTAGTCACAGCCAGAAATGTGTTATGTCAAACACACTTTCTTCTAATTTTGTTAACCATCTGAAATTGTGCCCCAGCTCAATCAAAAATATACCTACAATCTTTAATGACAAATAATACACTTACCAGCCAGAAGGAATCAGTTATCCATCCACACATTAATCTATAAGCAGATTTCATGGTGGCACTTGCCATATTTCAAAAACAGAAAAAGTAATTTTCATAGAAATCATGAACTTGAAAGTTCAGTACATTGTTATCCCTTAGGGTCCTTATTTGGAGGGTCTTTCATACACAGGGATAATTTTACAATTAATATTAATTACAATACAACTATGTCACAAAACAGTTTCACCTCCTCCAAAGAAAAGGAGAGTTATATACAATAGTGACACATCTCTAATTACCCATGAATAATCTAATGCAACATGTTACTCTTTGTTACACTTGTACTAAGTATAACTACAGTAGAGATGTGTACCCAGTATTGTTTCATTATTTACAATATAACTTTTCAAAATCGGAACTGATGAAAATGAAACATTTTCTTGTAATAAATATTAATTATTTATTGTTAATTTCATATCACATTCATATATTAAATGTGATAATACCTCATGCAACATTTTTTGTTGTTATTTTTCTTTTCTCATGCATATAAGCTGTGTACTTTGGATGCAATGTCACACCACAGCCCTCATTAACATAGTTGTATTAATGAGTAGCATGTAAACATTTGGACTTTGTTACACTAGTGCAGAGTTCTTTTTACTTTAAAGAAAAATATTGAGTGAGAAAAATAATCTACATTGGGGTTTGGACCAAGACAAGGAAATCCCAGTCGTGTGGTTACATTATGTCTCCCCACGAGGCAAGCCTCATGGGTAGACAAATAATGTAACCTCTTGACTTGGATTTCCTTGTCTCAGTCCAAACCCCATCATAGATTCTATATGTATCACGTGACTACCAGGTTTCTTGTCGTTGTTCTCCAAATAAATATGTTGAGAATTATGTTCTTTCTGGTTTTTACAAAAGGTATCTGACTTTCATTTAATATAATTGAATTTTGTACAACAAAAATAAAAAGGAGTGAGCTGTTGATATCAATATCAATATGAAGTTATCACGTAACTATTGAGATTTGTGAAGTCTTGTGACTAGTAATGCAAATGGCAGGTACAGGATTAGGTTTCCTATATGCTGTAGTTTCGTCTAGACTGTCAGCAGATTAAAGACATAACGATTATAATCCTTGTGATTTCTGAGAAAATAAATCATTTTCCTATAGATTTCGTTCAGGTATGAGTCAATATAACATCGTTTAAATTTGCTAGGCCTGCTAGTAAGCAACTGCCAAATGCCACTTGGCCTACCACATAGTTGTGACAAATTTCGTATTTTTAGTATGCAATTTCTCTGACCCCACATCCCAACTTAAATGTCCATGGGGTGGGAATATGTGGAAGAAATCCGGATTAGAAAATGGACTGCTATTTGTTTTAAGCCAAATTTGTTGTCCAAAATGTTGAATTTGAGCTGAACTTTGGTGAGAACCTATTACACAGTGACATGTGGCTGGAAGCATTGATTTCAGATCTTAAATGCAATGCCAGAGAAATGGGTAAATTGTCGTCCCTTGTATTAAATTAAAAGATGATATGAGCCAGTATCAATACAAGTTTGGGGACTGGTTTATCAAATTACAAGAAGACAAATTGATTTTGCAGAAAATTCAGTTCTTTTTAGTACAGCAATTATAAATTTTAAGGTCTTCTGTCAAAATTTAAATCATCCCTTTTGTAAATGTTTTTGAAATGATGGATTTTTTACCAAATCATCTTAGGGAGTTTATGTTGTTTAAAAAATCTTGTTTCAGATTTTATTGGCACAGATAAATTCAGGTTTTAACCTTTTTCCTTACAAGATAAGATTCTAATATTTTGCATTTATTGTTTTTTCTTACTGCAATAGGAAATTTTACTTTGTGTAACATGCATATATATTGTTATATAATTATTTAGAATTAAAGGTTTGAAAGGAAACAAAACCAATTTATATTCATTATTTTTATGTATATTTTATTTAATTTTATCTGATTTAATATATATATATATATATATATATATATATATATATATATATATATATATATATATATATATATATATTTCAATTTAATTGTTTGTCAGTTTTATTTTAATTTTATTTTTCATTACATGATATTGTAATGTAAATTTATTCACTAGAGATCATACTTTTTTTAGAAAATAGTTTGACCTTGGCTGTTAGCTTATAAACACCAGGTGCTGATCTAAATCCTGAACTTGTTTCAGAATTTGTAGCAACCTTCGTAAACTTTTTCTGTTTTATTTTAACATGATTGGTTGTTTCCAAGGTCATGATGGGACTTTGTCTTTAAGATATAAACAATATTTTTAAATATTATTTCTTAGAGTAAAAATGATTGGTTTTTGTCAGGGTCACACTGGGTAAACGTGATCTGTAACAAGTATTTGCTTCTGTAAACTTCCAGAAGATGATCAGGTGACCTTTGTTTACGTTTTAGAAAGCCCATATAACCCATGTTTTGGAGAATTAATCTCAGTAGAAGTTGGGCTGTTAAACTGTTAGTTGTATGTTGTGCTGTTTGGAGTTATTTCAAATTACATGGTTTGGAGTTATTTCAAATTACTTGGATTCAAAAGGATTAATTCTGTTATATTTCTGGATATTACTTGTGCTCATTTAATATTGTGGAACAAGGACAGTTTTTATATAAAAATTTATTCAGCTATCAGAAACCGGAGTGATAATTCTTGTTTCTACAAGGAACTGTAGGCTTCAACACTATATATTACAGCATATGTCATCGTCTTTCATCTTCGATTCTTACGTCGGGATTCAAACATGAAATCATTAGAACATTTTATTAGGACTTCAAAAATTTTATTCTTGGATAGGTTTTGGATTATTTTTGGATTTGATTCTATAAAACAGTTCATATTTTTTCATTTTTACAGAATTTTTCCAGGGAAATAAATTTTTTATAATATTTTTATTTCACTCTTTCTTGTGTTACTGTTTCTTCGAGCCTAAACAAGTGTCATAATAATTATGTTTCAACGTAGTAACTTAATGCAGGTCAGCATAGTTAGAATTTATATTGTGTACATTGTAATGCCCATTTCTAGGAATATAATCAAACTTGTTTCGTGTGATATATTTGGTGGTTTTGTACCTGATCATCTTTTCTGACTTAGATGTTTTGGAGAGTCTTGAAATAGAAACATCTTTAGATTTAGAAAATGCATTTTTTATTATCTAAAGTGTTATTTAATTCCATTCAGTAATGGTCATATGTGAACTTTGTAAAACATAATTTCTTCCTGGAAAAACCTTGGAAATGACCTGGAAATTTATCTTCAAAAACATGATTTTAGTTTAGTGCAGTTGTGCCTATAATTCAGATTCAAATGATGTACTTCATTTAGTGCAAGTCAAAATCCTCAATGTACATGCAGTGATGCCATGATGTAAACATACTAACTAAAAGTGAGTGTTACGCTAAACGCTATTGTTTGTACGTTCTTGTCATACAGGGAGCACAGTTTTAATGAGTTAGAGATTACATTTGTAAGTTCAAAATTAAAACATAAATTGCTAAGTGCATTGATACAATATTCTAATATAATAATGCTTAAACAAACAATAATAAACTGAAGATAACTATTGACAAAAGTCTGGAAAACTGGATATTTCATCCACAACTTGATGCCAGAAACAATTACATAACTGAGTCATAACTGAACTGATCGTGAGTTACATTTATCGAGTTATAACCAGAATATTAGGAGGTTACAGTATGGATCATTTGGTTGCTTGGCAATAATATATTGAGACAGTCCAAAAGTGGATGAGATTGACTACTAGATTCATCTAGTAGAATTTTTGTTTCACAGTTCGATATCCGTATCTTTTTTATGGAAGGTATGAAAACCAGTCTAGCATCACAGGAGGAGAACGTGGTGGTGTTAAAGCATAGCTGCTTAGCAGATGGACTAGCAAACTTAAATGTTGTTAAATCGGGTTCTACCCACATAAAATAATTATGAAAAGTATTTATTTTCTCAGAAATTGCAAGTATTAAAATCATTATGTCTTTAATCTGCTTGGAGATGATAAAACTAATTCGTTGATGAAGTTTGAGCTGGTACTAGCGATTTTGATTGCTAGTAGCACAAGCACACAGAATCTCACAGCCATTTTTTTCAAATATTATAGAATTTATTAAAAAAATGAAAGTCATATACTGGTTGTAATAAAACTACAAAGACAAAATAGCACAAAATTTTCTATGTTTATTCCGAGACCTACTTCATGAGTTTAATGTTGTGTCACATGACCCACCACTCTGCAGATTGTATTTTGCATAGGGTTAGAATTTTAAAGAAAAAGAATTTTCCCGGCTTTCCTCACTGGTTATATTGGCTATTTAGAAAAGACCTTGTATATCTTAAATATAGTTCAAAGAACTTGTCATTCCCTTTATTTTGGTGTGTGATTGATGGGTGTAATATCAGTTATAGAGTATACAGCTTGACCTTACTCCAGATGTGCACTTTTCATAAAAGTGCTAGCTCCACAAGGTCATTTTCACTTCCTGAACTTAAGAGATAAATTGTAAAGAAAAGATGCAATAACTTTTTTTAACTTTTTATATATTTGGTAATTCATTTATTGCACTTTCAGAAGCTGGTATTGTCTAGTCTGGCAAAATTCATTTTCCCTATTTGAATAGCTGCTATGGATAGTGTACTTTATACTAATTCAGGCTGATTTTTTAGCACAAGGGAGGAGTCATTTTAGCAGTGTGTACAATTTTGAAAAGTACAATATCCAAGGAAATGTCAGCCACATTACATTAAAGTAGCATAGTGGTATGCCAACCTTCTCTCCATTGTGCATGTTTTAAATGCAAACAACTTCACCTTACATACGTCAATCTCTCAAAAGTACATAATAACTGGTGAGTGCCCCCTCTTGCAGGGAACATATGAAACAGGGAACCAGACTAATCTGCTTAATGAATCAGACTGGCCAAGTTTCTTGTAGTTGTTCTCTAAATAAATATGTGGAGAATTATATGTTCTTTCTGGTTTTTACACAAGGTATTAGACTTTCATTACATATAATTGAAATTTTGTTGTTGTTGTAGGGTTTAACGCCATTTTTCAGCACACGATAGGCTATACATGGCGGCCAGTATTAATGGTGGAGGAAGAACCTGGGAAAACTCAGGAAAGAACCACCAACCCATGAGAAGCTACTGGCAAGCTTTCTCACATACCCACATAGGCTGAATCTGAGACTCGAACCCATGCAGACAGAGGTGAGATGGCAGTGATCTGTAATGGAGAGCGCTTTAGACCACTCAGCCACTCGGGGGCCCCTTGAAATTTTGTACATCAAAAAGGAGTTTTGTGACTGTTGGACTTCCGCTGTTGTTGTTTGAGAGTTGTGAAGTCATGTGACTTATAAAGCAAATGGCGAGTACCGGATCAGGTTTCATCTATGCCAAGTTTCATCTAGTCTCTTAGCGGATTATAGACATAATGATTATAATACTTGCCATTTTGGACAAAATAACTAATGTTCCTATCGATTTCATGCAGGTATAAAAATTTTTACGTAATTGCTCAGAATCCAAACTCCATCCTAAATGCCCAAATGTGAAAAATGGAGTTGGAATATTCAGAGGAAACCCGAATTAGAAAAATGTTGAATCTCTGAGCTGAACTTTGGTGCGAAATTATTACACAGTGACATGTAGCTTTGGTTTCATATCTTGAATAGAATGCAGGAGAAATGGGAAATTGTCGTCCCTTTTATTATATATTAAGAAACAAAAAGAGCCCATGTATCAATTTGAATACAGGTTCACAAATGGACAATCATACAGATTATTGTTGCTGCTATTGGTGTGGGCATCACATAATTACAGGCAGCTTGATAGACCTTCATATGTAATGTTATCACCTTGTCAACTGCACATACATACATACATACATACACACACATACATATACACACTCATACATATACACACACATACATACACACACACACACACACACACACACACACACACGTACATACATACATGGGGGCCCCGAGTGGTCTAAAGTGCTCACCTTTCTGGATCACTGCCATCTCACCGCTGTCTGCTTTCGGTTCGAGTTTCAGGCTTGGCTAATGTTGGTACGTGAGAAAGCATGCCAGTCGCTATACATACATACATACATGCATGCATACAAACATACATACATACATACATTTGTATTTATGTACACACATCTGACAGAAAATCACATTAGGTACATGTCAACATAAAATACCTTGATTTAATACAACGTTCTATGCTATTGAGTAGGTCATTGTTATGTCTCTAGGTCAATTCCATTACTATAGGTAAGTTTTTGTTTACTTATTTTTCGATGCATAATTGTATGCATGGTCATGCAACTTTGCATATGGGTGTCATGTGATGAATACAACATTCTCCTATCAAATATTGGCCATTATGACCTAAATTGTGTGCCTGAGTAAACTGGTTGAGTTTAAGTCAGTTTGATAGGCAATTCATAGTTTACAAAAGAGGCATGGTTGGATATTTGACAATTTTGAATTTTTAAAATATTTAGTTTGGGAAATTTTTTGACAAAAATCTTGTCAACACAATTATGCAAACAAGACTTGGTGCAAGCAAATGAAATTTGATAGTTTTTTCTTCAAATAATGAAATCTGACTAAAATGTGCTGCCTCTGCAGCATTTGTACATTTTTCAGACATTTTGACGAAAATCTTGTTAATACAATTTAGCAGCATCAGTCAAGGCTTTTATATGCACATTTGAATGCATTTGTATGTAACTTGAATTTTGCTTTTATAGCATCAGGTTTTCAAACTTGTCCTCATTTTTTTCTTCAAGTTTTGGGACTGAAATACTTTTGACACTTTAACTGAAAAAAAAAGGGTTTTATGTAATAAATGTACATTTATCTACTGGGGGCAAATTTTGTGGAGGGCTTGCACTTAAGGTTATGGAAGAGGCCTGTCAGATTTAGGGTCAAAGGTCAAGGTCATTGTGGCTAAAAGTTGATTTGCTGAATAGCTCTTATTATAGAGTAAGTTGCTTGATCAGACTTTATGCATGGCTGGCATTATTGGTAATAAAAAAATATAAATTATAGTGTGAAAATGTGACATTTCATGTTTATAGTAAGTCTAATAAAACGATAGTAGTTTCTGCACATTAAATTCAGTGTACTGAGTGCCTGATAAACATGGGACAGCCATTTATTTATATATATATATATATATATATATATATATATATATATATATATATATATATATATATATATATATATATATATATATATGATATTTCTCATTCCTCTCTTAATTTTTTTCAGTATTTATATTTTTTTATATTGCATTATATTTTATTTTCAACACTAAATTCTTCTACTTATACTATACTCAATAAAAAAGGAAAAGTACATGTACCAGATACTATTATTGAAAATTGGCAAATATTACATTTGCTTGTCAAAATTATTTTCATTACCTTTGGCTTGCATTGACTTTACACTTGTGGATGTTTTGTCAAAAGCAGTCAACAGTATCATGTGTAAGTGACCGTTATTCAGGATGACCTTAGTTGGGGACAGCACCTGCATAAGAAGACAAGGACTAATGTCATGCATGATCTGTCTTTACGACAAGAAAACTTTTTTAATTTTTAATGAAATGTTTTTTTTTGTCACACATGAAAGATATGGCGTGCTATGATGTGCAATACTGCCTATGATTATGGTTATATTGTAAGAATTATTATCTGTTCTCTATATGCTTTGACTGGTTTCAACAATATCTTGACCAGCAACAAAGCAAATATTCATAACAGACGAGTTTATTAAAAAAATCTTTTTTTGTTAAGTAGTAATTATATGTTATAGAATTGTTTTTATTCCACCCACCCCATTTTTGTCCCATTATGTAGATTAATTTGGTTTACCTTTATTTGGCTATGACTGAATGTGTTAGTTTCATCGAATAATAATGCACCTGTTTACTTTGGCACATTTATTGATCCTAGTATATTCAATACACAAATGCATTGATTATCTTCATTAGAATTATTAATAGTTGAGCAGTTGTGTCACTGGATACTCAATAGATCAATAAATATAATCTAGCACATGTAAGTGTCTGTAACTAAAACAATTTTGTCACATGAATACACAAGCAGATACATATGAAAACTGGCCAGGTATTGATAAGTTAGGTTCAATCAGTGTATTGATTATTCCACTTCTGACACCAGAAATTTGCCCAGCTCTGCCTGTGCATATTGAATCGTAGTCAAGCACAGCCCATTCTTGTTGAGACAGATTTCAGAGACTGTCCTAAACATATCTCTGGCAAATACCCAGTGAAATTTCATGTCCAGCTTTGTCTCAGCTTGGTTCATTCCTGACACAGCTTGCCAGTGCAAGCCTGCTGTCATCGTTTTATAAGGGACTAGACCATTTAAGAAAGACTTTCAGTTGATTTTATGGAATGGTCCACGTTTTTGTATTTAGGGGGTGTACATTCTGATGCTGTAGAATATTTTATACTACAGATGATTCGGCCATAACTTGCAAAAGGGTTTGTGTACATTTGGGGGTCATGTTTTTGAATTATTTCTCATCTTATACACCTACACGTACTTTTGAAATTTTTTGAAAATGATGATTTTTCAACTGTTTTTTAACTATAAACTCAAACTTATTTGTTTGTGTTTTTCTTGCATATGTTCCTTAATGAAAGAATATAATTTAAAATATGTGGGGTTTTTTTTAAATTTGAAAAATTTTTTTTGTCTAGGTACGTTTTGGTCATTAAATATAAGAAGATCCATATTGAAAATAAAGTATACAAAATGAGTTCCAGTTATTATTTGACATAACATGTACAGCTTCTGCATATGCCAAAAATACAATATTAAATTAAATTTACAATTATTACAATATTTATCCAATGAAAAACCTATGCTTGTTGAGAAGTCAATCCCACTTTTAAATATTTTGTATCCAATGTTTACTAATCATACATTTTTCTGATACTTGTTACTTTTTGACAGATTTACTGGTCTTATCGTGGGAGAAATTCTCTTAAGTTTTCTTAAAAGCAGGCCTTATCATTTGATTTGGTAGAAATTATTTGTATACTAAGAGAAAATAAACATTTTGGTATAAGTTGCTTTAAATGAGGACAGGTCAGCAGAATTATATCCATTTGCTCTAGTACTAAAGACACATAAGTGCTGAGTATGTAAATTACAAGAATGCCTTTCTTTATTGATGTAATCTTTTCAGTTAGTGATTGTCCTGATTGAACTCTGTGTATTTATATCCCACAGTAGTTTATTGAAATCTGCCAATGTGTATTGAAATCCACTGTTGTAAATTGAAAGGCACTATTGTACTACTTACAACAAAATCAAAAGTAAAAAAAGGGTATGATACATCACCAGGGGACACAGGTTATGTTAGTAAATATTGATTTGGCAGGTCTGATATTCTGATCTGCTCTTACCTGTGTGTGCTGATACAGTCTAATCATTTCAGTTGAGTATTTATTGTTAGAGTCAGTTCAATGTCCTGACTAAAATAGCATTCACAGTCAGAATAAAGATTGTCTAACCACCAGCAAAGATAGTTATTTCAGATGATTACACTAGTGCTGTAAAACACAAATGACTCAAACCATCAGGCACTAAAATGAGTCTTTAATAGAATCTGCTTCTTTTTGGTAGCATGTTTCTTTCATTTGTCTTCAAGCACTAAAACTCTAAACAATAGAAAAATCAAAGAAAAAACCAAGACTGTAAGCACTGTGTATGTTTAAGTTTTACAGTATTTAAATAAAATCACTACTCAGGTGGCCTTGTGGTTAGAACATCCACCTCAGTTGCGGGTTTGAACCCCAGCCGAGTAATAGCAAAGACTTATAAAAATGGTACGAACAGCTGCTTTGCTAGGCGCTCAGCATTAAGAGGTTAGTGTTAGGACTGGTTGGTCTGGTTTCAGGATAATGTGACTGGGTGGACATAATGCTACATGTCAGCGGCATGATGCCCCAGTGATAGACATTACTATCAACTTCCACACTGCAGACATTGACTGAAAATATGACAGATTTTTTTAAAAGCTATGATAAAAATCCAAATCACACACACACACACATTTAAATAAAGTCATTTAGAAGCTATGTGTATGATTTATATCAGGATCAGTTTATAGTGATAAAGAAAAAACTTGTGCAAATGGCTATAATAAAATTATGGTTGAAGTCTTACAAAATTTCACAATGAGCAGTAGCTGTGTGGAAGACTTATCATTCTTTTAACTCCACAAGATGTATTATAAATGGTGTTTTTGCTATCTCACCTGGTCATTTAGAATTAGCTTACCAGGGTTTAGTTTGACCTATTTTATGGTATTTCGTGTATTAAATATTATTAGTCACACATTATTCTAAATTTGAATGATATTTTTGGTCTTTAATAAAAATTGAATAAAACATAGTGACAGGTTTAACCTAGTATGCATTTCTGCTGAACTGCTTTGAAATGAATAAAACATAGTGACAGGTTTAACTTATTATGCATTTCTGCTTTGAAATTAAATTGCCATTATTAACCTAAACACTCCAGTTTTCCAAATGCCATCATCACAGATTTTGTGTCCATTAAACAGAATTAAAAAACTAAGATAACTAGCAAATTCCAGATTTTTCTAACTGTTGTGACTAGACTATATTTCATTTAATTAATAGGTGACCATAATAATGCAATAATATGACCAGTTGGTTTAAGGTGCTCACCTTCATAGATCACTTGCACATCTCAACTCTGTCCTTGTGAGTTAGTCTCAGCTCAACCAATATGGGTATGTGAGAAATATTGCTCGTATCTTCTTGTGGATCTATGTTTCTTTCCTGAGTCTTCCCAGTTTCTTCCTGCACCAAATATGCTGGCTACCATGTATAGCCTATCCTGTGCTGAAAAATGGTGTTAAACCACACAAAATCAAACCAAAACGTCATGCACATTTAGACGCTTACTATTTTGCCTAATATCTTTAGCGCCTGCTGGATAAAGACCAGAAAGCATGATTCAGTAATGGCTACCGTTGCCTACTGTTTGCTAGTCATTGTTGGTTTAAATGTACAAAAGGTTTATAATATAAATTATTTAAGTAGTTATATATAGATTGTGTATCAAACTGTTGCATAACATCATGTTGTTGAATAATTGTGACAGTGTTCTTTGTCAAAGCAAATAATTTGCTCATGCAACTGTGGTTTACTTTTGGTTGTGGTTTTGTGGGTTTCTCACTATTTTTCATCACGTCATACATGGTAGCTAGTGTATTTAGCAGAGGAAGAACCAGAGATCAGAAACAGTCTGAAACAGTTTCGGAATATGTGTTAGAATCTAGAGTGATTAATTGGAAGAAATGTAATTGAATTATTACAAAGATTAACCTGGTTTTTGTCTCACCTACTTAAGCATGGTGAGACATACCATATATACCAACGTAGTAGTCAGGTCTAATGCAAACTGTGCAGATCCTGATTTGTTGTCATATAATGTGCTATCACATCAAGGTCTATTTAGTTTGCTCTACTGATTACTCCTAACAAACTGCAGATATCCAGATCTGCCGGCACATTAAGTGGAAGCTCATCTGCATCTATCCAGTTTATGGATTGATCCTGCAAATAAGCACATATATATGTTAGGTACCACTTTTTCCTGAAATGGCAACATTGAAGTTTGAATAAAAGTTTTCTCAAGTCTAATATTTCGAGGTGGAGAAAATACATCATTGCCAGTGTGCAAGCAAGACACTGGGTGCTGTATAGTAATTGTTATACTGTATTTTATCCTCTATGAATCATGTCCAAGGTACTTATTTAAGATGTTTTATTTTCCAGTGGGTATTTCTCCCTGACCCTACCCTGAGGCCAAAACTGACCCTTCCCCCCAAGGCTCAAGTAGACTACAGGGCAGCATGCTTTTGTCACAGAAATCTGATAGACATTGGTTATGTATGTTCAGTCTGTCTTTCAAGTAAGTAATCATTGGTTCACCAGAGGTTGAAAATGCATCAGACTTGCAATGATCAATGAAAATTTTCAGAGTACTTTTAAAGGGATAGTAGTAATTCAGGTGTGACCAATATTTGTCATTAATGAAAAGGTTGTTTTACTGAAAAATAGTGCCAACTTTGTTCATTTTGGAAAGTCTATTCTTTCTACTGAAAGTTTGTTTTCCCCATGTTTTGATCAAACTCATACGAGTGCTTTATTTTGATCAAACTCATACAAAAGCTTTGCTCTCTGTCTTCATTACTAATAAACACTTACCAGAGGGAAAAATGGACAAGTCACGTTTTCTTTGCAATTACTTATAACTAGTGTTAAGAGGCGCCGAGTGGTCTAAAGCGCTCTCCGTTACGGATCACTGCCATCTCACCTCTGTCTGCATGGGTTCGAGTCCAAGGCTCGGCTAACGTGGGTACGTGGGAAAGCCTGCCGGTAGCTTCTCATGGGTTGATGGTTCTTCCCTGGGTTTTCCAGGGTTCTTCCTCCACCAGTTATACTGGCCGCCATGTATAGCCTATCTTGTGCTGAAAAATGGCGTTAAACCCTAGACAAAAACAACAACAACTTGTGTTAAAAGGGTTGCAAAATAAGTTCCAGAAAGTCTTTAACATGACTATTCCAGAAAGCCTTTAACATGACTATTCCAGAAAGCCTTTTACATGACTGAATTTGTCTATTAACATCATCAAGTTTATATAACTATAATATCTGGTTGAGTAAGAATTTATTTTGTGCAAGTAAAACTTTTTAATATTTGCCTGACAGGGTATGTGAATATTTTAAAGAGATTTTTCATCCTTTGTCCACAATTCCAGAATATTCCCATTTAATGGCAACATGATGTAATAAATTTCACATATCACACTGTGACTTAAAAGACTATGCAATATTACGCAGCATCGTTGCTGAAAAATGAAACTTTGAATAATGATATTTCCAATATCTTAAGATAGAATCCAAAACTAATGTTGTAAATTATCAGAAATTTATCAAACTCGGTGTATAATAAAATATGAATACACTGCCAAGAGGTATGATGGCCTTAATGGTAGGCATAGCAAGCTGAGATATGATCAGTGTTATGTTCCATTGAGGAGGGTGCTTAAGTTAGCTTGCCCCTATCAGCCCAGCTGTAATTGGGTATTAGCTGTAAATTGCTTATCCCATTCATCCCAGCAGCAAATGGGTACTGACTGTACATTACATCCGCTATTCTGGATATCTTGAAATAGACCTGCGTTCCATCTAGGAAGAGTGGTTTACTTTCAAGGTAGTGCTGTGCCAAGTATATAGGATTGTGAGAATCCCACAATATTTTGCAACTATCCCTTTAAAAGTATGGTATAACATGCCCATAGGTACAGTGTAAAATTCTGTCATTCCTGTCATGTGTGGTTTTGTAGCTACAGACAGACAAAGGTCCTTGTAAATTATTGTTTATCTTTGGTTTTGGGGCATTTTTAGATGGGTTCAACTTTTCTGCATGACAAATACACACACCACACTCATAAAATGTAAGAAGACCAGACTTTCAGTATAGCCTAATTTATGAAATAAAGTTCAGTTGATTAATAAGATTGCCAGTCAGCTAATTGAAACAGATTTCCCATAAATAATGACAATCACCATTGTGTTGGCCTCAGGGCAGATAAAAATAGTTCTGATAGAACTCTATTTGATTCTGAATGAAAAAAGTGTGAGGATCATACCTCAAATATGGTTGCCACAATGAACATATTGAAAATTTTGTCACTAATTCTCCAGAATGGATGGTCAAATCAACATGGGGTTTTCATCAAAAGTCTTCTAATGGTGTTGGTTTTATCCTAAATGAAAACAGTGCTTATTGTACATACAATATGGCTGCCATTGTGGCAGATTTGAAAATTTGGAATACTTGAATCCTTAGCTATGTAACAATATGCAAGTGATTTTTAAATATGTGAATCCATAGCTATGCAGTTATGTATATGTACTGTAATTTCTTTTTACAAAAGTTATAAATACTCCAACTTACACAAGCATTCATCTGTAAATATTGTTTTTTCCAAATGCAATAAATGTCATTAAATACATGCTTCATCTAATAGGAAAGTGTTTGCTTTTTTTAATGCATGTAGTTAGTGTAAGACTGAAAGAATGAAAACCTGTAGTCCTCAGAATTTTCACAACTTTATGTATTCTTTATTAAGCACATAAGTAGCTATATTAAAAAGAAATTATTCATCTGGCCCCAGTTTCACTAATCATCAGCATTTTCTTCCTCACATTGAAATTTTACAAATCTTACTGTTTGGTTTGTAAAATATAACTTTTTACTGAACACATGGCAGGCATCAAAGCTCAAATACAGTCATAATATCTTTCAATCTTTTATCATTCTGGAAACATGAAAGATTTACTCAATTTTTCAATTCTTTTCAGAAATGAAAAGATTTCCAGGTGTACAATTCAAAATTGTTTATTTTCATCCTGTCTGCTATCTGTATCCCTTATGAAAAGGAAAGACATATTGTCAAAGCTAGCTAATGTACAATTGTAATTTAAGAAACATTTGACAAGTCAAACTAGAATCTATTTTTTAAAAAATAAAAGATGAAAAATAACAGGTTTTAAAAATTGTACACCTGGTTTAAATTTATATGGCCTTGATCTGAGTAATTGACATCAGGTGTCAGTAGCTTGGCTTTGGTTGGACAATTCTCATTGAGTTGCCTCCCCTCCATCATCCAGCTCTGCATACACTACTGGGATGCATTTGTGTTTAGCAAGTATTGCTCATGAGTATTTGCTCTAACTTTGGGTCTTTATAATAAATATGTACCTTTCTTTTGCTGGAATAAAATAAAACTCATTACATCATTAAAAGTTGTTAATAGAAAATTATAATGGCTATCTTTATATCCAGTCTAGTGTTAAAATTTATACATTATGTTAAACATTTCTTTCTATTTACTCATCAGTTTTCAGAGCCTGTTATAATCTTCACTTTTTAAAAACATTCTGATGACTTTCATTTCTAAGAATGAAAGGCTCTGTAATTAAAATGTCTAATGCTTTATTTTCATGTTTGTATGTTTGCAGATCCAGTTAATTAATTATATTTGAGGCAAAAAAATCATGCAATTAATTACTGACAAAATTTTTACTAGTTGCTTCAGTGTCTTTACCCTGAATAAATTTCCACAAATCCAGTTTCTTTAATAAATTTTCAAACATTTTCACAATCTTGAACATTTTGTGATATCTTTTTATTTCAGTCTTCTGTTCATTCAGTCCTATTTGTTCAACATGCCAGTAAGTAAAATACTTTTTAAAATTGCACCATTGCACCATTTTTGTCTTTCCTGTCAATTGCAAGACACAGGTGTCACATCCCTGGCAGGAAGTTTTCAGGAATATTTCACACACTTGGCAGTCCATATCAACACTCTTTCACAAACTGATATGTAATTAGTATACTTACTGTGCTGTTTTTATCCTAATGGAATGAAATTCTGACACTAGCAAATGGACACATTTTCATGTTTCGTTGACATACATTTGAGTTTGTTGAAATGCAATGGTAGTCGAGATATGTTCAAGTAGGTTCATGTGGGGATATGTTTCTTGAATGAAACGAAACATTGCTTACAGTTCCAATAGGCATAGTATATTTTTATTTGTTTTGTTAAAGAATAATATTTCAACTTAACCCATTTTTGGCAGTCCCAGCTTTCATTGCTTTCCAGACAGCTGAGATGTAGGCCTACAAAACTTTAAAACAGGTCCATTTCGTTTGTGAGATTTTGAATATATTAGAGAAAAGACATCAGAATAAGTAAAGTCTGACTAAAACATTATTACTTTACTTTGTAGAAAAGCGTCGTTATTGTTTACCAGTTTGTGAGATATTCCTGAAAATTTGACTTTTGTTACAATGTTAGTAGACATCAAAACATGCTACACAGCGCCATTAGTTAGGCAGTAAGACCCAGACACCCAAAACAAATATCAGCATCGAGGTCTTACATGTTGGACTAAGTATTACTAGTCATACTTTCCAAAACTGGTTGCTTAGTAACTGTCACTTCTGTAGATTGGTCACATGTTTTGGTCCCAGTAAGGCCATTCTGATGCTAAGGGGGCGCTCACCAGTTATTATGTACTTCTGAGAGAGTGACGTATGTAAGGTAAAAATGTTTGCATTTAAAACATGCACAGTGGAGAGAATGTTGGCATTTCTTTGAAAATTGTACTTATGGAAATTGTAAATGAGCTTAGCACACTGCTAACTAAAAAGACTGCTCCTTTGTGCTCCAAAAATCAGCCTGAATTTGTCTAAAGTACACTACCCTTAGCAGCTGTTGAAATAGGAAAAATGAATTTTGCCAGACTAGACAATACCATTTTCTGAAAGTGCAATGAATGAATTACCAAATATATCAAATGTAAAAAAGTTATTGGCTCTTTTTTAAAATACAATTTACCACTGAAGTTCAGGAAGTGAAAATGGCCAAGTGGCACTAGCACTTTTTTTAAAGGTGCATATCTGGAGTAAGGCCAATCTGTATACTCTATAACCCATATTACAGCCATCAATCATATACCAAAATAAAGGGAAATAAAGGTTCTTTGAACAATACCTTAGATATACAAGGTCTTTTTTAAACAGCCAGTATAACCAGTGAGGAAACCCTGGCTAATTCTTTTTCTTTAAAATTCTAACCCTATGTACAGTATGAAACTGTAGATCGCCACCTAATCCAACTTAAATAAACTTGCGAAAGGAGTCAAAATATTTGTTATCTGTATCCAGTACATCTGCTGTGTCTGAAAATTACGGTGGTCCAATATCCAGGACAAAATCTTTTTACCAGTGGACCTGTCATATTTTAGCAACACTAGATCATCAGATGTTTTAATATGTCTTATTGAAGAAAGTCTGTTTTTTAATGCTTTTATCCTCTGAATAGAGTCATAAAAGTGCATTGATTCAAGCGGAAGACAGTCGATAAGAGACTGGTGTAAAATGTTAGTGGAAATCGGCAAATTTAGCATGCAATATATGGATTACAAGTCTCTGCTTGATTGTCATCAATCAAACATTTGTCTTTTCTCAACCATAGCTAAAATGGTGCATCAAAATTGTTGACTTAGGGTTTGTTTAAGTATGGATTTAACAGCACTGGGCAAGAAACAACCACAGGGAATATATCCACTACTTGATGTATTGCACTACAAGACCAAAAATGTCCCAGGTCCAGAAATGACACAAACTATAATAAAAATAAATGTATTGGAACTTTCTAGGGTCATTGGAAAAACCCTTGGCCATGGGTTGAGTATTATGAAAAGATGTCAATTGTGTTTTGTTTAATATTTACAACATAACCCTGAGTCAGCAGATCCTTCAAGTACCTCTTTCCAAGGCATGTCCAATTTTAAAACTGGCCAATTGATAGCAACAAGCAAACAGCATAATACTTGTTGTTGTAGGGTTTAATGCCATTTTTCAGCACACGATAGGCTGTACATGGCGGCCAGTATTAATGGTGGAGGAAGAACCCGTGGGATCCTGAAAAGAACCACTGACCCTCGAGAAGCTACTGGCAAGCTTTCTCACATACCCGCATTGGCCGATTCCGAGAGTCGAACCCACGCAGACAGAGGTAAGATGGCAGTGATCAGCATAATACTTGTACCAGAAAGTTCTGTTTCTGTTAGTAAGTCAGTCAGCCACAACATCAGCAAGACCCTGGTTGCTCAGTCCGTTATAAAGTCATGTGCAGTAATAGCTGTAGATCTTTTCTCAACTCCCTGAAGGCACCAAAAAACAAATTAGTTGTCTAAATTTTCAGTTTGCATTAATTTTGTTATTTTTTTGCCTGTCTTTTATTAATGTTACTACACTGTAGTAAATATGTGCACTGTAGTAATTTAGCTGTTGGTCCAGTCCATGACTCGTGTGGAACTGGGCCCTACTGGTCCTGGACAAAAGCATACCTGCCTTAACATGATGAGTCTTGTGAAAAAAACAATTTATTTATTTCCATACCTTTGAAAAACATGATTTTTTCAGTAATCTGAAGAAGAAGAAAAAATAAACGGACATTCTGACCACCACTATATATATATCTAATATGTAATCAATGTAGACAGTAAATAGTCCTGCTTATAGCTCATGACAAACTGGGCAGTTTATACAATAGATTATCATAGAGATAATTAAAAGGTAAGGTGGTCATACATAAGCAACCACTATTTCACAGAATGGCTGAAAATAGCTAGGGTGAAGCTGTGTTAGCTCCTTTGAAGACAGCTTTTGGAGATCTAATTTGGCTAATTTACATAAAATGAAACAACCTAATTTATTCTGAAGTTAAGTAAATCAAAGAGATGCATGTTGAAGAACAAATTATTATGCATCATTGCCTTGAGTGAGAATGTTTAAACCATCTTTATTAAAGGTTTTTGGCAAGTTTGCGATATGCAGCAACATTTCTTTGAACTTGGATTTTGCTTTGTATATAAAATGCGAAACACAATTATTTTGGGTGCTCGGAATAGTGTACAGGTGTGTTCTGTATAGTGGGCAGAGCACAGAAATGCTACATCAGTGATATTCAACTTTTGCAGATTTGATGAAGTTTGAAATACCCAGTGGATTCAGCTATCATTTTATGGGCAGTTAGTGATGGTACTGTTTAATATATTCTTCTCTGTAATGGTCCTTGCTTGGAGATCTCCTATGGCCGAGTGGGGCAAAGTGCTAACTGTTCAAGATTACTGCCATCAACAGAAACAACAACCCCTGCCCATAGATAAATATTTGTCAAAGAATAGCACAAGAAATGCACACCAACCATTACATTTTTTGGTGATGTTTGATTGCTTGGATCCTTAGTCTTTCTACAACTAATGAGTTTAGTTGCAAACCATTTCATACTGTGTTTGGCATTATTGATGAAGGCATTTTTTTGGACATGTGATCTATCTTGTATGCTGTCTGTACACAAGATGTAATAACAGAGTTAAAGAAGGTAAAAGGGAAGATGCTGTGCTTGTTATAGCTAATTTTCTTGAATATTCTGTACTTTACTAACAAATTATTACAGCATCTTTCATACTGACAAAAACATATTGTAAACTTAGATGCAGTCTTACATAAATGATTACCAGTAATCAAAACTATTCTTTGTAATTAATCCAGGACAGTTTAGTCCACTCATCATACCAGAACATGAAGAGTGTTTATTTTACCTTTTTTATAATTTATTTTAAACAATAGGTCTGAAGAAAAAAACATTACTGACTACTTGTTATATGCAGTTGTGTCATGCTCCAGATTAACAATACAAGTACCAATGTGTTGTGTACGTTCAGCTGTATTAATGAGTTACAGGTAGGTTGGAATTACATGTAGATCAGAATTACAGGTAGATCAGAATTACAGGTAGATCGGATCTACTGGTTTATAAGAATTACAGGTAGATCGGAATCCTTACTGGGTAATTACTGTTTTAACAGTAAGGATTTGCTCAGTAGATTTCAGGTTTTGTGGTAGTGTCTTTGTAACACCTGTTCTACTCATTAATCATAAAACTGTATAGATCCAAGACTAGTACATTATGCAACAGTAAACTCTGAGTCTATGTAGTTTGCAGTTGGATTTGACTTATAAGCAAATACATCTTAATTTTAACCAAATTGTAAAAAATGTAGATATTCCTAAGGCTTACATGTTTGACAGCTGTTATTTACATTAATATATGGCAAAATATGTGCAAACAAGCAGGCTTCTGGTGTTCTAGTAGGAGATGCAGTTTGGGTTTATTTTGCACTATTATGCAAAGTGTTTTTTCCCTCTAACAAAAATTACCATGTATGCTCGCTTATAAGTTGACTAAAACTACAAACAACAAAGCTCCTTATCTGCCAAAGTATAATATGCTTGCAGATCAGGGTCTGTGGTGTTTATTCTACTGATTACTCATAACAAACTGCACAGACCCTGATCTTCTGGTGCATTATGTCATGGCAGATCTCCATCTGTGCAGTGAGTATATATAGTAACATCATTTTATCTGACAAATATATATTTTGCATTCTGTCTATTTTCAGAACAACTTTTAAGTTCATGGGACCTCCAAAGATAGCAAAGAAGAAACAAAAGAAACCAAACTCCTAACATATTGTTATACTTTGTTATTTTATGTGCTACAATAAATGTTTGTTAAAAGTTAGCTCTCTACCTAAAACAGTCATATATATATATATATAATTGAGTGTCCTAACATGGTACTCAGATTAGTGGACCATGTTTCTTGCAACTTTACCCTTACACACTTTTTGAGATCATGATTTCATCATCTGGGTCACTAGCATTTGTTGACAGTGACAGTAAGTGCTGATTAAAAAATATTCATTGAAAGGAAATTTTAATCAATACTGCAAAATTCAAATTGAAAATAAAACACAAAGAAAACAGCCAATTTTACTTGTGCCTTATTTGCCTCATGTTTGTGGGCCCGACATAGGTGTTAGCTATTCAAGCCAGGGCTGCTATTCTCATATTGGTTTTTCTTTACCTTTTGATTAGTAGGAACACCACCAGAGATTTTTGGGGCAGCAAAGACAAGGTAAAAACTTGGATACTATAACATGCACTTATAATATCATGTTAGTGTAATAAATCCAATGGAAGAGTGTACATTATGAATATATTCATTTTCTTCTGTCGTAATCATCTATTTATTCATTTATTTTTTATATTTTTTATTTTATTTATTTATTTTTTTTGTGTTGGAATAAGTGCATTCACACGGTAAATACAACAAATCTGATATTGTGCATCTATCATTGTCTCATCCTTTTTTAAGAAAGTGATATACATTATTTTTCTTCCAGTCCAGCATTTTGTCTGTCTGTCTTTCATTACTGTTATTTTTTAAGATCACTGCATCAAGATACCAACACCTAAAGTAAAAACCTTTTCTATTTTTCCATCTTGGCATTCATTCACACTTCTTGTAAACAGCGTAACTCTGCAGACCCTTACATATAATTGATTGCCACTTCATAGGTGAATTATCTTTTTTTCATTTCAGGTCCAATTTGATGAGTTATTACTTTTTTCCCATCAATATTACTTTTCCACCATAGCAGATCCATGTAAACAGCCTAGCTCAGGAACCATTCAACATAATCCATAGCTGCCAACCCTCATGATTTTTGCATGAATTTCACGACTTTTTCAGTGATTCACAGATTCATGCCAAATGCAAAAAAATCATGAATTCTTCAATTCTCAATTTTTTTAAATCTTTAATAAAATAACTGATTTCCCATTAAGCGCTAGTCGTGATATCAGCAGTTGCCGAAATGGTCCGGTACTGCTGGTCACGATATTATTGGAACTATAGCTGATTGATACAGTTGGCCTGGTAGCAAGCATTTTAGCATATTTTAATCTATATGTATAAGAGTAGTTTTACAAATGCTTTTGAGAGAAACTGGGGCCTAACCAGAATTTTGCTCTGCACATGCGTCACAAACACTGATTTTAATTACCATTTGGCACAGCATCCTGAAAATGTCTCCACCAGCAAGGAAAAAGAAATGTATTGCACAAAAAGTGCATTTTAGTTTGGAATATACCAAAAATTGGCCGTGCATTCAGCCATCAAACACCAATATACATCATGCTTTTGCATGCAGTGTGCCACAAATTTTATCATTGGGCATGGCGGCAGAGACGATGTGAGGAAGCACATCAGTAGCAAAAAGCACATAAGGTTGGGAAAATTAAGAACTCGCAGTTGATTTCAGCTGCAAGCTACCAATGCTGAAGCATTGTTTATGAGTTTTCTTGTTAAACATATCTGCCTTTATCAGCTGGAGACCATGTTAAACATTTGTTCCAACAAATATTCCTGGACTGGAAGATCGCTTCACAAATTCATGTCAAAATTCACAAACTTTTATCCCTGTTTTCACTAATTGTAAACCTGTAGGGTTGGCAACAATGCATAATCAGATGCAATTTGATGTGTACCATGTCACATGGACTTAGATGTACCATTTATTGATTTGTTTCATAAACTCCATTTTAGTTGGAGTTATGGCCCCTGACATTTAATATCTCTGCATGGGATGTTGGATGTAACCAGCATTGCATTGTAATCCTTCCTCATAATTGGATGCCTTTTGGCCTGTATTATACATACGTGTTCAATTCCATTACTACCGCAGATCCTTTTAATCAGCACAACTCGGAAACCATTCTGCATAATCTGATGCAATCAGTGTGTACGTTTTCTTTTTTCCTCAGATGTGCCTTTTATGTTTTTTCCTTTTCGTCTTCATTGTAAATACACTTATAACCCTTGACAGTTAACTTAGCATCATCACATGAGAGATTGTTTATAACTGACACAGCTCAAGAGCAATTCAACATATTCCAATCCACTGTGATCTGAATGTGAAGCATTATGCCCTGGATTGCAGGCCTTCCTGACTTTGATTTGCAAATGATACAATTTATTATCATTTTGACCAACTTTGGCATGTGGCTTCAGACTGATGAGACCTTGAGTGAATTTCACAACATAAGTTACAAGTGTTATGGTTTTGACATTGATTTCCACAGCATACCTTCACTCAGCTTCGTTGCGTTTCAGCCTATGTGGCATACAGCTTTGTTGCATTTCAGCCAAATGTGGCATATGGCTTGTTGCATTTCAGCCAGATGTGGAATACAGCTTTTTTGCATTTCAGCCATATGTGGCATACAGCTTTGTTGCATTTCAGCCAGATGTGGCATACAGCTTTGTTGCATTTCAGCCAGATGTGGCATACAGCTTTGTTGCATTTCAGCCATATGTGACATACAGCTTTGTTGCATTTCAGCCATGTGGCATACAGCTTTGTTGCATTTCAGCCATATGTGGCATACAGCTTTGTTGCATTTCAGCCATATATGGCATACAGCTTTGTTGCATTTCAGCCATATGTGGCATACAGCTTTGTTGCATTTCAGCCAAATGTGGCATACAGCTTTGTTGCATTTCAGCCAAATGTGGCATACAGCTTTGTTGCATTTCAGCCATATATGGCATACAGCTTTGTTGCATTTCAGCCATATGTGGCATACAGCTTTGTACTGTGGAGACCTTGAATGATTTGAAGTATTCTTCTTTATCATTTAGAAGCGTTATGGACCATGATTGCTTACCCTGTCAGTTTTGCTTTTCACACCATAGTTGTACAGGGGAATATTGTATATGGCTGTTTTACTGATGGTGGAGTCCTCCATAGCAAAGGTCAGACTTATAAACATTTCCACCATCATGGTTTCCAGATCCTGAAAATTCTGCACTTTATTCAGGCTTCATGCTGTAGCTTCATACAGGCTGACATGGTAGCAATCAGAAGACGTGTCAAAATACATGCCCAAAATTGCTAGACCTCTTGCCATATGTCAAAATACATGCCTAAAATTGCTGGACCTCTTGCCATGTATCAAAATACATGCCTAAAATTGCTGGACCTCTTGCCATGTGTCAAAATACATGCCTAAAATTGCCAGACCTCTTGCCATGTATGCTTGAAAGTACTCGGATTATAATGTTCTGATCCCGATTTCTTAGAAGTTGAGAAGAAGCAACGAATCTTACAATCCAAATATTAATTATGAAGCCATGGGCACTCAGTATTAGCAAGCTGTACTTGGGACAAAAATGGATGCAGTTTCAAATCTGCTGAAAACCAAACCATCGCTGCCTGCTATATAATGTGTGTCTAGGTAAGGCACTTTACTCCAGGTGCCTTTCATGTGTTATTGTGCCATTAAATATCAATAAGTTAATCAGTCTTGATTTTAATAATAATAAGATATGGTGACTTGGTTACTTCAGTTATTCGCCCAGGAGATTGATGATAAAGAAATAAAAATAAAATATGGTGACTTGGTTACATCAATTATCCTCCCAGGAGGTCGTTGATCAAAATAAATAAACAGTAAACATCATCTAATTCACTAATAAAAGCAGTTAGGTGCATAAATGCCTACAGATAAACATGCATGCTAAATACACACACACACACATACGTACATACACAGGCACCATGGTGGCTCAATGGTTAGCAAACCAGACTCCTGACCAACAGGGTGCAGGTTCAAATCCTACCATTAGATCAGCCTGTGTCAGCTACCCTAGTATGTACTTGGTCTACTTTGAAAAAAATATTGATGCACATTTTGTTGTATCTCATGAGCAGTAGTTATACAGTAGAAAAGCATTTTTAATATTTTGTCGCAGTCCAAAGGGATATGTCTGTGGTATATCTCAGTGTAGATCATGCAACCCAACTACATAGAGTACATACCCAGATATACCAATAGATCATGGACTACCCAGGTGGTTCTGCAGTGATTTTAAACAATCATCTGCTGCAGGCACATTATGCAGTGGCAGATCATTTCTGCTCTGCTAGTTTCTGTAATGATTTTAAGCAAACATCACAGACTTTCTGTTGCCAGCAAATTATGCAGTGGCAAATCGGGATCTGCCCAGGTCTTTCCGTGGGATAAATTAACATATAATGCCATTTGTTGTTAAATGACAAATCAAGGTCTACCCATGTTGATTTGCAATGATTTTAAACAAAATATTGATCATCTGCTAATGGCAAATTGTGCAGTGGCATATCGAGTACTAATCGTTCTGCAGAGATTTTAAATGAACACATAGATCAGGGCCGGCTTACCCCAGTAGGCAAACTCGGCGGCCACCAGGCAACAAGATTTGGGGGGCACCAAACACGAAGTACACTGTCAGGTTATTATTATCAAATATGTAGACTAAATATTGAATTAGTAAATTATCAAGCCGAAAGTGTATTAATACTACTGAACAGTTTCTAATGAGCGATGCCCCCTGGTGGGATGCAAGTTCGATGGTTCGCCTAGGGTGCAAATAACCCTTGCACTTTCCTTGCCATCATAACTGTATTTACCCACCATGTTCTCCAGTGATTTTAAACGAACATCATGCTCCATATATCGCCAATGCATTATGCTATGACAGGTTATTGTTTACCCAAGTTATTTTGTATCAGAGACACACCTACTGCCAGTGAGTTATGTCATGGCAAATTAGGTTCTTCCACACTCGTTCTACAACAATCTCAAACATCAAAGACCTTAAGCTAGTGTCACAGCATGCCATGGCAAAATCATGATCTTCTGCAATGATCTTAAATGAAATTTCTAAGATTATCTGGCGCATTACGCCACAGGAAATCAAAGTCTATCCAAGTGGTTCTGCAATGATGTTGAGTGAATACACCTTCTGCTGATGATGAGTATCAGGGTCTGTCAATATTGTTCTGCAGTAGAAGTCTTGGACAAACATCTTAGAGTCTTGCTGTTGTATTATGCCATAGAAAATCGTAGTCAATCTAGGTCATTCTGCAGATATTTTAAATGAACATCATATCATCTACTGCAGATGCATCATGCAACAGTAGGTTATGGTCTACCTATGTTACTCTCCGTACATTTGAAGCAAACTTAATTGACAATCTTATGGCACATTAAACCACGGTAGGTCATGTACATGTATATGCTGTTCTCATATATATATATACATACATATATATATATATATATATATATATATATACATACACACACACACACACAAACACACATTCGTCGAATCCAGTTGCAAACAACAAGCACTCTAACCTGTGGTCACATAATGCGCCGCCAGATCTGAATCTGTGTTCTTTGTTCTGCTGCTTACTCCTAGCAAATTGCGATACAGATCTGCCGGCGCGTATTGCAAGGGCAAATATAGGTCTCCGCAGTTTGGTTTAGACCCAACATTTTGGCGTGTATATTTGTTACATTTTGTGGATATGGCGAGTTCGATTTCTATTTAAAATAAATTGTATGACAGTGTACAAGGCAGTACGACCGGTTATGTAAATTGGGAAGTACTTGGCAGGCAATCAGTAATTTATGCTGGAATACTGTAAATGCTGTCGAAAAAATGAAGCTTTTCGCATAACGTCATGACTGGGGTCACATTATTCTATATAAGATTTAGGAAGCACAGTTATAAAGGAATTTAATCTTTAAAACTAACTGCATTGGTCTACTACGTACGCGTTTACTTCCTCCAGTCGTGTCTCGAGTGGATTTGTTGATAAACACCGAACACGATCCAGTCAGACTTTACTAAAAACACGTGCTTTATTGATGGAGATTGTATTTCGATTGATGAGGTTTGTTTATTATAGTGTGAACAAAGTGGGTTAATATCGATCTTAGCATTTTCCCCATGTAAAATGTTGCAAATTCGTGATCGAAAGCATCAGAACACAATCAGTGATATCCCACTTTACAAAATTGTACTGAGATCAACTGTACTAGATACAAGGTTTAACTTAATGTGTTAACAATGTTTCGTCGCAATATTGTGCCAGGTTGGATGTCATGTCTGTATGTATGTATAAAATGAGATTACTCTCTCATGCGTAAATTAGTAAATAATGAGAATTACAATTTCACCAGTGTCATTGTATACACAGCTCTAGCAGTTATATTCTACTATCATCACACGTGTATTTGAAACTTTACTGAAATAACTAGCAGTGATAAACTCACCAAACATGACGAAAATGAACGATTGTTCCAAATGTACAATGGGTAGTACAGTGGCTAGGCATCGAGCGGAATGACAACGGCTTGTGCAAATGGAATTTTGTACATAAACAATGCAACAAATCCACATTATGTTCAATTCAACGGTTTTCAGAGTGGTAGTTTAACTATTGTGGTCTAAGGTTGACATTGCCCGGGGTGGGAGTGGGAGACAAGTGCCCCAATCCTCCAAAAAATGCCCATACGGCTTGCGTCTCTGACTGCCTCTGTCAACTAAAATCCAGCTCCTGGCCTTCACGAGTGGCTTAGATTTGAAGCCCAGCAGACCATGTTTTCTACTAACAGGAGAAGGGGTGAAGGCGGCCCACTGGCGCCTTAAAACCAGTTGCTTCGGGTAGATGGGACTCGTAAACCTTGGATGGTAGCTCATCTAGGAGAAGGAAAACTCCGATTCCAAACCTCTGCTGCCTTGTGGCTATACCCACTCATGGGAAAGGCTAAGGGAGTAAACCCCGACAGAAAATCCGGAGATGGAGTCCCTAAGGCGGTCTGGCATTGACGTCAGTGTCATTCCGGCAACTCCTGCGACGCCGTTGGTGCCAAGCTGTATCGGCATTCGTCGTTCCCTTGGGCACACCAGCTGCGTGAAGAGGGGAAATCTGCTGCATGGACAACAGCTGATTCTCCATACCACCCTGCCCAGGCTTCATAGCTCCACTGGAGAGGACACTCCAGCGTCGTCGTACGGCGTCGGCACAACATGAGAAGTAGCAGTTTACCGGTTCTAAGTCAAAGCTCGATTGGCGTAGAGCTTGGCGCCAGGGGTTACTTCTGACGGTGGGAGAGATCACCAGGTCTCACTGGACAGCTACCGCCCGCCTCAAGCTGGGCAGCCCCCAGTCAGTAAGGTGCTGACCGCCATGGCCTGCCTGCTTCACTGGGTGCGTGGAGCTTAGAGAACCATCTCGACAAGTGGGCCACAAAACTCCGCACTAGGAAAGACTAAAAGAAGAAATAAGAAGACTCCAACTCTTCGTTTTGCAACCTGGAACATCAGGACCATGTGTCCTGGATTGACCGCTGACCTACAGCAGATCGACGATGCACGGAAGACTGCCGTCATTGACAGAGAACTCTCCCGACTGAACATTGACATTGCCTACCTCCAGGAGACCCGACTGGCTGACAGCGGTACCATCAGGGAAGCCAATTACACGTTCTTTTGGCAGGGGAAGCCCTCGGATGAACCTAGGCAGCATGGTATAGGCTTTGCCGTAAAGAACACGCTAATCGCCTTCATTGAACCTCCATCATCAGGTACTGAGAGAATCCTTGCTCTCCGGCTGTCAACATCCTTAGGCCCGGTCAACATCTTAATCGTGTACGCCCCAACCCTCTGCTCCACCTACGAGGAGAAAGACAAGTTTTATGAGGCTCCGGATCAGGCAATATCCAGTATCCCCAACAATGAAAGCCTTTACTTACTAGGAGACTTCAATGCTAGAATGGGAGCTGACCATGAGGCCTGGTCCACCTGTCTCGGCTTATACGGAAGGGGCAAGATCAACGAGAATGGTCAGCGACTGCTGGAGATGTGCTGCTCCCACAGCCTATGTGTGACCAACACTTTCTTCAAATGCAAGGAGATCCACCAGGTGTCGTGGAGACACCCACGTTCACGCCACTGACACCAGCTAGACCTCGTCATCACCAGGCGTGCAGAACTGGCCAGTGTCCTCCTCACCCGCAGCTACCACAGTGCCGATTGTGACACGGACCATTCCCTCGTGACCAGCAAGGTCCGAATATTACCCAAGAAGCTGCACCATGCCAAGAAGAAGGGTCACCCACGCATCAACACTTGCTGTGCAAGCAACCCAGAGAAAACACAGCAGTTCATCAGCAAACTGAAGGAAGCTCTCACCAAAGTGACACCTGATGACACCATTGACTCCAAGTGGTCCCATATCCGTGACTCTGTGTACAATTCAGCCATCACAGCTTACGGGAAGAGGGAGCAAAAGAATGTCGACTGGTATGAGGCAAACTGGGAGGAGATGGAGCCCGTGACTGAGGCAAAGAGGAAAGCCCTCCTGGCATACAAGGCTGCACCTAGCCCCAGAACACTACAAGCCCTCAGGATTGCAAGGAACAACGCCCAGAAGACTGCCCGCCACTGTGCCAACACCTACTGGCTGAACCTTTGCAACAGTATACACACAGCTGCTGACACCGGGGATACAAGAGGGATGTATGAGGGTATCATAAAGGCGACAGGCCCCACAGCTACAAGACCCCCCCCCAAGTCCAAGACAGGCGAAGTCATCACAGACCAGTGGAAACAACTGCAGAGGTGGGTTGAGCACTATCTCGAGCTATATGCAACCCAAAACAATGTCACTGGAACTGCCCTGGACGCCATTCCAGACCTGCCTGTCATGGAGGAGCTAGACACACAGCCCACCCTGGAAGAGCTCGGAAAAGCCATCGATTGCCTTGCCTGTGGGAAGGCTCCTGGAAGCGACGGCATTCCGCCTGAAGTCCTCAAGAGCGGAAAACCAGCACTGCTCCAGCCCCTACACACACTCCTCTGCCTCTGCTGGGAACAGGGATACATCCCACAGGACATGCGTGACGCCAACATCGTCACTTTGTACAAAAACAAAGGAGACCGTAGCGACTGCAACAACTATCGGGGCATCTCCCTTCTCAGCATCGTTGGAAAGGCTTTCGCCCGTGTTGCCTTGGCGCGCTTGCAAATCCTAGCCTGCCGCGTCTACCCAGAGTCCCAGTGTGGATTTCGAGCCGGCAGGTCAACTGTAGACATGATCTTCTCACTACGTCAGCTGCAGAAGAAGTGTCGCGAGTAGCAGATGCCCCACTACATTGCGTTCATAGACCCGATGAAGGCGTTTGACCTGGTTAGTCGGAGTGGACTCTTCAGACTCCTGCAGAAGATCGGCTGCCCCCACGTCTGCTTGCTGTCATCATGTCGTTCCACGAAAACATACACAGCACAGTATGCTTCAATGGCGCAACATCTGAAGCATTCCCAGTCATCAGCGGCGTCAAACAAGGCTGTGTCCTTGCGCCGACGCTCTTTGCCATCTTCTTCTCCATGCTTCTCCAGTACACATTCAAGGACTGCAGCGAGGGAGTGTACATCCATACCAGGGCTGACGGCAAGCTGTTCAACATCGCCCGTCTCCGTGCTAAGACTAAAGTCACAGAGGTACTCATCCGTGAATTGCTTTTCGCTGACGATGCAGCCTTGACATCACACACGGAAGATGGACTGCAGCAGCTGGTATGCCGCCTCTCCCATGCTTGTAAGGAATTTGGACTGACCATCAGTTTGAAGAAAACGAACGTCATGGCGCAGGACGCAGACTCCCCTCCCTCTGTCACCATCGATGGGTACACCTTGGAAGTTGTCGAGAACTTCACATACCTCGGGTCTAACATCTCCAGCTCACTATCCATTGATTCTGAGGTGAACGGCAGGATTGCCAAGGCAGCAGCAGTGATGGCCACTTAACCAGAGAGTCTGGAACAACCCCAACCTCACAGAGAAGACCAAACTGCGTGTCTACCAAGCCTGCGTACTCAGCTCACTTCTCTACAGCAGCGAAACATGGACCACCTATGCAAGACACGAGAAGAAACTCAACAGCTTCCACCTGAGATGTCTGCTGCGCATTCTGCACATCCAGTGGCAGGATAAAGTACCCAACACAGAGGTTCTAGAACGCGCCAACATGAACAGCATGTTCTCCATTCTCAGCGAGAGGCGCCTTCGCTGGCTTGGCCATGTCAAAAGAATGGACCCAGGTCGCATTCCCAAGGACCTGTTATATGGGGAGTTAGCAGAAGGTGCACGACCAACTGGACGACCACATCTGCGCTACAAAGATGTTTGCAAGAAGGATATGAAGACGGCAAACATTGTCAACGACTGGGAGAGCTGTGCAAACAACCGTTCCAGCTGGCGCCTAGCTGTCAGGCAGGGAGTTCAAAGGCAGAGGAACAGAGAAGAATAAAACAAGCTGAAAAGAGAGCTAGAAAGAAGGATAGACAAAAGCTTACTTTGGAGCTACGCCATCGTCTCCCGTAGACGGACGGTTGCCAAGAAAAGTATAACTATTTGACGAGTTTACAGATAAAGCAACAATGTCGATATCTGTCTGTCTGTAAGTTTGTATTGGGTAAAAGTATTGTCAAAGGAAGTTGTATTGAGAATAACACTCAAGAGGATAAAATTGTATATCTGTTGACAATGCAAAATAAAGAGGTATACCACATTTAGGTGTGCGAAACGTGTGTGACATATCATCAAAGCCATAATAAGGAAATCGCGAAATCAAGCTCTTCAGTACGCGAAATCGTAACTTCGCGTAATTTTCACTGTAGAGAACCAAACGTCTCCGGGGATACCTACCAAAACGTCTACCGCCCTTTGGTTGGGGTATTATTTTCAACACATCATTTCGTTTGTTCTTTCTTTCTTTCTTTCTTTTAAAAGATTAGAAAGGTTTCAGAAATATATTTCTTGCACCGTGGTAGCATATCTTGATATTTACATAATGCGTAACGTTAAGTGGTCTGACTTTGACGGAAGTATATTGCCCTTTTCCATCAATATAAAATGTACACTATCGTAGATCATTGTAACGAATACAACTAAGGAACCGTTCAAAATATGCTTTTTATAGTTTTTGTCTCAACTCCACTTTGAACTGAGTTATGGCCCTTGACAAATGTTCTTTGTAACCGACATTGACTCAAGAACCAGTCACAATATATGATGCAATTCGTAATGAACGTAACTTAAATATGCCTTTAATGGGTTTCGTTTAGTTTACAAGTGTTAAGTCTACCTGACTTACGTTTCGACGAAATATATTAACCAACATTTGTTGGGTTTCAACCACATTAGGTACGTGGCTTCACATTGACACGACCATGAGTGTATTTGGTTTCCGATGTTCCAAGCAATCGTCTACATGAAGGTATGACCACTGATTGACTATCCTCCTAATTTTGTATTCGGCAGCAGAACTTGAATAAATGATATCTGACAGTAGCGCTTACGTTATTTGTTTTCTCTTTGTATTTTGATGATCTTTTATGAATGTATATTTTGTTTCAAATTAGAGAAAATCTGTAAATTTGTTATCTTTATATTGACATTTTCATGGTATAAAAACTGACTCCAAGTCTCACATTTCTTCCTGAATTATCTGTGTCATAGCTGCTTTGCTAATGGTGGGGTCTTCTTAGCACAAGTCAATTTATAAATATTTCCTCCATCATGGTTTCCAAATTCAGATTGTTTGGCACTTTCGACAGATTTTATGGTATCTTCAAATAAAAATCGTCTTTGTGAAAAACATCCGTTTTTATACACATATTCGAGATGTTTAGAGATTATCTGAATGGGGATAGCCTCCCGTGCCTTCGTACAGTCTAACACGGTTACGATTAGAAAATTTATAAATGGTAATCAGAAAATGGTAGACTTGTTAACATGTGACTTAAAAGCCTCAGGTTCAAACGTTCCGATTCCAGACCCTCTTTAATACAAAATGAAGGACAAAACAACAACTCAGAAACTGTCGAGTTCATTTATTCCTCATCACAGCCTAAATGCTGATCATGAAACCTCAATGACTCGGTGATTAGCGTGCTGGAATCTTGGCCATACATGTTCGAATCTGCGCGCACTAGACTGGGTCCCCCGCCGCGGTGCCCGACACTTTATTCCAACAGCCTCTCATGTGATAAATTTGCCATTAAACACCAAAGAATTAATTATACTTCTACTTCTACTACTACTACTACTACTAATAATAATAATAATAATAATAATAATAATGAAGAGATGAAGGCTTGGTTAAGTTATCCTCCCTTGAGGTCCATGGTCACATACCCCTGCTGGATCGGGATGTAAGACTGTTCGCTCCGCGTCGTAAGATATGATAAATGGAGGCGGGAGTTGCGATGGTTCAGTGGTTAATGCGCCATCCTTGAGACCAAAAAGGGTGCAGATTTTAATCCTACCATTGGATCAGCATGGTGGTGTGTCCTTGGGCAAGGCCTTTTTTTTTAAGCTGCCTCGGCACTAAAAATAATATTGCGTAGAACAACAAACCAATAAAACCAATTGTTGATCACGAAAAATAAACAGCAGTATCTAATGCACTTATACACGCATTCATATCTACACATGCATACTGCTATTAATACACACAACAAAATGTAAAGAAAACTTAATTACTCAATTGAATATCTAGAGATTCAAATATTTGACAGACAAGTGCAAATAACATTTACAATTTTCACGAATCAGTTTTATATTCCAAAGATAAACTGGACAAAGTTAACTACTGCTGATTGTAACAAAATATGTTTACAAATCGACACAAATAACTTAATACCGTTAATTGTAACCAAATACATTTATAAATCAACGCAAATACATCTACTATATGCAGTTTCCAACTTTGTCACCGAAAACTATTGCAAAACATATTTTGATATAGCCCCTGTTCTATTATGCAATATGGAAATATGTTTAGTGCGTAACTATCTAAAACGTTATGACATCAGCATCTGTGTGTGTGTGTGTGCGTGTATATATATATATATATATATATATATATATATATATATATATATATATATATATATATATATATATATGCCAGTAGCTTCTCGTTGGTCGGTGGTTCTACCCTGGGTTTTCCAGGGTTCTTACTCCACCAGTTATACTGGCTGCCATGTATAGCCTATCTTGTGCTGAAAAATGGCATTAAACCCTAGAACAAAAACAGTATATATATATATATATATATATATATATATATATATATATATATATAAAATAGAGAGAGAGCATGTAACACAACTACGAACAGTATAGATCCAGAAATGTCCTTAAAAAATGGCACGATAAAACAGGGTTTACCATGGTCGTTCTGTGAGGATTTTAAACGTATCAATCCAGGGCCTTCGCATTGTGGCGCGGTAACTCGGGTATATACTTTTCTTATTTGGGCGAGTTGTTCCTTTCCTCGCTTGAATGAATGAAAACACAAAAGAGAGTACTGCCGGTTATGTGAATGCGGAAGTACTTGGCATATAATCAAATGATCCATGATAGAATAGTCTAAATATAACACCATGGAAAGTATAAACATTTCCCGCACAACATGACGGGGGGGGGGGGGGGGGCGGGGCGGGGGCATTCTCCTAAGAAATACGTTGTGACCTACCTGTCTATGGTGGCGGTGTTATAAAATCGATGTACCATCAAAGTTGCTTCAATGAAATTATACATTCGGGTTTACTTCCCTAATCGTTCTCAGGTGGATTTGCTGATAAACACTAGTCACGAGCCAACCAGAAGTAACTTTAAGCACGTGAACTAATTGTTTCAGTTATATTTCAGAAGTTCAGATTTACTGATACCGAGTGAAGAAAGCGTCAATTAAACAATTAAAGTGTAGAATTTTGCTGGACATGGTGACGCTAGGCTACTGGAATTCGTATTTGAAGGTTTAAAAAGTCAATATGGGCATCGATAGCTACACGTTTTGAAATCATTGATACTAGGCAAACTTTTAACTTGTTTGTTAACTACCATTGAATTTCGGAATGTTAGGTTTGATCCAAAAAGTAGTGCATACAATGACAGCAGCTGTTCACTCGTAACTAAATAAAACCATGGAAAATTAAATTGAAGTATTACCATTATACATACCACTCTAGTCGCGCAGACCTGTCAACCCCAATTAGAGACCTCGAGGGAGAATTTGAAAACTTTTCAGGGAGATTTCATCAAGGGAGAAACAGGTTGAACACGTTTACAAAAAGTGAATGGTTTTCAAGTAAACATATACTAAAACAATTCTAAAATTGTTTATTTTTAGATACTAAATAACAATATATAAATAACAGACTGAACAAAACTTTACAGTGAAGAACATCAATTATCACTACTCCTGGAGAGACATGGTTGTTGTTCCTTTGCACTTTTTAAGCATAACTTTGTCAAACTGTCTCACTGAGCAAACAATATCTCCTTGTTTAACAAGAAGAAGATATTTTAGCGTCTCGGTTTTCGTACTGCTCCTGAAGTCAGTCCTATTCTTCCTCACAAAACTAAATATTCTTTCACAGCATGCATTGATGTGAGGGATGGCAAGATTATGGCTCAATTTTGCTTGGCCAGTGCTATCTTTATCTCTGGTCTCACCAATTTTCATTCAAGTTTGGTCCATGGCAGCTGCTGAATTAGGCTCCAGCATTCCAGAAGGTAGTTCTTCAACCTGGAATTGAGAAAACTGTTCTTCAGGTGATCCAGTGTAGCTCCTGCAGGCATGATTGCTGGAAACCGCTTCACAAACAAATCCAGCATTGCGAAGCTGATGAAGGGCCTCTTTGTCGCATCTGCTACAACCGCACTTTTACGATGAGGTTCTGAAATATTTCCATGCTTAATTACATAGTTACATGCTGTTGTAAAGAAGGCTTTTATAGAGGTAAAGAATGCGTCAGCCTTTTCTTTAGGAAGTTTACATGAAGCTCTGAGCTGCATGACCAATCATTATTTCTTCATCATTCTTAAGTTGTGTCCAATCCTGAAGTCAACAGATTATGTATCCTCGTTGATCATGGCAGATGGCTTCACAAACATGGCCATAATCTGTTTGATAAGGTCTTTTATATGAGCAGCCTGTTTGTGAATCATTTGTTCTACTGAATGCAGCTCAAGATTCACCCAGTCAAAAAAAAGGGAATGATGAAATCCAAGAAGGGGAGGTTCAACTCAAAAGTCTAGGACCTTAAATTTTCCAGAAACCTCTGCTTCCTGGAGTGGCTGGCTTCCACACTTCGTCTTGCTTTGACTTCTTTACTGGCAGACTTCTCATCGTACTCTGCCTTAACGATGGCTGTAAGTTGATCCCACTGCTTGAGTACCCATTTTGTCGTTTTGCTAAGAGACAGCCACCTGGTACTGCCATGCATGCACACCTTAGTGATATCAACACATGGTTCTTCTTGGCAATGTATGAATGCATGCATCCTACTGGTGTTGGTTTCCATGTAGTAATAAATGTCAAGAAAAAATGATTCTACATTAACAGTAAGCTCTTTGCAAGCCCATTCACAAGCCAGGTGGGGTCGATGACAAATGCAACCATATAACACTGGCTGCTTTTGCAGCCAAAATCCATAGGCACCCAACTCTTCATTCCTATCATAACATTGGCATTGTCTGTGGTGAATGCAATGCAATTCCTCCAAGGGATGCATTTTTCCTCAACTTTGTTGTCATTCATTTTTGCACTGTTTTCCCCTGTTCTGTTTTCTGTGCACTCCAATAGTGTTCAAAAAGTTTCGTTCTTGTATTTCCATTTTTACTATAGCGAACAACAGGTGGGTGTAACTTGTCTCCCCTGTCATGCTAAAATGGCCCACTTTTCATTGTTTGAACTAATGTTTCTGTAGAAGCTGCTGCCAGTTTTTTTTTTAAAAATACACGTTTTCTTTGTTCGTCCATACTGCTATTTTTTAATGATGTCGTATGCTGAATGTGATGGATGCAAGAACATCCTGGGTGTTTCTCTTTGTCTGTGCTGATGTTCAGTGCCTGTGAAATAAAGTACATGAAAAGTAAAATACTGACTCAGAAACAAAAGATAACAAAAGATAAATTTAATTCATTCACAAAAATGAATTGCACTTAATGTTTCTAGAGTCTAGTGTAGTTACATTGTATGTCGGGCCCCGGTTGATCGAGTGGTCTAAAGCGCTGGCCTTTACCTATTAATGACATCTCACCTCTGTCAGCTTGGATTCGAATCTCGGGCTCGGCCAATGTGATTATGTGAGAAAGTTTGCCAGTAGCATCCCGTGGGTCGGTGGGTCTTACGGGGGTTTTGCCAGAGTTCTTCCTCCACCATTTGGAATCAGGTCACAATTAATAATTCCGGTTCATTACCCACGAATGTAGTTCTAGTCTATTTTTAGTGGTGATAGAAGAGTTAGATTTATGCATTTTTGGTAAGGATTTAAAGGTAATTGTGCAGCCTCTCAAACAATGCAGGCCAACCTTTGGCAAGGACTTACCGTGAAGTCATCTTTGAAGGTATTTTAGATTAACATATGATTTGTATTGATTGTCACACAGTGGAAAGGCCAGTACTGAGAAACAAATGTAGAGAACATATAGCAAAATTAATTGTGTTCTATGTGCATTTATACTCGCCGCCATATATATAGTCTACTGTGTGCAGAAAATGGCATTAAACTCACAATAATAACATTCTATGCTGTCGTGTTATTTTGAAATTTTACTGAAATCAATGCAGTCGAAAATCTACGAATCTGATTAAAATGAATGGCATATGATGCAATGACCTGTGCTAGACGCTAACCGGAACGACTACGGTAGACCAGAACACAAAGACGCGCACCCACCTTATATTGCATTCAACAGTTTTCACAGTGGTGAACGCAGCAGTGTCCGTATCTTGAGAAAATCGCACTTTGTTTACAGGTCTGGATTTTATACAGGTGTGGTCAAAACTAGTTGTTTTCAAATAATAAAAGAATGCACGTGTAAATATGTTGATATGAAACATAAAAAAGTTACACCGTATATAGGCTATGCCCGGTTAATGTCTAAAAAACGTCTACGGCTCCACAGGTTGCAGGTATTTTTTAATAGCTAAATCTCTGTTTTAAACATGTGTATTTGTTAAATAAATAAAAAAATCCGTGGTTAAATTACTGAATAGACCGTTCCTGGAAGTGTCTACCACTACGTTAACACCGGGATAAGAATCATTTCTAATTTAAAGATAAAAGAATGGTTTTGCAAAACAGATATAAAGTTCTTCTTTATGCGTTAATATCAGATACACTAGGGATGAAAATACTATTGTGTTTAAGGTATCATTGTTTGATCAAAAACTCGACACGATAAATATCGCTAAAGGATTGTGATATTACGCACGATTTACACCCAATAAAAATTCAAAGAGACCACATTGTCAGTAGTTATCAATAATAATAATAATAATAACAAACATCATTATTGTTATTATTATTATTACACTACCATCTTTTAGAGTGTCAATACTTTTTTATATATATTTTTGTTGTTATTTTCTTAATCATGGCAGTTCTATTAGCGATGTAAAGCTAGAATTGAGATATAACGTACCATTAGAGACAACGGCCTATGAAACACCGTCTTCCCACAAAGACGTACGCTTATTGTATGTATGTATGTATGTATGTATGTGTGTATGTGTGTGTGTGTATGTGTGTGTATGTACATATATGTGTGAATATATATATATATATTCACACATATATGTACATACACACATATATATATATATATGTTTAGTGTGCTGTAAATCCATTAATATAAAGCTATGTTCCTATCTCTATTGTGTATTAATGAAAAATTAACTGAATGAAATCTCTTCTGAAGAGAAAATTTAGAAAGTCATGCATACACACACACATAGATACATACATACATACATACATACATACATACATACATGCATGCATGCATGCATGCATGCATACATACATACATACATACATACATACATACATACATACATACATACATACATACATAGATTATTATCAGAGAAAACAAACTTCATAATCTTAGTAAAATAATTTATTTTTAAGGCCAACAACGAGACATAAAACCATATAATTGTAAATAAATCAACATTGAGAGATCTTTTCCTTTGAGTCTGTTTTGTATCACACTGATCTCTTTCTTATATGTATTTCACCATTGAAGTCATATCATAAAAACATTTGGAGGTAACGCGTGTAAATATTGCAGTTCCCATTAAATATAGACAATATTGAACCTTCAACAGTACACATTCACAAGCAGTCATACAAATATGTATATGGTCAATTTTTTTACGGTTTTAAAAATCATTTTATAATTAAAGACAAGTCTCAACAACAACAACAAAAGAAAAGAAACACCGCTGTGATGTGTCTGTACGAACTTCATAGAAGATTTGTACATCATACAATGCGCAGCACTAATCTTGTACTCTGATATAAAAATATAACTATGCATTGATTTGTAGACCAACAATCTAGTTAACGCCTTGGGCTATACAATTAAAAATCTAAAATAATAAATAGTCTTCTTAAAATGGAATGTACTGAATTAATATTATGTAAATGTATTAAAAAATGTATGTTTCTTATTACACAACCAACCCCTAACTTCCCTAATATCATTTTTATATATAAATAAACAGATGAAGCTGTATATACAGATGGAAAAACATGGTTAATGATCGTTTATACTACAAAATCAGAAATATTCTTGTTGGATAGTATTTTTAAAATTACTTTTTTATATTATGTGGAGAAACGAAATCCAACCCAAAACTTTTAGAAATCTGTTGTTAAGTTGAATATTGTTAGCTTTACTTGAACACGGCGAATATTTTACATACATACATACATACATACATACATACCAGCAATGCTATGGTCTGTCGTAGAATACACAGTTTTGAATGAAAACATATGATGTTTTTATCCCAAAATATGAATGAATTATACAACCCGGATCTAATTCTAAACAGTATATACCTACTTAAAATATATTGTAATAATTCAAAAGGCAGTGTAACTGATTTTAAATGAGTTGATTTGATGACTATGAAGGGCAAAAAGTACTATTTTCTCAATACTAAATACCCATTTATGTAAATAAATAAATAAATAAATAAAGTTATATATGTATCGACAAAAAATCTCTTCCGCACACCTATAGTGTTTCCTGTCTTGGATGTGACGGATGATTACACCTACAATTCAAGTAATTAAACATTTGAACAAAATAAACCAAACAAAATACACAAAAAACCCAAACAAGAACAAACAGATAAAAGACAAATATGTAAAATGTACTGGTGACACAATTTCCTGTAAGAAGATATGTCTGTTCCATATCGTCGAACACTTGAAAGCGGGTAATTAACTAGGAAATCAAAATGAAATCGTTTTAAACACTCGCTTAAGTAAAATGTACGCAAAACGAATTAATTCACTACGTCAGTAAAATGTTAACAACTAAAACAAATATCACAGAGTTATGGATCATCAAAATATCTTCTTGGACTTGACAGTGTGGTAAATTTTATGAATATTTTCTGAGTTATTTTATTTTTTCTAAATCATGTACCGCAAAGCTTATATCTAAGTCTGTTCTCACTTTTTTTGACGATAGTCATAAATTGGCAAAAGTTTTAATTTTTTTCCGATCTAGCGATTCCATACATTTTAGCTCTCCTTTACAGACTTATATTAAAATATGCATTACACCCGCCCCATTCTTCATAATTTTATGCCCCTGCACCCGACCGATCCTTTATATTATTTTATCAAACCTATTTTCCCCGAGTTTAAGCGTAGTCAATGCTTGAACTGGTGTTATTAACTGTTCTCCGGCCTCCGCAAGTGTATCCAACAGCAATGTCCATTGAACGTCTCTCGTATCGGTAAAGGCCGCTAACGCATTCAATTTGTTGTAGATATTCCACGTTCTGTGTTATTGGGATGCAGTCTAAATCTCCGTGAGAACCAATACACGTGACACATCTTGGTTTAGCAGTAAGATAAGTGGAAGGGTAACGTTGAGGATCGTGGATGGCCACATAATACCATGGACACGTGGAGCGTGCATTTACCGGAATGTCGGCTCCTTGCATTGTTTCCAAAGGGCACGTGGTCGTCCCATACACTAAACTGTCGTGCGCTATTTTTGTGATGTCCCAATTCGATGTCATCTGTCCGTCGGCAAGACTTGGCGGGAAAAAGAAATTAACGGTTTTGTTGTACTGTACCAACTTGTCATACTGGAGACTGAGATTGCTTGGAACTTGACAGGTCAGTGGGGCACCTAGTGCTGTCTCCTTGCAGAATATAGCGAACAGCACTGCCGACACAATACTGAAGAATGGTGTTTCCATCTGTAAAAATAGATACGAAGACATCAATTAGTTGGCCCTGCTATGTGTGTGTGTGTGTGTGTGTGTGTGTGTGTGTGTGTGTGTGTGTGTGTGTGTGTGTGTAACCTTTACTTGCTCTCTTATTCTTTGCCTAACTGATCGAGAAATAAACTTTGTGCGTTTCTTGCAAACAGTATAAAATTTAAACTTGTTTAATTTGTTTACTTTTTTATTGTGTTATGTTTTGAAGAAGAAAAAGTTCGTAATTCTTTACATTATTTTAAAGGAATGTGTTTAATTTACTGTTATTGTAAGTTTAGAAAATTACTCGGGATAGTTTATAGGATTATTCAGGAATCGAATTTAACCCAAAAAATATTTCTTCCTCAAATTTACCGTGACTTTTTATGCACGTCTGTATTTTCTGACTAGATCTGAGTTTATTTCTGTATAGGCACATTGCATTAAATATCTATATTTATTGAGTTTTCAACCAGTTTTAAATTTTAATCGCGTATGTCTTAAATACTTAAACCAAACTTTACATTATAATCGCTTTGTCATCAAAGAGGTCTTATCAATGACAGACAGTAAATTCATATATATTGAATCGTAAAATCTCTTGAAGATATGTTGGTAAGAAAAATCTTTCAATTAATGTCCATTCTATTTTTGTAAATACCTGTAATTATGCTTGATTTGTGATATTGTAATGCTATTTGAATATAGCTGGGATTTAGAAAATACGTCGTAGTGGAAGCTTAGATTAGAAAACTTACCTTGATATTCATATTTCCACTATTTCTTTTTTTTTATTTAAAAAAAGAAGAGATTTATCGTTTGTATGAAAAGCTTTCTTATTCAACGAACGCTTTATGTAATGTTAAGATTTGCTAATATTCCAAATGCTGTAATGCCTGATTCTGAATTTAGAAGATCGGGATCTGGTTTATATAGAAACAATTTCTCACGTGAGCCAATTGGTTCTCTTTTCAAACCCGGAACAGATGACAAGAATTTCCCCAACAGCAACTCGTGTGTTAGGTCCATTATTACCACGTAAGGAAAACCCAGTTCTAAATATAGTGACAGGTCTCAGTCATATACGCGCTTCGGATCTTGTAATATACCGGTCCCGTTCAGTATAAAGGCAGCTGGGATCGTCTCTCGACTGACGTAATAGTATAAAATCAATTAAATAATTGTATGAAAAGGGAACAATTACATTGTTTATGATATATCCATTGCAAAAACGGTGACTTCAGAGATGGCTAAGCGATAATCAATGAGAGGACTGGTATATATCCTCCTATATGAAACACAGCACCAAAATATATTATCCGAACAAATACAGAAATGTGTGTCGCTTAAAAAGGGACAGTTGTCTGATTTTCTTTAATTGAATGAGAAAAAAAAAAAAGAAAAGAAAAACAAATGAATGGGAAAATTGTGTTGCATTCGTAGTTCTGTTTGAAATATATTGCTGTGATCACTACGAATAACATTATATATTTTGCTGGTTGAGAGAACCAAGAGCGGAAATAAATGGAAAGCGTAGAAATAGGCAGTGTGTGTGTGTGTGTGTGTGTGTGTGTGTGTGTGTGTGTTCATGCGTGCGTGAGTGCGTACGTGTGTTTTTTCTTCCCCAGTCACATCGCTACGATGTTTGCTGTGTGGCAGTTTATAATGATGTCTTGCACCGGGACATCATGCCGCAGACATGTAGCATGATGTCCCACCCTGACACGTTATTCTGACACCAGGCGACCAGCCTAGAAATAGCTAATTCTTAGGATTTATTCGGTGTGTCTAATTTCTTCTAAATATTATTCTACTAAATTGTAATACTGGGGTGATTTTAATTGCTATATATCAACCTTTCCACTTTCCTTTAAAATTAACGAGAAATATAAACATGGAGGATAAGAAATATTAACATTTATACGATTAAATGTGCATACAATTTTTAAAAAAAGAGATTGACAGCACGCAAAATGTTGAAATTGTCGGAAATGAGAATATAATTTTTTTAAATGTTTTATTGATTGATTAAATACTAATTAATCATTTGCTAAGCCAACCATTCAGTTTTGGTGGCTAATTATTAATTTATTTTTCACGATTATCAAGTATTTCTGCACATCTAGATGAGGAATAAGAATCCTATTGGATGATGACAAGGTGAAATATTTCGAAAAAGTAATACATTTATGAATACACATTTGTTACTTTTTAATATCTCTTTGCAAATCACTATTGTATTATAAATTTATTTATATGGTTAGGCTCTTAAAAAAACAACCATGGTGTATTTTCATTGTTTGGCGATTAACTGAGCCACTGAGCTGAATGAGTGTATACACAGAGTTAAAATTGAGTTGAAGTTAATCATCAGTGTTTTATTTTCTGTGTGTGCGTGTATGTATGTACGTACGTACGTATGTATGTGTGTATGTATATATATATATATATATATATATATATATATATATATATATATATATATATATATATATATATATATATATATATATAATTCTGCATCGTAATTATTTGCAAATTAAGCATACTTTCTACATAGATTTTGCTAAATATCATCTCTTCAAATATCCAAACATCGAGTAACTGAATACATTCTTGATTTTACCAGTTTTGTATTACATACGTACGTTTTTTTTTATTAAATAAAATAAATTAAGATCTCTAATCAGAACCCGGACAAACAAAACAATAAACATTGCTGTTCAATCCATTAAAATGCTAATTTGGAGTTCACATTTTTCAAAATAAAATTTGTATGCATCCTAATTTAATTATCATTGACCTATATGTTGTGTTCTTTTAAAAACATCATGAGTTCGACTGTAACCATACATTTTATATGACAATGGTCATCAATACTAACTTCGCATCGGTGCAAAACACAATTCCAGGGCACAAACTGACACCGTTAACCAAACGCTGAAAAATTAAAATAGTCCCGAATATTTTTAAATTCGTGTTCATAATATAGTTATATTAAATTCAGAGAATCGTACAGTCATAAAAGCGCTTCGTTTAACATCGACTTTACGCAAATCTTTGTCGATAATAGGGAGCAGCAAGTTTCGTTTCTTGGCTGTTTTTGAGATAACGAACTATTGTTCTTTGTGCCATCCATACAAAATTACAGACCGCTCGGTGGCCTAGTAGTTAGAGCGTCCGCCTCGGATGCGGGAGGTCGTGGGTTCGATCCCCGGCCGAGTCATACCAAAGACTTACAAAAGTGGTACTAACAGCTACCTCGCTTGGCGCTCAACATTAAGAGGTTAGTGTTAGGACTGGTCGGCCTGGTTTCAGGATAATGTGACTGGGTGGGACATCATGCTACGTGTCTGCGGCATGATGCCCCAGTGCTAGACATCACTGTAAACTGCCACACTGCAGACATCGTAGCAACATGACAGAAAAATTGTTAAAGCTACGTTAAAAATCCAAATCACATAAGCACACACACACACACACACACACACACACACACACACACACACACACAATTACATGAATTATTTGACATTCATTTTTGTGTTTATTTTAAAAATGATTTATATGTTTAATTATAAACAAACGATATATGAAATAGTTAACAAATTTTGCATAAATTGTGCTTTAATTATTGAAAGGCAAACATGATTAAATTAACGCACCGCAGAAGAATTTTGTAGCCATCTCTGACACTATATGACAGCCGGGCTATCGCCTTACTGCGTCATCACAAAAACCTCCCTATATCGAATGTGCAGAAAGGAAGCAAAGGATAAGCTTTACTTCCGCTGTGACATAGATGTAGGACTTTCATTTAATCACAATTTTCACATCTGTATTGATTTGAAAAACATAGAAAGTATTTTGCCAGGTGTATTTTAAATAGGAAGTGGCAAATAACCGCTGTGGCTACACGTTTTGATTTAACTTTGGATTGAATCGAGAGTATATTATGCAAGTTATTTGATACGTGCTTGTGCATTTTATTAAGTGTATGCTAAGGCGGCATGTAGAAGGATTATCTACTATTTATTTAAGTACTCTTGTATATCAATCTTGACGCATGACGTAGGCTATTTATTTGTCTGTATCTAGTATGCAACAAACTCCAGAAAACGTAGACTCAGATTTAAAGTCATATAGCAGCTGGAATATAAAGGCCTATACTGTTTAACTGAAAGTAAAAGAAAACTGTATATCCAGATATGGTGGCGCACTATGCAAGTGTTGATCAGTGTCTATGACATTCATGACCGAGTGCGAGTTTTACAATGTCATATACGATAACAGACGAAGGGGTCTGTTCCATTTTAATCCAAGCGTACACGTTATTGTTATACAAATCCATTTTAGATAGTCCTGAGTGAGTAGATTTACGGTATTTTGTACTCTATTTGAATATTGATAGCCCCTTTTTGTAAACACAGTTGCCTCTTGATAATTTGAATTATATCTCTCAAAAATGGTTTAATTTAAATTTACGCATTCTAAGAGCCGAATGCTTAGGAAGCATAGGTTGCTTGTTAGTCAGACTTAGTGGTAGTGGTAGTCAGACTTAGTGTGTCTGTTCACCCGCTTCGGTAGCCTTGTAGTTAGAGTGTCCGCCTCGGATGCGGGAGATCGCGGGTTCGAACCCCGGCCGAGTTTATTTTACAAATTTACAAAGACTCGTAAAAACGGCACTAACAGCTGCCTCGCTTGGCGCTCAGCAATAAAATGTTAGTGTTAGGACTGGTCGGCCTGGTGTCAGGATAATGTGACTGGGTGGGACATCATGCTACATATATGCGGCATGATGCCCCAATGCTAGAGATGACAATGAACTGTCACACTGCAGACATTGTAGCGATATGACTGAAAAAATTGTTAAAGCGACGTTAAAAATCTAAATCACGCACACACGGAGAGAGAGAGAGGAACATGTTAGATATGTAAACAAAATGAGAGAGAGAGAGAGAGAGAGAGATAAAAATGACATCACATTTCTGTTTCTTTCTTTTGATACTTTTTTTTTTTTTTGATCTTCCTTAATTGCGTTGGTTAATGACCATATTTCAGTCTGATTCATGTTTAGTTTGGTTTGTGGAATGCGGATAGATGTAAATCATACCAGTGCATGTGAAGATTGCATTCAATATCGAATTTGCAAATTTACAAGCTGGCATCTGAAATACCAATTGCATTATAGACCCTAGTCAATGTTTATTGCGCAATAAACAGATTTTGTGGGGCTTCCTTATGGTACTCAAATTTAATTAAATATTTGTCAATACATGCACATTATTCCAATTCTAACAAATTTTCCCACTTATTGGATAGTATTATTTAACTTTCTTGAGAGGTGGCGCTCTATGTACCTTATCTAACACAAAACATTTCCCAAGAATTATTTATTTTGAAAAATGTTGACTTTTACATATGTACTATTGTGCATGGCGGCTATTGTAGAAAAGCCAGGAAAAATTAATATATGGGAAATCGTTTATTTAGAGAGTATCTGAAAATAGTCACACGTGCATCATCAGTTAATTGGTTTAAAAATGAAAATATTCTGGCAACATTAGGTTTGACAAGTTACGAATGAGCTTGTCCTCTCATGAACAAATGGAATGCAAGATGTAATGTAATACAAATGAATTACAAATATAATTGCAATGTATTACAATTGTAATAAAAATGTAATACAAATGTAAGCGTCGTTATCTTCATTAAAACGAACATGATCTTAGGGAAAAATCTAATTAATAATGTAATTAATAATCTAATGATTAATCAAATTAATAATATAATAACCTGATTCTAGAGAAGTGTAATATATATATAGATGACAATGAATATTCTAGGTAAATCACTTTTATATACATAGTTTATTTAGAACGGCAAGTGTCATTGTCATCAAAATAAAATTATAGCAAATCCATATGTGATGCAGCAAACATAAAAAATCAAATTGAGTTAGAATTCTTGATTATCTTTTAAATACAATGTGTCCAAATTTTCATCAGTCACGTGGTCTCGCCCTAATATTACTTTTCAGCCATTTAACACATATAAATATTGATACTAACGACAATTGAAATTCAAAGTTTAACATAGGGGACTTCTCACCTGATTTGTATTTATCATAGGTTTCTCCTAAGATGCACAAATTTGTTTAACCTGTCAAAGTATCTGTAAAAAGGATGATAGTCCTAATTATATGGTTGTCGATGTGTAATTGCAGATATTGAATACATAAAAGTATTTTTTTTAGCTAAACTCATTGATTAATAATAACCTAATAAAACTCAACAACATTTCTTTGTGTTAAAAATGACCTAGCTTTACTAGTTTATTAGCATGTATATGGTAAATCATTAAACGTTACCTTTTAGGAATAAACAAGTTCCCGTGAGAGGAATGTGATACCAAAAAAATGAGTCAACAGTGAATTCAGTATGTCTAGAAATATCAAAAGGATGTAAAAATGCGTCACAACGCCAGTTAATTCAGTCATGCTCAATCAACCGAAAGATACAACAGACAAAAATGTTCTACATAGCTTCTACAGCGATCTAAACCTAATTAAGGCTTGGTGTGGGGTGGGCCTGGAGCGCTTCAGAAAATGTACCCCTTATAAATCTACAAATACACCCTGAAAACTGTCCTTAAACTATACATTTATATGTGTATAATTATTATAGCTATATTAGGCCAAGTCTTAGACGGTTTGGACTTATATATGATTTATTTAAACACATGTAATTTTATCAACGGCAGCCGGTGTGTGTGTGTGTGTGTGTGTGTGTGTGTCCTGCCACCCCACCCCCGCTTAAAGTGAGAAGTTAATTAATAAAATTCTGTATGTGTATTTTACGCAAACTCTTCTATATATATGCAGTCATGATTTTCATTGTGTATGAAGCAGAAAACATAGTTTGTAGACATAACTTGTCTTTTAAGTTATCATCCATGATACCATTATACGAGTCTAATTTTTATTTAAATGTCCGTGTAAAATCTTTATTTTAATTTATGATTAAATGTTTTATCTTAATGTCTCTATAAAATTGTTGTTTTAATGTCTGTGTGAAATTGTTGTTTTGTGTGAAATCTTTGTTTTAATGTCTGTGTAAAATCTTTAAGAATAGTGCAAAACTAGTGTTCAACTACCCTAAACGCGTTCGGTCCTCACCGGGTCTTTATCAGCACTAGTTACAATACATAGACAAACAAGACAAACAATAAACACCAAACAGTGTTAAATTTACCAAACTGCAATAATTTTGTAAACCTTTGTAAATTGAACACTTTCCTCTGTGATTATTATTGCCTTGTTTAATATTATAGATATAGTCCTTAATTTTACGTTTCTGAAAAATCGGGGAAATCACCTGGCAATTCGTGCAAACAACAGAGCAACCATTTGGAATAATTTGTTTACAATGACAGTATGGTATGGCACATTAGGCCAAGCTGTATGTGTATAAATATACCGTGGATTATATCCCCGAATTTATTGACTTCCTGAACCGACAATTGTCAGTTATACAAACAATAAAAATACATGCTTTGGTTTGGTAGATAGTGGAAGTTTGAGATTGTTATTACTGATCCGGGTCTGTTTCTTCTACCTCCCTCCCCTTCCTGATTTTTTTATTGTTGGAGGTTTGAGATTGTTATTACTGATCCGGGTCTGTTTCTTCTACCTCCCTCCCCTTCCTGATTTTTTTTTGAGGATTGAGATTGTTATTACTGATCCGGGTCTGTTTCTTCTACCTCCCTCCCCTTCCTGATTTTTTTGTTGTTGGAGGTTTGAGATTGTTATTACTGATCCGGGTCTTTTCTTCTACCTCCCTCCCCTTCCTGATTTTTTTTGAGGATTGAGATTGTTATTACTGATCCAGGTCTGTTTCTTCTACCTCCCTCCCCTTCCTGATTTTTTTGTTGTTGGAGGTTTGAGATTATTATTACTGATCCGGGTCTGTTTCTTCTACTTCCTTCCCCTTCCTGATTTTTTTTGAGGATTGAGATTGTTAGTACTGATTCGGGTCTGTTTCTTCTATCTCCCTCCCTTTCCTGATTTTTTTAAAAACACGATTGCAATGTGAACGATTGCTCCGCGCAAACAGATCGGCGGAACCGAGTTTCTGAAAAATTAAACGCGCAGAGTTTAGAAAATCAAACGCATCAAAAGCACACCACTGCGCAATACATTACGGTAAGTTTGGGTCGCGCGGAGACCAATAAAAGTGTCAGAAAAGTGGGTTATATTACATGCAGACAAACTAGAATCCTTTTGACGAGTCTCCCCCTCGAGAGCCAATACTACTGCATAGATAAGCTTTTTTTCTTGTACCGTTCCTTTTTAGAACAACATTATGCTGCCTTATGCTTGATATACGTAACAGCATCTCAAAGAAATACCAGTTCGAGCGGAGACATGTTTGACTGAAAACGTTCGTAAATTAATTTGTTTTGATTTTTCTACCAGTCGTTGGATTACTCGTGATCTGTCTTAATTCTTTGGATATATCATAATGGAAAGACCGCTCCAGACAGTCTCTGGTGCGGAAGGTCGTTGGTTCGAACCCGGGCCGAGTCATACCAAAGACTAATATCTGCATCGCTTGGCTCTCAGCATTAATAGGTTAATGTTTGGACTGGTCGGCCTGCTGTCAGGGTAGTGTGACTGGGTGGGACATGATGCAAAATGTCTGCGGCATGATGCCTCAGTGCTAAACATCACTATAAACTGCCGCACTGTATACATTGTAGCAATATAACTCAAATTGTTTAAGCTACGATAAAAACACACACACAAACAATGGATATATACGGAATTATGAAACTTGACAAGGAAGAATTTATTTATTGTTGCTGAAGAAAGGGGAGGGCGTTTATTACAAGGGGTTCTTTAGAAGAATTATATATACGATTCAAAATATTATTGGGCAATCATCCCACAAGCATACAAACAAGGCCAAGACACTATGAAACTTCTCGTGAACATGTGTCCGGGAGTCATATCAACGTTGCAGCACATGGAGGTAACACCACTCGCGCCTGAGTTCTGGTTCAATGTAATCATTGTTCTTGGTGTAAAACTTTACTATGCTGCGCACTTCCTCAAAAAATGGCTCCAAATTTACACGGGCCGAACAAGAATTCAGTTTGTGCTTCATAACTCGTGCGATTATGACGGTCACTCGATCATGCAAGCAATTGCAACAGCTTCGAACATAGCAATAGGTTATTTTTATTTCCACAATAGCATGAAAAATATATGACGTTTCGCTTGGGTCATCTGCAGTTTATCTACTTCCCGAAGTTTCTCCATTTTAGTCTTTGGTAAGTTCGTCAACAACTTTGAGGCGGACGGTAACGATCGTTTTACATTCACTCTTCGATACGGTGATATTGGTGATGGAATGTTTATTCTGCTAACCCGCAAATGAATCCAACCGTATTTCTCCATGAGTGATCGGAACAAATGTTCTGAAACTCGGTTGCCAGCGATTGAGGCCTTGTATTCACCGCTGTCCTGCAAAGGCATTTCCCTCGTGGTCAACGTGCACGAGAACTACGTATTGTCCACCTTTTATTGATTTACATGTGCATGAAAGTGTTGTTGCTGGTGGATATCTTTAAGGCGTTCCGTGATACTGCCATGCTCGTGTACAAACCCGATTTTGCGCACTACTTTCATCATTGGGGATGGTCTGGGATGAACTGCTCTCGAAAACCATCGTCGGTTTGAAACTACTCACTGACATTAGACAACATTTTGTATGGAATATGTCTGGTAGGCCAGCATATAGGCATATTTATAGGGGAATACCAATAACATTGATTCAGATAAATATGTTTAATATTAATAATAATCCTGATATGAAATCCATACGCATAGAAAATATATTAGCTATGTATTAGATATTTACAAAGTAAAAATAGCAGATAATTCAGGTCAAGTAGAAAATGAACTTAAGTTTGGACAAGGTTACGTTTATCGGACAATATTACATTACAATAGCATATACTTAAATAAAACATTCATAAAACAAACAAACTGACAAACAATGTAGATTAAATATACATAACACTACATATCAGATAAAACAAATCTCTAATTGGAATACAAGCCATTTTTGCCTTCTGTATATCAGTTTTACACAAAACCTCTAAATGGAGGTGGTAGTCATTGTTTGATACCTATGTATTAGTTTTACACATTTCATACAGTCATTTATTCCAAACCGTCTCACAAACATCAATACCTTCTTCCACATAACTACCACCCAAGACACTGCAACCGAAATATCTCTTACAGTCAATCACATAGGACCAGGAGGACTTGCTCTGATGAAACAACTTACGATATAAGGTGCAGAGAAGTGAACATTTAATAAAGTGGGCCTACACCAAAGATAAAACAGTGGAAGCGATACATAAAGCCCCCCCACCCCCGAAATAAACAACAATAAAAAAACGGTGACGACCTCCTAAAATACAAAGAAAAGCAACGTGGAACAAATATCCTTCATCCTCACGCTCCACCCAGAGAACCCACAAGTAGTTCGCATCATTCACAATCATTGGTCGATGATTGAATCGTGTAAACCGCTTAAATTGATCCTTCCACACAAACCAGTATTAGCATTTCGCCGACCTAAACATTTGTGAGACATGCTAGTCAGGGCAAATTTGAAGCCACTCTCAAATAAATAACAGATGGGAAATCGAAGCCTTTTGAAAACAAACGATGCAATACGTACCAAAACATGAAGGAAATAAATACAATTTCCAACAGAGTCACAGGTGAAATGCTTAACATGCACAACCATACAGTAATATGCAGGACAGAAAACGTGACCTACCTTATCACATGCAAGGCATGCAGCTTCCAATATTTTGGAGAAACACAAAAATCAAACATTAGAATGGATCTCCACAGATCAGACTGGCAAACCAATAAAGTGGAAATGAGCCCAGTGGCGGAACATTTTTCTTCTCCAGGCCATACTTTCAATGATGTAATTCTGATTAGGATCGCTCATAATTCAACATGGAGCACAGAAAATAGGAAATCCAAAGAAGCATATAGGATTGGCCATTAGCATACACACGAACACATCGGCTTATTAAGGAAAAAACCCAAACGGGCATTTATCAATGCCTAGGTAACAGTCGGCATAAAAATGTTGTCAACTATCTGTTGCACTAATCAAGCCATCAAATCTATGCTGTAGCGCATCTGTCTAAGCTATCATCAAGATTGGTCTGACAAAATCGAAAATAAATTTATTGTGGCAAAGTTTGTTGTATTCTTCGCCTAGCATGTGGTGGCCGTGTTCTAATTTTATGGTAATATTATCATTAAAATGTAAGTGCTCTCGATTTTCTTTTGACATCCGGTAAATCATCTTAAGAACGCTCGTGACAAATCTGGTGGCGCTATTAAGGCCATTGCTTGATGCTATCATTCGAAGACATCTTTTTGATCCTGGTTTTGTGGAAACTTAACTAGTGCGGCATAGGCTTTAAATATGCGAAGACATTTTTTTAAAGTCAAAATTGTACACGATTATACAGTATTTGTTTGTTTACATGTTGATACAAGTTGTCTTATTTTTCATACAGCGTTCTGTATTGTTTGTCAGTAGCCTAGTTCGCGAGCGACGTCAATACTTTCCAAGGTATGACCGCTACCAGATATTTGTCAGTCTATAGCGCCGATGGCATCATAACTATTTTGCGACTGGTCTGCGATGTCAATAGTAATGTGGTTGAGTCCTCTGTACATTACTTTCTTTAGAAACGCGCTCAAACCAGCTTCAGTCGATTCGCTCAGGTCAGTGTAATCTTCCTAATCAGCAAAGAATCCTTTGATACAAAACGCGATAGGATATTTCACGTATTGGCGGTAATTGCTGTTGTGAAATATTATGCGGCTTTCAGGGCAAAATCCTAGTTGTTCTAGTGAGCACCTGAGAGAAAAAAATATCGATAAACATTCTGTATGAAGCGACCAATGAAACCTCCAAGCCAGATAATATTTAAGGAAGATACTATTTTGGCAAATTATCCACATCTCTTTCAAAGGGACATTCGAATTCCAAAAGAAGAATTTTATCGTGGTGAACCAGCAGTCAAGAATATATCTGAAACCGGTTATAGCTTGAATGCAAATATTGTTGCTAATGACTTTTTAGCTAGAGGTGATTTATACGTATTTTTGGATGACTGGCTCTGTACTGTTTCCAACATACATGGGGCAGATATTGTAGCAGATTTTCTCTGAGCTTTATTTCCCTATGTCTCTAGCTGTTTGAAATGGAGAGACTAGGTCTGAGTCACCAATTATGGTTGGTATAATCTGATAACACTCGGACGTGTTTTGCTTTATCGCATGGGCTTTCAAGAATAGTTCCAAGAAGACTTTCAGATCGATTGTTTATACAGTAATATCTCGTGCATTCGCGTTTCTGGATTCGCGAATTCACGGATTCGCGAAATTTTCATTGGTACCCTCTACGTACATGTTTTCTTTATTTTATTGAATTGTACCTTCGTTATATGACTTCTGTGACATATGAAGTTTACCTAGTTTACCTTCCTGACAATGACAAAGAAAACGTCAGTCATTAAGTTTACAGTCCCATTCGTTACTTGGTTTTACCTTACTGTGAGTGCAAAAGAAAATGGCAGCCAATGAATTAGTATAGGGGTAATATTAGTACATGTATACATGTACCGTACTGTAAATGCGCTAGTGTGGCAAATACCCATTAGGCGATACTGTACTCTATTTTTACGTCAGCCATTTATTTCTCTTTTTAAGGGTAATGTATTAAGCTAACTTTTAAATGAAATTAAAGTGCTTTGGGAGCCAGATTTGGGTCATATTTAGTGTTTAAACCATAGAAATAAGCATTTATTAGCATTTTTAGTGACTCGTACCAAACATTCGCGATTCCTCCTGATCCGCGACTGGTTCTGGAACCTAACCTCGCGAATGTTCGAGGTATTACTGTACACTAATGCTCGCATTCAATTAAAGATTTTGTGACATTTTATGAGAAACTGAACCGTGAACAAACAATCTTTTGGGGTCACAGAATTCACTTCCAGGCAATCAACAATGCACTGTCGCCAAAATACACAGGCAGTCACACTATAATGCTCATAATATGAAAGGAATAAATAGTTTTCTTTAAACTAATACCACGACAGATTAAATCTAAGCCAAGGAAAAGAGAGGGAAAATACGCTAAACATAGATTGGGACTACATTAGCGGGTATCGAAACGGAAGTTAAAATTGTGACCTGAGTCCATATATGGTTTTACTCAATGAACAGCATTTCGAGGACTTTTGCTTTTGTGTACATATTATGTGTACACCAGTAAACAGCGTTTACATAAACGCCTTTAAACAGCATGTTAAGTTACAACTGAACGCAAACAACAGTCATACAACACAATCAGTATATAGTATTTACAATGGATAAATTCTTATGAAGAAAAAAAACATACTACAATCTATTCAAATAATTTATTTTTAAGCTAACAAAGAGTAATAATGTTATACAATTTTTTAATAAAGCAAAGTTGTGAGATATTTCCCTTTGAGTCTGTTATGCATCATACATATTTCTTAATTATATGCATATCACCATTGAAGCCATAACATTACAATATATTGAGGTAACGCGTGTACATATCACAGTTCCCACTAAACATAGGCAGCATTGAAACTTCATCAGCATACACTCACAAGCAATGATAAAGGTCTGTATTTTGGCCATTTCTGATACTTTATTTTAGTAAATAAACACAACAAAGCAAATATCACTGTCATGTGTCAATACGACTTTGATACAATTTACATATGTTTAATATGCAGCTTAAACTAGTACATTGATATGAACGTAAATTGATTAGTAGACAACAAATGCATTTAATGCCTTAGGACCACATGACAGATGGGTCAGCCATGACCAAATGTGTTATCCTCGTGAAAGATAGTTTATTATTATTATTATTATTATTATTATACTACATACATACGTACATACATACATACATGCATACATACATACATACATACATACATACATACATTCACAGAGTCGAAAGTTACAACGTTCCGATTAGTATTTCCGGTCTTGAATGTGGCAGATGATTGCACCTTTAATTAAAGCTGAACGTTAAGAAAAAAAAATGCACGCAAATAAAAAAGAAAAATGAAAACAAATAGAAAAACATGAAAAATGTGCCGGTCAGACTTGTCAAATATATCAAGTAGGAAATGAAATGAAATTTAAATCTTTTCAAACGCTTTATGGAGTACACTTTCTACAAAATTATTCAATTTCCAACGCGTCTAAAGTTACCAGCTTAAAATAAATATCAAAGAGCTGTAGATGAAAAATGTCTGTTTGGACTTGACAGTACGGGAAATTTTATAGTTTTATTCATGACATATAAATCAAGATATGCAGGTGCATCCCCCGTTCTTAATATTATTGTGTGTGTGTGTGTGTGTGAGAGAGAGAGAGAGAGAGAGAGAGAGAGAGAGAGAGAGCGTGTGTTCTTTTTCTTCTAACTTAAGCGTAGTCAATGCTTGAACTGCTGCTATTAACTGTTCTCCGGCCTCCGCACGTGTAACCAACAGCAATGTCCATTGAACGTCTCTCGTATCGGTAAAGACCGTAAACGCATTCAACTTGTAGATATTCCACGTTCTGTGTTATTGGGATGCAGTCTAAATCTCCGTGAGAACCAATGCACGTGACACATCTTGGTTTAGAGGTTAGATAAGTGGAAGGGTAACGTTGAGGATCGTGGCTGTCCACGTAATACCATGGACACGTAGAGCGTGCATATACTGGAATGTCGGCTCCGTTCATCGGTTCTGATGGGCACGTGGTCGTCGCATATGCCAGGCTGTCGTGCGCTATTTCTGTGATGTCCCAGTTCGATGTCATCTGTCCGTCGGACTAGGCGGAAAAAAAGAAATTGACGGTTTTGTTGTACTGTACCAACTTGCCATACTGGAGACTGAGATTGCTTGGAACTTGACAGGTCAGCGGGGCACCCAGTGATGTATCCGTACAGAATATAACGAACATCACCGCAGACAGAATAACGAATAATGGTGTTTCCATCTGTGAAAAAAAGATAAGTAGATCTTAGTATGTTGGCCCTGTTATATACATAAATAAATCGCTATATTATGAACATCAGTATCTTTTTCAACTTTACTCTTTTATTCTTTGTATAAACGAAAGAGAAATGCAATTGTTTTTTTTATTAAAAATTTAATTTAGTGTTCTAACGTCACATTCAGCCATATGAATTTGAAACAATTGTTTGGGGAATTTCTAGCTAATTTTGAAACTTATGTTTTGGAAAAAAATACCCTACTTCTAAAAATTGTTTTAAAAAATAATTTTAAGTTGCCGTTTTTGTATGTTGGAAAAGTTACTCGAGACAGTTTATAATATTAGACAGATTCAAAGTTAAGCAATTGAACCTTTTTCCTATAATGTATCCTGACACCAAATACATATGCGTATCTCTGATAGGGATTTAAGTCTTTTTTTTTTGTTGTAAATTTAAATTGACAAACAGTTTAAAGTGTTAATCGCTACTTGATTGAATTCTCTCTCTCTCTCTCTCTCTCTCTCTCTCTCTCTCTATATATATATATATATATATATATATATATATATATATATATATATATATATATATATTATGTGTGTGTGTGTGTGTGTGTGTGTGTGTAACGTAAGGCTAAGCGAATACATTTTGGACAACGTTCTGTAATATATATATAATTAGAAAATACAGCATAATGGAGGCTCAGATTCTTAGAAAACTTACTTAGGTGTTCATAATTCCACTATTTACTTTTTTTCTGAAATAAAAGAGACTTATCTATTTAAAATTATTTAGACCTACTACTTTGCAAGCTGTCTACGGGCCTGGTTCTGAATTTAGGAGACATAAATTTATTTATATAGAAACAACTAAACGCAATAAAAAATCCCATATGAACCAAAAAATTATTTTCCTCTTTCTCAAGCCAGGAAAAATTTGAAAATAATTCTTCAAGTGTAACTCTTTTGTGTGTTCCCTTGTACCAGTCAACAGGGTGTGAGTTCAAATGAAAGGCCGTTCTAAATATGGTAATAGATTTCGATTATAAATGTGGTTCGGATTTTGTAAAGTACCGGTCTTTTTCCGGGTCCGGAAAGCCGGGATCGCCGTTTAAATGACGTAATAATAGAAAACTAACAAAATCATTGCATGAGAAATATAAATTAATTGGTTGTTTCGGATATCCTTTTTATACTTACGATGGTGCCATGACTGGATGGGACGTGATTCCACATGTTTGCGGCAAGATGTCCCCCCCCCACACACACACACGCGATGACTTGACGGGTGTGTAAGCGCGATGAATTCAACGAAGTAGCTGATGTACGCTCTCTTATTGGATTGGTTGTGTATTTTACAGTACACCAGCACTGTAAGGCTATATAGCGCCATAAAATAAATAGGATTAAAGCACTGGCAACAATGCACCAGGACATATCCGATCAACGACAGAACTTTTGTTATTATTTTCCTTTAACGAATGAAAGAAAGAAACATTAAAGGGAAACACAGATAATTAACTGGTTGCACTGTACTCGTGGTTCTGTTGAAACTGTATTGTTCTGGTCACTGCATCTAACATCCATTCATTCATTCATTCATTCATTCATTCATTCATTCATTCATTCATTTTTCTAGTTAACTTCTTTATTAATTAATAATTCTATTTATTAATTCATTTTGTCATTCAAGGTTCTGACTAAGTCATCTTGTTATACATGACTATTAAGAATTCTGCTCGTATACTTTTTAATTATAATGACTCTGGACGATGTAAAGTGGACATATAAGGTTTCAAATAAAATAATAATAATTTTCTTTTGAAACACAAATTTTATGTAACTATTGTCGTCTGTGTGTTTGCATATATATATATATATATATATATATATATATATATATATATATATATATATATATATATATATATATATATATAATTTAGATACCACGGGAAGGAAACAAGGGTAAGCAGAAGGGGTTTCGATGAAAACGTGTGCCGTATTTAATTCATTTAGAAAACGATGATTATTAATACTTTTTCTGGTTATTTCTTATGTCGTTAACAATTAACCAGTGAAAATTCATAACTGATCTAGTGAGCATAGAAGTGGTAGCCTACTGTTGAAACAACGTTTTTATGTGCGCACTAATGCCCCTTGGGCAAATCACAATTTAATCAAAACAATAGTATAGGTGTATCAAATTGCATTGTACCTACACTTTAAAAGCAACATTTTGTTTTTGCAATGTACAATCCAACATGTTTCCACGTCACTCGTGAAATGTGTCATTATATTTCTACTCACAAAAACGCACATTTTATTTTTAATAATTTTTTTAAAAGGAAAAGCCTTCTATTTGCATGGATATGTTTCTCCGCTCCATGCCAGTGTGACTAAAAACTGCAGTACTACATGTATATAAGAAGTTCAGAAATTTGTCAATAATTTTAAGACAGCGACCTTCTTTTGTCCATAAATTTAGATGCTTCAGAACTGTGTGTTTTGTCAAGTTACTGACTGTTTATGTGCGAAAATGAAGATAGTTTTAGCCTCGCTAACACATTTTCTTGAGCGGATTGATAGTAAAAATTTGCCGAGTTGGAGATAATATACAGCATGACAGAAATCTTCAACAGGCTTCAGAGTCTGACATCATTAAACAAGAGCTTTTATTGATTGTGAGTTTACCTGTAATCGTTTTGATTCCTATTTGTTTTATTTCTGCACTTAGACATGAATTTGTTTTTGGCAGTCTTGCAGTCAATTTCGGCAAGAGAGTCTGCATCCTAATTTCGATTATTACTTAATTTTGGTTTGCAATCGCCACTAATCAATGCCTGATTTATCCATCGTGTTCAGGCGTGACTGTGAATGTAATGACAGTCTTAATCACTATATACATAATTTTACTCTTATATGAAATCAAGAGATTTTCTTACAAATATGTACTATAACGGACATACGATACTTAATGGGTAACACAGAACATCGAATAGTGACAGGTCATGTAAATTCCGTCACTGATAATTTGTATGATTCATGCGGAAAACTATAAAAGTGTTAATACTTGAAGTCTACGTTCTGTCGTTGGGGTTTCTTTATTTTTTGTTGCATTTTTGACAACGCCTTTTCATTTATTACATAAAGGTATAAGAGACAGCTTTAACACGTTTGTACACGTTTCAAGATTCATTATTATGGGGTGGGTGGGTTGAGATGGAAAAGAAATAGAAAAAATAAATAGGCCTAAATTTGAAAAGGCAGGTCTGAAGAACATAAATTATGAGATGATGTATGAAATGTGCTTTAAATAATGAAAGACAAACATAAAATTAATGTATTGAAGGAGATTATTTGTATCATTTCTGTTTATATCATTGCTGGTACTATTTGACAGCTAGGTACTATTTGACCAGCTTTATTTCCGCTGTGATCGTAACGTAGGTCAGGTCTTCCTTTATGCACAGTTTTTAATACTTAGCAATTACACTGGCTTCAATAATATGGGAAGTATTTCGCTAGATTTGTTTTATTACATGAAGCGATCAGGAGTTGCTGTAACTTAGCAAAAATGAACATCCGCCTAAAGTGATCGATTTGGCTTTAGTTTGGAACGGAAATGTATTTTTCAAGCTATTTTATGCGTATTTGTACATTATATGTATGATGCGGGTAGTCGCGGGTTCGAAACGCGGCCGAGTCACACAAAAAACTTATAAAAGTGTGGCGCTTAGCATTAAGAGGTTAGTGTTAGGACTGGTCGACCTGGTGTCAGGATAATGTGACTGGGTGGGATACGATGTTACATGACTGCGGCACGATGCCCCAGTGCTAGACTTCACTATAAACTGCCAGACAGCAGACATCGTAGCGATATGACTGAAAAATTGTTAAAGCTAAGTCTAAAATCCAAATTACACACACACACACACCTACCTACCTACCTACCTACCTACCTACATACATACACATTATATATTAAGTACGACAGAGGACTATATCAGACATTCGGCGACACCACGTGATAGAAGAACATTGTGTACATTATGTGTCTTAAAAAGCAAGATGGGGATTCTACAACAGTTTCATGATATATGTTTCTTGACGTACGGATTGTTATAAATTTATTTAGGTGACAAGGACTATTATCATTTTAAACAAATTACTTACGTGCAAGTGCTTCGTCTATGATGATAATACCTCTTGTCATCTATAACAAGGATGAAGACTCTTACATTGTCTTCGCCTTCATGAGATAAGAAGCTGATTTGTAACTTTCATTTCAGGCCAAATGTTTTCGGCTATTCTTTATAGAAATGAATTCATACCATGGAAATTCAAATGGGTTTCCCCTCAGAGAAGCTGTCAAACGCGGTGGCTAGGAAGTAAAATGTTTGGAAATATCTATGTAAGAAAGAACTACATCTTGCACCATCTCTCTATAAAGAGAAACACCACCACTTACTAAGCAGGAACACACACACACACACACACGTGTGTGTGTATGTGTGCCTAAATGTACAAAGAGGGCAAAGAGACAGAGGAACTAAACAACATTCCTTCTAATCCTAAGTTTGACAAACAAGCACTATATATTTCATATTAACTAAATTCGGAGAATACGTAAATTTACACGGAACCATTTCTAGAGAGATATAAATCAAATTATCATAGAGAATTCCTTGAAAACGGATTTTAAAAAGAGGATAACAATATAAGCATATATTACAAAGTAGTACCTTAACCACCCAATATTCTCTAAAAAGCATTTTGAGAACAAGGATTATAACACTTGGTAATGAAGACAGACGAGGGTTAACTATACAAGAGTATATTTAACACCCGACCGCTAATGGCATTGAGCCTGATTTGTCCTCTTATAACGTATCAACACTGGGTCTACAGTTTTTTTTAATAATACTTTTGATTGCAGTGAAACAACATAGGCTTCAGAGTCCAGCGTATTGTGTGACGGTATATCTGGGTCTACGTTTTCTGGAGTTCGTTGCATGCTAGACAACGAAAATTTAATAGTATACGTTATACGTCAAGATTGATATACTCGGGTACTTAGTCGAGCCTTGTACATGCCGCTTTGGCATACACAGTGTGTGTGTGTGTATGTGTTCTTATGGTTGTCCTTTGATGTATTTCATTCACTACTATATCGGTCAAAGTGTCGCATTCAATTTATAAAATTGTGATTTGTTGTTGATTTTATTGTGTATCTATCCGTATTCTTATTTAGTTCATATAACTTTAGTCTCTACCATTTATGCCGTTATATCTGTCGGAATTTGATGTAATAATATCTCACAAATCTTTGTTGTTCATGCTGTTTGTTTTCGATGCATATAGTTCTTTATGGTTGCTTTATCTCTATGATTTCTTTGATTGTTTTTGGAATTATGGCTCCTCAGAGCTGGTATCATTTGTTTTTAATATCGGACGCTAAATAGTCCCATATCAGCCCATTGTCCCATTTTATGTCATGCTAAAGTAACGATTCTCCATACCCTTAATAGCTGTCGGATTTTCTTGTCCTAAATAGTAACTTCTAAGGTCCGATGAACCATGATGTGACGGTGAAACTATGTGAGCAAATGAAATGTAAAAAAGAACACAAAATAAAGACATTTCTGGATTGAATAGGGACGAAAAAAGCACTTTTGAGAAATGTGAAATACATATTAGCCTTTCAGTGGACTGAACTTTATTTATGATTGTGATGTTAGATCCGACCCTGATTTTTTTTCTCTAATACTTAATATCTTTTATTTACAAAACTGCTTAAAACTTGGATAGAATAAATTATTCGACATTGCATAGATTTACATAGAAGAGTTACATAAAATGAGTATGTTTATATATATATATATATATATATATATATATATATATATATATATATATATATATATATATATATATATATATATGTATGTGCATACCAGAAAACTGAGAATAACATTGTAAGGCTTGTCATTATCTAACCTAATCAAGTTCGACTCTCGCTGAGTCCTTCTCAAAGGCAGTTACGAAATAAAGACAAACAAGCAAACACTTAACACAAAATGAAGGTGGGGTTTGCAAAAGTACAATAATCGTGTGTGGTATGTTTCTCAAAAGCATGGGGGAAACCCATTAGCAATTTATGTAAAAGCCAGAACATCATTCTATATAATTCGTTTTCAATAACTAGATATAATGGCACCTTGGGCCAAACTGTATGTGTATTAATGTACTGTGTGTAATATTCTCCTGCTGACACGACTTCACTGACTGTCTGCAATGACAATTTTAAACACATCCCAAAAATATTAAAATGTAATACTTTGATCAAGACTGTTTGCTACGTCAGCAGCATAAAACCGCGCATTAATTTGTCAAATATTTCTTGTGTCATAAATATACCATTTAGACACTTTTACCAGAGGCCTGATACAAAATCATTTATAAATATAATACGCAATCTTGTCTGGTGCCAATATTACAGGTGAAGAATTATGTATGTTATCCTTTCACCTGCAAATTTGAACGTAGATTCTAGCAGATGGAGTAAACAGTCTTTAAACTAGTTGCCATTGATGCCTTTTTGACTAACTAAGTCAGTAATTTGATACGATCAATAGAGTCAAAAGCCTTGGACACGTCTTCAAAAAGGGCAACAACAACGACCACCATTTCTTGCTCTTGCGGAATCTCAGTTGAGCTTTTTAAATTTTGTTATTAGATTTGTATCACTGAGTAAAGCGTTGGCATATTATACTAGTCAAAATATTATACAGGTTGTCAACGAGAAAGATACCCCTGCCATTGTTAGGGTCGTCTGAAGAACCTTTCCTGTATACTGAGAAGATAACGCTTTTGCCCCATTTTTTAGGTATGTGCAAATGCCCAACATCATTAAGTAATTTGACTCAAAATGGACATTTGCTTGGAGTCGTATTTGTTTTCATTACTTCATCTATTATTCCATCCTGTCTACCTAATTTTCCTGATTTTAGAGTTCGGATAATTTGGAGAAAGAGATAAGACTTTCAAAAGTATTTATCCTAAGTTTCAGTCATACAGTCAAAACTGATATTAATTTTTGAGTCATTTGCGATACACTAACGATTGGAAGTCATCATATTAATAATGACACCAGATCGTGTGTTGTTACTATATGCTTGGCGCACAAGTGTTTATTTAATCAGCTTCTGAAATTTTGAGAAACCTTACCTTAATTCTATGAAAAGGATCACCCACCAGCATGTTGAGAAGCATATTTTGTTTTGTATTGAATACGTAAACTTTAGTACTGTTTTTAATTTCATGCAATATTCTCATAAGTTTATAACGGTTTTCTTTTATCTAAGGTATGCCATTCATTTTCATGTTATTGTTGTTTGAAAAATCTCCGCTCACACGCATTTGCCAAGAAACACAAAATTGGATCATTTCAGGGTTTGAAACATTTGTATTCTATACGGTTGGGATTTCTCTGTACTACGTTTTCTCTTGAAAATTGTTTACGTTGTTTGTTTCAAACTTGATGGGACAGTCTTGTGTTTCAAATAGTATGCATTGTTTAACTGGTGAAATAATGTTCGGTCCTGATTGACGTAAGGTTGCCAAGACGTTCACCAAAAAATGGAACTGCAAACCAACAACACAAACATTATATGATTACATAAGGATGGAAATGACGGCGGGAAAATAAAAAGATTTCTCTACGTTTGAACCTAAAACATGGTCTTCTTTGCAGGACATGAAAGAGCTTATCCATTCACACAGACGAGCTTGCGCAGTCACACAGACGAGCTTACACAGTCACACAGACGAGCTTATACAGTCACACAGAAGAGCTTACACGGTCACACAGACGAGCTTACACAGTCACACAGACGAGCTTATACAATCACACAGAAGAGCTTACACGGTCACACAGACGAGCTTACACAGTCACACAGACGCAGACAGATACACATACATACACTCGCAAAGAGTGATGTACGTAGAACAACTGATATTTGCATCTTAGTACACATAACTATATTAGAATGTGACAGTTAAACGTCATTTATGCATTGAGTCATCCAATATGTTGGCGAATCAGAAGACACTATGAAAACAATAAACAATCGCCAAAGAAACATAAATAAAACACAACATTCGCCAATCAGTCGGACACTTTGTCTTATTCTTCAAGTGATGCTCATTGAATAAAATCACAGATGGGCTGAAAATGAACATCGTCCCGAAGATACATACTGGATATTGCAGATGCGAGTTTGGTTTAAATGAAAACCTCTAGTCCAAATGTACCCAGTTTAACCCATCCTTCCTGTCAGTTTCCTCAACCCCACGTTCCTCTAATTATAGATGATGATGATGATGATGATGATTATGATGATGATTATTATTATTATTATTATTATTATTATTATTATTATTAATTAACACATGTGTCCACAACCCTCCATTGTAGAGTCATATTACTGATATCTTTGTTTCTTGTAGTGGCAATTATCCGGATGTAAAGCTAGAAGCGAAATGTAATGCATCATTATAGTTGGTGGCTATGAAACAAGACCTCATCACAAAGAGGTACGTACTATTGTCAGTCAATCTGGTTTCCGGTCACAATTATTTTCCTTACTTGGTTCCTATCTTTGATTGTTGGTAATGAACTTTACAGCGTGCCTAATCCTTAATAAATCATATATTATTTTAAAGTTTCTTCAAAGATTAACTAACGATGAAGATCTGTGAGAGCTTGTCCGGTAATTTGTTTTGAGCTACTATGCTATAAACAAAACAACGTACGATGAGATTTAATCTCCAGGCCAGTATCAATGTTTCGTAACTCACTGTACTCTGTCCGAAACACACAGAGAACAACACCATAATGCTCATATTCTAAAGGAATAAACAATTTCCTTTAAATCAACACAACAAATGCCTAAATCTAAGCAAGCATATTACCATGAAAAAGGGATTGGAATATTGTAAAAATAGATTCTGACTAGATTCGTCGGTACTGATCTGGATGTATACTTGCGACTTAAATCATATTAGGCCAACTTATTTGTGACCAAATTTCCCTAAAATCTTATATTTGTATCACATAAGTATTCACCTTTATACGCGAAATATTGCGGATTTTCGTGGGAAAATAATGTATATGACAATTGTCAGGGTGTAGTTTTGGACGTTCAGCAAGATGCAGTTTTGGGCCTACCGGTTTTGAGCTCCTCAGTTTACATTTGCTTGCCCCTATAATATATAGCGTAAATGACATGCAGGCACAATATCAACTACAAAGTTGTCTTCGTTTGTTTTGAATAAAATCATCATTCTGATTAGTACAACTATTTTCTCTGAAAAAATTAATCCAAAAATAAAACAATCATCGTATGACAGACAGATATATAGATAGATAGATATATAGATAGATAGTTATCAGAAACAACACGGTAATCTTAATAACAAATACTTTATTATGTAGGCCAACAATGAGACATAATACAATGCAATTTTTAATAAAGCAACATTGTGAGATCTTTTCCTTTGAGTCTTTTTGGCATCATACTTATCTCTTCTTTGTTTAACACCACTGAAGACATATCATTAAAACATTTTGAGGTAACACGTGTAAATATCACAATTCCCAATAAATAGGGACATTATTGAAACTTCAGGCAATCATACAGATCTTTATGAACTTATTTTTGCAATATCTAGTTTAAATTTTTTTTATCGTAAATGAAGAGAATAAGTTTACAAATGAACTACTATTGTGTATTGATACAACTGTGAAGGATACTTTATTAATTTACTCATTTTAATGTGAAGCTACACACATACACTGATATAAACAGACTTTATTTTCTAGACAAGAAATACATTTAATGCTTTAGAAAGGCTACATAGATATGGTCATCTGAACGAATACGTACAGTATTCTTTTTAAAATTAGTTGTGGTTAATTAATGTTATGTAAATGTAAATATGACTACCCAACATGGTCGTTTTCCCACACACAAAAATGATATCTGATGGCAAAAATTAATAGACAAATCTGTATATACAAATGAAATAACATGGTCAATGATCATGTATACTAAAAAATCAGAATTATTTCTGAACGATTTTATTTTCTTATTTATTTTCTGGGTAATGAATATCCACGAAATTAAATCCGACCCAGAAAAGTTATGTTTCAATTTCAATTGGTTGACGAGGTAAATTAAGTTTTAGTTTCCACAAAATAGCATTTCCAGGAATTCGTCCGATTTACCTTATTGCAACAATGAATATGTATAATTTACAAAAGTGTAACATAAGCAAAAAGAAAACTTGATTATGTTAACTCTTATTAAAATTTTTAATACATTATTGTTAAACTTGAAACTTATTGAAATCTGGATTGCTCAAAACAAATAAACAAGCAGAGAAAACAAATACAAGCGAAGAAACAAACAAAAAGCAAACAAAATAAATATATATGTCCTTGCGTACATCAAAGAAATTCACTTCCATTTGTAAAATGTTGCCTCTTTTGGACATATTGGTCTCACATTAGATTAATTTGTGTAGCCTATACATACATACGTACGTGCGTGCGTACACACACACACACACACACACATACATACATACACGCATGCCATAATATGCTATAAAATCCGTTACGCACAACTGTCACACATGAAAATATTAAATTAATTGCACTACCCCGATAAAATTCGTGACAGAATATAGCTATTTAAAATATGATACAACAAAATTCCAACGGCAGTGAGACAGCTTGTAAATAAATTCATATGACTACTATCATGTGCAATAACCCTCAATTGTGTTACTAACAACCTGTATAAATAAATAAATAAATAAATAAATAAATAAGTTTCGTTATTCCGGTATCAAACGAAACGTGCCTGCGAGATGGTTGTCTGTTTGAGTTTATGCTTATATGTTAGATACTGTCGAAGACTTCGAAATGGTCATTAACAAAAATATAAATTAGAAAATAAAATAAAAAACTTTTAAGCACTCTCTGATGTACAAATTACGGAAAATTATTAAGTTTGCTACGTGGCTAAAATAGTGAATCGAACACAAATATCAAAGAGCTTTGGATCATCAAAATGTCTTCTTGGACTTGTGCGGCAAATTTTACATATTTTTTCAAAGTTATCTTAGTTTTCTAAATAATGTACCGCCAAGTTTATATCTAAACCTATTTCTTTTTGGCGATGACAGGCGTTGATTTGCAAGATTCTGTATATTTCCATTTATCGATTCAATACATCATACTCTCCATTGATGACATTTATATATTATGGAATTACCTTACCAGATCCATATTATTCTATTGTAAAATGTTGTTGTATTTTTTGTTTTTTTCTAACTTAAGCGTAGTCGATGCTTGAACTGGTGCCACTAACTGTTCTCCGACCCCCGCACGTGTAACCAACAGCAATGTCCATTGATCGTCTCTCGTACCGGTAAAGGCCGCTAACGCATTCAATTTGTTGTAGATATTCAACGTTCTGGATTATTGGGATGCAGTCTAAATCTCCTTTAGAGCCAATGCACGTGACACATTTTGACTTCGCGGTTAGATAAGTAGAAGGGTACCGTTGAGGATCGTGGCTGTCCACGTAATACCATGGACACGTGGAACGTGCGTATACTGGAATGTCGCTTCCGCGCATCGGTTCTAATGGGCACGTGTTCGTCCCATACGCTTGGCTGTCGTGTGCCAATTTTGTGATGTCCCAATTTGATGTCATCTGTCCGTCGGCAAGACGTGGCGGGAAAAAGAAATTGACGGTTTTGTTGTACTGTACCAACTTGTCATACTGAAGGCTGAGATTGCTTGGAACTTGACAGGTCAGCGGGGCACCTAGTGCTGTCTCCGTGCAGAATATAACGAACAGCACGGCCGACACAATACTGAAGAATGGTGTTTCCATCTGTAAAAATAATAATTATTTATGTAATAGTTTGTTTGCCCTGTTATATAGATAAACACATCGCTATATTATTAACATCAGAATCTTCGTCACCTTTAGTCTTGTATTTTTTGTTAAAATGAACGAGAAATGCAATTTATGTTTCTTTAAAATTAAATTTATTGGCCTAGTGTCGCAATAAGACAATTCTGCATTTGTGTTAATTTGAATATTCTCACGAGATTTTTATGTTTAGAAATTTGTTTTAATTTTGTAATTTGTTTTATAGGAATAATTGTAATTTACTGTTGTTGTATGTTGGGAAGCTGCTTAAGATAGTTTACAAAATTAGATAAAATAAAATTTAACCAACCAAACATTTTCCTCATATTTTCATTGACTCTAAATGCATATGCGTATTTTCTGATCCGGTGTTTTGGTACATTTATATTGACTTAATTATCCACAAGTATTAATTATTCAGTCAGTTTCAAGGGTTAATCGCCTCTGTATAGAATAAGATAAACTTAAAGTCTATTTATAATCGATTTGTGATCAAAGATAACTTATCATATAGACATGATTCATTCATAGATATTTTAAATTAAAATCTCCAGAAAATCAACTTAATGCATAAAGTCGTTGAATTGTGTCCCATGTTATTATTATTATTATTATTGTAAACTGTGATTTGTGACAATATAATGCTGCACAAATAGATTCTAGATATCATTCTTTATCGTATGGATTTTTTAAAATACGGAGTGCTGGCAGTTTTGATAGATAACTTACCTTGGTATTAATATTTCCACTATTTCTTTTCTTCTGAACAAAAATAGATTTATCGTTTGAATAAATGTATTTCTTTTCAGATAGACCTTTTTAAAATATAGATCTATTACTATTCCACTTGTCTTAGGGCATGAGTCTGAATTTAGAAGACAGAAAACTGGTTTAAATAGGAAACTACTACTGCTCGCGTGAACCAATCGGTTATTTTCCTCTTCCTCTAACCCGGAACAAAGTTGTCATCGGTTACTCCAGCGCAACTCTTTTGTTGTCGTCCATTATCAACACTCAGCAAGGAGTGAATACTATGAATTCCCCCTTCTAAATATAGCAACATGTTTAAGGGATATATTCGCTTCGGTTTTTTAACAACCGGTCCTTTTTTTCCGAGGCGGGGAGCAGGGATCGTCTCCAGATTGACGTAATAGTAAACAAATTATATAAATAATTGTATGAGAAAATAGCAATTAAATTGATTGCTTCTGATATCCTTTTTAAATGCGCACAATGACTTCAAGGGTGGGTAAGCGCGATGTAATCGACGAGGGGATAGATGCTACACACTCATATTTGAAACATTGTAGCAGAACTTGATATCCGATCAACGACAGAAAATGCACGTACCTCGAAATGGACGGTGTTTAATATACTTATATTGAATAAAAGAAAAAAGAAAGAGAAGAAAATCAATGAAAAAATACACCGCACTGCATTCATTTGAAATACCTTGTTGTAATCACTACGAATAACACATCTTTTATATTAAAAGTTTTACACGTCCAGAAAAGCCAAACGTGGAAATAGACAGCTAATTATTAAGACTCATTTAGTGTTTGTCTATGTTCTACAAAGCATTATTACACTTATCTGTAATATTAGTACACTCATCTGTAATATTATGTTCTGTACAATGTTAAATATTAAACTTACTTTCGATTTCGTTTAAAACTGACTAGAAAAGCAACATTCAGGATATTTAAAAAAACAAAAACAAAACATTTATTTATTTATTTGCAGCCTAGCTTATCACCCGACTGCATCATCACAAACCTCCCTAAATAAAAAGTATATACACGTAGCCAGTGATGTAGTGCTCAATAAAAAAGTGAGAGAACGCAATAAAGAAGTGAGGAAACTTATGTTGTTCTAGTACTGGGCAAATGGCGAGCAGAAAAGGTAAGAGAGCGAGTAAAAAAATGTACAGGAACGTCCTTCCACGCGTTCCCACAGCACTACACCCCTGCTTGCAGCAAAGGATCGGTCTTATTTCCGATGTGCTGTAAGAGAGGAACTTCTTTATTCACAGTTTTGAAACGCTTAGTATTTACATTGGCATGGATAATATAGGAAGTGTGACACCATGTGTAGTTTAAATGCAAGCGGCCTAGATCGGCTGCAGTCATTGCAAAACTGCTAATGGCTAAGTTATCCATTTGACTTTAGAACTAAACAGTGAATATATTTTGCAAGTCATCCGATACGTACTTGTATAGAATGCATATATTAAAGCGACATGTAGAAGGATAAACTTTCTATTATATAAATACACCCATATATTAATCTTGACGTATAACGTAACTTATTTATTTGTCCGTATATAGTATGCAACAAACTGCAGAAAACATAGACCCAGATGTGCTGCCGCATAATATGCTGAAATAGGAAAACCTACGCTGTTTAATTGTAATGATAAATAAATATAAAACCGTATACAAAAGATGTGCTGGTATGTGATAAGAGAGGCATATCATGGTATATGCCGTTAGCGGTCCAGTGAGCGTTATACATTGTTATATACGACAACGGTAGTCTGTTCTCTTTTCAAAGTGTACCCGTTATTGTTTTATTTCTTCTCAATCTATTTTAGAAAACATGGAGTGGCTAAGTTTCTTTATTTGTATTTTGTGTGTATATTGTTAGTCCTTTGTCTTTGACCCATTTCTCATGAATGCCCTATAACAATTTGACTTATATCTCTCAAGAAATCGTTTATTTTAATTTTGCCTATTCTCCGAAACTAGTTCCAAGGTAATTAATATATGGTGTTTGTCACACTCAGAGTTAAAAGTGGCTTAAAGTGTTAATGTTTGATTCCTGTGTCTGTTCACCCTGTATGCACGTACATACATACATACATACATACATACATACATACATAAAAATGTAGTCAGGTAGAAAACGACAGACAGGTAGACAGTTCAACTGAGAGATGGCCAACTTGATACGGATTAAATCGTATATCAGATTTTTAAAAAATAAAAAATCTCTTTTATTGCTTTTTTGCAATGATTAACCGATCACATTTCCTTCTAATTCTTACGTCTCTTATCAGCTGATTTTCGGAATTCGGATAGATATACATCATGCTATGTGAAAATTACATTCAAATCGAATTTATTATTGTTACTTGATGTCCATTTTCATTGTGAATGAAGCAGAAGACGAGGTATTTTGTATATATGACTTCAGCCTTCGCTTTTGTTAACGTTATAAGTTGATTATAGTGATGTTTTAATGTATGTGCAATTCTTGTTTGTAAAACTTGTATGTGTTTGATCTGTATACATCTTTATTTTTGTTTTATCCACATGATGTGTATTTATTGTAGGAATAATGGCTCTTCAGAGCTGATGTCATTTATTTAAATATTGCAAGTTAAATATTCTTATATCCGGATTATCATCCCATTGTCATATTTTATGTATGTAGATAAAACAAAGACTCTCCATACTTTGTATAGATTTTGGATTTCCCGTTTTTAAAAGTAACTTCTGTGATCGGATGAACCGTAATGTGAAAGTAGAACTCAGTAAGCAAAATAAATTTAAGTACACAAGATATAGACAAAAGTGAATAAAATTATGATGAAAAAAAACTCTGTTTTTAGAAAGGTGAATTATGAATCAGCGATTTACCATCTGTAATTGTCTTTTATTTACAGAACTGCTCAACGCAAGAACTGAATCAATTCTTCTAAGTCTGGGAATTAAGAAGATATGTAGGAAACAAAAATAGGAACTAATCATGATTATATTATGCAGAATTATATAAAAGATTTACATAAAATATTCATGCTTGAGATGTTAAAAAGGAGTATCCAAAATCCCATACATACATACATACATTGCTGGTAACAAGGTGATGACAGATAAAGCAAACAATGGCAGGCATGCATCATATATATATATATATATATATATATATATATATATATATATATATATATATATATATATATATATATATATATATATATATATATATATATATATATATATATATATATATATATATATGTCTGAATATCTCTAGATTCTGATGCTCACCTTATTACCAGCAATTGTGAGTTTCACTCCTGTCAAATATAATTGCTAGTTTAGACTCCCAGCTAACTGTCCAGTTATAATGCCTCTATTTCAGTTCCCTGTGTTTGAAAGCTAGCTTTAAATATGGGATTTCTTAATATTGTGCTTGGCATAGAGATTGTAGGTCTGTATTTTGTACCAAAATAAAATTAGCTGACTTGTCCTGATGTACTTGATTGACAATCGCTCCAACTACATTGTCTGAATAGTTTTGTGACTTTTACTAAAGAATAATTACAGTTTTATCTTGAAGACGTGGATTTTGTAATATAATTAAGAATTCCAAGAGGAAGAAATTGCAAGAACTCTTTATTATTTGCATTTTGTAATACTACTTACATTGTGTATCACATACATACACATTCTATTGTGAATTTCAGATATATATATATATATATATATATATATATATATATATATATATATATATATATATATATATATATATATATATATATATATATAAGTAGTTTCCAACTACTTATATCAATGTATCAATTCAGTTTAAGTTCAATAACAATGAGTTAAGTTCAATAAACTCTCTCCAAAATCCACAAATCAAGAAACCCAGAGTTCGTGTCTTTATAATTCTCATGCTGGTCATTTATTTGTCTAATTGCAGCAAGAAGTACTAGCATGATATTGGCTATATAGGCATATTATAAATGTATCATCATTAGCTAGTAGCACTTTATTGCTCAAGGTATATAAGAAGTAACATAGATAGAGACGATGGTAATTAGCATATGTTTTGAAATTAACATGGAATTTTATAAAAGCATTCAATCATACATTTGATCATAACTGACACCAGCCTTGTGTAAATAGCATTGAGGCAACAAGTTGAAGCAATTGATATAATGGTCATATTTTTTTTGTTGTTTATGTTTATGTCCATCTCTTATCCCCTTAATCACTCATAATTGTAGTCTTTTATCTTCCAATATATAAAATACAGTACCAGAATTCTAGCTTATATTTTAAGCAAATATCTAGCATGACCGAAGTATTGACGTCTGATAGTTAATAATGTTATTCTTCAACAGGTTTCCATATGTATATCGTCACTGGAGTCTGTATCTTTCAATAAAATCGAAGATGGAACTTGCATAGCCATGGATGATCTTGTAAAGTTCTCAAATATAGCCATTCAATTCATGACAGGAAAGAAATTGTGAAGAAAGAAAACATTTTACAAGTATTACTTGGATAATCCAGAGAGAGCAAAGAATATGGTTTCGTTGTCGTTTTTCTTTCGATATGTGTTTCATCACTATGATGACTTTCAGGGTTGCAAATTTGTATGCGATGAACAAGAACACAGTCTATACTTTCAAACAAATAGAACAAATCAACATGGAACCTTTTTCAACAACTACCGTCTGTAGAAATTCTAAGTTTGAGTATGTATGAAGAAACAATTAAAAATGTACAACTTGAGGGGCTGAAGATTCCATCTTTAATTATTGATTGTAAAACACAGTTCACCGACAGCAAATGGAATAAACTTCAACTGTTTGAGTGGCACTATAGTTCCTTGTGTAAGTGTTAGACTATGAAGATGAGCAGGAAATGAAATGGGAATCTTTGGATTGTATAACGAGTAGGCAGAAAAGGGACAAGAACTCAATCAGTTTTGCTTGAAGATCTGTCTACGGTATGTTGCTCGGATGTTTGCTGCTGATACAATAAATAGGATTACTATCCATCTGGAGAGTATCCATTGACCCGAGAAAATAGAAACCGACACAGAAAGTGCACTTAGAGACATACTTACTCTTCATTTCAAAATAGCATATATTTTCAGTGCAAAACTCTGTGTGCACACAAAGCAGGAATACAGTGTTATCGAATTACAGGAATTGCAACATAATGTTGAAACATACGATGATATCTCTCTCTCTTAGTTCGTGCCTCTATGAAGAAAAGTCGCATTGTATATATGCCTGACATACACTTCTTTCCCAAAGGATACCTTCTGCCTGGTGAGCGTTTCCTTGCAAGAAGTCATGTGAAATCTGGAAAAGTCCGACCCCATTATGTGTCACTTTCATCTTGCCTGGATGGCCAAGATCTCCCAGAGGAATGCAGAATTATTGACTCCTTTGCTTTCACTGTTTTAAGGAGGAGAAATATTGGCTTGTGGACCACCTAGATGTGAACCACTTTAGAATAATGAGAGAATGTCACTTGCACATTACTTTACCATTCCAGTATAACACTACTGATCAAAGACAGCCTCAGGCGTCAATCGTCAGATGATTTCTACACCTCAAAAGTGTTATATTTATATTGCCATTTTGATTCATCAATAAAATACTTAACAGAAATTACAGTAGTCTCATACAAGATATTATCACATATGAGTTGTTTCTTCATCAACTGCTATAGGATCACATCTGTGTTTTCCCTCACATCAGCTGCCAATATAAGAAAGCAGCAGTTCCAGAACTTTATCACTTTAAATCATATCTGAAACCATATGTACTACACTATGTAAAAGCAAGTGACGTCTCGTCTTCTGAACATTTCGTTTGTCTCAGAGTCTGCCTTCTTGTATTTTTCATGGATAGTCTTGTCCAGCTAACCGTGAAAACAGACCCACAACCTGGTGAAAGGAGAATATATCAAATATGCATCCTGCCCATCACAATCAAAGCATTCCAAACGATTCAAACGATATATTAATATGGCATCTTTCAGTGTTTGAAGAAAAAGAAGATTGTGCATTCAAGAAGGTACCACGAAGGAAAAAAAGATATAGATTTGGTGGTTCTAAAGATGACCTCAGACACGAAGAGTGTGCTTTTGAACGTTTTCAGCAGCAAGCCACATGGGGCCTGAAATACACCTGAACAAGACTTACGTCATTACAGTCATTCACAGAAATTCTAAACAAAGCGGCTTCGATGGAAAAATCGGAATTTCAGCAAGAAAACGTGGATCTAGACGAAAGCTTTTCATCCTTGGCCATTCGTGATGTGGAGAAAATGGATACTGTCAGAGAAACGAAACTTCCCACTAAACATCTCCAGTGAAGATATAAAGGGCATTAATGGAGCCATTACAACAGTTGACGGTAATTGGGATACAGTCGAGGATATGAAAAACATCCAGTATGATCAAGATGTATCTTGTGATTTGTTGCCATATATTGATGACAGTGTTATAAACGAGGAGGATGGACAACCAATTTATGAAGATAAAATGAATGAAAGACGAAAGGGAGAGTAAGAGGAAGATGATGAGGAGGAATATTCTAATATTAGGATAAAAGTTGATGTTGATAAAGATATTCTTCAAGATGTTCAAGCCCTCCTCGAAGAAATACAGATACCATTTATGACAAGCAAAGATGAATCCGTGGTTTGGGGTATTGATAGTAGCATACTAGAGTATCAAGATCTGAACAACACACCATCACCACCGCTATGATGCCATCTTCCTCCACCTTCCAGTGTTAGAGATGTCGATATAGTCACATTGAAAGGGATTCTCGATGATTTTTTTTGGAGAAGGCTGAATTGAGTGTAACAAATGACAATGTTTTGTTTGCACCTGACTATAATTGCAAGGAAACCGGTTTAAGCTTATAGATGGGAACGAAAAGTATGCAATATTTCTTCCAGAATTTCCAGTACTGTACCCGAGAAAGTCCAAATTCTTGAATTTAATATTAGCCTATGAAACATCAGACCTCAATCATATATGGAAATATAAGAGATGATAATCCTGAAAAAGACTGCAGTAAATTAATAACTACTGAGAACATCGATATAGCCGCGAGAAAATTTGGCGATTGTCAGTAGCTTTGCATAACTCGGTTCTCGTCACGTTCATCGACTCGTTACCACATTCACATGCAGAGGAGTTGAGAAAAAATTGTGTAATCAGGAGTTATCTGTCAGCCAGCCTGAAGTGAGATGCGGACAAATGTTTAAAGAATTTATGAAGAAAATATAAATTGTGAATAAAACATTTCCCTGCATACCGATATAATAAGGCATTGTGACAAAAGTGTTGCCATCGCCGTTGCTGAAAGACTCGGAGACAAATTATGGACACAAATTACTTCTGGCCAGTATGAAGTCTTCACTTCCATTATCATTCTTAAATGGAGCTTCAGTTATGCTGGGCTATGCTCACGGCTTTTGATAAAATATTACAAATCAAGTCACTCTCACAGACAAATGAAACATGCTGTATTCAGTAACTCCCACAGTGGTAGTATTGTCAGCTTTGATATTAGACATTGGTCGAGAGATTGACCACAACGACACAAAGAAATGTATTCGACCTGGGACGACACAAAGCACTGTAATGATAAAGATGTTCGCAGTAGACGAACAGAGACAAGTACATACAGTAATCCAGTCTGTCATCTCAGGAGAAGATGTTTCGAAGATTAAGCAATATGTGACAAAAGACAAAGAGATAGCATCCAAAATATCAGAAAGGTACATGGGGAAAAAGCCAGTTATAATGACTTGGACCATATTGTAAGAACATTTGGTCTTGTACATCGAAAACAGGGAAAGTCATGAAGTTGTGACCCCATTATAAGAAATGTATATCACAAGGAGAATCCAGAGGAAGAGATTCAACCACAGAAGAGATAGCAAAATTCGTGATTCAGAGGTATGCAGCAAGAGAGGGTCTGTTGTGTGTGACACTTACTGATTGTCCTAACATTGAATGCATAAACGGACCCAACATTTCATTAATAGAATAAAAAGATCAAAAGGGTCAACAATTAAGAGGACTAAAGGCGAACCAAAAATGCACGATGAAAGAGCTTGAAAGAGAAAAGCGAGGAGAAAAGAAAAAGGATAGTGAAGAAGATGACAACGATTGTGGACTTGTGGACTCTCTAAGCTCTTCCATGAATACTTGCCAGTCAATCTTTAAACCAGATGGGACATACTTATCCACCAATAAATCAGCTGGAGTTCATGAAGACAATATCTGATAAACGGGTACCCTATGGTACATTTTATGACATAGGTTATTATCAATAGGTGGGTCCCCGAGTACCCGGATACCAATTGGCATCTTTACTAAGTTGAGTTGGAGTTTTCCAGATTTATCATTCATCGTAACGGTATACAAGTTTTCTGCCAGTGCTTGTAAAGGCAGCACTCAATTTGTTTCCAAATTGACAATCCTTCTGATTGAGCCCAAAGTACACATACGTTTTCAGTGCCAAGCAGAGGTGTGTATTTTTATTAGATAATTGACCTTGATCCTACAGCTTGTTTTTCCACGTGAGAACTCTTTGACTGAGCCGCTACTGTGATAAAGTGGCAAGTAACAGAGTGTGGTTATTTCATCGTGCAGGACAAATAACGTTTTCAGTTGCAACCTGTAATAGATTTTACAAATTGCATGATCAAAGTGTTACTTGCAAAGCTCAAGCTCAAACTTTAAATAGGCATCCGCTTACGACAGCGAGGCTAAGGAAAGGGAGTCAGATGATATCAATGATGACTACAGCACAAAGATTTACTCGACAACGATGGAAGATTTCAGAATTTTATGAGACAATGAGGATGAATTCTTGGATTTTGTACAAGAGGACATTTGATAGTGATATTTATAATATACTTTGTGAATAAAAAATGTGTATTTAAGTTCAGGTTTGTACACATATAATACAATTTCCCTTTAGTCGGGTACCCGGATAACCAATCATTAGAATCGATGGGTTTTCTAAGACTTGAAGAAGAAAATTGGTACTCTCCTATGAACCTTTCCTCTCTCTCTCTCTCTCTCTCTCTGCTGATTCATGGTATCATAGAAAGAATATGCACAGGCACAAAGTCTGAATCAGCACAGGTTATCCTAGATAACTCATAGAAAACATTACATTAGGCATTTATCCGACATCAGCAAGAGCTGAATATATTCTAAATTTGAAGGAATAATTATAGAAGTGGAAAAGACCTTTGTTATTTATTCCTAAGTCATTTTTCTTCGTGAGTTTTCCTGAACATTGTTTTTCTCCTATCAAATGGTTTGACACAAAAATTTTGCTTTGTCTCAAAGGTATTGCAATACAAATCAGGGCCGGATCAGGTCAGGGGTTGAGGGGGTGGGGTGGGTTCCAAAATTTCAAAAAGGGCCTTGACTTTCCTTGAAAAGGCACCAACGCAGAGTTTGTATCTATTTACTCAAAGTGTTCACAATACTAAAATAATAAAATGATGGCCAAACTTAATGAGACAAGAGGATATATATATATATATATATATATATATATATATATATATATATATATATATATATATATATATATATATATATATATATATAGAGAGAGAGAGAGAGAGAGAGAGAGAGAGAGAGAGAGAGAGAAGGAGGGAAGGAGAGAGACCATACTCCCTTAAAAACATGTATCACACTATTAATGCTGCAGACCTACATCTTGGGGAAGGCTGAACGAGAGGTACGGGTTCGCTGCAAGAAAGACGAGCCGTTGAATTCTGACGAACGAATTAACTTTATTGAAATAAATGATATATAAAATTACATTCTAGATATAGAAATACAGCTACATAAACTTTACATTTTAGATATGAAGAAATACATATAAAATTACAATATTCCTTCAAGCTTACCAACTTCATACAGATCTGTAAAAGTCCGTCTTTTAGAATACAATGCAAATGATTAAATATCGAATAAATTAACGATAACCAAAATTGTATAAAATCTAAATCTTTGAGACAAATTCAAGAATCATTTTGCAGAAAAGTATTTTACTGAATTTAACCCAAAATAACGAAATAGTATTCTCTATTACTTACAGTATATTTTATTTCTAAATTAATTAATACAGAGTATGAAGTTGGTGGTGAACTCGTCGTTTACAATAATCAATAGCATAATTACAAGTAAAAAATATATTCTTTATACTGTTGAACTTTCCAATACATAAAGAATAGTAAAAGAAAATTAGAATAATAAAAAAAAATGTTGGAAACGTGTCGATCTCAGATTGAACTTTTACCCCAAACAAATCACCTTAACATTTTAAACATTAATAAAATCCCTATGCCCCAGAGAAAATGCCACAAATATAGACTGTTGCTTACATCCACAAAAAGGGGCCCCTAGTGGCTGAGTGGTCTAAAGCGCTCTCCATTACGGATCACTGCCATCTCACCTCTGTCTGCGTGGGTTCGAGTCTCAGATTCAGCCAACGTGGGTATGTGAGAAAGCTTGCCAGTAGCTTCTAGTGGGTCGGTGGTTCTTTCTGGGGTTTTCCCGGGTTCTTCCTCCACCATTAATACTGGCCGCCATATATTGCCTATCGTGTGCTGAAAAATGGCGTTAAACCCTACAACAACAACAACAACCTGCACGAAAGAGAAGCTCTTGAGTTCTGGCAAACGAACTAATTTACGCAAAGCCGCATCTCGCTTTATAGGCGATTTGGGATGTATCCTCGAGACAAAATAAGGACATACAATTTGCTGACTGTGCACGTTATCTTCCACAGATGTCAAGAGCTCTGTACCTCTTTCTACTGACTATTCTTTGGGTGTGGATACGCCATAAAATTAAAATCTGCTGCAGCAGCCTTTTCCCTGAAACTCGTGAAATTTTACTGATATACTCAACATAAAAGATTTTGGCTTACTCAACACTGACTTAGAATATAAAAGGAAATGCGTTATGCAGTGCAAGGGATTTTACAATTACAACACAAAAGCACAGTCTTTATGGAAATAATACATATTTGTATTACAAGAATAAAAAAAAATTGATTTTAATACAATTTACTGCAAAAGACAATACTAACATACGTATCAGGCTTAGGAAATGTCCAAACTTGATACAACCAGTACATCACTTTTTCAGTTTTCTCATAAGAACTGCTAAATGTAAGATTTTAATGCCGATATTTCTTTGAAACAAATACATACATGATTGAGTATGCTTGAGTTTTAACATATTACACCTCAAAGTTTTCGCACACTGTATCAGAAATCTTTTTATTTCATTACATGTTTCAACACAAACGTTCTTCAAATTTAGCTAACTGTTTTCAAAGATAACTTATGAATGGGACAAATCACTTCTTGGAGTGTTTAAACTTTAACACGTAACAAAGTGAGATTACCGTTTTAATTGGACAACTGTATGTTTCGTCTATATTTCTAGAGCCAACTCAAGCATTATCGAAATGTCCTTCTCACAATTTTCTCGTAATAGCTTCTGCAGCACATAAGAGCGATGGAGGCCCTTGAAGACCCGACAACTTATCATATTAAGCCGTATAACACGTATCCAGCAATGAATAGTGCGAACCAAAATGATATCGCAAAACGCTATGGAAGATCAGATTATACTCTCTTTGCTTGCAGTAACAACTTGACGATAAATACAGACTATTCCAGATGAATAGAAACAGGATTTATGACATTAAAATAAAGGAACAAGTGGTAATGACTGGTAATTACTAACCATTGCACGTGATGACACTGTCGGGAACACTTCAGATGATTCTGCATGATAGGAAGCGATTTCCATGTGCTGATAGTATTCATCATAGATATATGTGCATGAATGTGATTTATTTATACAACATAGATCTGTGGAGAATTAAATGTTGTATCAGTGTCAGGTCACATTTGAAATTGGATCACATGGCCCCGTCATTTTTTCACAATATCTCACCCACGTGCACACGAATCATCACACGTATAATCCACTTGAGGTTAACTATTCACTTTTGAGAGGAGTTGATGGACATCTCATTTTCTTATTAAGATGTTTTTAGAAATCCATCGTTACTTTATATAGATACAGGGATGCTTTTTGTTTAGCCTGACAAATCATATCATCTAGATCGAAGTGCAAATATTAATATGGCAAAGTTCGATTGCGATGGCCCCATAACTTGATGGATGTATTTTGAACATAGGTCAATTAGATTCAAATAGTAGATGGTATCTCTGTCTGACCCACGATAAATCCGTGTGTCTCTTTTGCGCTTCTTTGTCTTTTCATTTCTCTTTCTGATACACTACAAAATGCATCATTGACGATGGTCCAGATGGCATAAACGGTACATATATTTTTGTATCATAATAGAGTTACGCATCTTACCTTCTTCCCGTTCTTGAATATTATAATATACTATTTTCTTTTGTTGTTTATAAACAGAAGGTCCATGTACTGATTGTACGATGTTTTAGGATTTAACCACACTCTTAAAAAGAAATAAAATTAAATAAAACAGAACAAAGTTGCCTTTGGCTCGTAAATAACGAATTTTTTTAACTTCATTAATTATACGACAAAGGAAAAAGCAGCTCGTTTGCTGGGTTAGTAAAAGCATCAATTTGAACCATAGTCGTAAATTTGTAACGGTGTATGAGGTGCAACTAAGAGTGAACGACAAATACCAAGGTATGTTATTATTTAATGCGCCAGCTTAGGGTCCACGCTGCTATATTTAGGATTATAAGCAAATAGCGTAGATTCTGAGCTGTGTCTTATATGTTTGTTTTTGGCTTATGTTTCATACAAATATATACGGTAATTCTTAATGTGTACCTATACTAAAAATCCCGTGACATTCGATGTGCAAGGAACGATTTTTGAGCTTAGACCTGAAATCATCCAGTCAGCTACTTAACACACAATACCTGGGCCAGAAACTCCTAGTTACTGATGGTACATGACAAAAAATAAAAAGAATTTGCATTGTCGAGTTCGGTAAGGCTGATTGTTAATGGTGGGCACAATAACCAGTCTCTTAATTACCTTGTACACCAGGATGAGTTTCAGTTCTGTCTGTGATGTTCCAAGAATCCCATCCTAATTTATATATCACTGTTCTATCTGCCGTAGTATTTATATAAAAAAAAAACTGTTTGCACTATGTTGAATAATTTCAAGTTGTTGTGTGCCACATTTAAAAATAGAGGGTCCAAAATTTAAACTTGGTGCACAAGATTTTAGGCTTTTCAGAAGGTATCCCAAGACACTGTTTGCCTCTTTGTGATTTTATTAATGAATAGGGCCCAGCTCAGGAAGTTGCTGATGAATAATGCCAACGAAGAGAGTTTATGGACCTCGAACAAGATTTGATCAAACAATATATAATAAATTTGCAAGTTCTTACTGTTCTGGTTCTGGTTATCTATTTTAAGTAACATTTAAAAGAACTGAATTTCATTACCCTATTGAAATCGTGATTCCAGAGCCTGTATACCCTGTTGCAGTATAAAATCACGCGTCAGCAAATAATCTCACTTGGGAGCTTACAAATACAGATAATATATTTATATGGCACAAAAACAATAATTGACGCAATAATGTTCCGTCGGGACCTCCTGGCTCTACTGCCACAGAGGGAGAAACAATCGAAATCAGTTGTTTCTACAATCTGTCTTGAGGAATAGAGTTTATCCATGTTTATCTATCTCAATGTGTGCCTAAACGCTGCAGCTTTGATAATAATCTCTTGTCTGGAGTGTGTGTGTACGTGTGTGTGTGTGTGTGTGTGTGTGTGTGTGTGATTTGGATTTGTAAAGTAGCTGTAACAATTTTTCAGTCATATCGCTACGATTTCTGCAGTGTGAAAGTTTATAGTGATGTCTAGCACTGGGACATCATGTTGCAGACTTGTAACATCACGTCCCACCCTCTTACGTTATCCTGACACCAGTCCTATAACACTAACCTCGTAATACTGAGCGCCTAGTGAGGGAGCTGATAGTACCGTTTTAATACGTCTTTGGTATGACTCGGCCAGGGTTCGAACCCGCAACTTCCCGCATCCGAGGCGGACGCTCAAAACAATAGGCCACCAGAGAGGTCCTTGTCTGGAATAGTGTCGAATGTTTTGCTGCTAAAGTCCAGAGTGGACAATTAGATCTCTGTACGTTTTTGTCATGGAATACAAACACGTATGCATACCAACACTACAAAAGAAACCGCTCCAGTGGCGTAGTGGTTAGAGCGTCCGCCTCGGATGCGGGAGGTCGTGGGTTAGATCCCCGGCCGAGTCATACCAAAGAGTTACAAATATTGTACTAACAGCTGCCTCGCTTGGCGCTCAACATTAAGAGGTTAGTGTTAGGACTGGTCGGCCTGGTGTCAGGATAATGTGACTGGGTGGGACATCATGTCTGCGGCATGATGTCCCAGTGCTAGACATCACTATAAACTGTTACACTGCAGACATCGTAGTAAAATGACTGAAAAATTGTTAAAGCTACGTTAAAAATCCAAATCACAAACACAAACACTACAAACAAAAAGAAAAAAAAAAGATCAAATTTTGAGTTAAAAATATAACTATGATCCTCTTTCTCGTGCACCGCAAAATACAAGAGGGGAGAATTGTGAAATTATGCTGAGTGTGCGAGCGATTTACGTTTGAGGTTTTGAAGTTTGACTGTACTTGTTGTTTCATGATAAGATGGAAATTAGCCAAGGCTTTACACGTACGGGTAGTTTAACGTAAACTTTAAAACCATTTTGGCCGATATCAGAAAGGATGGCGTGACGTCACACGGCACATCCGGGTACTACTTACAGGTATGAAGTAATGGAAACTTGATTTATCGTGCAGAAACGAAAATCATACACACACACACACACACTGATTTTATGTTGTAGAAACAACCTCTTTTACGGTCAAAAGGAAAAGACGGACATCGTTTTCATTATATTCCATCGCAATTTCTTTTTGGGGGATATAAAGGAATGATTGTTTTCGTGGGAATAGAAGCATAAATCTGATCTCAAACTTTCTTTCCTTGTGTCATTATGAGGTAGTTAGTTCACGTGGCATTAAAAATAGTACATTTATTATGTAAATGCATTAATTTAATTCCTCATCACAAATGCAAACTTAACCGACCTTGAGTCAACAAGAATATGTGAATTAACAATGTTTATTCCGGACGTTATGTATGCACGTGACTAAATATATACCATTATTTATTATCTGTCTCGTGGCTATGTTACTGCAAAATGTCATATTCATAAACATAGTACATGGATGACACGTTGATCAGTTTGGAATTTTCCCTATAAATAAGCTAATCAACTTATCGGTTCAGATTATCCTGTTATTGACGGAAGAAGTGTTTTCACATTATCTGGGGCACGGTTCCAACAGGCCATTACAAGAACGCGGCGTTAATGCCTGTCTTAGGGAGAGGTCCAATAGGGTGCATTGCTGATTTGATCACCCTTGTCGATTTTCAGTATAAATCCGGCAGTGTATTTTTGTATCAATTTATTAGTATACACATGACGGACAGGAAAGCCCACTGGTGTATCTTTGGGGTGACTCTTAGTCTGTACAATTATATCGAATAAAATTGATGTACGTTATAAATTAAGGAATGCCATCTAGTTCAAGGGTAAAATACTAATATGGCAAAATTCATAGTGAGTCGATTGTGATGGAACAACAACTTAATGGATGACATATGATAGTTACATTTAAATAGTGTCCCACCTTCACTGTGTGATCCAAATAAAATCCTTGTGTCTCTTTTTCGTCTTCTTTCTCTTTTAATTTCTTTTTATCACACTTTAAAACGTATCTGTGAAAAGAGTATGGCTGCACCTAAAATGGTCGCTGGCCGTGAAAGCAACCATGTATTTTGCTATCTTCGACATAATGATCAGTTTCAGTTCACGTCTGCAATGTTTACTGGAATAGCAACCTAATTTGTGTTTCATCCAATATACACTATTTCTTCTGCAGTAGTCATTAAAAATAAATCTGAATGCACGGGTGTCACGTTTGTTCAACCCCAGTTAGTAAGTTGTGTATAAACTAAGGTATTATTACAAGCCATGGTTTGAGGTCTAAACATTGCCGCAGGCTAGAGTTAATCTCTTACGCAAGGTTACCCTGTCCAGAGAGACGACCAGGCATCTTGAATCGGCAAAGGCATTAGATTGAGCTACTTCCCACCTATGTGTTACAACTTTGTCCTAAGATCAGATGAACCCGCGAGGGAATGGGTCGTGTTTTTAATCCGTCCCCATGTGGACAGACAGCGAGAAGGACATTGTCCACTAAGTTTGATTGGATCGGGTCAAAGCGATACCCAATCGGATTTGTCATAACAATTTCGATCCGAATTATAACTTCTAACTAGCAAGCAATTTTTTTTTTGTCTCGCCTAGGAAGATTGCTGCGCAATAGAGGGTAAAACCGAGGAAGCCACTCGTAATTTGGCGGTAAAACTTAGAGAGGAGATTCTAGGGAAAGACAAAGCTTCGTAAATGTCAGTAAGTTATTTTGCTTGATTTTACAGAGTATTACGTCATTGTAAATATAATTATGTGTAGTATGTATACTTAATTACTAGGATCGTTTAGTACATATACTTACCTTTGTAGTGTTCAATTTACACGCGTATTTGAGAAATGAGTTTGAGTATTATGTAGAGAATTATGTAGATTGTTAGCTTGTGGTCAGAATTGAATTTGTAATTTGCTATTGGGTTACTTCGTAGTAAACTACTGTATTTTTTCATGTGATGTGTTATATTTTCCATATGCTTGAATTGTGACTTTGGAAAATGGTTGAAGAGTGTATGATTAGTTAATATGGATGTATTGATATATCAGAGCATGGATATTTGAATATTTGTGTACTTTGTATGAGTTGTAATGTAAAAAGTGCGTCTGATTGTTGTGATATTGTTAGTATAATGGGATTAGGAATATGTGGTGAAGTGACGCAATTTATTGATGTGCGTATGAGAAGTAATTGATACCATGCTTTTATTACGACGTTGTTTTACCATACAAGAACGTATGAGTATTTCGATGTGAATGAATGCGTGACCGAATAAATTTAATAACCACTATCTGGTGCTGAGATGTGTGTAGTGTGAGATGAGGGGGCTAAGGAAAATATTGTACCGTCCTTGTATTTTCACAGGAAGCTTTTTGGGTGGACAGAACTTCCAGTTCAGTTAAGTCCCGAGTCTCTAAGAAGGGAGACGGAAGTGAGACTAGCAGAGCAGTCGGAGTCGACAAGTCTAGTCGGTGGAAAGAGTCGAGGAGGATGAGGAAAAGGAGTCGATAAGGAGGAAGTGGAGAAGGAGGAGTAGTATAGAGAAGTCGAGGAGGAGAGGGAATTTGGAGAAAGTCCTGAGAAAGAGGAAAAGGACTTGGAGGCATAGTAGAGAAGAATACACAGATGAGTAGATTAGAAGCACAGGTGGAAAGCTATCTCACACTACTAATCAAATGATGCAATAGACTATGACAGGGTCGAGCGGAAGGAGAGTACTTGGGAAATTTTAATCATTTGACTATTTTGTTATTCGTTGAATTTCAGTTTTTTGTATATTCAATCATTTAACCGTCGGCATTGCTGCCTGGTGGCTTGGAGCTTTACATCTATCTTTCACTAATGTAGCTGCCAACCAAACTCGAGCATGGGTGGGACTTCTATAATAATTTATATAAATAATTGGGACCACCCCACCCCAACCATAACACACTTATCACAGTGGCAGCATAACAACCCGTCACACCACAAAGACGCTGATCAATTTTGTATTATTGCACGCCCCGTTTTACAAAAAATATCCCCCTGCCAAAAAACACTATTTTCAAGAACCGAGCAAACACGGGATCTATAAAATGTATCCTCGTGTTACTGTGGACTGGAGGGATGTATAAGATAATCCTCCATGCATAGTGGACAATAGGGATCTTTAGGATATATCATCAAGTGATCTAAGATATACCTTCCAGACGTAGTGGGCGAGATGGATCTATATTCTATAGGATATATCTTTGAAACGTAGAGGTCAATTGGAATTTATTGAATTTATCCTCGAGACATACTGCACAAGATCTGAGTTTCCTCAGAAGGAATCCAAGGATGATGATGTTTGCCTACTTTGTGCTATCTTACTGTGTGGTGCTTATATATATATATATATATATATATATATATATATATATATATATATATATATATATATATATGAATGATACTTCTTGTTATTCTTACCGTATTTCATACGGTCGTTGACTATAACCGGAAACTGATTGATCCTTCAGGTATTTCAGTAGGTGTCTATAAATGGGATGTTATAATAATTTGTAACTCGCACATTTCTAAAGGTTAATTATTGAGTAAACCTTCAATTGACAAATCATGGGTGACTTCTCAAGAACATGATGTCCAATTAACGTATCGCTGCTCAGAAGAAATGTCAAGTTTTGTTAATTTTTGTATCTTTTTACTCATTTGATATCTTCATTTTTGTAAAAGTTAAATCTTTATCAAGATATCAGTATAGTTAAATAATACGCAATATACTACCAAATTTTGACGTAAAAATACATGACCGCAGAGTTCTTTTTCGTGTGTCTTAAACTCTGTGATGAGAAAATCGCTAAAGAATTCACGTTATGCCCAGCATGCGAGCTGTTGATGTTTGAGCTACGGGAATTTGAGTGTTCTTGGTTTTTCATAATAAGATTTTAGCCTAATTTTTGCAGCTACATGTAGTTTTGGTTATTGTGTAGGTCCAATCTATAAAAAGGTGTAAAATGGAGATGGGTAGAGGTAGGGTGATACACTTCTGTAATGAGACTGTGATTCTCATATTTCATATCAGTTTGTAAGTTTGAAGATAACACTTTCATATTTAAAAAAAAACGATGTTAAAACCATGCTATATCTCTCAATTTTCTTGTGGTTTAAAAATATTTCCTCTTTTTCAGCAACTGTTTATTTAATTAATGCTCAACGACTATCAACGTGTTCTTGATCTGTTTTACCTGTGGACAATCTGTGAATGAATAGTTTGACGTAATTGCCATATTTTCTGATAACGGCCATAGATACTTATTATGTCAGGAAAACTTATCTATTCTTTTCTTATCGGTTGTTGTAGAGATAACTCATACGTTATCAATATAAACATTTTCATCATCATTTTAAGGGTATCCTACCATTTGCATACTAGCTACTTGATTGGAAGGATAGAATTAGGCATCAGGCCTATGAGATACGATTATTCTGAAAGAAGGAAATAAATCATTACCGTTTGATAACTGATACAAAGAATATACAAAAGCTATCAAAAGTTCAACGCAATGATAAGAAATATCACCTTCCAAACTTGCTCTTATTTCATTGAAATAAAATATTTGTCAAACGTATTAACAAGGAAAATAAAGAACATGTTCAGGTGCTCCGATTTGATAGAATTTGCACTAGTTAAAATAAATCGTGTTTACCTGTGTTATTTATGTAATTTCTGTCTTCCTTGTATCTTTCAATACCTTTGATTCGGAAGCTCCCCCCCCCACACACACACACCCCATAACAAAACAACCCCCAACCCCAACAGCAAAACAAACAAACAAACAAAGAGACATACAACAGCAACAAAACAAATAAAACAAATATACAAAACAACACACACACACACACACACCGAAAAAACCACAAGCAGATCGTTTAAGGTTTTCATATTTCTATTTTAGTTTTCTTTACTTAGCTAATATTCTCGTCTCTTTGAACATGTCAGCCAGCTGAGTGAACGAAAAACTTCTTGTTTTCGAAATATGTTAATTTAACGTATTATACCGCGTGTAACGGACATCTAACAATGAACGGTGCAAACCAGTCGCACGATGCTACAGAATGTCAGGGTCTAGGCTCTTTACTTGCAATAATGACCTGAGAATCGCAACTTATTCCGACTTTTCTGCTAATCGGAAAAGAAAACCAGTTTCGGTAGAAAATCCTGAGGTGTTACATTTGCTCCCGAAGATGTATGAAAAAAGCAGGAGATACAGAAATACAAGACACGAGTGCTTATAACCGGCGATTATTAACCGCACGCGATAACATGACATCATCCGGAATTCCTCAGATCGTTGTGCAATCTGGGCAGCACTGTCCATGTCCTGTAACTAATCATCAAAACATTGCATCTGTATTATATATATAATTCAAGTCAAACTTATTGAACTTTTGATACAACATATATCTGCAGAGAAATTTCATTTATGATCTATGGTTAGAACATCCGACATAAATTCTTGAAAATATATCATGTTATCATTTCAGCCATCCCATCCCTGAATAGAAAACGAACATTCAAGCTGACTGTTCATATTCTTGAGAACAGTCGTACACGATAGTAACGTGTGTTGTGCATTGTATCGTCTTTATACATACATACATACATATAAGTACGTACTTGCGCATATATATATATATATATATATATATATATATATATATATATATATATATATATATATATATATATATATATATATATATATATATATATATATATATATATAATTGTTACAGGATAGCGCAGGCCGATAACTTGGTGACCATTCAGTGACCAAGTTCATAGAAGTCGATTGTGATGAAAACACAAAGTATTAAATATGAATGATCATATGCATATAACATTCAAACCGTGTATGACGTCTTTTATCAAGATATGGATAACTCTGGTTTTCTATTTCTTTACATTTTTAAAATTCGGATGCACTTTAAAATGTATCACTGGCGAGGGTCTTGCTGTCATATATGGAACAGATTTTATAATTTCCAGATTCGCTTTCTTTCCTTCCCATTCTTGAATATTAAAATATACTATTCTGTTCTCTTCGTATTGCACAAAATGCTTCTATTTATTTGTATGATTTAGTTATATGTAACCTTACACGTTCATTAGAACAATTGATATCAAAAGGATTCAGTAGAAAAGTGAGTGCATCGAAGAAAGTTTCGTTATGGAAACGTTTTCTTATCTCATTCAAATAAAATATTTACCAAATGTTTTAATAATTGAAATAACGTAGCTTGGTCTGGTAATTGGATGTAAAGAAATTATAACTAGTCGATGTTAAATTAATGATTGACAGACGTTTTTGTTTATATATAAACTGTCTACTCGTCTATATAGTCACAATTACCTAATAGCCAGAACATGTACATTTTAACAAACACATAATTAGCTCTTTTAAGGTTTTGACTAAAATAAAATAAATTCCTTTGTTATTTAAACTTAAAGGTTTCAAAATCTTATTTTAGCGGGGAAAAAGATATTGCTTCCAGCGCATTTTTTTTCTCCCTAAAACCCTTCCAACTGCTAACGGTGCAACCCAGTTCATGCTGTCACGTAATACTACACTGACTAGGTTTGCTTACAACGATGACTGGAAGATACAAATTAAATGATCTGCATTATACACGTGCGTAAGCTGTATTGCAGGTGTTGTAGGACAACAGGTTACGGAATTATGTGGTTCCTGACTAACTGGAGCAAGCTGGTGCCTTTGCACCAACGAAGGAAAACATTTCCGGTAGGAAATCCTTGAGGTGTCCGGATTTAGACTCACAAAGCATTTTAAAGACAAAACAAAACAGAAGTTATAAAAATAAAAAATAAGTGCTTCTCACTGGCGATTGCTATCCATTGCATATAACAACACAGCACCATCCTGAGTACCTCAGATCTTTCTCTCGGATACAGTCATTTCCACGTGCTGACATTAATCATCCGACATTTGCATTATTTATAATATACGTAAAAGCGATAAGATTCAAGCAAATATGGGAAAACATATCTTTAAGGAAAAATTAAAGTTATTGTAAATTGGACACATCCGAGAAGATTTTCAGAAAACACACCACATTGTCATTAGAACATACAAAAACCTTTCACGAAGTTGACTACTCACATTTTTGTTTAGAAGGATTCGACAAATGAACTCATTTACGAAAATGAAAAAAGACTCTGGCGACACCAAGTGAAAAAGTTACAAAATCAGGGAACTTAAGGAAAATGAAATCTGTGTCAGTCATAATGATAAAAGTCCATTGCTAAACACACACAAGTGTTCCGTCTATTGGTCATTTAAAAATTGACGTTCACACTTTGCATCAAAATATACTCGACGAAAGTTTAATAATTTGCAGGAAAAAATATCTGCAGCTTTAAGAACATAAGGAACGTTCTATTAAGACCCATGCTGCCAAGTGTAGGCAAACCTGGTTGTTTTAAGTTAAAAGTCGTGTAGTTGTGTGGTTTTCTGCTTAATTTAGATATCGTAAGAGTCTTGAAAACAGCTTGAATTGAAAAAATAAAGAACATATTTAATGTGACAAGCAAAATATTTTTCTATATAGTCAGTGGTGGAATTCCCATCAAGCAGACAATGCAGCTGCCTATGGCAACACAGTTCAGACGGGAAGTGATTTTTAAGCATGAAAATTTGGTGTTGCTGAAAAATTTATTTTGGAAATATGAGAACAAAATGCTCTGGTTTAATTTTCAATGCATTAAAAGGGCTGGCTTTAAGACTTGGTTATGGAACAGAGGTGGCTGGTGGATGTTGACGGCAAAAATCATAAATCCGTCACTATGCCGTTTATGTAGAATATCGTTGTAGCTGGGAGAAAAACAGTATGTTAGTGCAACTGAATGAAATGTGCTCTTTAAAACGAAGGGGTAAATTGCTGATGTACGATAGCAGAGAAAAATGAAAGAGCTGTCTAAACTTTTTAGTAACATCTGTAGTGGGCATAATGACCGCTGGTCAAAGAGAACAATATATATATATATATATATATATATATATATATATATATATATATATATATATATATATATATATATATATTTTTTTTTTGAGCGAGAAAATATATTTATTACTTCCTTGGAATTAGGAATATGCACATGCATATTAGATTTCCCCACGTGGCGGTGTCGTCATATGAAATATTTATTTCACTGTCATTAGATCCTGTGCACACAATACATACATTTCCATTGCTGTTATTTACATATGAATACTGCAGCGATCTTGAGACAGGGTCATAAGAATTTCCCCTCTTATTCCGGAAGCCTTGGTCCTGTATGTGCTGTACTTGCCTCAATTACTTTCTAATTGGCGATCTTTAGCGTGGTTTTTACAAAAACAACAACTCGATTTTAACACATTAAATGCACGTGAGCCATTACGTTCAGTTAATACGTTCCATTTCAATATAAAATACGCACATGAGCAGTTCAAATTAATTCGTCACTGACAAAAGTAGTATTCATGCATTATTTAGGTGAAAGTGCTGTACTATTAGTATCGTATTACATTTCATTTATTAATTCTGAAGAAATGGAGGGTCCCTTTGTGGCCGAGTGGTCTAAAGCGTTAACCTTTCACTACCAATCGCTGCAATCTCACCTGTGTCCGCGTGGGTTAGGGTCTCGAGCTCGGCCAATATGGGTATGTGATAAGTCTTGCCAGTGGCTTCCCGTGGGTCGGCGGATGGTACCGGGGTTTTCCCGGGTTCTTCCTCCACCAGTTATACTGGCCGCCATGTATAGCATATTGTGTGCTTTAAAATGGCGTTTAACCCACAACAACTTCCTTCAGTGTAAAGTTCGATCATTTGTATTATCAATTATCTCAAAGTAAAAACTACGTGTAAATGTTTCAAATAAATAAATAAATCAATTAATTAACTACGAAATAAATACTTCATTAAGATTATATCCCCGAGGTGAGGTCTGGTGTGCAAGCATCACCAAACATTGTTAGTTGTATGAATATATATCATAAACATTGTATGTCTGTCTGTCCGTCACATCTTGTTTAATTATTCCTTTAAGGCCATATTTCAGGCATGGTAGTTCAGCATCCGTGTTTCTTTTCATATTTCTATCTTTGGCATCAAAAATTGCTTTCACGCTATAGCGAAATGAAGTTGCGCATAACCGCAATTGAGGATATACGTTTTTGAAAGAAACTGCAAGAATGTGTAATTATAGAGGACAGCAATAATATCAAAACCTTCAATATCATGAACACTTCCACAAGTATTCGCACCCCACGCCTACACACACACTTCCAAACATACACACTTTCATGCCAACCTTCTCAAGCATATGCACACACTTCCACGCCCACACACACAACATCCGTAGTCTGAGTGAAAGAGGTGTAATATAATTATAAATATTGTATTATGTCTCAGACACGTTCGAACGAATCAATGTGTAAAAGTCGACGACGTTCGATCGATCAATCAGAGAGATATCTATAATCGATGGAACAATTTCAAATATATGAAATTTCTGATGAATAAAATTCTTCTTCTTGCTTTCAGTCTTCATGATACTTCCGGATTTTTCCCTTCCACTCCAAAACGTGGTCCTTCATCTTAGTTCCGGATGTTTTCCCATCCACTGCTAAATGTGGCCCTTTGCGTTCCATTCGTTGTTATCATAAACAATTTTCCTTGCAGATTCATAAAATTACAACACTTCTATGTGTTTTTTTTTGAAAAAAAATCGCGCTTTTATCTTATGTTGTGCTAATAGAGATGTGTCTTTCCTAGAACTCAGAATTTTATAACATTCCATTCTGAAAGTATGATTTCTGTTGCTTTTAAGACCCGCGATCGGGCGTATACCAACCACACAAAAAATTACATGCACTTTAGCGTTTACTTCAGAGCTCTAACGTCTGTTACATATTCTCAATAATTACTCTCAATGTGCAATTCCAGAAGGTGTCTATTTTAGTACATCCAATACAAAGAATTGTTTTTCTTACGTTTTATCACTTACAGCATATCAAGTAATATAATGTATTTGAGAACCTATAAAATTGTAACATGCAAATGTGGACAAGTACGTCAACAAATCTCTAAGAGAATATATAATCATCCCTTTCATACAAAAGTCGTACGGATCATCAGTTCTCCTCTAATGCTTCACTATATTTTAATACAAATAATCACTCTTTACGTGATTTTGTTGTTGTTTCATCGAATCGATATTTTGCATGGAGAGACGAAAAAACTGTGTTTCACTGAATCCATACTAAGTATATATATATATATATATATATATATATATATATATATATATATATATATATATATATATATATATATATATATATATATATATATATATATAGACGACGATTTAACATAATTCTTACCTTAAAATATATGCGGGAGGCCGCGGGTTCGAAACACGGAGTCATACAAAGACATATAAATGGTACTAGCAGCTGCCTCGCTTGGCGCTCAGCATTAAGTATTTAGTGCTAGGACGGGTCGACCTGGTGTCAGGATAATGTGACTGGGTGGGACAGTATGCTACATGTCTACGGCATAATGCTCCAGTGCTAGACATTTATATAAACTGCCACACTGTGGACATCGTAGCGATATGACTGAAAAAATGTTAAAGCTACGTTAAAAATCCAAATCACACACACACACACACATACACACAAACAGGCTCACACTTTATTCTGTTTGATTGCCTCTACACTGAGATTACACTGATTCAGTTTTGATTCAAGTAATTGTCTGATCCTGTTATACATATGAGATTGTTATGATCATTTAAATCTTTCAATGACGTTATATCAATAATGTAATTATTGATAAAGATCTAGACGTCACCCGTTTCTTTCAAAATATTTTGTGCCTGAAGAAACATACACGAAGCAAACATTAAATGTAAAACTAGTCGCACAAATTTATTGGCCTTGTCGAAAAATTGATCTCGATCTCTCTTTGATAATATAAGCTGTATACTTACGATGCCTACGTCGAATCATTGGAACAAAATAATTTGTATGATTTATTTCTTCTTTAACACGTAGTTTATTAATAAGTTTCACCTTAATAAATATTGGACTCATTAACATACTTGTGCAGCGAGTGTACTTTGATATTGGGAATTATGATTCAAAACTTCCTTCTTCGATAAAACAGTTGGTCGGGTGTGTTCATTTCAAAGTATATTACGGCCTAGCACTAAAACAGTAATAAGGTAATTGATATATTGGCAATACATAAGTGCTGAGGCGATAAGAACTTTATTATCGTCAGTCAAAAGTTTTCATTGCATATGAGTTCAGATGTATTTTCAGGGGATTATAAGAAAATGAAAAATAACCCATAATATATTTTGGTTCACTGGTGCAGTGTCATTTGAAACTGCGTGATCATCAGATCGCCTCTGCGTTGTTGTAGAACTTGAAGGACATGAAAATGCCGACCACAAGGGCGAGATACAAGGGTTCCAGAAATGTTATCAATTGATAGCTAATCAACTTTTGCAGTGAGAACCTTTTTATTTATTTATATATATTTATATAAAAGAAAAATCACCCACTTATGAATACAGAAACTTCCTCATTGGTCAAGAGAATAGGTGTGTGTGTGTGTGTGTGTGTGATTTGGATTTTTAATGTAGGTTGCAGTCTTATCGCTACGATGTCTGTATTATGTCAGTATAAGGTGATGTCAAGCACTGGGGCATCATGCCGCAGACATGTAGCATCATGTCCCACCTAGTCACATTATCATGATACCAGTTCGACCAGTCCTAACACTAACCGCTTAATGCCAAGCGATGCAGCAACTATGACTCGGCCAGGGTTAGAACTCGCGGCCTCCCGCATCTGAGGCGAACTGTCTAACCACGGAGATAATGGTTCCAAAAATATAAATAAAAACTTTAGACAGACAGGGAAAATATTTAAAATAAATATTGAATAATGGATGTTTAATCAATGCATATATACATAAGCATGTCAAACTGTAATGTACGTAGTTAGATAAGTAGGTATAAGCATGGTAGGTTGGATGGATTGATCAATGCATGAACAGATCGGGTGGCTGGATGGATGAATTGTTATGGTTAATTTTACTTTGAACATAAGTTGTAACAGTTTTCATGCACTCCAGTGTGATTTTGCGATTTACTATCTTTCTCTGCACGTCATTGTATGTTGCTGATTGTTGTTATGTAGGTCTATATACATTTCAATATACTTGTTTATGTAGGTCTATATACATGTCAATATACTTGTTTATGTAGGCCTATGTGCAGGTCACTGTAACATTAGACAAAACGGGAAACTACTTAGCTGTCATAAGTTGTCCTTAATTCCTATTGCCATAAGGGCGATTTTAAAATGTGCAATCGCGACAATACAGTCAGATCATATAAAAATAATATAAAAAAATACTTAAACGATCAAAACGATAACAAAAGCAGGCAATAAGCATATATAGAACGGCAGGTTAACAATATAACACTAATTCAAAGAGAAGTCATGCTACAGCCGACAATATTGAAGTGTGGGGATGCCGATGATATTCATTCATCTGAATTTCATAAGGTGAGTTGTAATTAAACCTAAACCATGCATTCACTACATCTCTCTCTCTCTCTCTCTCTCTCTCTCTCTCTCTCTCTGGTAATATGCACTGTATACCAGCGCCACCTACGTCTAATCATCCGAAGAGAAGATAATTTGTTCGTGCTTTATTTATTCTTTGACGTGTAGAATACACATTAGTGTCACCTTGACGTAATTCATGACCCCTTGACCTACTTGTGAGGTTTGATATGGGGAATTGTGGTTCAAAACTTCCTTCTTAGATAAAACTATTGATCAGTGTATTCATTTCAAGGTCTGTACGGTCTAGTAGTAAAACAGTATTGACCTAATCGATAAATATATAGGCATTCAGATTTGCCAATCTCTGGTGGATGGATGTCATTTACCGACCTGCCCTATTGTATTCGGGGTAGACAAATTGACAGAGCTTATATGGAGTATCCCATAACAGGAAACATAAGCTTGTTGGAGCTCTTTTATCGCATAAAAATTGCTGAGTTGAATAACATTCTCATAGTTAAGAAACTAGAATTTTATATGTTTTTTCTGAACAGAGGTGAATTTTATTTACTCCTACAATTCAACATTTAAACCACGCTTGTCATAGGGTGGGGTCCATGTCAGAGGTCATCCTCGGCCCGACCCCCAATCCTCTATTGACAAATACCCTTAATATTACTTGTAACGAGCCCCCGTGGGGTACATTATCCATATTCTACAGACATAATAATTTTTCATCCCCAATGCCTCTTGGAAAAATATTCACCAAAATGTTGATGCCGACAATAAAAAAATAAAAAGCTCCAGAAGACGTGGCAAGGAGATTTCCCTATTTAGTCAATCAGTAAATTACGAGAATATATATGCGCAAAAACATCAAGAGCTATTTTTGGACCACATCTTCGCTAGTCGGGGTTCCGATAACCCCATCTACGCCTTGGCAACTTGAGTAGATATTTCTATGCATAGGGTCTGTGAATTTCATTGGATGCGGCGGCAAGCCCCCGCATCCAGTCAAAATTATGTTATTCAAATTTGAACACTGATATAAACACGGGGAGCACACAACTTGAATGGACGGATAAATAAGAACTTTTCAAGTGCCGGTCGTGTTTGCACAAATACCTTTCACTCAAACAGACCTTTGATGGCTTCCCTCTAGTATATAGTTATACCTTCAATGTTAAACTTCAAATCACCATTTTTTAGGTCAATTGTCTCCACCGTTTTCGGTCAATGTACAACGTACCACGATATTGGTTAGTTGGAATCACACACGAAGGAAGACAATACATGAAATTCAATAGATGTCGCTAGGACAAAGCACCGATATGGCTGTTCGATCCGACAAGGTGTAGATAGGGTTATCGGAACATTGGTGGTAGGTGTTTGGACCATTCAGGATTACATAAATTGATAAATTAATATGTTCTCATATCTAAAATATTAAACGGCACACGATACATGTAAAGTGTACATACTATTATATATATATATATATATATATATATATATATATATATATATATATATATATATATATATATATATATATATATATATATATAACTTGGACCCATAACAATATGTGGGCGTCACTCTCGAATGCTAAGAGCACATGTAAATGTCGCGGGAATGAGTAAACTATCAGAGCAAGTTGCTGGTTTTTGTACAGCTTAATGACCTGATGGAGGTTAAATTGCTATTATGTTCCACAAAAAGAAAGTACTAATAATTACTCACTGTGTGATAGGGAATTGTGGAGGGGTGGACTACGAGTATTCAATGGATTATTAAAGTAATTTTGTTTATAGCCATCAACACGATGTTGATATTACTGTGAAATCTATATGCACTGCAGGCGCTAATCTGAGCGACATGAACGATTCGTTCCTTGATAGATATATAGAACTAGAACGGTGTGTCCTTGTGTTATTTACTTGCACACTGTTGACATGGAGAATCTCAAACGGATATCATTTTAATAATGACCTAATTCAATGTTTCATGAATTCAGTATTAAATCTTTGTCAATTTGAGATTTTGTTTATTGCACAGATTTTATTCTGAGCGGGGGAACAATATCAATATAGAGAAAAAGAGCAAATCTTTTCGGCATCCCATTTTATTCCGGCTCAGACTTTGCACCTTGTAATCATTGCTCGTGAGAAAAAGAGACCCAGGTGGGAGAAGAAGCAAGATGAAACTATTCAATAACAAATAAAGTTTAGAAGTATATTTTGCAAGTTACAAATTCATAGAGCAACTGTTCATCCAATCAGTAGAACATTGGATAAGGATATCTTTGTTTTTCAACGCTGGATCTCAGAAGGGAATTCCTGGGCGATGTCACATATTTCAATCTCTCAGGTCAGCTGGATTAGTTGAGGCGGATTATATGCATCCGTTCGAAAGGACTATTTACAATCTTTTCTCTTAAAAGTGTGTCGATACTGCAATGGATATTCACCACAGACACAGTATCGGATACGGCAGAAGAAATAGCATGCCATTTATTGGATACTTTTCTTAAGGAATGATTACAGAATGATGAAAATATAGGAAGTCAAGAATGGAGTATATACGTCGGCACAGATCTACCTTTATATTGGTGTAGTTATTCCCAGATTTAAAGTTTTTGTGACAGGATAGTACTATCATTTGATCTGAAAGAATGCTGTAGATAATCATTTTATCAGTGTGAGATCCGCAGTATTTTCATAACAAAGATGAGTTTATTTACTCATATAGGCTGATATGTTAAACATGCTTTTCCTGGGTGATTGGGTTGGTTCAAACTTCCATACCGCGTGGTTACAGCAAGGTAAAGAGGACTGTCTACAATGCATTTGGCTCCGGGCATGTCTCTTGTGTTCAGTCAGTATCTTCGAGTTGGACATTGTGGTGTGTTTTTCCATGTCTCTGTGTACAGTCAGTATCTTCGAGTTGGACATTGTGATATGTTTTTCCTTGTCTCTTGTGTACAGTCAGTATCTTCGAGTTGGACATTGTGATATGTTTTTCCTTGTCTCTGTGTACAGTCAGTATGTTCGAGCTGGACATTGTGATATGTTTATCTTTGTCTCTGTGTACAGCCATTATCTTCGAGTTGGACATTGTGATATGTTTACCTATTTTAATTTGTTATCTTCGCTTTTTTTCTTTTTTCCACTCTCTTCTACCTTTGAATCTGCGGAACCTCCTATTCTTTTATCTTGTGATGTCGTCTCTATTAGCCCTTGTAAAATCTTTACCAGGTTTGTCAGTGGCTTTCTCATGGTCACTGTTTATGATTCCCCCCACCCCATCCGTTTTACGGCTTCTGCGTATGTCTTCTTTGTTGTGACCTGGGGAGTTAAATTTGTTCACTGTTGTTCATCATGTTGATTCTTGTTTGAATTTAGTAAATTCCTATGTATGTTGACTCTTTGGTTTACTGATGTTTTGGGAGGTGCTATACGTGTATTACTGTCCCTTGCTGTAGTTTCTTTGGGTTTTGAATGCTTCCTTTCTTGTTGTTCATTACTCTGTCAAAGATTATTTTCTTACAAAACATATCGTACCTGAAGAAGCATAAATGCGACACTAGTTGCACTGAATTTTTGGCGTTTGTGTGTTTTTTTATATCCCTATTCAATATTTAATAATCATAAGTAACATAAAATACCACTGAATGTGTATTCAAAATTGACTAATCATATAGTAATACATATTACCATTTAAAAAGTATTCAAGATTAAATAATCATAACCATGAAAACGTGTATTCAAGACTGGCTAATCATATATTGCCATATAGCATCAATGAAATGTGCATTTAAGTTGGACTAATCATATAGTAACATACAATACCAATAAAAATCGGTATAAGAGATTGACTAATCATACAGTAACATACAATACCAACAAAAAAAAAATGTATATAAGAGATAGACTAATCATATAGTAACATACACGAAACAACCGAGAGCTCGAACGAAACATTTACAGGCTGATCCCATATAAAGATTTTTCAGCCTTGTACGGACTTTAGGTCATGTTGGCAGATGTACTAACATATAATGCAAAGTGCGGTATTTTTTAGTAGGCTTGCAATTTACATATTTAAATTGATATTACTTTCCAATTACTTTATTTATAGTTTTACTTCATTCCAAGACGTATTTGGCATTTGAAAATATTCCAAACTGGGTGGTATGAATTCTAGAAAAAAGTCATGACAATTATACAAAACTCCATATTTTATTTTTTCTGCCAATTTAATTAGCGGCTTCCATTTAATGAGAATTTATTCTTCAACTGCGGACAAGTGTGTGTGTGTGTGTGTGTGTGTGTGTGTGTGTTTTCTCGAATGTCTACTGATTATGCATAGACGACGTATATAGAACAGATAGTCACGCCTTAAACAGCCACAAAAATATTAGATAACACACTAAACTAATCTTTAAATGTAACACTAAAATCTAAAAATAAATCCTTGAAAATAATGGGCATGATTGGATGTCTTTAGAATGTACTTCTCACAGCAAACATTATTGAATGAAAGGATTACTATAAATGAAATATTAAACACTGTCAGTTTGAGATACTTTAATGCAGTAAAGAAGTATTTACAATCGTATGTGAGCTTAAGGCAGTAGAGATGTATATGTAATTTGTGCAAGTTTAGTTTGAGATAATTTAAGGCAGTAAAGATGTATATATAATTGTTATGCAGTTGTAAGCAATTTTTTTTTTCCAGATAATTTAAGGCAGTAAATATGTATATAGATCTGCATGTAAGCTAAGGTGTTCATATGTAAACTCAGATTATCAGGTTCATTAAAAAATGAAAGAATATTTTATATACAATTGACGTTCTGCTGCTATGACTGGTTACTAATTATAAATCATTTAAAAGTAATCGTTATTTTGACTTTCAAATTTATTTCATAACAACTTTATAGATAATATTTTTGGATAGGCGAAACAAAATTGTAGTGCTAAATATTTATAAAGAATCTTTACATTCAAACAATAGATGTGAAGAGAAAAAGGACTAAAACTGTTATACTTTTGCAACATATTCCTCGTAACAGCATACTGACATTTACATTTTTCCCTCTGCTATTATCGAAGGGAGTAAAAGACATGCGCATTGCGATATAAGCACTAAATATATATCGACGGCAAAAAACCATGATACAGCTAAAATGATAATCTTTATTTGTCCTGAACTTTTAACTTTAAATATATAAACTAAATTTTAAGCATAACAGATCGACAAGCTAGAACAAAGAAACTTGTTAATTCAGATTATTCAACTCTTATCATAAATTTAATTTACAATAAAACCAATGTAAGATTCCTTTCACCTCGTGGCACAAAATAAAATGTTTAAAAAATGTATAATAATGTTGTAAAATAATATTGATACAAGTCCAAAAATATTGTCTCTTCCTACGCCAAGCGCCGTTCAAAGATTTAAAAAAAAATTAATCAAACAAAGGTGAAAGCAAGCAAAGAAACTACAAATTAATAGACCAATAAAAGATTCGTCATCCACCCCGGCCCTTAATCAATTATTCTGTTTATTATAATAAAAGCATCAAAGGAAATTAAATAATCTTAATGACATATCATGTTTAAATTGTTTAGGTCAAATTGGACCCAACACTCCATTTAAATTAATATTTTGGATGGAAGTTTAGGGAATTTCACTACCATAACAACAACGATTTATTTTGTTCCCAGACTACACAAAATGTCTTTTCCAGTATATGCATACGATATGAAATCTGATTTTAAATTGATCAGATCAGGTAATGTTCTGTCATTACGGTGTAAAGATTAGTAAGGTGCTAACGGGGCTTTATCATGTTTTAATACACTGTTGATTTCTGGACATAGCGGCATTGAACTACTGATATAAGCATTGCCAATTTATAGAAAGTCAATCCAAGATAAAGGTCCTAAGGTTTTGGCTGCATCACATGAAAAGCAATTCATAAGCAGCTTCTGGAAATTTTTTAAATTAATCCCACTGCAATAATCTGGTTGAATTCGTGGGAAGCAATCTGATGTCAGATCGAAACTTAACTGGGATGTTTTGTAGAAACTGAATATTCAAGAACACACATCGACGATACATGTCGAGACAGCGAATGAAAGTATTGTTACAACGAGATAAAAAAATACATAAAATTTAATTATGAATTAAAACAACTTCAGCTAACAATATTGAAACGGTTTATTACTGCTTATGATACAAATTGCATTTATTTCGTGGGGGTCGCCATCTTTGAAAGCACGACCCATGCAGATCAAAATGCATACTTTAGCGGATAACCTTGGGTCTAGTTAAACCAGTCTCAGCTCTGTTAGTGCAAAGAGCAAGAGCAAAATTATCTCAAACCTAACCCGAAAAGCCAATATTTTACAACTACTCCACCGAAATCGATGTAGAATTTAATTCAGGGATAAATATTTTTAATATTCTTTAAAAAATAAATAAAAATGTCACTTTTTCTCCAGTTCACTAGGTTTCTTGTCGATGCTTAGTTATACAACATGTTAGTGAAGATTCAGCATCGAGGTTTATACACTATAATAATCAAAGTGGAGGGCTTGTACACTATAATAATGGCACTGGAGTGTTTATTTACCATAATAACTACACCGGAATGTTATACACCATGATAATCAAACCGGAGTGTTTATGCAAAGTAGTAATCAAATAAGAGTGTTATACACTATGATGATCAAACTGGAGTGTTTATGCAAGGTAGTAACCAAATTAGAGTGCTTATACACTATGATGATCAAACTGGAGTGTTTATGCAAGGTAGTAATCAAATTAGAGTGCTTATACACTATGATGATCAAACTGGAGTGTTTATGCAAGTTAGTAACCAAATTAGAGCGTTATACACTATGATGATCAAACTGGAGTGTTTATGCAAGATACTAACCAAATAAGAGTGTTTATACACTATGATGATCAAACCGGAGTGTTTATGCAAGGTAGTAACCAAATTAGAGTGTTATACACTATGATGATCAAACTGGAGGAGTGTTTATGCAAGGTAGTAACCAAATTAGAGTATTTATACACTATGATATCAGACTGGAGTGTTTATGCAAGGTAGTAATCAAATTAGAGTGTTCCACACTATGATTATCAAACTGGAGTGTTTATGTAAGGTAGATACCGAATTAGAGTGTTATACACTATGATGATCAAACTGGAGTGTTTATACAAGGTAGTAATCAATTTTGAGTGTGTATACATTATGATGATCAAACTGGAGTGTATATGCAAGGTAGTAATCAAATTAGAGTGTTTATACAATATGATATCAAACTGGAGTGTTTATGCAAGGTAGTTACCAAATTAGAGTGTTTATAGAATATGATATCAAACTGGAGTGTTTATACACCATAACAATCAAACTGGAGCGTGATGACCTGGCATGTATCGTCTAAAATATTAGAAGAACAGTGTTAGATGCGTGCTAGCGAAGAAAAGCGACGATTAGAATATTGAACGAAATAGACATAGATCTGCTTTACAGGTGAAATTCGCCGATTTCTCTATAACTCTTTGTCTTAAGTTTATAGTTCGTTGAAAGGAGGTAGATATTACTGCTTCGTATTTTGCTTTCTTTCCATTTCATAAATATGAATTTTTCACGACTGTTACAACATATTAATAAAAACATAACCCCCACATACCCCCTCGAAAAATAAACAAATTTGGAGGTATATTTGCTCAAGTGCTTGCATTAGAAAATTGTTATCATCATGTATACAAATCATGATCATCAGTTGGTGCTTGACGAGTTCTCTTTCCCGTGCACGTGAATCCGGTGGTTATATCCTGTGTCAGCTTGTAGTATCGGTAAAATCCTTGTACGCAGTCTCCTCGGTGGAAAACAGGAATGGTATGGATTATCGGATGACATTCCATGTCTCCATTAGATCCAATACAATACTGGCAAAGTGCTTTAGCTACAAGCAAAGTGGCTGGAAAACGCTGCGGATTATGGTCTACTTTATAAATCCACGGACATGTGGATCTTGCATATACAGGGACATCGTCTCCCATCTGAACCTGATCCGGACAGCCTTCTCTCTGACTACGGCTAAGACATTGTGTCTTCAGTGCGTCCTCTGGTACTTCGGTTTGATTGTAAAAAATAGCAGGGTAGAGGAAAGCGTTCAAACCGCTACCATTTTGAATTAACTTTTTGTACGACACTTTTTGGTTTTTTGGAGGCCAACAACGTGCGGGGGGAGCGGAAGTGATGTACTTGCTCATGCTCATCAGAATTAAAAGTAGGGAAACTCTGGTAATGCAGCAGCTCATCTGAAAATAAGATAATGAACATTCATCAGACATATTATTACTTTTATTGTAATTTTAATTATGCCACATATTTAGCCAACGCACAAAATATAGTGAAAAAACAAAAAGCCCAATTGCAGGCAAATTCCCGCTCTTTCTCATGCATGGATTACATGTCTTAATCGCCCTGAACTCAGTTTTCCTTACAACATGCTGATGATAAAATAACTTATAACTCGGGCGAATAATTATTAAATGAGCACTCTGTGAGTTTGAAAGTGTGCGCGTGCGTGTGAAGGATACTGGATAGTATATATTGTGATTAATATTTTAATATCTGGCCATTGGCTATGATATCCGTGTGGAGTGTTTCTTTTATAATATTTTCAAGACTCTAATCAATTAGGACTAAGAATAAATGTTCTTGTTCTTCTTGTGAATGTCTTAGCTATATTTTGAATAAGGCACATAAAACACACATACACACAAAGACACACAAACACCATTGGACAGGATTTTTATATATATATATATATTTTTTTTTTTTTGTAGAACAACGGTACTCACAACTAGGCGAACATTAGGCATTGTTTCCGTGGACGTATGTGATGCACATAGTCTGCAAGTTTTCATCTTTTCTCAAAATTTTTAATATTCGGAAAAATACCATTACGCATTATGTATGAATACTCACCTTTTCTTTTGAAATATCTATCAGTATGGGATAATAGGAACACACGTTTCGTCCTCAGGGTCTGACGAACGACGAAGTTGGTGTAACTACTGCATTAATTTGGCTCAACCAGAGCATTATATAGGAAGCCACGTTGCATTCCGCGGTAATATATGGGTTTTTTTTTTTTTACAACAATAAAGTATAATCTAAATATTAATTTTAATTAGTTTCCAAAACCAAATAAAACTTAAGATTATAATTGTTTTAATACAACAATGTTTTCATTGTAAAGTGTTACAATTTTTAACGATTTCCTCCTCTCACTGTTGCCTCATTAAGACACATTTAGTTGGGAAGAATGTATTTTCCCGCGTTGTTTACAGCATTTATCATATAACAGAAACCCCTTCCGCTTGCGTTCTAGAAACCCAAAAATAGGACAGGGAACGCTTAATGTTTATACAACCACTTTTCTTCGAATTTCAATGGAAGATAAACATTTTTTTTTAACACAGGAAGAATTAATTTATTATCCATAGCTGAAGATGTTTTATCCGCAACCATTCGTCGCTCTTAATAAGCCCATCTTTCAATCCAACCGAATTATATAATAGTCCTGTAAAGGATGTCACTTTAATTTCAAATGATAATGCGTGAAAAACGATATTTTAAAATGCAGAAAGGAGTAATAAATGACCCATAGTTCAAGATGATTTATCCGCACTTATTCATCACTCTTAATAATTCCATATTGCAATCCACACCGATTCATACATATACTAGTCCATTCATGAAATAATATATATTTAGTATGTGTGTAATCAACACAATTAAAACGGGCTTTATTCTTTAGGTCTGTATCCCATAGAACGTAACCAAGTATGGACCTGGTCTCGAAATACCGGACATCCAACATTTACACTGTTAAAGTAGGTGCAGCAATGAATATGAGTCCTGATCTGAATGTGAATACTAATAAACACTAGGAGGAACAGCGTGAAAAGGATTACTCGTTGATTGACTCACTCATGTTATACATTTGTACCGTACCCAAAAAGGGAATGTCTATTTTGACAGGACATTTTATCATTCTGTATCTAATAATGGTATTTATAGAATATAAACATTATTTATTTCATGTCCGGTATTGCAAAAAAGAACATTAACTGTAAGAGTGTGGCATTCAACTAAAAGTATATGGCGAGTACAACAGAAGTAATTTAGAAGTAAAGATGCATGCACATTAAATATAAAGCAGAAAGACATTACAATATACTGACGCACACACGCGCGCGCACACACACACACACACACACAGAGCATATATACTTGACAATACAGCGATGCACACACATCACACTTAAAGTGATACATAAATATAGCATAGATACTTTACCATGCACTAATGCACACATCACACATAAAACATAGCGGCATGATATGATGAATGCTACCTAAAATAACATAAAAGTAGACGACTTAATTAACAACAACAACAATACTACTACTACTAATAATAATAATAAAAATGATGATAATAATAATGATAATACTAATAATATTTTTATTTCTCGTGTAACGTGATCCATATATATATATATATATATATATATATATATATATATATATATATATATATATATGCATGTGGGTATGCATGATTATGTGCTTGTGTTTGTCTATATACGCATGTATGCATGCATATGTGGGTCACGCGAGTATATTGATTTCTGTAACAAGAGTAGATATATATATATATATATATATATATATATATATATATATATATATATATATATATATATATATATATATATATATATATATACTTCTTGATAACCAGTCAGCTAAATGCAAAAAAAAAGATCATTAATTCTCATGAACTTATTAGGTTAAAGGCCTGTCTTACGGACCAACCATTTAATGTTCTTGGTGGTCGCCTGTTGTTTTTTTTTTTCTTCTTTCTTTCTTTTTTGTGTGGAAACGATGTTGCGGTCCTAATATAACTTGATCTTATTGTTCTGATTTGGGGTAGAAAAGGACTAATAGATAGAATATGTAAATTTAAGGAAAAATTCTTGAGGTAATTGAAAAAGATGTCCTTGTTTGAAAGAAAATGCCCCCCCCCCCCCATAATCACTACATTACATGGGCAAGTACGAAACAGTAACATATAATACACGCTGTATTCAATGCAGGTGAATGAATGTCTGAATGGTGGTAAAATGCTCACATTTATCTTTAAAACATATTAATTACACATGTTCACACCCTAGTAGTATTCACCACGAATGCTTTATGTCTGTTTATGAGTACCTGTGTATGCATGCCCTTGTTTACACTGGAACGACATAATGACCTCCATATGCTACATAGTAATGTTGTCGGTATGTTGATTTGAATAAACTAGTGAACGTGTGTACTATCTTTTGTTTACACATCGTACGCTGGTGTGTGTGTGTGTGTGTGTGTGTGTGTGTGTGTGTGTGTGAAAAGCCTATTGAACTTCACTACACTGCGAGCAGGACGTTTTTTTTTGATAAACAGACGTGCTAAGATATAATTTTGGTTGTAGATATAGTTCCTTCCTTCCTTTCCCTATGCGGCCTTATAAAATCGTCTGCTACAAAAATTCGATTATTTTGACTCCAAATAAATTGGAAAGCGCAAAATGTGTTACGTTTCTTTGAAATCAAAATATACCTATCACACACACACACACACACACACACACACACACACACACACTTGTATTTGGTGGCTATTGAGGACTCTCCAGTGGAACTGCGTACCGAGGACATTTGTTCTGGCGATGTTAGAGCGAAAATAAATACAGTTCGAGGCAATAAATTAATAGCAAATGGTGATGTATCAAGGAGGGAACTGTATTATGAATTCTAAGGAATATGAAATTTAGCAATGCAAGCGAGGACGCACACGTTTACACAAATATTCTGTTTCATCCATGCAGACTAGGGACGCACATTATTTGACAAAATTATGGAGACAGTGAACATTTGTACATTGTGACCAACGATGATATGTTTGCATATCTAGTCCAGTCTTAACAATAAATACGACAGCTCAGGCGGCCTAGTGGTTAGTGCGTCCGCCTCGGATGAGGGAGGTTGCGGGTTCGAACCAAAGCCGAGTCATAACAAATACATAAAAATGGTACTAACAGCTGCCTCACTTGGCGCTCAGCATTAAGAGGTTAGTGTTAGGACTAGTCAACCTGGTGTCAGAATAATGTGACTGGGTGGGACATTATGCTACATCTCTGCGGCGTGATGCCCCAGTGCTCGACGCAACTATAAACAGCTACACTGCAGACATCGTAGAGATATGACTGAAAAATTGTCAAAGCTACGTTAAAACCATATCCAAATCACATACTACCATTAAGTAACTGTAACCTACATAAGGGTTTCGTCTACAACTGTTCTTTAGGGCAATTTCATTATTATTTGCATATATATCTTGTTGTTATTGACTGACTGATCAAATTTTTGCTTGACTGATTGTCCTGCTATTAGACTTTAGTACGACATAACCCGCTTCGGACTAATCCACCGCTTTGGAGATCATGCTGTAATAAATTTGGCGTATGCGCATTTGGTTATAGCGCCCCGTTTTAAGGAATTCTTGGATTTGTTTGATTATTTGTTTGATTATTGGAACTCGGTGCAATGAAAATATTCCTTAGCCCGAAACAATTAGTTAGTATGAGCAAACGTCACGGAGTGAAGTGTTAGTGAGTTTCCACGATGCATAGGAGACCGGTAAATGACACAAAGAAATAAACATGAAGGGACTCGGCAGATACCGTTTATGTCGCCGTGGTGGCAAATGTGATGCAGTTGTACTGGCGAAATGTGCCTTGAAACCATGTCTTGACTGGCCTCAGATGGCGCAGTAAAAATAGTTCCCTGTGTTAGGAGATAGTTTTATAGTTTCTACGGCGTGTACTGCTGACGGTACGGAAAGTTAAGGAAGAGAAACCATGCAGATGTGCATTGATAGATATTTGGCAAGTTTTGAGATCTTTGGTCTTGCTTTGATAAGTGAAAAAATTTATGTATAGAATGGACACGTCGGGCTTTCTAATTTACAACTGAAGGAAGTTGTATAGAAGAAGTCTTTGGAAATTTGGGGCAAACTTATGACTTCTAGCGGAATCGAGCCAGGGTTTGACACCACTCAGTCAAGCAAATACCCCTGGCTTGTAACAATACTCTTTGGATGGATTTGAGCATTTATGGCAGGAAACTCGCCTTATCGGCAATGGATATTCGCTTTTTGACAAAATAGATTATTATCTTCGTTGGATAATACGCGTACGAATCCTCTCTCTCTCTCTCTGGCATGTGCCGATGTAATATTAAAAATAAGAGCGAATGTTTGTGTTACCCATATTATGTATTTCACGGAGACTTTGTATTTTTCAAGTCACTTTGGCTGAATAAATCAATCATGCATACATCATTATTTCTGTTGTAATCTGTATAGTGCTTTACATCAACCTCAACACAAAGAATAATGATAGACTAAAAACAACGATAACAACAGCAGCAACAATGTATCTATGTTAACTGAACTGAAACCTCCTAAATAGCTATAAAGTTCAGTAATTGCAGAAGTGAAGAACAGAGTTCTATGAGAGTAGATGTATGCATATATTTAGTGGATGGGGATACTTGTCTGTGAAGTTCTATGTGACCCACTGTGATGCGTTGGGGTGGAGTGCTCCCAATATTTATTTGAATTACTATAGAATTCCCACCCTGGCTCGTTTTTGTAGGAAGTGAAATTAGTGATAGAGAGAGGTAAAACTCCGAGCCCCCAGTCAGCAATACCGACAATTAAATTATTAAGAACACAAAGGTGAAATTCAAAAGATTAACAATTTAAATCAAATTAAACGATATTAATTTCTCAACCAATCTTCTTCCTCTCGACCATGTAACAACCTATTTCATCACGTGATTATAGTGTGAGATGGCTTTCCCCTGTACATGGTTTCTACTCATATGTGTTGCTCTGCCAATTCCTTTCCTCCTTCCGGCGTTCTCCGTACTCCGATTCTTCATATCCTCTTCCCCTTGTGTCTCCTTTTCTCCTCCTCCTTCTCTCTCTCTTTCTCCAGCAACTAGGCTTGTTCTCGGCCTACTGCCTTGTGCTATCCTGTCTCTCTGAGACTCGGGACTTGACTATCCGGTAGTTCTGTCCCCAAAAACTTTCTACGAAAAACACAAGGACGTTAGCATGTTTTGTTAGCCATCTCGCTCACACTACATCAACAATCAATCATCAGATCGAGGCTATCTACATCTTTGGTCACGCATTCGTGCACATGGAAAACCACACACGTTCTTATAGAAACAACGTTGCAATAAGAGCGGTATCCTACGTATCATACAGAAATCACTAAATTGCGTCACAACAATATATATATATATGTTCTCAATCTTATTATTCTCAACAATATCACAACAATCCGACGCATTTCTGTACATTACACTCCCACAAGTGTACACAGATATTCAAATATCCATATTATTTAAATTTACACACTGCAACCATTTCCAAAGTTACAATTTAATTCAACAATTGCAAAATCTAGAATATCACATAAATAAATACACTAGTTTACCACGAAGTAACTAAAATAGCGAATTACAATATTAATTCTGACGAGCGAGCAATCTACATAATCATAGCTCATTTCTCACGTATGCATGTAAATTAAACAATACAAAGGTAATTCTACGTACTAACAATTCTAGTAAGTAAATATACATACTGCACATAATTACAATTACAATGCCGTAACATTCTGCAACAATCGAGCATATAACTCACTGACCTTTACAAAGCTGTCTGTCCTTGAATGTACCAAGGTTTCTTTTCCCGCCAAATCACGAGTGGCTCCCGGAGTTATTGCTACAACTTGTCAGCACGATGATTCACAATGACTAATTCGTCAGCACGATGCTTCACAATGACTAATTCGTTCCCAGCCCAAATGACTGTTAAATTCTGGTTCGAATTGATAGCCCCACCCTTCCTCAGCTCTGATTGGATATTAATTCTACCCCAGTCGGTCCAGTTTAACAGACGAACCTCAGGCCATCTGTCAACGCGGGGAGATTTACAACAGCTTCAGGGGTCCTTTGTTCGAACAAAAAGCTTATAACATTTACATGTTAGTTTTGACACCTAACGGAGCGGCTCTTGTACAAACGCGAATCGCCACGACAGTGCAGGGTCGACATACTCATGGCGCTAACCCATTCCTTTGTTCTTGACTTACGTAATCGCGGGCAGGAAAACGTGACATTGTCTAATACCTTTTTACAAACAGTTTATCCTGTTTATTGTTTTGGAGCCATGAATGAACAAGAATATACTTTAATGGTACAACACTCTCTTGGTTCACCTTCCAGATCACTTAGTTTATACATTTGCTAATTCAAGGTACTACGTAAAGGTGTTTTGTATCACTGATTACAAGTTTTAAACAGATTTTTTTCCCCGCGTCGCTTTCTGTGTAAAACATACTGAAAAAAGACTAAATGAGTAAGAATATTACAGTCTAATGCAGCTCTAAATAAATGTTCTTTTAAGTTATAAATACAAGTTGGTCCAGTAGAACATCCTGAGCGTTTTGGCTATTGTTAAAAACCTCTTTAAATTTGGGAGAACAATATAGATTGACGCCTTGTTTTTACATGTTGTGTGTTGGTTTAAAAAGACTTCGTTAACATCAGAACTATCGATACAAATATAATTCATGATATGTTAATCAAAGTCATCAAATCACCAACTGAAGCAAGTATATACATTTAAAAGAACATTGAATGCATTCAACAGGTTATGATTGCTTGCACGTGTAGTCGCAGGTCTTAACAGCATGATAATGAAAAGCATATTGCTGTAATTAAATGTTTCATTTTGGGACTGATCATCTGGATGATAAATGTTTGACATCTGTATAATATGTTTATCTTTCTATATATTTACTGATGTTCTGTGCATGTAACTTCCAAATTCGATTAGTGATAATTCGATCTCACCGTAACGGGATTTTTCACTTGATTCATATCTGTTTTCTCCTGTTTGAATACTAAGTAGGCAAATGATGAAATAGGGGCGGATATAACTCATTTAATAATCATAAAATAAAGTTTGCGTATCAAGGATGTCTTTTCAATATCTTTTCGTGCGTAAAATCTCGCTGCAAACAGGACTTTTAACTTTACAGATTGGTAGGATAATTAGGCAATTTCGGTACAACTCTACAATGAAATCATGCGCATTTCTAATAGCATTTTGATGTACTTCTTTCGTATATGTCGTAGATTTATTTGCCTGTATTGGACGTGTATGGTATGAATGTATCGTGAGTTTCCTAACACTATTGTCTCACATGCATGAAGTATTAATAAAAAATACCAGGGACTGCAGCAACTTATCTTATGCACCAACTTATCTTCTTATAGTTCAGCTAAGTAGTTAATATCTGATGCTTGGATCTGAAGGGAGGTAATATGTTTTTGCAACGTGTAATTTTGATAGCGGAGATCTCTACAAGTTTTTCACAAGTCAGTCATGCACATGGTTTCGGGCGTGTGTATCGCCAGCTTTGGAAGAAAGATATACTCTAAAATCGCGAAGTACCAAGCATGTAAACGGGGACCTTCCTACAAATCATGACTTTAAGTTATTCTAGGCTAAAATAGTGCGGCGAAGCAAGATTTTACCATTTTTCCATCCTCGGACGTCCTCGGTTGGAGGTGTGTCCTCGGTACGTTGGTGTGTAATCTAGAGAATGTCTTCGGTTTACATCAAACACACACACACACACACACACACACACACACACACACACACACACACACACGTAGAGGTTACAGTTACTGTACTATTAAACTGATTATATTAAGTGGATATTTGAAATAAATTGGCTAACTTTTTAATAGTACAACAATTCCCACTGTTTTTACCGCCACACGTCATCATATTTTAAAAAAATATATAATTCCTCTTTCTATACATGTATGATAATGTTTTCAAATATAGTAGCATTTAGTTCAGCAGGGGTCCTGTAGTGACTCATCATATTTATACTTATTACAATAGCATTGCACCCTTATTTAAAGCCTCACTTCCGGAAACATAAGAGTTCTCTTTGCTCTAAAAATAGCTTTCATATCGCGCACGGTGCTGTTTTATTTTATCATACAGGAAGCAATCATTGTTCATACCGTATATGACCGTTTGACCTCCCGCCTATAAAGGAATAAGAAGACGTTATTGTGTGAAACTATGGAGTCGACTAAAGCTTATACTATCGTGCATTTTTGTACTTATTTTCACTTATGTGGAAAGAATTTTTTAATATATGAAATAGCTTTTATGTGAAAAAAAATCACGTAAAATAAGTTTTTATCGAACATATAAGAAAATCTGTGTCCTTATGATTGAAGCATTTTGACTTTATTATCATTCTTTTTACGTGAAATTGATTTCTTTACAAGCGCGAAACAGATTTACTTTATTTAATATATGTGGGAAAAAAATTCACATACGTAACATATATTTAATTTAAGTGAGATTAATCATTACATTTGCAAAACGAATATCACATATGTGGAAACAATTCTCAGATATGTACAAATAGACTTTTATCACGCATAAATTGTTATTATACATATCCATTTTATTTCAAACGTGTCAAATGAATTTTATCCATGCGGAATACAATTCACATTAAATAAGTTAACAGCTGTATTTCACACACACACACACACACACACACACACACACACGTAAATATAATTGTAACATTGTTTTCTCATATGAGAAAACGGGAATCTATGCTCAAATATCTTACCATGTGTCAGTCTCTAAGTCTCCATTATAATTTCATTTCAAAATAGGACAAATAGATTAATTATTCTAAACCAATGTTGTTTTTGTAGCTGTTTTTTTTATATAATAAAAATAAATATTATGTTGCTACAAATGAGTGCCATATCTAACAATGAAACTTCGGTAATGGCCACTAACTTGTCGTGTTATAAATGTTATAGCATGGTTCGCCCTTAATCGGCACCAACAAGCTGACGCATACGACTTACAATTTCCACCTGGGGGCTTTGACATCATATTGTTGCTTACTATTGATATTGTAAATCAGTTCAGGTAATATATGGTTGGAACGACGTAGTTGTTGGCTGAATTAAATATTTAACTGCCGCAAAGTTTAACAAGAACAACACACAAGCTTCGCAGAAGATAGCTACTATGGGACAGACTTTGCATTGCAAAATAAACGGAGAGAGAGAGAGAGAGAGTTAAAACAAAAATTGCAATTTCATTGTTTTTATTTTTTGAAAACAATATCTTGCGATAAAATATTCCTGAGTTAGTTATTAAAGTATTGACATAAACAATCAATATTACGCTAGATAGAAAGTCTAACGTATAAAAAATGGGTTATCAAAATGTGAAACTTATTAATACTAACCATCCCAAAAAAATATAGCCAGTAAATAAAAACTATTAAGTTAAATACCACATACTCTCATTAGTCTGTTCTGAATTACTACTCAGCAATTCAAACAACAAGCTTAATAAATGCATCAATATCAATATAACAATATACGATTAGCAATAAGAATTAAAAATAACATTAGCCATTTGTAGGAAAATTGGTTGTAGTACTGTGCATCATGCTCTGTTATATATTAGAGTCGTAATTAAAATGTTCTTTATCTTTTATTGTTTTTTTTTTGTCGGGGGAGGGGCGGCGTCTTTGTCCGATGACCCATTAAGCACACTAAGCACGTGTTTAGGGTACCAGCCCAACAAGGGCACAAGAAACAATTCAGATTAATGACAGATTATAATATTGAATGACCATTTCGACCTGCATGTACGAGTATATTTATTTGGAATGATGGCAACATTGGTATTTTCCAACCCTTTTAGCTTCTAATATTTACAGTGCTTAGGGCCCTAAGGCCTTAACCCGGCACTGGGCAGCCTTCTATAAAAGAGTTAAGCTCATAAACCTTTTTCAGTCGTTACAGAGAGAAAACACTTTAACTTACAACTTACAGCTTAGTTGATGTGAACGTGAGCTAGCCGGAAGAAATGATTGATTTTGACTACGTTTTGTTTTGAAATGATCTACATCGTGGCGGAATAAACTTTAGACCGTGGGAAAAAACAGGTGGGACGGGTGGGGCGTAATGTGTAAAGGGTCCAGGTAAGAAGAAAGGCAAATAGCTACATGCATTTCGTCTAACTGGAGCCAACACTAAGAACACTTTGAAAACGATGCTCATTGTTACTTTTAAAGTCCCGGAAACATTCCTTTAATTAGCCAACAATGAATTAAACTTAACGTTGTTCTTAATGCAGGTCATATTGAGTGAATAATTATTGGTGGGACAGATCGATAAATGTTGCAAAAAAAAAAAAAAAAAAGAAAGAAAGAGAGAAAGAAAGAATGAATGAATGAATGAATGAATGAATGGATGAATGAATGAATGCTTTGTATTAGAGTTTTTTGTTGAGGGCATACTATATTCTTAATGAAGTGAATAATTAAACTATTCGTTATATTAAATCATATAATGAATGAACAAACTTCGATCTGCGCGTGCTAAAGGACGATGGAGGTTTTATAAACAAATCGCGACCAGGTCGTGATAATGAACCGATATAACAATTTTAAAACAACTGTCAGTATAAAATATACAAATTTGACTAGATTTTACAACCTGAATTATAATCCTGAGCAAAATACTGAAATTCACTCAAACTGAGTGCATCGTAGTTTAGACAGGTTGCACTGCATAAATACAAAATATCATTGACAGGCACCATCTCTCTCTTTCTGTTTCTACCTCCATCCATGAATTATCCGTTTTGCCTATCATTTCATATGAAAGATTATTTTCGTGAGACGTGTGGCATAAGCAAAGAAGACTTACATGATTTAAAAAAATAAGCATTTTAAATTTCATGTCATGGTTGCAAACTAGTGCAGTTTTATAAGGCGACGAGGATATAAATGTTTAAATATTAATAAAATAATTGTTATATTCTTATTCATGTTGCTCATATTTCTGACAACAGCAGGTGCTTGGTTGGTATTTTAGTGTCATGTTCCACTCGGTTTTTTTTATTTTTTTAAATATTTTTTGGGGTGCCGTTTACGGTTCTACATAAGGGTAATGGTGACTATAGTGTTAGTGATGATGGTAGTTGTAATAGTAGTTGAAGAGGTAGTAGTAGTAGTAGTAGGAGTATTTGACAAAACTAAAAATTATGCTAATTGGAGATAAATCTGACAAAACTAAAAATTATGCTAATTGGAGATAAATCTGAAGTAATATATACAATGTGTCCGGTCCATCTTGTATTTAAACATGATGACTATAAATAAATGAATAAAATAACTTTCAGATAATCACTGTCAACATTTTCCTTGAATAAAGGCAGAAAGGTAATGACGTGTTGTCTCGAGTGTTGCATCTACACTAGTTAATACCTGACTTAATTGTTACACAGAATACAACCATGTATTGAAATGTACTTGCCCTAATGATCCAGCATAGCATCTTGTGTTTACAATATTATTACATCAACTACTTGCAGACTGGTCCTAGGGGACCTATCTGTAGTAATAGCAGCAGGAAGATGTATTTATAACTTTGGATAATTATGAAATCTTGGTTTAGACTCCATCGCTAGGACAATTACTGAGGTTGAAGTGTCTGTTATCAGTTAATAAAGGTTTGAACACAGCAGGAATATAAACTACAGTCAAAAATTTTTCACTGAGATTCTTTCCTGTGTCGTTTTCCATATTACTTCTTTTAATGGAGGATTAACTTGTCAATTACTAATTCTAGGGGCGGATCCATAAATATCATTTTCTATCGTTTTGGTGGCGTGGGAGTGATTCGTAGGCAAGGGGTCTGCCCCGATCCGTGCTCGTCTATCTTGTTTGATCCGCCCCTTAATTGCAACTGCATCTATTTATGGTCGTTTGTCAATCCATCTGTATAGTTTTTCACTCTTTCATCTATCTCTTTTCTTAATTCTTACTTCCTGCGATTGATACAATTTATAAAATCTAATGAGAGATGATATCATATATTGCATTATTAAGACTCTATATATGTGTAAGAAAAAAGGGCCATAATTGTAAGGCCACCCACTTTTGGCCCATGTAATATGGAATTTTATTTTCAATATGCGTACCCAACGATAGGAAAGACTTAATTTTGTACAAAAAACTTTGAAACTTTAAAACTTTAGTTTTTGAAATGAGTTTTTATTTATTAGGCTATATAGTCTTAGAAGTATGTCATGGTCATCAATAAAGTCTATTTATGATAAACGTAGAACATAAAAGTATGTCAGGGTCATCAAGAAAAGTATGTTTATACCAAAAGTAGAACATAGAAGTATGTCAGTGTCAACAGTAAAGCCCATTCATGCCAAACGTAGAACACGCTGAGCTTCAAGGTAATATTTCAACATGATGTTTACATTGACTATACTGCTGGTATATTTCAGTTTCTTCTTGATTATCACTTTGAATGCTTATCCAACCTAGAAGAAAAAAATGCTTAAAAAGATCAGCAGAATTTACTTCAAGGTAAAGAAAGAATACTTCTTTTTCGATATATACCAATTCTACTAGAACTAGACTAGTAGTGGTCAGACCTAAGGTATAACTCGGTAAGGTACTATTCTCTGAGTTCATACAGTTAACTAAGTTTATGAAAGAAAAGAAAATCTACCAAAAGTCCATCTTATATATATATTACTCTACTCACATTTTTATCAGGTCTGTTTGTTTTAGTGTCTGTATAATTACGTTACAAAAGAGGTAAATGTCGCATGAATTATTGGGCAGACAGAAACATAATAGGTAGTATGTGAGAATGACTCAAAGACGGAATAATCAAACATAAATTCATGTCATCTGTTGCACACGACCATCCAACAAATTACTTGTTATTTACATTAATATTAACACATGCAGCTCCTTCGATTTCCGTGAATACACTTTATACAGGGTTTTAGTGTGACGCATTCAACGAATGAAAGCTTTACAGGGTTTGGGATAAACATTTATTACACATTTTTTTCTTAAAACATATATTTCCGTGATTCAAAATGATAATAGGGTGATTCTACAAGTTTATGTTGGCTGTTGACCGTTTGTTTACGTATATGAATCACAAAACAAAAAGCATGGTGGCAAATCTCAACAAGAGAGAGACACACACACACACACACACACACACACACACACACAGAATGTTTGCATACATGGTACTGTTATAGTATATCCGCGGAATTGTAGGAAATGGTGTAAAAATCATTAATTAAGCGACAGGTGGGCCTCTGTCTGCAAATAAAAGAGATATATCCTGGAAATAGCTTTTTATTAATTGAATATTACTGTCCATATGGATGACTGACTGTGATGAACGAAAATCCGTGTTTTCATAAAATGAGTTTTCAAGGTCATACCGTAATTCATGGCATATCCAGCGCCGATTATTCTCCAAATTTCTCTCTCTCTCTCTCTCTCTCTCTCTCTCTCTCTCTCTCTCTCTCTCTGTTCACAAACGTTCAGTTCATATATGGCTTGCCACAACGTTTTGTTCACTATTGTCAAATTGACACAGTTCTGAGATTAACCTCAAATGAACGGTAATAGCCAAATAATAAACAATCTATACAACTATTTAAATAATAGATAAGACTAATTGTGTCTTCTTTTCAATCCATATAATGATGTATAAGTCTGGGTTTGTATTAAGTCCTGCTCTTTTTTTATACAAAATCAAAACACATTATATACACAAGAATTTGCCCACAAACAACCTCTTTATAGGGGTGGGGGATTGTTCTTTGTTGTGTGTATTAGCTAAATATGAACACCTCTAATGGGAATAATAATGGTAACAGGAGATATAAAGATGCGTATTGATTCACCATTATTATTCCCACAGTTGAAAGTTTTACAAATGATTAAGCAGATAATTTTATTTATAACAATTCTGACGCCTTTGCAAAAAATATATCCTAATATAGACAAAATGAAAGTCTTAATAAACTTCAACTAACCCTGTCCCCTGGAGCCACTCACCAACCAATTCTCAAGTCAGCTGATTAATGGAATTACTAAAAGTATGACGTAGTAATCAGATGTACATGTGCTTTAGATTCCACAAATGGTGCGTACTAATGACTCAATCCATGATATATATATATATTATAGTTACTAAGAGAAAGAGAGAGAGAGAGAGAGAGAGAGAGAGAGAGAGAGAGAGAGAGAGAAACTCACTTAAAACAAAATTGAAAAAATTCGTTTTAATTTTTTTAAGAACAATAAAACAATATCTTTTGATTACATTTTCCTGAGTCAGTACTGACATAAACAATCAATATTAATCTAGATAGACAGTCTAACGTATCAAAATTGGGATGTCAAAATGTATAACTTATAAATCCTATCAATTCATGAATAACTATAGCCAGTAAATAAAAACAATTAACATAAAGACTACAGCCTCTCATTAGTCTGTTATGAATCGCTACTCAACATTTCAAACAACAAACTTAATAAATACATAAATAACAATATAACAATGTACGATTTGCAATAACAATTAAAAATGGCATTAACCAGTTAGTATGAACAATGATAAAGACATCGGTTGTGTCGGCAAGATTAAAGTAAATTAACCGAATACCACGCACCATGCTCTAGTATGATATATGAGACTTAATCAAAATGTTATTTGACTTTTCTTGGTTTATTTGTTTGGGGTGGGGGTGATTACAATAGAGTCAAACTCACCAACCTTTTTCATTCGTTACATAGAGAATATATTTTAATTTACAGCTTAGTTGATGTGAACGTGAACTAGCTGGAACAACTGATAATATCTGACTACATTTTGTTTTGAAATGATCAATATCATGGCGGAATGAAATTTAGGCAGATGGAATAAAAATAGGTGGGGCGAGTGGGGTGTCATGTGTAAAGGGGCCAGGTTAGAAGAACAGTAAATTACTACATGCATTTTCTGTCTAAGTACATTTTAAAGACAACGCCTTTTGTTAATGTTAAAGTCCAGGAGTTTTCCTTTAATCAGCAAACAATGAATTAAACTTAACGTTGTTCTTAGTGCATATCATATTGAGCGAATAATTATTGGCGGAACAAATGGATAAATATTACAGAAAGAAAGAAAGAAAGAAAAAAGAATGAAAGTGATTGTATTAGAGAGGTATTTTGTTGCGCACGTACTATTTTTTTTAAAAGAAGTAAATAACTGAAGAAGTCGTGAACAAAATGCATGCTGAAGATGCTAAGCGACGATGGAAATTTAAAAAAACCACAACCAGGTCGTGCTAATGAGTTAATAATATAAAATGAAGTGTCAGTATACAAAATAAAAATATGACTAGACTTATAGTTATCATCCTGAGTAAAATACTGAAATGCACTCAAGCTTATTAAGACATAGTTTAGACAGGTTGCGCTGTATAAATACAAACAATGGACGTGACGTTTTCCACTATCTACTACAACCATTCATTATTAAGAGAGCAATCACAATCCTAATTGATCGCCAAAATAGCAATCATCACATAACTTCATTATGTAAGAAACATTATAATTTTCAGAAAATCACACACACACACACACACACACACACACTCACACACACACACAGGCACACACAAATGGGCGGGATAGATTTCTGAAAGACGTTTTTTCTGTTGGGTGAGGGGAAACATTTAAAATACAATATTGTGGTAATAAGGATTTCACCAAAATGAGGTACACAAGTTGCCAATATGACAATACACAAAATCCACAATATTTTCTAGATACCTTCTCTGCATAATTTGCAGCAGTTTGCAATTTTGGTCATCTAGAAATTAGGCATAATCTACGTTATCGTCTGGTTTATCTTGTACTGTTCTCCTTCCAGCACAAGTAAAACCTATTGTTATTTCTTGCGTAGACTCATGATATTGGTAGAGTCCCTCAATACAGTCTCCTCTCCTGAGAACGCGAATAGACTGGGTAATTGGATTACATTCTAGATCACGGTTTGAACCAATGCAATATGTGCATCGTGGTTTGGCCAGAAGAATCGTGGAGGGAAAACGTAAAGGGTCGTGATCCACTGCATATGTCCATGGGCAAGTTGACCTTGCATAAACCGGAACGTGGTTTCCCTCCAAAACTTTTTCTGGACAAGTTTCACCATGTTTTTTGCTGTCACACTGATCTGCAAGCGCTTTCTCTGGAACTTCATTATTGCTGCTACTGTAACTTGGAGGGATGAAAAATTTCAATCCTGTATCATTTCCTTGATTGAGCTTCTGATATGACACAGTGAGGTTAGCCGGGGGTTGACACATATCCCATACAGGGGCACAGAAGATATAATTCGCAGCCAATGATACGTAAAGAAATACAGTTTGGGTTATGAAATTTCTGAAGATCATCTGCAGAAAAAGAGGAAACAGATATTTGATATATTCCGTTAACATACTTTATACGCATACAGAAAGTAACTTTATTACCTAAGTGAAGTATGATATGAAAAGTTTGTTAAATCTGAAAGGTTATATATATGAATTACGATGGTTTTACTGTCTTTCTTGGTTAAGAATTCATCGTATAGTATCTGTTTCAAATATGACAGCAATACTAATGGTGATACATTATTTTGGTTATATTTGTTTGTATTTGTTTGTTTTGTTTTTATTGTTAATAAAACTATTATTTTCATTATTATTAAAATTGAAAGATTATATATTGGCGAATTTACACAAACACACACACACACACACACACACACACGAACTATGATGATTTTACAGTCTTTCCTGGGTAAGATTTCGGCATAAACCATTAATTTCAAATAATACGGACAATAATAATAATGATAATATATTATTGTGATTATATTTGTAATCAATACTGTTTTTATATTTACTAAGTTTATTATTATCATTATTATTATTATTATTATTATTATTATTATTATTATTATTATTATTATTATTATTATTTTACTATATTTAAAGCATGTTTTGTCCATTCCTGCTGCAAAATAATTTTGGTAGAAAAGATTTCTGTATCTATAAGTTAATTCTAATGCCGTGGTAAATTTCGCTGAGGACATTTTAAATTACATATTCTTGACGGGAAAGAAAAACTTACTTCTCTTTGATAAATTGTTTAAAAAATATTGCGTTCAATCTGTGTTCAATCTGCGTGTCTGGTCTAGCACAAGATCTGGTTTAACTTTTCCAGTTTTGTTGTGTAGATTATATACTAAACTACAGTCAGGGAGTAAACAGCCTTGGTGACCAATCCAGTTGTGCGGAATGCAATCGGGAAGTGGGAATGGTCGCTAGTTCCGGGGCCAGTTTGCTCTAAAAATAGCCCAGTATTATCAGTGGCTTAGATCGGGAGGAGGTGTAGCCCACAGAGAATCATAAAATTCAAAGGCAATTCCCCTCAATGAAATAAATCAATTATTCATAAGTGATGTAAGATGTTGTGACAAGAAGCCATAAATGTCTTTAAAATTTTCTCTTTATCTCTTATCATCCTATCTCTGAATATATCATACATGTCGAGAAGCTATTACTGTTTAGGTACTTCTTAATAGTGGGAAGTGTGTCAGACGTGTATCGTACTGTTCAAATTTCATGTAATGAAAATGTGTAATGCATAATCTATCAGTAAGAACACGCGGTCTCTAAACGTATTCGAGGGAATAAGATGTATGGGGAATAATTAAAGACATGTTGTAAAATGAGTATTACACAAGTATTTCTTTTCTTGTTTTGTTAAAATTCGTGTATTCAAAACATATTAAAAAATAAGCCATCTATTCAGTGTAAGGTATTAGGTAAACCAGATCGACTTATTTATAGGTCTCTTGGAAAAGTACTTATATCGTAAATAGTTGAGGACTGTTTTTTTCCTTCAGTAATTTCATGTGAATTATATTCTTGTCATCCAATGTACTTGGTAATGAAAAGGTTAAAAATAAAGCATCCCTATTAAAAAAACATTGGACTAAAGATGCGTAAAGATGCAAATATTCAACTTTCCTTCCAAATAAAGGTAAGAACAAGACATTGTTTAATTTTATTTTGCATGATATCATTGATAGGCACCATCTCTCTCTGTTTCTATCTCCATGCATGAATTATCCCTTTGACCTATCATTTTATATTAAAGATTTTCCTGACACGTACGGCAAAGGAAAGAAGACTAAAATGAGTTTGTTTTTTTAAAAAGTAAACATTGAATTTAATGCCATGATTATAAACTAGTGCAGTTTTATAAGGATATATAGACATCATTTTTAAATATTGATAAAATAATTGTTTTATTCATATTCTTGTTGATCATATTTCTGACAAAAGTAGCTGCTTCACTTGTGACTTTAGTATCATGTCCCATTCATTTTCTTCGTTTGGTGCCGTTGGCCGTTTTACAGAAGGTTAGTAGTTGTAGTAGTAGCAATTGGTGGTGGTAGTTGTACTAGTAGCAGAAATGGTAGTAGTAATAGTAGTAGTTCTAGCAGTAGTAGTTGAAGAAACCAATTATTGTGCTCACTGGAGATAAATCTACAGCAATAAATACAATGGGTCGGGTCCAGCTGGTATGTATACAGGGAACATGATGAATATAAATAAATGAATACAAAGAAATTAACATAATCACTGTGCACATTCTCATTGAGAAATGACGTAAAGGTAACGACGTGGTCTCGCGAGTGTTTCATCTACAATAATTAATATCTGACTTAATTGTCACATTTATCATATATTCAATCTAATGACTTCAGTGATGAATCATAGCATCTTGTGTTTACAATAATATTACATCAACTACTCGCAGATTGATTTTAGTCGACCTATCTGTAGTAGTAGCAATAGCAGCAGAAGTATAAGCAACAATAACAGTATTTGTAGTAGTAGCAGTAGTAGTAGCAACAGCAGCAGTATTAGTAGTAGCAGTAGTAGTAGTATTAGTAGCAGCAATATTAGTAGCACTAGTAGCAACATTATTATTAGTAGTAATAGTTGTAACAATAGCAGGAGCAGCAGCAATAGCAGCAGTACTAGTAGTAGCTGTAGCAGAAATATTGGTAATACTAGTAGCAACAGCAGTAGTAGTAGTGGCAATAGTTTTAATAATTGCAGTAGCAGCAGTAATAGCAGTAGTAGTAGTAGCAGCAGCCGTAGCATTAGTAGGAAGAGACTTTTATATCTAACGTTATGAAAGTTTGGACCGCTCCGGTGGCCTAGTGGTTAGAGCGTCCACCTCGGAAGCGGGAGGTCGTGGGTTCAACCCCGGCCGAGTCATACCAAAGACTTATAAAAATGACATTGAAATAATTATTCTACCCTCATTCTGGTTCTGAAATTGTGTCGTAGTATTTCATATAAGGACGTTTACCTGAGAATCAATTATTCCTTTCTTAAAAGTCAGTCTCAGTGGAGTCATTTAGTTGTGTTCAGTTGAGATTTAATTTGTGGCGATTATTCACTGGAATTACAAGGTACTCATAAAGTTCGTTTTTAGGTAGTTATTTCGGAATTTCTGGGAGTTGATTTAAAGACATGTTGGATGATATAATTGTGCTAAATCAAGACTGTTGGCACATCAAACTATTCCAGACTATTGACACATCAGTACAATAGATTGGACTTCATTCGGAACACCACAGGGATTCATTTGGAATAGTCGATACTTTTTATACTTTTTTGACATGAGATAAATCTTTTAGGGCTATTTAGGATTTCATTCACAATAATGTTAGTGTCACAGAATAAGGAAAGAAATAACTTGGTTTCGCCTTAGAATGAATTGATCATTTTCGTCTTACTTGCGTACAACGTTACCTAGGGTGGATAATTGTTTTTCTAGGTAAGCAACTGAACTAGCATGTATCTCGGCGTATATCGCTTGCGACGAGAGACACTAAAAGTACGGCATGCACGGGTATTCTATCCTTACCAATACTCAATCTCCTGTAGATTTAAGGCAAGTTTGTTTTCTGACTGACACACTGTCCTTTGCATCTTGTCAAGGAATGAACGTTCTCAGTTGTTGCTCTCCAGGCGTAGGGGTAAGTGTTACATTTGAATTTTATTTGATATGCGAAGCATATTCAACTTGTAGTGTCGTATTGTGAAATGATGCCTTTACTACTACGCGGATTTGAAACGATGTGAACTTTTGAGTTGCTACAAATTGTTTCTAGGGGTTTAATTTAGTAGCATGTATCTATAGATTTTAATTTCGTACATGTTATTATGACCAGTTTGGTTTTATTGTAGCTGTCTGTACGTATGTCTGTGCGCATGGTGGATCCATGAAGGGTGTTCGTGGCCAATACATGTGGGTCAACCCAATTCAGGAGAACTGTACGTATGTATGTGCGGGTATATCAGTCTGGCCGTCTGTGTGTCTGTATGGACATGGAAAATGTAACGATCAAGGCCATACAAAGACGAAACCGCTAATGTGTAAACTTGTGCGCATGTTGGATCCATGAAAGGTGTGTGCGGCCGATACAAGTGTGGGCCAACCCAAGAGTTCGGGAGAACGGTGTGGTTTGTCAGTGGACACATTTGAAAGTTTTTACAAATATCTAGCAATCGTATGGCTATATAAAATACAGAGACATATGTTCGGTTCAATTGATTGTTGTTTTAATTGAGTACAATTTTGTCATTTTGATTGCATGAGATTATAGGAATCTTATTTTCATTGCAGGAGATTATTTGAATCTCACTTTCACTGCATGAGATTACATAATATTTTTTTAATCTTATAATCATTATTTGAGATTATACGAATCTTACCGTCATATATTTGAATACATGAAATCTATTTTTGTTTTCCTATTTGTGAATGTTTGGATAAAGTAATTCAATGAGACGTAGGTTTAGAGCGGGAAATCACTGTATTTGTAATATATATATATTTTTATTAATTCATATCATAAACTTCCATCTTTCATCACGTTGTATTTTGTTGTCATTTGACCCAAGCATCCATTCAGGTCTATCCTGTTACAGTTATATATTGGTAATTTTTCACTTTGTATTATAGGAAATTTTGAATTTTACAGTTTGTTGGCTTTCACTCGTTTCTGTTAGTTTAAGAGCGTATAGTCGTAATAATCCTATTAGTGTCTAATTGATTTGATTGTATACTAGGTCCATAGAGAAGTTTACAGACATTACCAATTAATTGGTGTTCATCGATGTACGGAGAAAATGTATAGATATGAGATATGTGAAAGTATAAACGTTTGGGCATGTACATTAAGAGAAAGGTAATTTCATTTTCCTATTTTAGAGATATTGAAAATATTGATGTTGAATCAGTAAATGTAACTTATTATTGTTTATAATTTTACTGTTGCTAAGTTTCAGGAAGATTTTTTGTTGTTGAAAATTCATCAAATTGTATCATAAAGAACAAATACAAATTCGGTCCAGTTAATCAAAATATCATAAAGAAATGGCGATATACAATTATATTTGAAAATACATATCGAGAATAAGCGCACACGATGTTTGTGTTATGGTTCTAACGCCATTTTTCAGCACGTAACTAGCTACACATGGCGGCCAGTATATTTGGTTGAAGAACAATCCGTGAAAACACTGGGAAGAAACTCCGACCCAAAGGAAGTCACTGGCAAGCTTTCCTCACATAACGACGTTCGACAACCTGAGACTCGGACTCGGGCTGACTGAGGTGACATAGTAGTGATCTGTTAAGGCGAGTACCTTGTACCACTCGGGGCCCCGAGCACAAAAGTACGAGTTTATGCTTTCTCTCTGTCATGTATGTAACTGTAAATATACGTTGCTGCACGTTGATTTGTTTACAGACCAGCCTTTCAAATATGCCGTTTAACTTGCGACAAGAACTTCACCGTGAATTCATCTTTGGAGGTACTTTAGATGAACATATGATTTAATAGGATTTTCTCACAGTGGACACATTGGAAAGTCCAGTACTGAGAAACGGACGTAGAGACTATATAGGAGAAATAATTGTGATCGAATCAAGATGACGACCACGTTGATTATGCACTGGGTAATTCCGGTTTGCTGGCTATTGTACACAAGTATCTGTTAAAGTATTGAATAGACAGTGGTCGACGAGTTGACGTCTGCAAACATTTTTCTAACCTTGACTAATACAGCCATTTTATCACGAACGAAATTTTCTATGGTCATTCAGATCATTTATTTTTAAAAGAAATATACAAAACCATTCCTATAAAATATTCGGAACATTTTTTGAATACTTTAAAGATATGTTCTAGGTAACCAGCTATACAGAGCAGTATGAATGATCTACGTCGTTCCCTTTGGGTGAATGCAAGTATGTAGGTAAAAAGCCAAGGAGAAAAGAATCTCTCATTAAAAACATAAGTGTCATTTGGAATTATTATTCCGATTTTCACATTAAGGTGGCAGGGGACAGTTTCGTAAATTGGTCCCGGGCAAAATTTCTTAATTTAAGGCCATGGTGTGACTTTTTGTTATTGTGTAATAATAAAGATACGGATATATTTGGGAATTTGCTCTTTCCGGCTTGTTTTGTTCTTGAAATTGACTTGAGGCATGTACAACTCATGTGGTCACTTCAGTATCTAGCCATTAAAATAGTAATAGTCGGCTAGGAAGCAGAGAATGCCACTTATAGCAGTAGACACGTTGGTTCAAGGCAAGTAGAATTTTTTTCTCAAACTACTGCCTGGATGACAACTATTTGAATTGCATCAAGCTATTTAAGTAACCAAAGTTTTTCTAAGTGTCATCACTCAAGGGAAAGGACCTGTTTTCACTGAGCATCATATATTCTAAAAGAGTGCTTTCGGACAGGAAAAATATACGTAAAATTTTCGGGGTGGGGAGCATCAACTTATTATTCTATAAATTTCCACTGACTTGTCAGGTCAAGGGAACGATATTCTTATGTTTTGCTTTAGTATACCTATCCAAAGATATGGACCTCTTTGACGTCATTCGTCAAGTTTATTTTTTATGACGTTTTGTATTAGGCAGGTGTATACAACATTAAATTTGTGCATAAAACAAAACTTTCCTTTGCACTCTAAATTGAACTAAGAAAGAGAACTCTTTATTTTTTTTATATATCCTCTCCTTTGAAGTTACATTCCTTTTGCTCTTACTGAACGTTTGAACTTTTTTAAATCTAATTCACGTTAATTTGTGTATCTCTCCATAAGTACATATTCATATTCTAAAGACATACAGACTAAAATTTTACCCTTTTCAGCAAAATTAACAAATTTAATTGAACGTTTCAAAATTCTCATTTGCACATGTTAGTTAGGTACACGATTACCGTGTTTGACCGTTCTCAGTGCGAGATATTTATGAATTTTTCATCCATAGGTGAGTATCTTGTATGTGTATTAATATGGGTGGTTCGCTAAATGTTCCATTTCATTTTGATCTCGAAACAGAAGTTCTCGCATACCTATTGTATACAAAAGAGAACTCGTGCAAATGATGAAACCTGCATATGACGGGTCCTAACAGCGCGTGCAAGCGTATCTGACTGTCCAAACATGAGACTAATAGATTGTGTGACTGGAAACTCATTCCAAGCACACTCAATATTATTTATTCCCTAATTTTATGCAAATGAGGTTCCCATCGCACTGTAATATCAAAAGGTGGATTCTCTGGTGGATGAGTTCGTTTTACATCTACGGGGAACGAAGAGGATCGACGAACGTTTGCAAGTGACGATGGGTACAGATTTACTTGCAGGAGGTGATAAAGCATGTTGCACGTACCCAGCAGCTCTGGTAAATTCTTATAAATAACATAGTATCTTTTATTCAATTTTTGGATGACCATCATGACAATCCGTTTAAAATTGATATCTGAAACATAATGAAGATCTGAGGAACACTGATACGAGGTCCGTTTAGTTGACCTTTCGATTCAATGATCAAATTACAGATTGCACATGTATGAATTTGGGTAACATCATTCGGAACGTATCGTTTCTCACAAAAATAAACTCTAGCAGGAACTATAAATTTTAATGATCGGCAAAAGCCTAAATTCCTTTTTCAATGCCTGTCAGATCTAAGGTACTATCATCTCCCCCCGTTACAAAGTACCATTGAATTTATTTAATATGGACTATTTATGAGTGTTTTACCGTGAAGATATATATATAGTATTCATACATTATTTTTTTCATGTTTCTAGTTTCCTAGACAATGTAAAGTGTCTGTGACAAGTGTAATACGATACAAATGGTTGAATTATTTTGATAATTGTTTTTGAATATCAGTAACATTAAATTTGCTCACTTTAGGAAAGTTTATAATTGACAGGTATAGAGTAGCTCGATGAAATATTATCTGAATATAGTCAGCAGGTCACTTTATTTTGCAAGTCAAATTAATGATGGTTCCTTCGCACACGTGTACTCGAGGGCTTCATTTTAATTCTTGAAGTAAAAGATGATTGCTTTGTTGGACTGTCTTTGTTTCAATGTTACATAGAAAAGCTTATTTTAAGAGCAGCATGTTGTACTCTATATATAGGATGTATACAGAATGTTGTGCCCGAAACTATTGGACAATCTTTCCCACTTTGAAAACAAGAGAAAATTTATATTAGAGGAGAATGGCGTACAACGCTTTTTTTGGCGGCCGAGAACGTGCGGGCAGAGCAGAAGTGATTTACATGAGCATGCTCATTAGGACAACTCTTGTATTGCAGCAACTCATCTGAAAATAAGATAATGAAAACATTATCAGACATATCGTTACTTTTGTTGTAATTTTGATTGTGCCATTTTCGTATTCAATGCACAACAGCATAGTATACAAGAAAATGCCCAATTGCAGGCAAATTCCCTTTTACGCACCGCATCATGAATCGTTTCTCATTACTTATGCCACCTATATAGTCAACGCACAGAAATAAAGTAAAGAAGAAAATGCCCAATTGCAGGCAAATTCCAGCTCTTTCTCGTGCATGGATTGCATGTCTTAATCGTCCTGAACTCAGTTTTCCTTACAACAAGCTGATGATAAAATGATTTATAATGTAGGCGAATAATTATTAATTGAACACTTATTACCAGTCTCAAAGCGTGTCAGTGCGTGTGTATGCATGTGAAGGACATTGGATAGTAGTGGATATTGTGCTTAATATTTCAATATCTGGCCATTGACAAATTCTGATGCCTGATATCAGCGTGGAGAGTTTCTTTTATAATATTTCCAAGACTTTAATCGGTGTTTTGAACTTTATATATAATATGTCTGTTCACTTACACAATTTTGATGTCTTCTTGCAGGAAAATAAATTATCCTGCGCCGAGACTGTAGATTAAGGTATCTTTTACAAAGTACCCAGTTTGAGTGTTCAGAACGTCTGTAATATCTGTAGTCAAGACATATATATGTTGTGTACTGGGCAATCTTCTGCTCACAACAGTTTCATTTCTCAAAGGTTTTAGTTGGTGTATAGGCATTTTTACGAGCGCGGCCATATTTGTATCACGTGACATTTAGCCATGACTGTGTTGATATCGGCTAGTACTTGGAACTGTGTGTGTGTGTGTGTGTGTGTGTGTGTGTGATTTGGAATTTTAACGCAGCTTTATCAGTTTTACAGTCACATCCCTACGATGTATGCATTGCGGCAGTTTATAGTGATGACTTGCACCGGGGCATGATGCCGCAGACCTGTAGCATCATGTCCCACCGAGTCACATAATCCTGACACCAGGCCGACCAGTCCTAACACTAACCTGTTAATGCTGAGCACCAAGCGAGGCAGCTGTTAGTACCTATTTTATAAGTCTTTGGCATGAATCGGCCGGGGTTTGAATCCACGACCTCCTGCACCCGAGGCGGACACTCAAACCACTAGGCCACCCGAGTGGCCTCGTTGTCAAAGTAATATTTGACTAAAAGAGTATCCTAAAGTATCATTGCTGCATAATTTAGACGTTTCACCGTATAATCGCATATAATTAATTCGTTTTTATATGTTATTACTTACAGAATTTTATTAAAGTGTCTTCAACATAATTTTTTATTTGATCTGCTTTTACGTTATCAATCACGCCTACTAAAAAAGGTAACAATTTTCGTACCTTCGCTTTCGTACCGACGAGGTGAAAATGTATCAACCGTCCTCTGAAAGGCTCTATATTCGATTAAACATTTTTAATAAAACCAGACATTCAAGCCAATTAGTGTTAGTATCAACATCAAAACACATCAGTGTTATCTGTAAGTAACCATTATTTTACAGGCGGCAATGACTTTGAAGTGGTCTTAATATTTATTAACTGATGCCACGTAGGTCAGTTAGAAATAAGGTGATTGTTGTTGCTATTCCTATGAAAGGATCAGTTTTATATTTAATATGGCATAGAACACACACACACACACACACACACACACACACACACCATTCGACTCTATTTGTAGATATTTGTTTAGATCAACGGTCATACTAACTCCGCTGTCGACATTCACACCTAAGCCAACATTAGGCATTGTTCACCTGGCCGTAGGTGATGCACATAGTATGAAAATTTTCTTCATTATCAAACCTAAGTGTAAAAATTGTTAATGTTCAGAAGAAAAAACAAAACATTACGTATTATATATTTCAATTAACTTTTTCATTTGAAATGTCTATTATTGTGGGATAACAGGAGTTTAACTAATGCGTTAATTTGGCTTAATCAGTGCATGCTATAGGCATCTACGTAGCCTTCCGCGTTAATATATGGAATTCTTCAATAATGAAGTAAATCTAAATATTAATTGTAATTATTCCCCAAAATCAAATAAAACTTAAGAATATAATTCTTTTTCATAGAACTTTGTATTTATTGTTAAGTACTGCAACTTCCTAAGATTTCTTCCTCTTATTCACAAGACACTATAAACCCGAAAATGGGTTAGGGACCGCTTAATATTTCTATTAGGACAGAATGTTTTTAGTGAAGCTAAAAAGATTGAAATTTTCTTAAATTGTATAAAAAGCAATTTTTCATTGAATTATAATGAAAGTAATTTTCTACTAAAATATATTGAGATTGATTTCATTTATTTCTGTAGTACAACTATATACTATTTTAATAAAGATTGCGCCCTTATGAGCAAAAATTACGCTAGGCAAGTTGTGTAGGTTGTTGAACTAACGAATTCCAAAAATTCCCTCTGAATGAGTAATTAGCTATGCGGCAAAATTGTCTGTCTAATAACGTACATAGACCCAGACGGTAGAAAAATTGTCTGTCTAATGACGTACATAGACCAAGACGGTAGTCGGTAAGAAACGATGAAGCCTCACTTTGAGATTTTGGCGAACCCAAGAGTTAAGACGTATGACCATATTTGGCCGCGTCCTAAGAAACTGTGAATAAGAAGCGAGAAGATTTGCTTGGCAGAATTAGTCCGTTTCGTAGGAAATCAAAGAGGGTTGTATCATTATAGGTATGCTACCGTCTGTGCACACTTTTCTATATAGTATAGGGATTTTTAGTGTTGGGATGTTAAAGTAAGAGTTCGATCTAACATCGGTACATTTACAACACTGGATTATTTTAATACTTCTTTACTATTCTTTAATATAATGCATTGGAAAGTTTAATTGTTTGAAGAACTTATATTTGCTTGTAATTATATTATGGATCATTGTAAAAGACGACGTTCGCTACCAACTTCATACTCAGTAATAATCTATTCAAAAATAAAATACTCTTTAAAAATAGAGTTTAATATATTGGTATTTAGATTAAATTCAGTAAAATGTATCTCTACTAAATGATTGCTTTATTAGTCTGAAATATTGAAGTTTAGATTCTTTAGCTATCGTGAATTTATTCGATATTTAATTATCTGTATTATATTCTAAAAGGCAAAAAATTTCAAACGTATGATGTTGGAAAGTGAAGGAATATCGTAGTTTTATATGTATCTCTTATATTTGTAATATAAATTTATATTGAGTATTTCAGTAAAATAAGTTCGTTTCATCGGAACTCAAAGATGCTTGTATCGTTTCAGCATCCCGTACCTCCGCTTGCCATATTCCCCTGATGTAGCCGTATCTACACCTCTTTTAAGAGAGCCTTAACTCTTCTTTTGTTCTCTTTCTCTCTCTCACTATGGGCAAACACATTTCTTAACTTATGAGCAATTCCATCTCATAGCAAGAAATGAGAAGGTTATGCCACAAAATCCTTATTATAACATCTCTACAACCATTTAATTGCGAATCTTAATGCATGAAAAACGATTTAAAAAGCCCTCAGAAATATATAATTTATGAGTTATAGATCACGATGTTTTATTCGCACTTATCCATCTCTTTTAATAAACCCATCTTTCAACCCAGACCGATGTATATACTAGTCCATTCGTGAGATAATATCACTTTGGTAATGCGTGTAATAAACAAAAATAAAATGGGCTTTCTTATTCAGGTCCGTATTCCGTAGAACAAGCATGAACCTGATCTCGAAACACAGGACATCCAACACGTACTTTTAAAGCAGGTTCAGCAATGAATACGAGCAATGATTTGCATGTGAGTACTAATGGACACCAGGAGGAGCAGCGTGAAAAGGATTACTGGCTGATCGACTCACTTACTTTATACATTTGTACGCACCCCTAAAGAGAATGTCTATTTTGACAGAAAATGGTATAATTTTTATATCTAATAATGGTATGCATGTATTTATAGAATATAAGCACTATTTGTTTCTCACGTCGGGTGTTTCAGCAACTAACATTAACTCTGAAGAGCGTGGCAGTGCATATAGAGAGAAAAATAGGTCACTGAGACACAAAGTTGCATGCACACAACATAAAACAGAGATACATTATAATATATCGATTGACTCATAGCACACACAAAGCATAGCAACATTACCATACACTGATATACATATAAGCATAGAAACACTACCATACATTAATACATGCATCACACAAAGCAGAGAGACATTACTATATAGCGATACACCCACCCACCACACATGAAGTGATTCATAAATAAAGCATAGATACATTACCATACACTGATACACGCATCACACAGCATCACACATAAAGCACTGAGACATTATCATACAATGTTACAAGCATCACATATAAAACAGAGATGCATTACCATATACTGATTCATACACACAGCACAATACATTTTTTAAAAGATATAAAAAATCATGTCCTTTATAATGTCTGCAGCAACCTGTGGAAGCTCTGGAAGAAAACATCAGGGATTCGTACAAGCAATTATTATTATTGTGACTCTCAATTGCAGAGAGATAAAGGTCCCCGGAGAATTTAAAATAAACGAGACTTTTCATTCACAAGCAGTCTGATCTTCTATGGTAAACTGCTTACGGTTTGAATTGAGCATTTTACTCTCCATCTATGGTAATTTCTATCCGGTTGAACTGTGCTTTGTTTTATGTAATTTTATGCATCGTTCCTGTATGCGTTGTTCTACCTAAATTATAAAGTGGGAAATCCATAGAACATTTATTTATTTAGTTGTTTATTTTATTATCATAAAATACGTTTGTTTGTACAATTGCTGTCAATTTCTGGCCAGTTTTTTCTTCTTCTCTATTTCATTGTTTAATACACGCATTGCAATCTGTCAGATTTTTCTATACTGTTCTTATCATTATACTAACAAAAGTATTTTGAACACCGCTGTGATATTGGTGTGACATTATGTGTCATCTCTTTAACAAACTTAAATCTATTTATATACTTTCTAATGATCAGTCAACTGAATGACCAATGTTGCTGATAAGACTGCTGAATGACCAGCCTTGTTGATATGTTGGCTGAATGCAAAAAAGTTCTATCTTATTTATGTATTATAATTATTTGCCGCAAAGACAGTAGTATAATAAACTCTTATTTTTGGAACGGCCTGAGTATGATAAAATGTATTACTAAGTTGTATGAGGTCTATCGAGGTTAGAAATCTGAGATCAGTTAAAAGAGCACTACTTGAATGGGATATTATGATGAATGCTACTTAAAAGTACATAAATCTACATAATTTAATTATGTCTGGCTGTGGTTTTCAAAAAGATTGCATTTGGAAGGTTAGAGGTTTGATTTAGGCCGAATTCCCTAAGAGTGTTCCATTGTAGTTCTCAGTATTGCCCTTACGTGTGCATGCTAGGTCAGTCCGCCCAGGTGAGATTAAATTGGTAGCATCTCGAGGGACTCGACTCCACAGTACAGTACAGTCCCACCCGATCCCTACATTGTTAAAGCCTTCAGGGCTAAATTTGTTAGCACTGTTAAAGCTCTCAGGGGTTAACAACGTATACTTTTATACTGTACAGTATACGTTATATGCCTTTAAGGCTTAACATTGTCAACTGCCACTGGAACTGTTCTTACGCATGTGCAGTGCTAACAAATTTAGCCCTGAAGGCTTTAACAATGTAGGGATCGGGTGACAGTCCAGCCGAGTTTTAGCAGTTGGCGAGTTTCGCGGTCATTGTGTTGGGAATATGGCTCTGCATATCAGGGGATATATTAAATTTTGATTCAACATCTTAACTTCTGATTGATAATGAAGCTAACTACTGTCGTGGAACTTACGAACGATTTGTTCTTGCACATATGTTTGCATATTAAGCACGCTTGTTATTGTAGCATTATGTGTCAACATAACACCAACAGAGTCTAAGTCAACGGAGCTAATGCAGTCGGTGAGTTTGTCCAATCAAACTCTTTACCAATTTGAGCGCTGATTTTCAGAAATTGTATCAGAATAGTGGATGTGTAATTGATATATACTGCTCTATAAAAAACAATATAAATATGCAGAATGAAGATTGTCTTCATAATTGATATTTAAATTCGAATCTGTTGTACGAAAGTTCAAAGTTGTGACTATCAAGACAATGAAGGTATAAGATTAACATTTTTGACTTACACAGGGATTCCGAAAAGAAATGAGGTAACCTCCTTTCTCTTCTGGTTATATTCGAAACCGGCATAACTCATAGATGATATTGGTTGTGATGTACATGTTTTAATCGACTGAATAATTCACAGACTGCTTCTGCCCTTTTTATATTTACTGAAATTTTAGTACGCTATATTAAGATCGATATTAACTATTTATAATAAGGTATACGTAAGAATTCTACAAGTGGCAAACCAAATCTTTGAATACATAATTTATACAAAATATATACGCAAAAACATTTCTTTCAATCGAAATTTTGCAAATATCAGCTTCTGATTTTATCCAAAAAAGAAATTTGTAAATAGATATCTCTAGAATCTTTACGTCCTCGTCAGAGAGGATGAGGGTAAACCCCAGGGGGAAATGACGACGAATACTGATCAGAGATTTTTCGTCATTATTGAAAGCGGCTTTTTGATCTATGCTTTGCGCATCCGCGCTTAGGTCAACAGCAGTAGATTTATTACGTTTAATGCGATTCATGGGATGGTGTGATAAATGAATGTTTATGTTTTCTGTTCACATGAGTATTTGGTACACTCATTTTGATTGTGGACATATTATTTGCCCTGTGTAGATCCATTGTAAACAAGCCAACGAATACGTACTCATTAGACCAGAAGGTCGGAGGTTGGAGTATGGCATAAAATGCCATACAAAATCGGACGCACTAAAATATACATGGCTTGCTGAACAAAATACAACAACAACCAGGCGCAAACACAGTCAAGTCTATTGACGTGTAATTGTATCGCTGCTTAGTTTAATGTGTGTGTGTGTGTGTGTGATTTGTATTTTTAACGTAGCTTCAACAATTTTTCAGTCATATCGCTACGATGTCTGCAGTGTGACAGTTTATAGTGATGTCTAGCACTGGGGCATCATGCCGCAGACATGTAGCATGATGTCCCACCCAGGCACATTATCCTGACACCAGGCCAACCAGTTCTAATATAACAAATAATTTATTTCCCTGGAAAAATCTATAAAAAGGAAGAAAAAGAACTTACGATTTTAATAATCAAATCCAAAAATAATCCAAGAATAATCCACGAATAAAATTTTAGAAGTCCTAATAATAAAATATTCTAATGAATTCAAGTTCGAGCCCCGACGAAGAATCCAAGATGGAAGGCGATGACGTATGCTGTATCCTGTTCAATGTTGTTATCTACAGTTCCTTGTAGAAACTCAAGAAATAATCCGGTGCTTGAAATTCGAATAAGATTTTTAAGAAATGTCTTTGTTCTAGAAGTTTTATCTGGGTTTGGAACAAGTATGCATGGTGAACTCCAGTCACTTTTACTGGGCTCTATAAAATCATTCTCCAGCAAATATTTAATTTTTTCTTCATGTATTCCTGTTTGAGAGGGTTTATCCTGTACTGGTGTTGTTTCACAGGTTTAGAATTTACAATTTCAACGTCATGGAAAATTGCGCTTGTTCTTGTAGGAACATCTGGAAATAAGTGCTCATATTCAAATAATAGTTGTTTAAGTTCATTTCTTTCTTGCTCCTGCAAATGTGAAATTTTCTGGTCCAGATTTGTCACTCCAATATCAGTAGAATCCGATTATATTCATTCACTTAAATCTTCACGGAATATCACGCTGTGGAGGAGGTACGCACTACCTACCAGTACTTCGCGGACTTGCGCAAAAAACTGGAGGAAGTTTGTTCCCTCCCACAGGAGAACCTCAAGCGAGCGAAGGCGCGTCAGGCGAAGAATTACAACAAGCGCGCAAAACCACGCAAGTATGAAGTAGGGGACAAGGTGTTGTTGTTGTTGCCCCAAGAACACAAGTTGCAAGTTTCCTGGAGAGGTCCAGACGTTGTCACCGAGAAGGTCGGAGGTCAAACATATCGGATACGGCTACCAACGAAGGAGAAATTGTACCATGCCAATCTCCTTAAGAGATACCGGGAAAGAGAAACCGTCAGCGATTTTGTTAACGTCACGATAGTCAGCGAGGACGCCGAAGGCGATACGGAAGGTGCCAACACTGTCCCGAGCTGTCCGTTAACGAGGGCTGAGACACCCTCGGACGTGGAGTGCGACCCCATGTTGACTGCGGTACAGCGGGAGGAGATTGATACGTTGCTGGCCGGGTATTCCGATGTGCTTACGGAAATACCCGGGAGAACGTCGCTTGTCGAGTTCGGGTTAAAGCTGGTGGACGACCGGCCAGTCCAGCGGAAACCCTACCCTTGCCCCACGCAAAACGGCAAGTCGTAAGGGAGGAGATCGAGCAGATGATTGCTCTGGGAGTAATCGAACCCGCCGACACTCCGTACAGCTCTCCGGTAGTCCTAGTGGAGAAGAAGGACGGCAGCCATCGGTTTTGTGTCGACTACCGGAAGCTGAATCAGGTGACAGAATTTCAAGTCGAAATGCTACCTGACCCGGAACATATTTTCTCTTCTGTCTCGAAAGCGAAATATTTCTCCAAGCTGGATTTGTCCAAGGGCTATTGGCAAATTCCGGTAAGCTAGGAGGATAGGGCAAAGCTCGCTTTTGCTACTCCCGACGGGACCTATCAATGGTTGGACATGCCGTTCGGGGTACAGAACGCGCCCAGCGTCTTTACTAGGATGATGCGGAAGTTGTTGGAACCCTTGCCCGACAGGGGTGTCCACAACTTCGTGGATGACCTCTTGTTAGCCACAGAGACGTGGGGTGAACACCTCACTCTGTTAGCTGACGTTTTGGAGCGGCTACGTCAGGCGGGATTGACAGCTCGCCCTTCCAAATGTCACCTTGGGTTCCGGACATTGGACTATTTATGACATACCCTGAGCCAAGGCACGCTGTCCCCAGAAAAGTCGAAGGTGGAGCAGCTGAGAAACGCCACACGGCCCACCACGAAAACTGAGGTGAGATCATTCCTGGGATTGGCCGGGTATTACCGGAGGTATGTGGCCAATTTCAGCGCGATTGCGGGGCCGTTGTCTGACCTAACCAAGAAACGGGCTCCGAGTAAGGTTATTTGGACAGATGCGTGTGAGCATGCTTTCCAAACGCTGAAGGATAGACTTACATCCGATGAAGTTGTCCGTCTACCGGATCTGGCAAAAGACTTCGTTCTTCGCACCGACGCATGTGACACGGGACTGGGAGCAGTACTACTGCAGGAGCACGATGAGACACTTTTTCCTGTCGCGTACGGCAGTCGGAAGTTGTCTGCTGCCGAGAAGAACTACTCCGTATCGGAGAGAGAATGCCTAGGAATCGTGTTCGGGATATCACGGTTCGAGCGGTACTTATACGGGTGGAAGTTCATATTGGAGACCGACCACCAACCACTCGCCTATCTCGCGCAGGCGAAATTGTCGAATGGACGATTGATGCGATGGTCGCTGTTCTTACAGCAGTACCAGATGCAGATCAGATACGTGAAAGGAACTGAGAACGTAGGTGCCGATTTCATGAGCAGGAGCGCTGAAATGGTATAGATCGCTGTGTATATATAAATATATTCATGTTCGTACTCAGTGTGTAGTGTCGCGATGATTTTGTTCTTTATTTCGTGTATTAATTCCTTTGCATTTGAAGTAATTTTGAGGGAATAAAATCCCGATTTCATTCTCAAGCGTGGGGGGGGGGGGTTGTGTCACGTTTACCCGACCCAGAGTAGCCCCAGTTTGAAACATGTATAATCAAGGTAATTCTGACAAGCCATTGTTTCATGTTAAACATTGCCGCAGGCTACCACTAATCCATTAAGTAAGATTGCCGTGGCTAGTAGAGGTGGACAGCCAGACCTAGGACCTGCGAGGCCGCCAGATAGCCAATTATCACCTAGATGTGGAAACGTTTGTCCAGATCAAAAGAAGTTTTCTGAAGAAGTGGGAGTGTCTTAACTTATTTTCCCTGCAGACAGACAGCCAGGTTGAACTGGCCGCTAAGACGATTGGACAGGGTCACAGCGCCACCCAATCAGAATCGAGATAGGGGAGAGACCCTGATTTGGGTAGAATAATATCTCCGCGTCTTCCGGCAAGAATTAGTTTGCTAAGAGAGATTGCCAGAGGAGGTTAGCTTAACTCCGAATAGCCATTCGTTATTGGCGGGAATATCTTAGAACAGGAAATTCTAAGTACAGACAGCTTCAAATAAGGAAGCTTTGAGGGACAGACCAGTTACAGTTTGGTCCCGTAGTCTCAGATAGAGAGACGGAGGAAAGGAGAAGAAAGGAGAGAAGTCAGGAGAAGTTGAAGTCTAGGAGGAAAAGGGGAGAGAAGGGAGGAAGAGGAAATTGGGAGCGAAATTGGAGGAGGAGATAGTCGAGAGGGAAACGGAGTCGAAGGAGGTCTTGGAGGAACGGAAGGAAGGAAGGAATTAGCGGGAAAGAAAGAGATGAGTAGACGCAAGGACAGGGGGAAAATCGGACTCACACTGTAAATCACGGGATGAATTAGGCTGTCACTTGGTTGAGGGAAAGACGGGTGATTGAGAGTTTATCGTTTTAGATTATCGAATTTATTAAATTGTTATTAATTGAATTCAGCTTCGTGTTCTCTATAATTTAACCGTCGGCATTGCTGACTGGGGGCTCAGAGCTGTAAATCTACCTCGTCACTAATTTAACTTCCTAACCCTACGAGCCAGGGTGGAACTTTCATCATAATTTAATTAATATATATTGGAAGAACCCCACCCCAATGCGTGCAAACGTCACAAATAGTAAATGGATGTCTTCATCCCAGTCTCTTCCCCTATCAAAACAATATGATCGAATAATATTTTTCAAAGTCTGATGGAATCTTTCCAGTGCCCCTTGGCTCTGAGGGTGATAGGCAGAAGATTTGAATTGGTGGATGCCTAATTTGTACATTTTTTCTTTCCTTTTTTCCTATTTTTTATATATATTTTTTACTTTTTCTTACTTTTTAAAAACAAACGTTTTTCTAATTTCATGGTGTTTGTTTTTGTAATAATATTATTATATGTTTTTTTATCTTATAGGTGTTGTCTAATGTTGTAAAGCGCTTAGAGCTTCTAAAGATTAGGCGCTATACAAAGTCCTCATCATTATTATTATTATTATTATTATTATTATTATAACTTGCTGGAACATTCCAGACGTTATATTTGATCCTTGATCAGACTAGACAGATTTGGGAAGGTCAAATTGAGTAAAAAAAACTTTATCCAAGCTTTTACTATTGTTTTAGATTTTATATTCCTCAAGGGAATTGCCTCTGGAAACCTTGTTGACGCACACATAATGGTCAACATGTATTAGTTACCTGACTTGTTCTTAGGTAAGGGACCAACACAATCTACCATAATTCTACTAAATGGTTCGTCAAAGGCAGGAATAGGTTGTATATGAGCCTTGTGTATTTTCTGATTTGGTTGTCCTACCATTTGACAGGCATGACAAGATCTACAGTATTTACTAACATCACTTTTGATTTTTGGCCAATAGAAGTGAGTCAAGATCTTGTGATAGGTTTTATTAGCCCCTAAATGGCCAGCCAAAGGAGTTTCATGGGCCAGACTAAGTATTTCCTGTTTGTAAGGTTTTGGAACTACAATTGGATAGTTCACTGACCACTCATCACCAGTAGATACCTTGGGAGGTCTCCATTTTCTCATAAGAATTCTATTTTTAATGAAATAACAGACTGGAACTTCAGTAACTTCAGTTTCACTAATGACCCTTTGAAACAAACAGGAGATCTCATGATCTTTTTCCTGTTCAAGGGATTGTCGTTTATCACCCTGATTAGAATAAAGAGAATGAGTCGTTAAAAAAGGATCACTGTTATCAATACCTTCTGATTGATCCAAACAAGGAGTGAAAGTGACCTCATCGAAAGCCCGACCAATACATGTGTCAGCTAAAGGAGTACTTTTCTTATCTACATCATTCTCAAGCGCTTTCTTTGCCATAGCTCTGGTAACTGCACAAGCTGGAAATAAATCAGGGAATTCTTTTTCAATTGTATCGACTTATGAGTTAATGAATACTCAGCAGCAGCACGAGCAGCATCTTCCATGGTTTCGATCTTATGCTCGTGAAGATAAACCCTAATATCACTATGGACACAGTTGTTAAAGTCTTCAACCAATATTAGTTGTCTGAGATTTTCGTAATCTTTATTAACCTTTCGGGAAGAGCACCACTTATCAAATTGTCGTGCTTTTACCCAAGCAAATTCGACATATGTCTGGTCAGCTTCTTTTTATAGTTTCTGAATTTTTGCCGATAATCCTCAGGGACCAGCTCATTACCCATCAAGGTATAGTCCTTAACTATATCATAGTCAGCGCTCTGCTCTAGTAACAGTGAAATGTAAATATCACATGCTCTATCAGTGAGTACACATTGCAGTGATAGAGTCCAATGCTCCCTTGGCCTCTTCAAATTTTCAGTAACTTTTTCAAAACGAAGAAAATATCTGTCTACTTCTTCCAAAAAAGGAGGTACTAACTTGATATTTCTTTAAAAAACATCAAAAGTAGGGGAGTGTTTTTTCTTTGCCAGCTCTAATTCTTTAATTCAAATTTGAAATACCCTCTTTTTCTCTCTTTCGTCCCTACCTAATTGCATTTGTTTTTCTTGTAACTGCATTTGCATGTTTTTATCTCTCCCTTTCTGAAACTGCATTCGTATTACTTCTATCTCTCTTTCCATTTGTATCTTTTCGATCTGAAACTGGACCTGTCTTATCTCTAATTCCAACAGTTTTAGCTGTACTTCCATTTTCAAAATTTCCAACCAATCCTAAGTAAAATTCAAAAGAATTCTCTACTTTTGATGATATTTTAGAAAAAAACTTGCCGATTTCACTAAGATTTCAAAAACTAGGAAATTCAAATGTCTGTATATATATATAAAATGTAAGAGTACAATTATGTAATGTTTATGAAAACTCACATTTTCTTTTGAAATGTCTATCAGTGTGGGATAACGGGAACGCACGTTTCTTCCTCAATGTTTGGCAAACGATAAAGATGGTTTAACAACTGCGTTAATTTGGTTCAACCAGTGCATTACATAAGTTTCTACATAGCCTTCCGCGGTAATATAGGGAATTCTACAATAATGAAGTAAATCTGTATATTAATTTAAAGTACTCCCGAAAATAAAATAAAACTTAAGAATATAATTGTTTTGATACAACTTTTTTTCGTTGTCAAGTGTTACTACTTCCTACAATTTTGTCATCTCATTGTTATCTCATTAAAACACTTTTGGATGCAAAATATATTTTCCTTTTTGGTTTCCAGCATTTATAATATGACAGTAACTCCTTCCGCTTGCTTTCTAGAACCCGAAAATGGGTTAGGGAACCCTTTATATTTCTAGAACCATTTAACTTCGAATTATAATGCATGAAAAACGATATTTTAAAATGCAGAAAGAAGTAATAAATGACCCATAGTTCAAGATGATTTATCCGCACTTATTCATCACTCTTAATAATTCCATATTGCAATCCACACCGATTCATACATATACTAGTCCATTCATGAAATAATATATATTTAGTATGTGTGTAATCAACACAATTAAAACGGGCGTTCTTCTTTAGGTCTGTATCCCATAGAACTTAACCAAGTATGGACCTGGCTACGAAATACATCGAACATTTACACTGTAAAATTTAGGTGCAGCAATGAATATGAGTCCTGATTTGCAATGGGCACCAGGATGAACAGCTGATCGACGCATTAACTTTATGCATTTGTACCGTACCCCAAAAGGGAAATTTTATTTTGATAGAAAACGGTATAATTTTGTATCTTTGTTGTTGTTGTTGTTGTGGGGCTTAACGCCATTTTTCAGCACACGATAGGCTATACATGGCGGCCAGTATTAATGGTGGAGGAAGAACCCTGGAAAACCCGGGAAAGAACCACCGACCCACGAGAAGCTACTGGCAAGCTTTCTCACATACCCACATTGGCTGAATCCGAGACTCGAACCGCCGCAGACAGAGGTGAGATAGCAGTGATCCGTAACGGAGAGCGCTTTAGACCACTCGGCCACTTGGGGCCCCCTAATTTTGTATCTAATAATGGTATGTATGTATGTATGTATGTATGTATGCATGCATGCATGCATGCATGTATGTATGTATGTATGTATGTATGTATGTATGTATGTATGTATGTATGTATTATAATTATTGTGACTCAATCCCAGAGAGATGAATGGGCCATGAAGAATTTAAAATGATAAATCTGTTCTACTTGGTTTCTTTACAGAAGATTGAATTATATAAAATAAACTCTAATTTTCATTCATGTTTGATGACCCATTCAAAAGATCGTTTTGGTAAACTGCTTAATTTTTTAATTGATCCTTTTAGAATTGATCCGTCTATGTAAATTTTCATTAGGTTGGACTGTGTTTTCTTTTATATAATTTTACTCATCTTCCTTGTATATTTTGTTCTAATTAGGTTATAGAATGGGGAATTAAATCAATAAAACAATAATTGAACGTAACATAGGAGGAATATTACTTAAAAAGACATGAAATGACATTATTTATTTATTTATTTATTTATTTATTTATTCAGTTTCATGATTATTTTATTCTACAGCTGCTGTTATTTTGTAGCCGGTTTCTTTCCCATTACATTGTTTATTACACGCATTGCAGTTTCTCAGATTTATGGATAATGTTCTTATCATAATATTAAGAAAAGCGTTTTGAACACCGCTTTTATATATATTGATATGACATTATGTGTCTTGTCTGTAAGAAACTTAATGTTATTTATATATTTATTAATGATCAGTCGTCTGAATGACCAGTCTTTGCTGATACGTCAACTGAATGACCAGCCTTGCTGATAAGTCCATTGAATGACCAGCCTTGCTGATAAGTCCATTGAATGACCAGCCTTGCTGATAAGTCCATTGAATGACCAGTCTTGCTGATACATGCTACATGTCTGCGGCATGATGCCCTAGTGCTAGTCATCACTATAAACTGCCACACTGCAGACATCGTAACAATATGACTGAAATATTGTTAAAGATACGTCAAAATCCAAATCACACACACACACACACACACACACACACACACACACACACACACACACACATTAGCGTGTTGCATACTTATCGTGTAACATGTTCCATGTATATATACATACAGGTATGCATGTTTATGTACTTGTGTTTGTGTCTATATATGCGTATATGTATGCATATATACGTGGGGGATGCGTGCATATGTGCATGTATGTGTGTGCGTGTGTACGGTTGTATATACATATATAATGTGCAAATGTATATTTGCATGTGCTCGTATATATATATATATATATATATATATATATATATATATATATATATATATATATATATATATATATATATATATATATATAAAATTTATTCTCATGAAAGTATTAGGGTAAATGTATGTTTGACTGACCAATCATTTATTTTTTATGTTGGGGGCCTGTTGTAGCAGCCAAATATAATTTGAAAAGAATCTTTAAAGACAGCTTAAAGAAAGTTTAAAGAAATACAATCTTGAAGTAATAGAAAAATACATCCTTGTTTTGGAAGTAACGTTCTATCCCTTACCCCACCCGCTCACACACCAAAGAATATACTGCTCTCTGTCTGCGCGAGTGTGTGTGTATGTTGTAAGCTTATTGAACCTCCATTCACTGCGAGCAAGGCTTTGTTTTTGATACACAGCCATGCAAAAATAAACATATGCTTATAGATTTGGAATTTCTTTCATCTGTCTTTATTTCTTTCTCATGTGCGTCCTTATAAAATCGTCTGCTAAGAATTCTAATATTCTGGACTCCAAATACCTTTGAAAGCGCAAAATTTGTTGCTTTTCTTTCAAATTAAAATATACATATCACACACACACACACACACACACACACACACTGGTGACAGTTAATGTAATTGTATACTGATTATATTGAGTATATATTTGAAATAAATTAGAGAATCTTTGTAGAATTAGATAATTCACTCAAAATAGCGAATGCTCTCTCTCTGTCTCTCTGTCTCTGTCTCTCCCTCTCTCTCTCTCTCTCTCTCTCTCTCTCTCTCTCTCTCTCTCTCTCTATATATATATATATATATATATATATATATATATAGAGAGAGAGAGAGAGAGAGAGAGAGAGATAGATAGATAGATAGATAGATGATAGATCCCAACATTTACTGGTCTTACTTGCGTATTACTGGTCACTGCAGGGTCAAAAGTTGCCAAGTAATAATTCATTGAATTTACTAAGAAAGTTTGAAATGCTATTAATAATTTATTATTGAAATCAGATGCTTTTCGTTTTGCTTATAAATGACCCGAGTTAGGTGCTGATTTTCTTCTGTATAAATCACAAGACCAATTATCGAGACACTTTAAATTACAGGCACCTGTAATATATGTCCGTGCCAAATCCACTACCTCAGAAGTGAAAATTTTATTTCTTCGAAATATGTGTCTGCGTTCCATGTTTATTAGTATAGTTTAAACACGGTTTATTGCCATATTAAAGAATCAGTTAGGGTTGGACATCATCATCATTATACATCACCATCATCATCATGATCACCACCACCACTACCACCACCTATACTCCTAAAACTATTCCCACTGCTTATAATAATAATAATAATAATAATAATAATAATAATAATAATAATAATAATAATAATAATAATGACTTTGTATAGCGCCTGATCTTTAGAAGCTCTAAGCCCTGTACAACATTAGACAACACCTATAAGATAAAAAAAAACATATAATAATATTATTACAAAAACAAACACCATGAAATTAGAAAAACATTAAAAAATAAAAAACGTGCTCAGAATATTTCAGGTAGGAAACATTATTAGGTCTTTAAGTTTGTTCTTGCAGTCGAAATAAGTGAGTTTTGAGAGCCCTCTTGAATGTGATCACTGTGTCTTTGTGTCTAAGTTCAGTGGGCAATTCATTCCACGTTGATGGGCCCTGGTGTGCAAAAGAACGCTGTCCATATGACTTTGTTTTCATAGTGGGAATAATGAGTATATGATTGTCAGAAGAGGAGCGTAAGTATCTTGCTGGTGTGTACACATGGGTGAGGTCGGATAGGTATGTTGGACTAGAGTCCGACAGTGAAACGTAGCACAGAGAACAAATTTTGTGTTTGATTCTGGATCGAATGGATAGCCAGTATAGGGTACAGAGCAGCGGGGAGGTGTGCTCTGATCGTGGTACTCTAAGTATGATCCGAGCAGCTGTGTTTTGAACATTTTGAAGTTTCTGGAGTAGATATTGAGACGAACCAGATATAATTGAGTTACAATATTCCAGCCTTGAAAGTACTAATGAACACACAAGTGTTTTAGTGGCATCAACTGAAAAATATTTGCGAACTGTGCTGATGCATCTCAGCTCAAGATATGCAGCCTTGCATATGTTCATGACATGTTGGTGCAATGAGAGTACTGTCCAGAGTAATACCTAGGTTTCGTACTGATTGTGTGAGTTTAATGTTGGCGTTGCTGATATTTATTGTTTGACACTGGATGATGATCTATGACACTTGAGAGCGAATGAGTGTGTATAATGAAGAGAACAGGTCCAAGAACAAACCCCTGTGGAACACCACAACATAGATCAACTGGGCTGGAGTGTATTCCATTTGCAGATACAATTTGTGTCCTGTTGACCAAGTACGACTTGAACCACAATAAGGCTGTATCATGAATGCCAAATACATGTTGGAGACGGTGAACTAATATGTCATGGTCTATTGTGTCAAATGCTGCAGACAAATCAAGGAGGGTGAGGACTGTAATCTTACAGCTATCCAACGCAGAGAGAATGTCATTAACTACTTTTAGAAGAGTAGTTTCAGTACTGTGGCAAGGGCGATATGCAGATTGTACATTGCTAAAAAGACTGTTTGAATTTAGATGAGATACAAGCTGGGATAGAACAACCTTTTCTAAGATTTTTTTTATATGAATGGGAGATTAGAAACTGGCCGGTAGTTCTTTAAAACGTTATGGTCTAGTGTTGGTTTCTTCAGCAGAGACTTTACAATGGCAGGTTTGAAAAATGATGGAATTCCCCGGATGAGAGAGAGAGGTATTAATAACATCAGTTAGTGAAGGCAATACTGGATCTAAGCAATCAAGCAGCAGTGATGTTGGAATTGGATCAAGTTCACATGACTTTGGTGCACTCTTCATCAGGATTGTACGTACGAAATCCATAGAGACAGATTCAAATGCTGCTAATGGTTGCCGCTCAAATTCTGTATCCCAACTGTATGGTGACGACGAGTCAGTTGAAATTGTGGTGTCAAGCTTATCTCTAATGGTTTGTACTTTGTCACGGAAGAAATTTGCAAACATGTCCGGAAGGTCGACTGGAGAGAAGGTAGTTGGAAGTGGTGTTGATTTGTTCCTTGACAATAGCTTGTTAGTAATCTCGAAGAGCTCTTTGCAGCTGGAACTTTCCATGATCTTAGTAGTGTAGTGGGCTGATTTCGCTACCACACACCACCACACAGGTCATCACGCTTTTCTTATATATAATTCCCCTTTCTATCTATATATGTATGATAATGTTTTCAAATATAGTAGCATTTAATTGAGCAGGGGGTCTGTAGTGACTCATCATGTTTATACTTATTACAATAGCATTGGACCCTTATTTAAAGCCTCACTTCCGGAAACATAAGAGTTCTCTTTGCTCTAAAAATAGCTTTCATATCTCGCACGGTGCTGTTTTATTTTATCATACAGGAAGTAATCATTGTTCATTCCGTTTATGACCGGTTAACCACCCGCCGATAAAGGAAGGAAAAAACGTCATTGTATAAAAAGCATGAAGCAAATTAAAGCTTATACTATCATGTATTTTTTGTGTGTTTATTTTCACTTATGTGGAACGAATTTTTAATGTATGAAATAATTTTTTTATGTGAAATAAATCACATAAAATAAGTCTTTATGTTACCTATATAAAAATCTTTGTCCACAGGTTTGAAGCATTTAACTTTATTATCAGTATTTTTATGTGAAATTGATTTCTTTACAAGTGCTAAGTAGTTTTACTTTATCTAAAATATGAGTTACAAAATTCACATACGTAACATAGTTTTTCACTTACGTGAACTAAATTATTTATTACATATACAAAACGAATATCATATATGTGGAAACAAGTCTCAGATATGTACAAATAGACTTAATATCAGGCGTAACGTTGTTTTGCACATATCCATTCTATTTCACATGTGTGAAAAAGAATTTCACCCATGTGGAAAAGAATTCACATGAAATAATTAAATTTAACATGTGTAAAAAATAAACGTATTTCACATATACAAAATTGTAACATTGTTTTGCCATATTTGTAAACGGGAATCTGCTACAGTATCTTGCCATGTGTCAGTCGTTATCTCTCCCTTCATTATAATTTCATTTGAAAAAAGAACAAATATATTTATTATTCTAAGGCTATTGTTTATAAGAAAAAAATAATTTTTTGCTGCTAAAACTATCTGCCATATCAGTTTGATAAAAGCTCGGTAATAGTCAAATGTTGTCGTGTTATAAATGTTATGGCATAATTATCTTTTAAGTGGTACAAATAACCTAACGCATACGACTTAAGATTTCCACATGGGGTAGGGGTGGGGGAGGGCTCCGACATCATAATGTTGGTTACTATTGACATTGTAAATGAATTCAGTTTATATATGGTTGGAACACTTGTATTGGTTTAAATTAAATAATAAAGTGCATAAATAATTATAAAAAGCAAGACTCTCATTTGCATGTTCTGAATTACTACTCAACAATTCAAACATCTACCTTAATAAATGCATCAATAACAATGTAGCAGTATATGATTTGCAATAACAATTAAAAATAATATTAACCGATTCGTAGGAAAATTTGTTGCATCGGCAAGAGTACATTATCTTAACTTACTACTGTGCATCATGCACTAATTAAATATCTGAGTCGTAATTAAAATGGTCTTTATCTTTTCTTGCTTTCTTTTTCGGGGAAGGGGCGGCCTTTCATAAAACAGTCAAGCTCACCAAACTTGTCCATTCTTTACATAGAGAATACGCTTTAATTTACAACTTAGTTGACGTGAACGTGAGTTAGCTGGAACCACCGACTGATTTTGACTACATTTTGTTTTGAGAGGATCTACATCGTGGCAGAATAAACTTTAGATCGGGGGAATTATAATACGCGGGATGGATTTGTTGTCATGCGTAAAGTGGCAAGTTAAGAAGGAGGTAAATAGTTACATGTATTTCGGTTTAAATGGAACCAAATTGAAGTACATTTTGAAGACAAGGTCTATTGTTAATATTAGAGTCCCGGGTTTTCCTCTAAATTAGCCAGAAACGAAATAAACGTAACGTAGTTTTTAGTGTAAATCATATTGAGCAAATAATTAATGGCGGGATGGAGGGATAAATATTAAAAAAGAAAGAAAGAAAGAGAGAAAGAAAGAAAGATAGAGAAAAAAGAAAAGAAATAAGAATGAAAAATGCTTTGTATTAGAGATTTTTTGTTGCGAGCATACTCTGATACTATTATTTTAACGAAATTATCTTTAATCATGTGTGAACAAACTGCATGCTGCATGTGCTGAGCGATGATGGAAGTTTAAAAAACAATCACGATCAGCTCGTTCTAATGAACTGAAATAATAATATAAAATCAAGTGTCAGTATACAAAATAAAAATGTGAATAGATTTTATAACCCGAGTTATAATCCTGAACAAAATAGTGAGATGCACTAAAACTGAGTACAATATGGTTTAGATACTTTGCGCCGCAGAAATCCCCCCCTCCCAGAAAACCAAACGTTACACTACCCTCTATATATTACAACCATAAATTATTAAAAAAGCGATGACAATCTTAATTTATCACAAAAATGGCAATCATAACATAACTTCATTACATTAAAAACATTATTTTGAAAAAAATTACACACACACACAAAATATAGAGCGGGACAGACTTTTGAAAGACGCCGTTTTCAGTGCAGGGCTGGAGACAAATTTACGATATAATGTTGTTGCAATAATGATAATAATAATACTAATAATAATAATACATTGTTATAATTATATTTATCATTATTGTGCTTTAACTAATAAAACTGTATTATTATTATTATTATTATTATTATTATTATATATCCAAAGCATGTTGTGTCTTTCCCTGCTGCTAAAATACTTTTTGTAGGAAAGGTTTCTGTATCAAGTAGATAATTCTATTGCCATGGTAAATTTCAAAGAAAAATTTGAACTACTTATTCTTGACGGGAAATGAAAACCTGCATTTCTTTGATAACTTGTAATATTGTATTCAGTCTTTGTTCAGTCTTCGTGACTGGTCTAGCAGAAGATCTGGTTTACTTTTCCTGTTTGTTGTATAAAATATATGCTAAAATACAAGGAGGCTGTAAACAGCTGGGGTGACCAATTTGGTCAAGCAGTATGCAATCGGAAGTTTGCTCCTCAAAATAGCCGAGCTTTACCAGTGGCTTAGATTTGGAGGTGATGAAGCCGACGGCGAATTCTAAAATTCAAAGACAATTCCACCCTACGACTAAATCAATTATTCATAAGTGATGTAAATTTTTTGACAAGAAGCCATATACCGTTTAAATTTCTCTCTCTATCACTCTCTTCCGGTCTCTGAATAAACCATATATGTCAAAATGCTATCTTTGTTACGTACTTCTAGATAGTGGGAAGGGTGTATAACATGCATACTTGTTATCAAATTTCTTGTACTCAAAGTGTGCAATGCATAATCTGTAAATAGCGTCAAGCGGTATCCAAACGTATTCAAGGGAAAGATGATTTATAAGGAAAAATTGAAGACATATTGTAAAATGAGCAATAATCAAGTATTTTTTTCCGTTAAAATTCGTGTACCTAAAACATATACGTAGGCCGTAAATATTCATTCAGTGGAATGAAAGCTTTACAGTGTTCGGGATAATCAATAGGTAAACATGTTAATGTTAAAACATCTGTCATTGATTCATGATGACACTAGGGTTAGGGTGGAAGTTTATGTTGGATGTTGGCCGTTTGTTTTTGTATGAGAAGAACAAAACATAAATCACTGTAGCAAGTCTCAACATATGTGTGTGTGTGTGTGTGTGTGTGTGTGTGTGTATGTGAGAGAGAGAGAGAGAGAGAGAGAGACTTACACATTGGTGATATGGAACTGTTATAATATTTAAGAGGACTTTAGGATATGGTATAAAAGTAATTATTTACGCAACAGGTAGGTATAAGCCTTATGTGAAATAGCTCGGAAATAGTTTTTTATTATATGAATAGTACTGTCCATAACCAAGACAGACTGTGATGTACAAAAATCCGTGTTTTAATAGAAGGAGTTTTCAGGAGCTTACCGCCTTTATGGAAGATCTAGCTCGGATATTTCTCCATATTCTTTATCTTCTGTCTGTCTGTTTGTCTGTCTCTCAATCTTGATTAACAGTAGTTTAATCCATATAGAGCTTTGTTTACTATCGTCAAATTGACCCAGTTTTGAGATTATCCTGCAAATGAACAGTAATAGCAAGATAACAAGAAAAGTATTTAAATGGCAGAGGAAACTTACTGTGTCTTCTTGTAAATCCATTTAATGATTGATATGTTTGAGTCTGTGTTAAAGGTAACTGGCTACCTATATTGTACAAACGTGTAATATTATTATAGTCATTAAAACGCATTTGTTATCTATGCACACCATAAAACTGTTTAATTACACTTAAAAGTAAGATTTTATTAAGTTAAAAAATTATTTGGCAATCTCCGTAAACAATCGGTAGTTTCCGCGTGCCCAAAACATATGACGTACATTTTTTATTCCTTCTATTCAAGCTAAACATTCAGGTGTTTAATTTCGCCACGTAAATGTATATGTCATATAGCTTACGATCGTACTTTTGTACAGCAAATATGGTGCACTGTGTTGCATATGGATGTAACCAAAAGAGTGATGATGGGACAAAAGGGTTCTTTATTTATCCGAAAAACCATGTTTACCACAAAGAAGTGGGTTGAAGCTGTGGGATCGAATAGGGTGATGGATGGGAAAGTCCTAAGTCCTCCTAAATCCCGTAGAAAGCTCTGTGGTCCAGATGAGAAGAGGGATAGAAAGAGCGAAAGTTAAATATATCAAATAAAGGATTACAGTACAGTAATCTTACTACAGATGTAAAATATTAATCTTTAAATAAACCAATAATACTTTTAGAACGTACAGAGTGTAGACTTTGATCAAACTCTCTATTTACCATTATTATAACCAATATGAACTCATTTATAGGTGTGAAAGTCTGTAGAACCAGTCATATATATATATATATATATATATATATATATATATATATATATATATATATATATATATATATATATATATATATATATATATATATATATATATATATATATATATATATATATATATATTGGAACACGATAAAATAATTATTTTCTTCCCTGTCCCAGAACTTAGGGTGAAACTATTTTCATCAAGGTTTATGTCCCAACACTTAAAGAACGAAATAATTTTGCGTTGAATTTGTACTCCGTCCCCCGCGCGGTACAATAATATAGATGAACAAAACAATTATTTGAAAATAAAATGAAATAGACTAACCTTGCTTTGTGATCATTTATTCCTTCCTTTTTTATCATGCGAAATTTATTAAAGAAAAATTGTATATCCACGAACTTCGTATATGTAGCAGATGCCGGCTGGCGTATGCATCCTTACTGTAGTGTGTATCGCTTTTCTCAGATATCAAAGTCGCAAATGAGACGGGAATATCACCCTATTGCTTGAAGGCACGTGTCATTCACGCATGATGCGTTATTAGGTACAAAATCACCAAGATTGTATTGTATCAAAGTTAACTCTACGACGGTATCCCGCAAATAAAAATCATTATTTGACACTACATTCACTGTGAGTGCAAATGATGATCTTTTCGTTAGCATAGGTTACAAAAGTATTATTTAAGCAAGTTATTGGCGTGGATACTATTTACTCTACGCCCAATAATGAACGTTTCTTATCAATTACGATTACATATGCCAAACAAACAGATGAATAAACACAACTGGCAGCGAGCATTAAACTCATTGCTTAAACTTACCGACAGTATATCAAATACAAAGGTTATTTTATTACAAAGCATGCCAACCTCGGAAACTGACTTTGGATTCTTTTAAGTGTGAAGATTTTTTTTATGAAGTCGGCCGACATAAGGAAGCCAACTTTGGTTCCTTTGGATTCTTTTAAGTGTTCCAATTTCTTTTTTCCCCCTACAAAGTCGGCCAACAAAGGGAAGCCAGCATTGATTTCTTTTTACCTGTATTAAGGAGAATTTTGAAAATAAATTGAAACAGTGGAACAGATTTGAAAGCGACACAATCTAGTGCGTCGTGCACGCATATCAATATAATGCTGAACAGTAAATTAGTTTTCAATAGTTTCATATAAATGTTCCCTATCAATAGTTTATGGTGTTTGTTTTTAGACAACAAGAAGCATGCATTTCGTCTTGTGGGGATAAATGTACATCATTTCCGGTTGGCGTCCTCTATAGGTGGGTAATCGTAACTAACTGGAAGTAACAGCGTTGTATACTTCGATCGATCGAGAGAATTATCGATCGATCGATCGATCGAGAGAGAGAGAGAGAGAGAGAGATTGGATTTCTATTGGCACTGCAGTGCAAGCAATGACATCACTGAAACTAATTCAGTCCAGAACCACTGAGAGAAGTCTACCTTTTTAAATATTCAAAACAGACACAATTCTTGAGTACTAGCGGACATAAAATCAATGACAATAGGTACCACGAATAGTGAACTTAAAATATATCATTAAAGGATTTAAATGCCTTTGATAAAGAATTTTTCAGGTCGAAAATGATAATTCAACAGAATGTATAGAAAAGAATAGAAGAAAGGTAATGAAAACAAATTGTGTGGCATTAAAATTATGAATCCATTAAAATTGCACATTATGATAACCTGAAAGGTTTTTCTGTATTGGTCAGTATTAATTGTCTGCAGTTACTTAGGACCTCTTTGACTAAAGTATTTGGCTTAATGTCATTTCGCGCTTGATAAAAATACCATAATTTTAAAAATCTTTAATTAACAGATGCAATCTTATTGAATACTTATATTATTACAAATGGAAATTTTGTATGATTGTAAAGTTGTCATTACTTACCAACGCGCAGTCTTATGACAACAGTAGTTTTCCTCATAATAATAATTTCAAAATGTAGTTATTTTGTTATGTATATTAATATTATGTATGCTAATTTTTATCATTATAAATTCTAAGGGTCATTTAGTAAACAAAATCACATTAAATAGCTAATTTTGTACATTGTGGGTTTATACTGTAAGATAAGGTCATATCGTTTGGTAAACATGTTATTGTGGCGTTTTGACCTTGGAAGGTGTAAAAGAAATCTTGATGACGAATTTGATGAGATTTTGAGTTCAGGTCATGGATTTCCCCCTTTGAAAAATCAAGTGACCAAATTCCTGATTGGTTATCTGCTAAAGGACCTGACCATGTTAGAATCACATGGAAATGATTATTAGACTCTCATTCTGGTATCTGAAATTGCGTTGTAGTATTTCATACGACGATTGTTTAATTATTCCTTTCTTAAACATCAGTCTTAGTGGAGTCATTTATTTGTGTTCATTTGAATGGATTTAATTTGTGGCGATTATTCATTGTCAATACAAGGTACTCATAAAGTTCAGGGCTAAGTAGTTATTTTGGAATTTCTGGGAATTCATTTAAAGACATGTTGGATTATATAATTGTGATAAATCAAGACTGTTGGCACATCAAACTATTCCAGACTATTGACACCTCAGCCCAATAGATTTGATTTCATTCGGAACACCACAAGAACTCATTTGGAACATTCGATACTTTTTTTGACATACGATAGAACTTTTAGGACTATTTAGGATTTCATTCAGAGTACTGTTCGATATCTATTCTAGGAAATAAATTATTTATTGAATTTTACAACATTTGTTGCTTTCACTCTTTTTTCTTTCTTAGTTTAAAAGCATAGAGCTGTAGCATTATTATTAATGTCTAATTGACTTGATTGTATACTAGATCCAGAGAGAAGTTTACAGACATTAAAAATTGATCAGTGTTCATCGATGTATGGAGAAAGTTTATAGATACGTGAAAGTATAAACGTTTGGAATATGCTATTAGAGAACGACAATTGCATTTTCGTATTTCTGAGAAAAGTTAGAGATATTGAACATATTGATGTTGAATCAGGAAATATAACTTATTGTTCGTTTATAGTTATGATGTTTAACTTTCAGGAATAAACAAATAATTTTGAAAATTCAACAAATTATATCTTAAAGAACAAATACAGATTCGGTCCAGTAAATCAAACTATCACAATGCAATGGCGATATACAACTTTGGTGAAAATACGTATCGAGCATAAGCACACGAAAAATAGTATTCAGGATGAAACTTTCTTTCAGCAACAGAACCAACAGAGTACTTGTAATATTGTCACAAAATTAGGCAAAGAAATAACTTTGTTTTGTCTCAAAACAATTCGACTATTTCTCGTTGTACATGCGTACAACTTTATCTAGGGTGAATGTGTTTTTCCAGGTAAGCGACTGTATTAACATGTACCTAGCACAGAGATTACTTGTGACGAGGTAACATGACTAACATGATATGCACGGGTATTCTACCTTGACTTGTACTCACTCTCCTATGGATTTAAGTAAGACCAATTTCTAAAACCACACTGGTCGTTTTTGGATCACGTCAAGGAGTGTACGCTCTCCATTGTTCTCCAGCCATAGGGGTAAGTGTTAAAATTTACATTTTCATTTGATATGCGAAGCTTATTCGGTTTGTAATGTCTTATCGCGTAATAATGTATTTATTACAACGCAGATTTAAAGTATTATCATATATCTAGAGATTATACAGAAACTATTATTATGACCAGTTTGGTTTTATTGTATCTGATTCTGACTGTGTTCGTAGCTGACTGTGTTTGTAGCTGACTGTGTTTGAAGCTGATTCTGACTGTTATTGTAGCTGACTGTTATTGTAGCTGATTGTGACTGTCGCTGTGATTGTGTCTATGAAGTGTGATTGTCAATGTGACTGTGAATATGACTAGAGCGGTCTGAAGCTGTCCGAAACCGTCTAAAGTTGCTTAGAGCTATCTGGAGTGTTCAGAACATTTAATGCTACGTGCTGTCGATACGTATGTATATATGTACGTATGTCTGTGCCACGGACGTAGAAGTAGCAAATTAGAAAAAGTGCTGTATGCTGTCTGTACGTGTAACGTATGACTGTACTCGTGGTGGATTCATAAATTGTGCGAGCGGTCGATAAGAGTGTGGATCAACCCAAGGAATCGTGCGACTGTACAAGGGGTCTAGAAGCATACGTTTGGATCAATTGTTGTTCCATTGCATTTCTTTTAATATCCATAAGATTATTTTGAATCTTCGTTATGTTCATAAGATTATTTTGAATCTTAGTTGTGTTCTTAAGATTATTTTGAATCTTAATAGAATCTATGTTCGAGATTATGTGAATCTCTTATTGTGTAAAATACTGTTTGAGGCGTATGTGCAGTCCATGAGGTTTCTTGGATCTGTACTTCATTTTGATTTAATATTTTTGGTTTATTTTCGATGTATGAATGTTGTGTAGAGTGATTTGAGTAAATCGTATGTTGAGAGCGTGAGAGATTCATTGTATTTTTACATCATATATTTTTCTTTAATTCATTCATAAATTTCCTTCTTTCTCACATTGTGTTTGTCTTATTCATTTAGTCCAAAGACCCACTCGGTTGCAATTCTGCGACAAATATAACAGAACATAACTTTTTTTGCCAACTGAGGTCTAATAATGTATATTATTTGCTAATAGGGCCTGTGGAGGTTATGGTTTTGCTTAAAGGAGGTTAATTGAAATAGCTTTTTGATCTTAAACAGATAATTTCGCCACAAGCGTAATGTTTTCTCGTGATATAGCAATGTCTAGGGAAGACTCGCACATCGATCCGGATATTCTTATTGTTTTGGGTTTAATGCCATTTCTCAATGCAAGACTGTACATAGCGGCCAGTATAACTGCTGGAGGAAGAACCCAGAAAAGTCAAGGTAAGAACCACCAAACCACGTGGAGCTACTGGCAGCTTTTTCGCATTCACACATTGGCTGGGCCCGTTACTCGAACCCACGAGAACAGAGGTGAGATGGCAGTGATACAGCCATATATGCCACCCGGGGCCATAGTTCGAATATAATAAGTGTCGCAATATAGAACCTGATAAATACTTGAAACATTATCTTTATTATCGAGTCTTAGTTATTTAGAAATCAGTTACAACGCTTCTTGTTGTCATAAAACATACTGAAAAATTTTTTTTCGTGGTTTATTAAAACAAAAACCCAAACTCGGTTTACTTAATGTACTGAAATTTTCACCGAAACCTGAATGTGACATGTGGGGAATACGTCTTGTTTGAGGTATAAGGTACAGTATCTGTTTCAAGTTAGAGGAGAATAATATAAAAACGGTTGTCCTAATGATTTCCATGAGTTGAATTAGCATTACCTTCCATTATCTCAGCCTGATTTCCATATACAAATGTTAATCCTTCAAGGTGGCCTGCTTTACATTACATTTTGATTGTCAGCAGATGGAGTCAGTGTCACGTGAATTGAGTGGAGGATGTGAACCGTCGTAAGTGTTGCTGTATCATGCACATGTGAAGACTTTGTTACATTTCTCATTTTGCTGCTGATACAAGAGTTAGATTTAGAAATTCTTGGTATTGATTTAAAGATAATTGTTCTATTCTTGATAATATGAACGTTATGCTGTGGTAGTCCATGTGAGTAATGAAGCATCGATGTTGATTCGGAAGAGAAATTTGTGACCCATTGCACTTTGCTTTGTTTACAGGCCAGTCTCTCAAAATAATGTCGGATCACCAGTGACAAGAACTTCACATGAGGTCATCTTTGAAGGTACTTTATATTAAGAAATGATTAATTAGGATTTGGATACAGTGGAAAGTTCAGTACTGAGAAACAGACGTAGAGACTATAGAGGAAAAGTAATTTTGATCTGAGTACAGATGACGACCACGTTGAATAAGCATTAGGTAATTCCGGTTTGCTGTCTTTTGTACAATGTATTGAATCAACGGTGATCGACGATTTCGACATTAGCAAACATAGTTTAGTAAACTTGACTGTTACAGCCATTTAATAACGAACGGAAATTTTTAACGTCACTCGAATCATTTGTTTTTAAAATCGATGTACAAAGTCATTGTTAAAAATATACTGAATTTTTTCCCCAATACTTTTAATCTAATCTCTAGGCATCCAAAATCATTGTGAATGATCACGTTGTTCCCTTTGGGTGAACTTAAGCATGTTGGTAAAGAACCTTGGAGAAGATAATTTCTCATTAAAAATAAAACAATAATCTAGCCCTTTTCTAATTTTTGCTTCGATTGTCAGTTAAATTGAAAGGTAACTCTCTTTTACATGTATTCATCCTTTTTAAGTTATCTCCCCTTTTGCTTTCACCGAACGTTTTGAGTTTTTTTTGTAATTTATTTCACGTTCAGTTGTAATTTTCTCCATAAGTACATATTCACAAATTTAAAGAAATAAGGACTAAAATTTATCGTTTCAGCGTGAGATATTAAAAATTCACAAATTCAACGTTGCATATTTTTCTCATTTGCACAGCTTAAATAGGTACACGCTACTAAATTTCACCATTCTCAATTCGAGAAATATCACATTTTTTCAATCAGATATCTGGTATGCGTATCTATATTTTTTTAATCAGATATATATATAAAAGGGAATATATGTATAGAAATTCTTTCATACATGTTGTACACAACAGAGAACTCTTTACAAATGATCAAGCCTGCCTGAGGCAAGTCTTAATACTTGCAAGGATTTCTTTATATTACTGACATCATAATAAAATACTGGAGGAATCGGAAACTCCTTCCAAGCACACCAAATATCACCCGTTACCTAACTGTATGCAGATAAGGTTCCTCGCTCACTGTGATATCAAAAAGTGGATTCTCTGGTGTGTGGGAGCTCAGTCATGGTAGAGATCAATGTTCACTCGGGTTGTCTATCTAGTTCTTTTTGCACCAATGAAGAGGATCGACGAACATTGGCAAGCGAAGATGGGTACAGATTGATTTGCAGGAGGTTAAAAAATACAGTGCATGTGCTCAGCAGCTCTGGTAATTTTTATTGATAGCATAGCAATTTTTATTAAATCTTTACATAATCGTCATGACAATCGGATTAGAATTGAGATCTCACACATAAAGAAGATCTGGGAGTAACCGATACAATGTCTCTTCTGTTGACCTTTCAATTCATTATTCAAATTACAGATAACAAATTTATGTAATCGGATAACTGCAGTCAGAACTTATCGTTTCTCAGGAAAACACTCTTGAAGGAAATGCTATTTTCAACAAAAAATAGATTAAGTGGACTGGGAATTCTAATGGTCAGAAAAACATAAACCTTTTGCAGTATCAGATCTACGTATTAAATGTAGATTTCGATTTAATAAAATTTACTGTCAGGATCAATACTTTCTCCCCATCTTACAATTTACCCATGAATCTGTTTTATGATATGATCTTCTTAAGTACGTGTCTTTTACCGTGAATGTATGTAATGTTGTATTCATATTATTTTATTTTTCATGTCTCTAGTTTCCTAGACAAGGTAAAATGTCTGTGATGAGTGTAATTCTAACACAAATGTTTGAAGTATTTTGATATTGTCTTTGAATATCAGGAGCATTAAATTTCTTCACTTTTGGAAAGTTTATAATTGACATGTATAGAGTAGCTCGATGAAATATTATTTGAATATAATCAGCAGGTCAGCTTAGTTTTACTAGTCCATTATTTGGTGGTTCCTTCACATACGGGTATTTGAGGGCTGTCTATATTTCTTGAAGTGAAGGATGACTGCCTTGTTGGACCACTTTTCTCTCAACGTTATAAAGAAAAGCTTACCTTAATAGCAGATTGGTGTACTCTATATGTATGATGTATATAGAAGGGTGTGCCCGAAACTATCTGACTATCTTTCCCACTTTGAAAACAATATAAAATTATATAATAGGATAATGGTGTATCCGGCTTTTACTAAGTACAAAAAGCAGTGTAGAAGACGAAAATGCAATTTTATCGATGTTATGATCAAGTCCACTTTCTGCTTGCTGTGCATGCATAGTGGGGAATTGGGGGGGGGGATCGACAAAAAGGTATAAAGCAGCAGTTTTAAAGCGGAATGCCTGTTTTGAAAGGAAATAATGATAATTTACTTCTAATAGATTGATCTTATTTGCTGCAAGGACATTGTGCTCAGGTCAGATAAGTAATTGTTAGTGTGTGCGCAAATATATTGGACACATTATACTATTAGATCCAAGTGGCTTAAACTACGTAACAAGAAAAAGTAAAACCGAACAAGCATTCTATAATCCAAAATAAAAATGTATTCCCCTAAAATATAAAGTCAAAGAAAGTGAAAGAATTAAAAATAACTTACAGCCTGGCATGCATTCCTATATTTCCTAAATGTACTATCAATTTCACAGTAATACGGAAAGGCTCAAACTATTCCGAATGAAAGTTCTAATGTGCTTATATGCTGGCAACACAGAAGACTCACTGTTATATTGTCCAAAATGTTTTAGTCCAAGGTAAATCCAAGGTAAATCCAATGAAAGTCGAATGTGACAGATATCCTTGAAGGTTTCACGTGAATCCAAAGAAGTAATAAATATTCAAGTCCTTGAATATTTCACGATACTCCAACGAAATTAATAAATATCAAAATCATTGAATCTTGCACCTCTGCAATTTAAACGAACAATAAATAAATGTAGATCCCCTTGTACAAGAATGAATAAGAACTGTAGAATAAAAACGCGGTGCTTTAATTCCTTTATATAGTCACTAATGCGCAGCAAAAAAACCACATCTGAATTATTAGTAAAAGTTCATAAACATTGAAATTATTTTATATTGTGAAATAACTTTACAGTCAACACCTTAGTTTAAAAAAAAAGTTAATGGAACCAATCACTAGCTAGGGGCGGTCATGACATATCCAGAACACAAATGTTCTCATAGGATCACGTGATCATATCCTGACCTGTATTCGACACTCATGACCTACTTAAACCGAAATAGGATGCTGACATGAATTTGGGAATTCGACCTTCATTTATGAATGGAAATAGTACATACATATACTCTTCTTCTAGTGCAGGCCAGCAACAGAATTAAAGAATTATAAAATGTCATTTACCAAATGACTAAAATAAAAACTATATTAGAAAATAAAAGATGTGAAATAGATATCCGTAACAATAGGGTCTGCTCAAAATAGATTTGTGCAAATTTTCATTAGTAATGTTAGCAGGTAAAGTCAGGGGCGTCAGGTCCAGGAGCAAAGTTGTGTTTTTCTGTTTGATTCAAAATGTTCAAACGTCGTGAAACTAAGATTGTGCGTCATGTACAAAATGTGCCCAAATGAAGGATGTCTGCAAGCAATAACAATGGCATAAGTTTTTTCTTCTTCTTCTCATATTACTTTATGTGTTTATCGTGTTTTCCAACGTGGAAAACAAGAGCAGGATAGCGGAATTCTGCCTTACACGTGACTTTTTAACCCGACTAGTGGACCATTTTGACGTTCTACTGCAAGCATAGGGAACAGAAAATAGCAAAGTTTCTCACTTGAACATTCTTTCGCAATGATCAAGATAAACGTTATACTGTAATACATTTACGTACTAAAACGAGCATAGCTGAAGTTAAGTGTTCCACACGCAGGCCATTTCACACTGATCGAACAAACTATATGCATGGATTTTTTAAAGTCCATTTCGAGTCGGAAAAGCTGTTGATGTACATATAATTGTTTAAATATATTTATATGCTTCGTATTATTTTCAAGGGTGCATCAATTGTAAATCAGAGTTAAATTTTGTGCCTGTCGCTGTTAAAAATGAACTTTATTTTTTAATATGTTCGCATTGGCATGATTGGGCAAACACTATGCAGTACAAAGTTCAGACGCTGTGTATTATTACTGATCCCTTTCAACTACTTTTCTTTGAAAGCTTACACCGAATCTTTCAGTGTAAATCTATCTTTTACGCCCTGTCTTATGGTATGGAAATTTTAAGTAGGTCTTCTGCTGTTAGAAAATTACAGCAGTATTGACTGTAAGACATTTGTATATCGGCCCATATTTTTCGTTCAGAAATATTAGAAAAAGCTCAGAAAATGTGCGTGGAAGAGCAAGTTGAAACGGAAATTAAGTGACAGGGAAAGGGTATGGATAAAATGTCATGCGTTTACCTTGGAAAAAGTGTCACACGAACAAAGGTCACAAGAAAAAGAGTCAGAATCAAATTGGATCAGTAAAAAAGAAATCCATACAGGACTTAATACCTCTATATAAGATATATGATAACTAATCGGGCTAAAAAAATAGCAGCACAGAGTCAGTATGACTATAATATTATGCCACCCTCTTGAATGGCACTATGTGGTCAATGGGAATCATTACTCCAAAGGAATAACATTAGTACCACACTGTGGGTCAATGGAAAACAGAAGGTCAGTGAGAATTTAACATTATGACCCCATAGTGTCATTTTTTTATGTAATGAGGTCAAGGGAAAAAATAAATTCAAAATTATCTATAGATTTGACATGCATCTACTAAGACATATTCTGACTGCCAACAGCCACACCTACCGACCATAACCCACTCCTATTGACCAACCCACGGTCTTACTGACGATCACCTACACCTTCTGACCAACACACCGTCTTACTGTAGTGACTACAAATCCATGTACTAAGCAGCAGTTATACCTCCAAACAGATTTATAAGGGTAGGAAGTAAAAGAAAAGGGCTAAGGAACAAAGAATAGCATATAACTTTAGACAAAGAATCACTTACTATCACTATCCGACTCTCATCGTTTTGGAAACCAAATAGAGGAAGAGAAGTACCTTGGACAAGATGCTGCCTAGTGACCAGATGCTTATATTCAACATTTGTATAGAAAGTATTACCTATACCTCAGCTTCTGTTGGCAGTGTCGCTAAATTTGCATATACTGTGATTTTGTTTTAGATATCTATAATAGAGGAAATTACGTGATAACAACACTAAAATTGCTGCGACTAGGAGTAAATCGTAAAGTATGAAACATATTACAATGAACATTACTAAACATAATACTAAAATTCAAAAACAAGTATGGAATTTGGCGGAAGCTCGAAAAATCTGGGAAAAAATCTAAAACATATGTAAAAGTTAACATAGAATTCAGCAATTAATACGGAATGTAACGGGCACCTAAAGATCATGAAATAATGAAATAAATATGACAGTCAAAATATTACTAAAGCTCCTAAACGTATATGGAATTTAACAGGCAGAAAAATTCAGAAAAATATTAATAGACGGTTGTGAGAAAAAAATAATACTACAATTTATAAAACTAATAGGCAATTTAGCAGTGACTAAAAGTAAATCTGGAAGAAATAAAAAATATTGTTATGACTAAACGTAATAATAAACTTCCGATATTAATATGGAGTTAAGAATTACACTAAAAATGCAAGGAAACAATATGACTGAAAAAAAGTAACATCGAAATTCGGGAAATAGTGAGAATTTAGCGAGGTCTAAACTGATATTCCACAAATATATATAAAAACAAGTTGTAAAAAATTCGAAACCTAGAAAATTATATCAATCTTAGCCAAAGCTGCCGAAAATCTGGAAAAATGTAAAGATTTAAAAAGAAAACAAGAAATGTTTTCAAATCATAAATATGTATAAAATATTTGGAATTCAATGTTCACTACAATTTTCAAAATTAAATTTAGACACTTTCAACTTTGCAAAATTACTTTTGCTTGATAATATTGAGCATTATTTGTATTTATAGATAATACTGATCAGGACTTTTATTTAAAGAAATCTCTGTGGCTCTGAATAGGGCTGTTGGGATGAATAAAGGATATGGTTGTTAACACATTCTATACACTTTTTATGCATTCCCAAGAGTAATAATGGCTTACACTAATGACCATCTATCATCGAGTTTGATTATCTATCAACCTCACACACAAATATAATGCGGTAAAGCGGAGGTATAGGGTTGTCACTAATACATATATTTACAATCCAACATCCACCCTTGCAAATGAAACAGAAGAGAGAATGATATTAGTTGAGGGTCACTTACACACACACACACACACACACACACACACACACAGACACAGACACACACCGATATTATTCACTAGCACACGCACAAACAAAACAGGAACATCAATAAAGAACGAACGGTGGAAGTGAGGGTCGCTCGCATATACTTATAGACAAACAACCGCCCTTGCTATCTAATACACATATAAACTCATTTGAAAGGGGCAAAGGGTATGTAGAAAACTATCACACATGCTTACAACTATTTACTAGCTGACCCACGCAGACAAACCTCTATATATATATATATATATATATATATATATATATATATATATATATATATATATATATATATATATATATATATATATATATCACAGAGAGAGAGAAGAGAACATTTAATAGTTTAACGTTGTTTATTCTGAGTTTATTGTGGTATAAACTGTCAGTTGCCGACTCTCACAACAAATAACGCCCGAAGCTGTATGAGTCGGCAACTGACAGTTTATACTACGATAAACTCAGAATAACCAACGTTAAACTCTTATAATTGAAATTTCAATTATTCGTTATATTGTTTGCATCATTTAAAAACAGAAATCTTAATTGAACGTAGCAATACACGTTTGGGGTTTTCTGTTACGTAGCTATTCATAGCACTTGGGATTGTCCTGCTTTATCGTAATAAGGTCATCATAATACCAGTCCCTCAACCAATGAAAACCAAATTTATCCAATTATTTTTTTAAAAACTTGTTAGAATGTTCTTTTTCTTCAATGCTTACTTCGTGTCTGCCTTCACTGGCAATGTTTATCTTATGCTGTACACGTGACTCTATTTATAGATGTGGGTATTCTTAGAAAAGTAGTTCTCTTACTGTTCATACAGAGATAAACGCAATTCATTTTGATCACGTGATAACATTCTGACCAATGGAAATATTACTTTCCTTTACCAGCTACTGGCATTGCAATTTATATAGTATGTACGCTGTGTCAGTGATATACCACAAGATATATAAATGTTTCATGAAAAGGTAAATGTATACAACGAGTGGTATATCATTGATACAGCTTAAATACTATACAGATAGTTTATTTATACCACATACAAATACACATATTTGCCCTTTGAACGGAGTTGAGATTGACTACATGCAGCTATGTATTATCCGAGTTCCCTCACATCCCTGCCGAGTGTGTCCGCTACAAAATATAGTTCTGTGTCACTTGTGGCTAATTCATAATCACCTTTACATATTGATAAGTTGATTGTATTCTTTTTCAGTTTCTATTTTTAATTACATTGATTAAAACTATATAAGACATACTTATGATTTAAACATGAAAGATGGTTTTAATAAAGAAAGTAGAGCACTAAAAACGCATGTTTAGCTTCTTGAACTCTGAAAGCTGAGCCATTCACGTCTCTCCACATGAAATTAGTGTGGAATAGAAACTAAGCGATATGATGAACCAACAAGAGGTAATTAAAATATTTTAATAAATTGACAGTTTATCGAAGTCATTATTCTGATTTAATTAACATTACTACCGAACATAAAATGCTCTTTCTCTCTCTCTCTCTTTTTCCTTTGGTCGCTTTGATTTCTATGGGAGTGAATGAAAAGTGGGCAGATTCCTTAGGAAATATACTTCACACATTCAGAATTGTGCTCTCTACATCACATGTTCGACATAATATTATATGATTACTGCACTGATTTGTTTAGAACACCATCCAATAATAATGATAATAAAAGCCTGAGTAGTAGTCGCATATCATATCTGAAAAAGTATTAGCAAGATCATGCAAAAACCGTTTTCCGTCTCCTGAGTATCCATGACCTTGATAGTTGAACTTTTGAGCCCTGTATTAGTAACCTATTTTTCTAATTCTTTCAAGGTCAAGTCATCTGTCATGGAAAAGGTTTTCATTGGGTAGAATCAGCTTAACAGATATTTTAAAGATCATTTATCTTACTTTTAAACCAGTAAGTTGCAATTAAATACACAATTTATTGAGGTGGATTGATATTTATCAAGGAAATATAACCATGTCAGTGTATTTGTTACGTGTTATTTATTTTTGAAACTAGCTGGTATAGAATCAGAAGGATATATGATGACCCCTCTTTTTCCTTCCACTGTCATTCATGCCTTAAATGCTAGTGTTTCATTATTGTACATACATAACACCATGAAGGTATGATTATTGCAAATTATGTTGAAATAATTTTATTCTCTTTCTTAATGATTTGGCAGCATGATTGTTTCTTCTTTTTCATTTTTTCATTGCTTGATATATACTACTAACTTTAAAGAAAATACTCTCTTCTTTGGTAGGAGACTTCTCAAGTTTTCTACAAAAATGGTTCACCAATTTCTGTATTAGCTTTGTTGATTATAAATGCCACCATGCTTAATTTCTTTCAGTTGGTTACCGAATTATAAATAGGGTAATGTCTTTGATGGTTTGGGAAGTATAGTTTGATGACAAAATAAGACACAAATGGACCGTACATTCTTTATTTAAGAATAATTAGGTTTTGTATATCGTCGTTAAGATAATCCAAAATCAAGTATGATTTCATCATCTTAGAGAAGATCAGTCGTATGTTCAATATTACCGTATCACTATATTAGATTTTAGCAATAAATATTTGAAAGTACTTTTTTAATTTTGTATTTGAATCTACGAACTTATCGATGTAACTACCTACCTTCATAACTATCTGCCAGTAGTATGAATTTTCAACAATGTACAACGTTGCTTTGCTTTCTGTTATCCTACATACATATAAATCTAGCCTATTTGATTCTTATGTGTATTTAAAAATCACCAGACAGCAAAATACGAGCTGGTCCTTATATATAATCAGCACTTACAAAGCAAACAATAGATCTGACTGGCCTTGAAGGTCAATACATTAATGAATTCAAGAATGTTTTGGTGTTAGGCTTCCTTCATCTAAGATTTTACACCAGTTCGCATAAGAAACATACTCCCTAGAGGAATCATACCAACCTCATTGACATTTTATAACACATTTTATAAAACATGATATAACAATAGTCTGCTACTTAAACTCAAAGTAAATTTAACCATTTTTTAAAAATAGTTTAAAAATTCATACATTTTTAAAAAATAGTATCAAACATATTCTTTAAATCTTTTTCCATGCCAATGATCAATAACAGCAAGTACAAGAGGTAAATATTATTTCTTTATGAAATATTGTAAATGTAAAAGACAAAAACGTGTTATCTTTTTTACCAAAACGTGTTGAATTTACAAATATTTACATAATTATATCTAATGGAACTATTGATTGAGACTATTAGACTTTTCAGCGCTATCTTTTGTTTTATAGTTTCTTTTGTCTCTGTTTTGTAATTGCCTTTAACAAAGACTCAATGAGAGTTGAAAATATTTAGACTAGTTAAAGCTGTTCTTCATTACCATTCCATAATGCAGTATCATAGGGTTTCCTTCGGAGATATTGGTCAGATACCGCATGATTATGACTTCATATTAACGTTTCACCGTGATATCTATGGGAAAATCTGCTTTAAGTACTGTTGCATCAGGAAATACAGTACGTTGAGTTAGATTGCTGCATATTTACTGCTTTAAATAAATTATTAGGTCACATGACCATAAGACATGGCCCATCCACTATCAAATGCTTGGTAACATTCTGGGGTCCAAATATCTGAGCCATTCTTTTTTTATAAATTGAAATTGGAATATGGGCTTTCACAGTCAAATTTGTCTTAAAAGATCATTACTATCAGAGACCACCTATCATGAGAGGCCAGATTCTCAGTTCACAGTTGGATAGGTTATATATAGTGTTAGAACCTGACATAAGAGACACCTGTCTGGAATCACCTGTATGGAGATATGGTGATGTTTTGGCACACTGGGTAGTCTTACAAAACAAGTTCTACTGTATCGTCAGACTTTCAGACAAGTCAGATAACGAGTGAAATCTGCGAAAGTTAATGAGATTGTCTTGCATCAGATTGATTCAGGTACTTAACATTCTGGGGTTGAAATTAGTCATCTCATTTGGATGAAATTTGGAATATATTCTTACATGATCAAGATTTTGGATGAATTCAGTAATGACCTTTCTCCATGCGGTGGTCTTGCATCTATTTGGCTGAGCTTGTAACCACTCTGGAAGCAACATTTTTTATTTGATTTAATCAAACTTTGAATCCAGGTGTATATAATTAAGATCTTATATGAGTTCGATAGTGCGCATGATCCACACATAGTAATGCATGTGATTCACTGAGGTTGCTATGCTCTTAAGACTGTTATGCTCAGCAAATTTTGATCAAACTTGGAAAATAGGCTTAAGTGATCAAATTCGTCAATGAATACAATTATGACAAGATATAATGATTTTGCATTTGATAGGCTGATTATATCAATATTTTTAATAGCTTTATTTCTGATCATAATAAGTTTTTATCAGACGTGGTAAATATCTTTATATCATTATCATATTCTATATAATGTATTATATCATGTGTAAGATTTATGAATATGCATTTTGCATATGATTATCATAAGTTCCTATCATTTTAGTGACCAGATCTTAATCAACTTAGTAAATAGGCTGCTTTCAGCAAGATATTGTACAATTTGTATTATTAGCAAGAACTGTGCATCTTTAGGAGATGATCTTTCATCTGACCTTCTTTCGAACCACTCCATAGACTATATTTTTGAAAGCGTTTTGATCAAACTTAGTAAATAGGCCTATTTCATCAATATTTTCTTGAGTATAATAATGAACATGCAAAAAGAGCGACAATCCACTATGATCTCTTTTGACTAATGGCTGCCTGTGATAATATTTCTTCAGTCTCCTAAATATGCATTAACCTACTGAAATAATCATTGAGAGCCCGAATAATATGTTTTTTGGAAGGTTGACTCAACATGACCTTTCATAATGACTGAATGAGATATTCATTGATAAAAGTGGACCACCTTATAGATGATATAACTTTACATTGAAAATAAGGATGCATTTTAGAGACATCACTACAAAATGCCACATTGCAGACATTGTAGCGATATGACTGAAAAATTGTTCAAGCTACGTTAAAAATCCAAATCACACACAGACACACACACACACACACAAGTTATGCATATTTGATTTAATTTATATTTCATTTCATTTAATTGTTTGCTTGCTAGTTTTAAATTTTCTTTATTCCATTACATGTTATTTTAATGTAATTTTGTTTACTGGATTGGACATTTTCCAGAAATTCAGTTCAGTTTTTCGTAAACACTAATAATAGAAGCTTTGTGTCTAAATCTGACTTAGTTCCTGATCGTCATTCAGAAATCAGAGAGAGTTGAAGTAAACAACTTTTTTTCAGTTTTGTTAAAACTCTTTCTCACAGTTGATTCACTAAGTGAAATCGAGGCTATGCTTGGAGTACGTGACAAATAACTTGTAGCAAATGTTTCAAACTCTGGTTTTCCCAGTGGACTGACCCACATCCGGGCATCTATTTTGCTCAGTTGCCAGATTTAATATTGATTTATTGAGAAATAATTTTATTCTTGCCTTAACTTGAGACGTTCGGGTGTTTTGTGGTGACCAGTTTGAGTTGAATTTTTAATTTCTCTTCAGATTGTTTGGATTCTAAGAGATTATTGTTCCTGGAAAAACTTGTGCTCTAAATTAATTCTAGGACAAGGACAGTTATCGAAATTTACAGAAATCAAACAATGGAATATTATTGTCTGTGATTGAACAAAGAACTGTTGACACATCATTACGAAACTGATCACAGTTTACGTCATCGCCTTCCATTTTGGATTTCATCGGGATTCGAACTCAATTTCATTTGGACTTTTTATTACTAGGACTTTTATTTTTTAATTCTTGGATTATTCTTGGATTATTTTTGGATTTGATTCGTAAGAACATAAGTTCTTTTTCTCATTTTTACCTTGTTTTTCTAGGTAAATAAATTATTTGTTAAATTTTACAATGCATGTTGTCTTCAGTTTTTTCTTGTTACTGTTTAAAAGAGCCTAAACAAGTAACAGAGAAAATTGGGCTCTTGTCTTTTGGATATATGAAATTTGGCTAAAATATTTCAGAAAACTGTTTCTTTTTTAATTTGAATTCCCCTAGTTTTCGAAATTTTTTAAATCCCAAGTTTTATTTTACAATTTAGACATTTGTAGTGAAATCAGCAAACCTTCTTCTACAATGTCATTAAAAGTGGAAATCTTTCTTTCGAATCCTACCCAGGAACAATTAGACCCTTTGAAAAAGTATGAATTGATTCAATTTGCCAGAAATCACGATCTTTCTGAGGCAAAAGCTTTCTTAACGAAGCAGGAAATAATAAATATTTTGGTCAAATATTTGGTAGAAAAGAATGTTTTGGATAAAAGTTCTTTGTTTTCGATATGTAAGTCTCTATCAGACTATGACAAAAGTAAATGCATTAAAATACAAGATGAAATTAGAATTAAGGAAGCTGGAACTTCAGAAAGATAAAGAAGAAAAACAAGTGCAGTTTGAATTAGAGAAAGAGAAAGAACAAAGACAATTGGGGAAAGAGAAAGTTATTACAGAAAGAGGAGAGAGAGAGAGAGAGAGAGAGAGAGAGAAGCAAATGCAATTAGCTAAGGAAGAGAGAGAGAGAGAGACAAATGCAGTACAAAAAGAATTAATAGTTACAGAAAGAGCAAATGCATTTACAATTGGAAAAAGAGGAAAGAGAGACAGATGCAAATGCAAAGAAAGGAAGAGAGGGAATATCAATTTAGAATAAAAGAAATAGAACTGGAAAATGAAATGCACGTTCCCACTTCAAAAAAAAAATTCAAGTTTTGATACTACTAAGAATATTAGGTTGGTACCCCCTTTTAGAGAAAAAGATGTAGATAAATATTTTCCTTATTTTGAAAAGGTTGCTGAAAATTTGAAATGGCCAAGGGAGCATTGGATTCAATTATTACAGTATACACTTTTTGGCAAAGCCCGAAATACCTATGCATCCATGTCAGTACAGCAGAGTGCTGACTATAATGTGGTGAAGGAGTGCATATTAAGGGGTTATGAGGCTTATCGGCAAAAATTCAGAAATTATGAAAAAGAAGCTGGACAAACTCATGTCGAATTGGCAAGAGAAAAAGAGCAGATATTTTGTAGATGATGTTTAGCCAAGAACGTTGATCAAGATTATGAAAGTCTTAGACTACTTGTATTACTTGAAGAGTACAAGAACTGAATCCATACTGACATTGAAACTTATCTAAGGTCGAAACCTTGGAAAATGCTGCTTGTGCTGCTGATGAGTATTCTTTAGCTCACAAAGTTTCTTTTGTAAATAAGACTTCTACTCAACAGTCTTCTGGCAGAAATGTATTTCAGCCTAATTCAAGCCCTTCTAGATCTCAAACTGGCACAACTTTTAAAAATAAAACTTCAAGATCCTTGTCTCTTCCTACATGTACCTATTGCAAGAAGACACGTTATTTCTGATTGCTACAAATTGAAAAATACGCACCAGAATCAAGACATATCTATTCCAAATGCTCTTATTTCTAATAAGCCAATGTCATGGTCATGTATTGAAAACAATACATTTGTTGAGTCTAATAAACTCCAGTCTGATTTTATTATGGAGAATTATGAACCATTCATGTCAAAGGGTTCTATATCACTCTTGGGTGATTTGGCCAATCTTATTCCTGTTAAAATTGTAAAGAACACAGAAGCTTCTCAGAGTCTTTTATTGTCAGGTACTTTTTCGGAGAAGTCTTCTTCTCATGAACGTGTTCTTATTCAGGGAGTAGAGTGCGGCTTTTTTCAAGTTCCTATCCATTGTGTACATTTTTCACCAGATTTGGTCTCAGGACCCATGACAGTCGAATCAGTGTATGCTTTACCCTTTGAGGGCATTCGTTTATTACTAGGCAACGACCTAGCTGGAGATAAGATTTTGGTTAAACCACTTGTAACTGACAAGCCTTGCTTGGATCAGAAAGTAGATTCAGTTGAAAATGACTTCCCTGATTTATATCCAGCTTATGCAGTTACCAGAGCTATGGCAAAGAAAGTTCTTGAGAATGATGTTGATCAGGAAAGTATTCATTTAGTTGAGACATCTATTGGTCAGGCTTTTGATGAGGTCACTTTCACTCCTTGTTTGGATCAACCAGAAGTCATTCATCACAGTAATCCTCTTTTAACTACTCATTCTTTTTATTCTAATCAGTCAGACAAACGACAATCGCTTGTCGTCGAACAGGAAAAAGATATTGAGATCTGTTTGTTTCAAAGGGCCATTAGCGAAACTGAAGCTACTAAAATGCATGTCTGTTATTTTGATTAAAAATTGTTATGAGAAAATGGAGACCTCCCGAGGTACCTTCTGGTGACGAGTGGTCAGTGAACTATCAAATTGTAGTTCCAAAATCTTACAGACAGGAAATACTTAGTCTGGCCCATAAAACCATTTTGGCTGGTCATTTAGGGATTGCTAAAACTTATCACAAGATCTTCACTCACTTCTATTGGCCGAAAATCAAAATTGATGTTTGTAAATACTGTAGATTTTGTCATACTTGTCAAATGGTAGGAAAACCCAATCAGAGGATACCTAAGGTTCATCTGCCACCGATTCCTGCATTTGACAAACTATTTAGCAGAATTATGGTAGATTGTGTTGGTCCCTTACCTACGACCAAGTCAGGTAACCAATGCTTGTTGACCATAAGGTGTGGGTCAACAAGGTTTCCAGGAGCAATCTTGATTATGTTTCCAGTTTTGAGTATAAGTTGTCAAAGGCTTTTGAGGTTGCAAGATCGAATCAGCACTATACTCAGTCAAAAATGAAATTAAGGTATGATAAAAACTCAAAGGAAAGGAGTTTTCAGCCTGGTGATAGAGTTCTGGCTGTCTTGCCCATACCACGAAATCCGCTTCAGGCCAAGTATGTTGGTCCCTATACAGTTGACAAGAAAGTAAATGATTTAAATTACATCATAAATACTCCTGGGAGGCGAAAACAAAAACAAGTCTCTCACATAAACATGCTAAAAGAGTATATTGAAAGAGATAGCCAGGTTAAATATGCAATTAATTTAGTTGTACCTGTCTCACTCAGTGAAGATTTAAGTGACAGAATACCCAACTTATGCAGTTACCAGAGCCTTGCTTGGATTCGATTCAGTTGAAAATGACTTCCCTGATTTATATCCAGCTTATGCAGTTACCAGAGCTATGGCAAAGAAAGCTCTTGAGAATGATGTTGATCAGGAAAGTATTACTTTAGCTGAGACATGTATTGATCAGGCTTTTGATGAAGTCACTTCTACTAATATTGGAGTAACAGATATTCGGAATTCAGAAATTATGAATGATATGGACCAGACACTTTCACATTTGCAACAGCAAGAAAGAAATGAACGTCAACAGTTATTATCTGAATATAAGTACTTATTTTCAAGATGTTCCTACAAGAACAAGCACAATTTTCCATTACGTTGAAATTGAACTGGAGTTCACCATGTATACTTTTTCCGAAACCAGATAAAACCTTCCGTATGTGCACTCATTATAGGAAGATGAACATTGTGACTAAAACAGGTTAATTTCCATTACCAAGAATAAATGATTGCATTGATAAGATCAGAAATGCCAAATATGTCACCAAATTGGACCTTGTGAAAGGATTTTGGCCAATTCCACAGACGGAACTAGCAAAGGAAATTTTGGCATTCGTGACTCCAGATGGACTTTATCAATATAAATTGATGCTATTTGGGATGAAGGGGTCGCCAAGTACCTTTCAATGTCTAATGAATATGATAACATCTGGTCTAGATAATTGTGATGCTTACATCGATGATGCCATCATCTACAACGACACCTGGAAAGAACGTTTAGCGACAATTCGGAAATTCTTTGACAGACTCACTGATGCAAGTTTGACAATTAATTTATCCAAAAGTGAGTTCTGCCATGCTAGTGTATCATTTCTAGGACATATCGTGGGACACGGACAAGTTAAACCTATAGTTGCTAAGGTCAAGGCTATTCCTAAATTCCCCGTTCCTGTTAGTAAAAAGCAACTGATGCGATTTTTATGTATGGCTGGATACTATCGGAAATTTTGTTCCAAGGTTTCTATAATTGCTGAGCCCTTGAGAAATTTATTGAGCAAGAAAAACAAGTTTCTTTGGACTGAAAAATGTCAAGAGGCTTTAGATAAGCTAAAAGCCATACTTACAAGCGTGCCAGTTCTTACAGTTGCAAATTTCAGCCAGTCATTAAAACTGTCTGTTGATGCACGTGATGTTGGGGTTGGATCAGTATTGACTCAAGAAGACGAAAATGATGTCTATCATCCGGTTTGCTAATTTTCTAAGAAGTTAAATAAGCACCAACAAATTATTTAACAGTCGAGAAGGAATGTTTGGCTTTGATATTGGCGCTGCAACATTTTACAGTTTACATTAGTTCAGCTCCTTTTCCGATTATTGTGTTTAGTGATCACAACCCCCTTACTTTCATCGGCAAGATGAAAAAAAAAAAAACTAAGGTGAAGTTTGACATCAGACACATCAAGGGAAAAGATAATTTAATAGCAGATGCACTTTCCCGTGTATAGAAATATATTATTTCATGTACACTTTGTATAATTCATAAGAGTTCTTCTTATGGTTTTTTTTTTTTTTTTTTTTTTAAATTTCATGCATAATTAATCTATGGTAAAAATAACGCTTTATCATATAAATATTTCTTTTTTCTCTATGGGGGGGGGGGAGTGCTATGTATATTTGATTTAATTTATATTTAATTTAATCGTTTGTTCGTTTGTTTTAATTTTTAAAATTACATTACATGCTATTGTAATGCAATTTTATTTACTGGATTTGACATTTTCCAGAAATTCAGTTCAGTTTCTCGTAAACACTAATAATATAAATTTTGTATCTAAAGCTGACCTAGTTCCTGACCTTCATACAGAAATCAGAGTAAGCTGAAATAAACTTTTTTTTTTTTTTTAAATTCTTTCTCACAGTAGATTCATTAAGTGAAATCGAGGCTATACTTGGAGCACGTCACAAATAACATAGCAATAATTTCCCCCCTGAATTCCTTGTGCTCTAAATTAATTCTAGGACAAGGACAGCTATCGAAATTTACAGAATTCAAACACTGGAATATTATCTTCTGTGATTCAACAAAGAACTGTTGACACACCAGTACGACACTGGCCACAGCATACGCCATCGCCTTCCATTTTGGATTTCATCGGAATTCGAACTCAATTTCAGTAGGACATTTTATTACTTGGACTTCTATTTTTTAATTATTGGATTATTCTTGGATTATTTTTGCGTTTGATTCATAAAACCGCAAGTTCTTTTTTCTCATTTTTACCTTACTTTTCTAGGGAAATAAATTATTTATTAAATTTTACAAAGATTTTTGTTTTTACTTTTTCCTTGTTACTGTTTAAAAGAGCCTAGACACGTAACACACATTGTTATTGGCTTACTGACTAGCTTAGATGCGTTATCGTGTTGAACTACAATAAATAGAACACAATGTAAGCTGAAACTCCATTATGATATATGCATCATGATTGTTTTATGAGGCACTCACAGATTGGAGAAAAAAAATATTTGGAATTAAATAAAGTAATATGGGTATGCAACATGCTCATGAAACGATACTGAATGTAAAAGTTGAACTTTAACAAGCAAAGAGTGATTTCTTACTAGTATAATAAATATGGGATTTGAAGTCAGCTCAAGAAATGAAGACATTGAGTGTACTTAAAGATATCCTTAATGGAAATAAACTCAGAATCTAAGGACTATTTTGGATAGTTTTACATAATCATGAATTAATGGCCACATCATTTTCAGAAGTGTTAAACTGGTGCATACGATTCTTTATACATAGTCAAATATGTTATATTTTATATTGAAACTTATTGATACAATGAGGAAATTAAATTTGTGTTGAGTTATTCCTGTATAGCCATGGTTTCCAGTGTGATTCCTGTATAGCCATGGTTTCCAGTGTGATGTGAACCAAAACACATGAATGGTCATTGCTCTGTTCCTTGATAACTCTCCGATGCAGAAGGAAAACTTAATATAACATCAACTCAAGTCCAAATAAAATTTACTTCTAAATATTACATTTGTTCTGGGAATATTCACATTATAAGAGTTTTCATTTTTGCTCTACTTATACTAGCAGAATATATAACAAAATATATCAAACTGAATATTGACATCAGTACTATAGTATATTTCAGGATTTCATCTGTGGAGCAATGGTTATGAAGGTTGCTGTTTTTTGTTCTTTCCACAATTTGAAGCTTTCTTTCAGTTACATTTACAGTATGGCATGATAATTAGAATCAATGTCATTTGGAAATGTCATGTTTACTTTGAATGTACATGCACAGGATGGCACAACCTATATAATTTTTAATATGCAACTTTTCATTTTGTTTCCACGTCATTCTGTTTTAGACAGTAGACAAATTTTAGTTAGAATCAAAATTGTATTACACAATAAAAACATTTGCTTGATGGAGCTATTTTGCCAACTGAAAACAATAATATAACAAATCATTTTACATGAAAAGACTTAACGTTCTCTTTAATTACATGCAGAGTCAAAATGCACATGCACAATGGCTGGCCAAAACACACTTACTATACTTCCATTTTCCCTATTTATAATTATTATTTTAAATTTCAACACAGAAAAAAATCAATCTAAATTAATTGAATATACTTGACATTTATATGCAGTGTGAAAATATACTGGTTTAAATAATGGCTGTCCAATCCATCCTTATGATACTCTTCACATGCATACCTATTTTAAATTTACAAGTTCAAGACTATGCAAAAAATGCGAAAGACACATATATGATAAGTGTTAACGCATCGGAAGCATATATCGTTAAGATTTATTATCCAATGGGAAGACATGTAGTCTGATTTCTTTTCAACTTAAACTGGTAAAATACTCTCATTGCAACCTGTACAGGTTAAATAGTTTCTTTTCAATCTGCAATATCAAACATGCGATCTATTTATAGATATTTAAATTATAATGACCTTCCACATACCTGATCACTCTGATTGGCTTAGATTATGTGAATTAAAAATTAATGCATATTAAAAATGGCATGATCCTGTGTAGGCAAACACAGATACATTGTTCCAATGCACTAAAAGTGAAAAATCAGTCATGCAGAACAATATCAAGTGCTGCAGTAACTCAGTGGTTAGTGTGCCAGACTTTGGTGTTAAAGGGTGTGGCTTTAATCAAGTAACAATTTTTGCATTCACATTTTATCCTACAATATTGTCTAAATTTACAGTATTAAGGGATTTATTAGAGAAAACTGATTCACTTTACATCGTTAAAAAGCTTGAGCTAATTACGTCACTAAAGCTGAGTGGTTCCTAAAAATGAGACTCAGTCTAATTTCCATCCCAAATCAATCTAGTAAACAATCTTGACACCGAAGCTGCAAAACAGTTATGAAGCATTCATGTACATCAAATCTGCTCCTCACATTCCCATTGGCATAATGCAATGAATGTGTACACTGTATCATGCCAATGTATCAATATCTGTATGCCAAGCCAGTGTATTTGCATCGCTATACCATGCCAATGTATTGACTTCTCTGTATCATGCCAATGTATTGACATCTCTATACCATGCCAATGTACTGACATCTCTGTACTGTGCCAGTGTGTTGACATGTCTGTATCATGCCATTGTATAGACATTTCTGACATGTCTGTATCATGTCATTGTATTGACATTTCTGTACAATGCTAATGTATTGACATATCTGTATCATGCCAATGTAATGACATCTCTATACCATGACAGTATATTGACAGCTCTATACCATGCCAATGTGTTGACATTTATGTATCATGCCAATGTATAGACATTTCTGCTGCCATTGAAGTTATGAAAATATGAGAAGAAAATGCTCTTGTTTAATTTTCCATGCATTAAAAGGGCTGGCTTTAAGACTTGGTTATGGAACTGAGGTGGCGGGTGGAGGTTGACGGCAAAAATCGTAAATCCGTCACTATGCCGTTTATGTAGAATATCGTTGTAGCTGGGAGAAAAACAGTATGTTAGTGCAATTGAATGAAATGTGCTCTTTAAAACAATTGCTGATGTACGATCGCAGAGAAAAATGAAAGAGCTGTCTAAACAATTTAGTAACATCTGTAGTAATGACCTGTCAAGAGTGACTAGTACTGGGTATAATAACCGCTGGTCAAAGAGAACAATATATATATATATATATATATATATATATATATATATATATATATATATATATATATATATATATATATATATATATATATATATATATATATATATATTATTTTTTTTGAGCGTGAAAATATATTTATTACTTCCTTAGAATTAGGAATACGCACATGCACATTAGATTTCCCCACGTGTCGGTGTCGTCATATGAAATATTTATTTCACTGTCATTAGATCCTGTGCACACAATACATACATTTCCATTGCTGTTATTTACATATGAATACTGCAGCGATCTTGAGACAGGGTCATAAGAATTTCCCCTCTTATTCCGGAAGCCTTGGTCCTGTATGTGCTGTACTTGCCTCAATTACTTTCTAATTGGCGATCTTTAGCGTGGTATTTAAAAAAACAACAACTCAATTTTAACACACTAAATGCACGTGAGCCATTACTTTCAGTTGATACGTTCCATTTCAATATAAAATACGCACATGAGCAGTTCAAATTAATTCGTTACTGACAAAAGTAGCATTCATGCATTATTTAGGTGAAAGTGCTGTACTATTAGTATCGTATTACATTTCATTTATTAATTCTGAAGAAATGGAGGGTCCCTTTGTGGCCGAGTGGTCTAAAGCGTTAACCTTTCACTACCAATCGCTGCAATCTCACCTGTGTCCGCGTGGGTTAGGGTCTCGAGGTCGGCCAATATGGGTATGTGATAAGTCTTGCCAGTGGCTTCCCGTGGGTCGGCGGTTGGTACCGGGGTTTTCCCTGGTTCTTCCTCCACCAGTTGTACTGGCCGCAGTGTATAGAATATTGTGTGCTTTAAAATGGTGTTTAACCCACAACAATTTCCTTCAGTCTAGAAGTTCGATCATTTGTATTACCAATTATCTCAAAGCAAAAACTACGTGCAAATGTTTCAAATAAATAAATAAATCAATTTATTAACTACGAAATAAATACTTCATTAAGATTATATCCCCGAGGTGAGTTCTGGTGTGCAAGCATCATCAAACATTTTTAGTTGTATGAATATATATCATTGTATGTCTGTCTGTCCGTCACATCTTGTTTAATTATTCCTTTAAGGCCATATTTCAGGCACGGTAGTTCAGCATCCGTATTTATTTTCATATTTCTATCTTTGGCATCAAAAATTGCTTTCACGCTATAGCGAAATGAAGTTGCGCATAACCGCAATTGAGGATATACGTATTTGAAAGAAACTGCAAGAATGTGTAATTATAGAGGACATCAATAATATCAAAACCTTCCATATCATGAACACTTCCACAAGTATTCGCACCCCACGCCTACACACACACTTCCAAACATACACACTTTCATGCCAACCTTCTCAAGCATATGCACACACTTAGACGCCACCCCCCCCCCCAATATCCGTAGTCTGAGTGAAACAGGTGTAATATAATTATAAGTATTGCATTATGTCTCAGACACGTTCGAACGAATCAATGTGTAAAAGTCGACGACGTTCGATCGATCGATCGATCAATCAGAGAGATATATGTAATCGATGAAACTATTTCAAATATATGAAATTTCTGATGAATAAAATTCTTCTTCTTGCTTTCATTCTTTATGATACTTCCGGATTTCCCTTTCACTCCAAAACGTGGTCCTTCATCTTTGTTCAGGATTTTTTCCCATCCACTGCTAAATGTGGCCCTTTGCGTTCCATCCGTTGTTATCATAAACCATTATCTTGGCAGATTCATAAAATTACAACACTTCTATGTGGTTTGTTAAAATAAATCGCAATTTTATCTTATGTTGTGCTAATAGAGATGTATTTTTCCTAAAACTCAAAATTTTATAACATTCAATTCTGTAAGTATAGTTTCTGTTGCTTTTAAGACCCGCGATCGGACGTATACTAACCACGCAAAACATTACAATTTAGCGTTTACTAGAGATTTCTAACGTCTGTTACATATTCTCAATAAGTGCTCTCAATGTGCAATTCCAGAAGGTGTCTATTTTAGTACATCCAATACAAAGAATTGTTTTTCTTACGTTTTATCACTTACAGCATATCAAGTAATATAATGTATTTGAGAACCTATAAAATTGTAACATGCAAAATGTGGACAAGTACGTCAACAAATCTCTAAGAGAATATATAATCATCCCTTTCATACAAAACGTCGTTCAGAACATCAGTTCTCCTCTAATGCTTCACTGTATTTTAATACAAATAATCACTCTTTACGTGATTTTGTTGTTGTTTCATCGAATCTATATTTTGCATGGAGAGATAAAAAAACTGTGTTTCAAGAAAGTCACTGAATCCATACTAAGTATATATATATATATATATATATATATATATATATATATATATATATATATATATATATATATATATATATATATATATATATATATAACATAATTCTTACCTTAAAATATATGCAGGAGGCCGCGGGTTGGAGACACGGCCGAGTCATTCAAAAACATTTAAAAGGTACTAGCAGCTGCCTCGCTTAGCGCTCACCATTAAGTATTTAGTGCTAGGACTGGTCGGCCTGGTGTCAGGATAATGTGACTGGGTGGGACATTATGCTACATGTATGCTGCATTTATATAAACTGCCACACTGTGGACATCGTAGTGATATGACTGAAAAATTGTTAAAGCTACGTTAAAAATCCAAATCACACACACACACACACACACACACACACACACAATTTATTGTGTTTGATTGCGTCTATATTGAGATTACACTCATTCAGTTTTGATTGTAAACTCAAGTAACTGTCTGGTCCTGTTATATATGAGATCGTTATGAACATTCAAATCTTTTAATGACGTTATATCAATAACGTAATTATTGATAAAGATCTAGACGTCACCCGTTTCTTTCAAAATATTTTGTGCCACCATAAGAAGCATACACTGACTAATCTCATAAATGAAATGGCCTTGCCGAAAAACTGACCTCTCTCTCTCTCTTTTTGATAATACAAGCTGTATACTTACGAAGCCTACGTCTAATCATTGGAACAGAATAATTTGTATATGATTTATTTCTTCTTTAACACGTAGTTTATAAATAAGAAACACCTTAGTGAATATTTGATTCCTTAACATACTTGTGCAGCGAGTGATATTGTGAATTGTGACTCAAAACTTCCTTCTTCGATAAAACACTTGGTCGGGTGTGTTCATTTCAAAGTATATTACGGCCTAGTACTAAAACAGTAATAAGGTAATTGATATATTGGCAATACATAAGTGCTGATGCGATAAGAACTTTATTATTGTGCCAAATACCGTCCTTCAAAAATTTTCATTGCATATGAGTTCATGTGTATTTTCAGGGGATTTTAAGAAAAAAATGAATAATAACCCATAAGATATTTTGGTTCACTGGTGCAGTGCCATTTGAAACTGCGTGATCATCTGATCGCCTCTGCGTTGTTGTATAACTTTATAGGACATGAAAAAGCCGACTACAAGGGCGAGGTACAAGGGTTCCAGAAATGTTATCAATTGATAGCTAATCAACTTTCACAGTGAGAACGTTTTTATATATATATTTATATTTTAAAAAAATCATCCACTTATGAATACAGAAACTTCCTCTTTGGTCAAGAGAATAGTTGTGTGTGTGCGTGTGTGTGTGTGTAATCATATTTTTAACGTAGGTTGCAGTCTTATCGCTACGATGTCTGCATTGTGTCAGTTTAAGTGATGTCAAGCAATGGGACATCATGCCACAGACATGTAGCATCATGTCCCACCCAGTCACATTATCCTGATACCAGTTCGACCAGTCCTAACACTAACCCCTTAATGCCAAGCGATGCAGCAGCTAGCTTTGGTCTTTGGTAAGACTCGCCCAGGGTTAGAACCCGCGGCCTTCCGCACCCGAGGGAACGGTCTAACCACTGACGCCACCGGAGCGGTCAGATAATGGTTCCAAAAATATAAATAAAAACTTTAGACAGACAGGAAAAATATTTAAAATAAATATTGAATAATGGATGCTTAATCAGTGCATATATACATAAGCATGTTAAACTGTAATGTACGTAGTTAGGTAAGTAGGTATAAGCATGGTAGGTTGGATGGATTGATGAATTCATGAATAGATTGGATGGCTGGATGGATAAATAGTTATGGTTAATTTTACTTTGAATATAAGTTGTAACAGTTTACATGCACTCCAGTGTGATTTTGCGATTTACTATCTTTCTCTGCACGTCATTGTATGTTGCTGATTGTTGTTATGTAGGTCTATATACATTTCAATATACTTGTTTACGTAGGTCTATATACATGTCAATATACTTGTTCATGTAGGTCTATATACATGTCAATATACTTGTTCATGTAGGCCTATGTACAGATCACTGTAACATTAGACAAAACGGGAAACCGTACTTAGCTGTCATAAGTTGTCCTTCATTCCTATTGCCATAAGGGCGATTTAAAAATATGCAATCACGACAACACAGACAGATCATATAAAAATAATATAAAAAATACTTAAAGGATAAAAACGATAACAAAAACAAAATCAAGCAATAAGTATAAATAGAACGGCAGGTTAACAATATAACACCAATTCAAAGAGAAGTCATGCTACAGCCGACAATATTGAAGTGTGGGGATGCTTATGATATCACTGGACAACAAATTTTTACAAAAGTCATGTTACTGAAATAAAATTAGTCAATTCTTATCAATTTTTATGTGCTGAACACGAATATGACAGTCAAATTGCAAAATTGGCTCTAGTTCTTTTGTAATCTGCAAGAAATTAATGTTTACATAACGAAATGCATTCCAATAGTAAAAGGTCAACTGTAATAGCCTACCTATAAAAAATCAAGTCATTGACTACATCTTAGATTTCTTCGCCTGTCTCTTGTACAGCTGTTCGGGAGCATCTCTGAGGAGTGTCCAGCAGTAGTCAGCCAGCATTGTAGTGGACCATTTTCCCTGGTATCTTTGTTCCATTGTTGCGATATCTTGATGAAAACGTTCGCCGTGTTCATCACTAACAATACCACAGTTGCTAGGAAAGAAATCCAAATGGGAATGAAGGAAGTGAATCTTTAGAGACATATTGCAGCCAAGTTTCTTATACTTCATCAACATGTCTTCTACTAGTTCCTTATAGTTTTCTGCCCTAACATTTCCGAGGAAGTTTGTAGAAACTAGGCGAAAAGCATTCCATGCTTGTTTCGCGTCACCTTCCAGCAAGTTGTTGAACCGGTCATCTTTGAAAAGCTCTCGAATCTGAGGACCCACAAAAACTCCCTCTTTAATCTTTGCTTCGCTGAGTCGAGGGAATTTTTCATGCATGTATCGGAATGCTGGCAAAGTCCGGTCAATGGCTTTCACGAAGTTCTTCATCAAACCTAGTTTGATGTGAAGGGGTGGTAGCAAGATTTTCTGAGCCTCAACCAGAGCTGGGTGTTGGATATTCTTCTCTCCAATGGCTACATTCTGCCTGTGAGTCCATTCCTTCCTCATGTAGTGCATTTCCCTTGCTCGGCTATCCCACTCGCATAAGAAACACATGTATTTTGTATATCCTTGCTGCAGTCCCATTAAAAGGGCAACTACCTTCAAATCACCACAGAGGTGCCAGCTGTACTTGTTATACTCAATGGAATTCAGTAGCTGCCTTAAGTTATCGTATGTCTCTTTCATGTGGACAGCATACGCTACTGGAATAGATGGAAGAATGTTTCCATTGTGCAAAAGCACAGCCTTGAGACTCAGTTTCGAAGAGTCCACAAATAGTCTCCATTCTTGTGGGTCATGAGTGATTTTTAAAGCATTCATGAGGCCCTCAATATCGGAACAGAATATCAGATTACTTTCCTTTCTGAAGAAAGGCTCCAATTGCTGGTGGCGCTTTCGATATGCAGTAATTGTGACATCTTCTTCTAGAAGATTCCATTGTTGGAGTCTTGATCCTAGCAATTCTGCCTTGTTCTTTGATAAGTCCAAATCACGAATCAGGTCATTTAGTTCTTCCTGTGTTATTCTGTGTGGGGTTGATGATGCACCACAGTGAAAATCTGGATCACTGCATGCTGATGGACCAGGAGAAGAACAGGTCGACTCACCTTTGTCTTCGTCAGATGAATCAAGAGAATATTCTGCTGGAGGTTCTGGAATAGGAAGTCCCTCACCATGTGGAACTGGTCTCAATGCAGACGGAATGTTTGGGTAGACTATTCTCGACTTCTTTCGCTTCGTTATTCCGCCGGAAAGAGGAGGAACCAAGCAGAAGTAACAGTCATTTAGGTGGTTGCTTGGCTCTCTCCACACCATTGGGACTGCAAACGGCATTGATGACCCTTTGCAATTCAACCACTGTGAAAGCTGTGTTGTACATGTAGCACAGCATACATGCGGAGCCCAAGGCTTGTCTTGGTCACCAACCTTGCATCCGAAGTAAAGATGATATGTCTTCTTCACTTGAGAATTGATACTTTTCTTCTGGTTGGCAAATGTCACTTCCCCACAAATATAGCAAAAATTGTCCGCGGTATTAACACACTTTCGAGGCATTACTGTTCTTTATTGTACGTAAATGGATAAAATAATAAGTTTTATGTAACAGTAGCTTGAACTGTCTCGCACAACGTCTAAAATATTTTAAATGCTGAACCTATCTGATTGGGCTTTATATAGTACACTGCTTACGTCAGCTTCAGCAGCCGCCTGGCATTAGTATAATAGGCCTACACATGTATAGTACACTGCTACGTCAACTTACTTCAGCAGCCGCATGGCATTAGTATTGCATTGCATCAGAAAATGATGCAATCAACTGTGGATGATGTGAGCATGATGGTATTATGCAATGTTACATCATTATTCCGGATGTTGCTGCAGTCCTACTGGAGAAATTTACACAGTGAAACATAGAAAATGAGGTATATGAATATCTTCAAAACGAGAGCCAATACAAATTTTTCACGGTTATATTCGTGTTCGGCACACCAAAATACTACAGATTAGGGCCTTTTCAAGTCAGTAATGATTTCACTGTTGACCAGTGTATTCATTCAATAGAATTTCATAAGGTGATCGGCATAACACAGCTGTAATTAAACCTAAACCATGCATTCACTACATCTCTCTCTCTCTCTCTCTCTCTCTCTCTCGTAATATGCGCTGTATACCAGCGTCACCTACGCCTAATCATCCGAAGAGAAGATAATTTGTTCATGCTTTATTTCATCTTTAACGTGTAGAATACACATGAGTGTCACCTTGACGTAATTCATGACCCCTTGACCTACTTGTGAGGTTTGATATGGGGAACTGTGGTTCAAAACTTCCTTCTTAGATAAAACTATTGATCAGTGTATTCATTTCAAGGTCTGTACGGTCTAGTAGTAAAACAGTATTGACCTAATTGATAAATATATAGGCATTCAGATTTGCCAATCTCTGGTGGTTGGATGTCATTTACCGACCTGCCCTATTGTATTCGGGGTAGACAAATTGACAGAGCTTGTATAGAGTATCCCATAACAGGAAACATACGCTTGTTGGAGCTCTTTTATCGCATAAAAATTGCTGAGTTGAATAACATTTTCATAGTTAAGAAACTAGAATTTTATATGTTCTTTTCTGAACAGAGGTGAATTTTATTTACTCCTACAATTCAACATTTAAACCACGCTTGTCATAGGGTGGGGTCCATGTCAGAGGTCATCCTCGGCCCGACCCCAACCCTCTGTTGACAAATACTCTTAATATTATTTGTAACGAACCCCTGTGGGGTACATTATCCATACTCTACAGACATAACCTTTTTTCATCCCCAATGCCTCTTGGAAAAATAGTCACCAAAATGTTGATAATGACAATAAAAAAATAAAAAGCTCCAGAAGACATGGCAAGGAGATTTCCCTATTTAGTCAATCAGTAAATAACGAGAATATATATTCGCAAAAACATCAAGGGCTATTTGGACCACATCTTCGCGAGTCAGGGTTCCGATAACCCCATCTACGACTTGGCATCTGGAGTAGATATTTCTGTGCTTCGGGTCTGTGAATTTCATTGGATGCGGCGGCAAGCCCCCGCATCCAGTCAAAATTATGTTGTTCAAATTTGAACACTGATATAGACACGGGGAGCACACAACTTGAATGGACTGATAAATAAGCACTTTTCAAGTGCCGGTCCGTGTTTGCACAAATACCTTTCACTCAAATAGACCTTTGATGGCTTCCCTCTAGTACATATTATACTTTCAATGTTACACTTACAAAGTATGGCTTCCCTCTAGTACATATTTTACTTTCAATGTTACACTTACAAAGTACCCTTTTTAGGTCAATTGTCTCCACCGTTTTCGGTCAGTGTACAATGAACAACGCTAATGGTTAGTTGCAATCACATACGAAGGGAGACAACACATGAAATTCAATAGATGTCGCTAATACAAAGCACCCATATGGCTGTTCCATCCGACAAGGTGTAGATAGGGTTATTGGAACCTTGGCTAGCGAAGATGTTAGGACCATTCAGGATAACATAAAGTGATAAATTGATATGTTCTCATATCTACAATATTAAACGGCACACAATACATGTAAAGTGTACATACTATATATATATATATATATATATATATATATATATATATATATATATATATATATATATATATATATATATATATATATATATATATATATATAACTTGGACCCATAACAGGATGTGGGCGTCACTCTCGAATGTTAAGAACACATGTAAATGTGGCGGGAATGAGTAAACGATCAGAGCATGTTGCTGGTTTTTGTACAGCTTAATGACCTGATGGAGGTTAAATTGCTATTATGTTCCACAAAAAGAAAGTACTAATAATTACTCACTGTGTGATAGGGAATTGTGGAGGGGTGGACTACGAGTATTCAATGGATTATTAAAGTAATTTTTTATAACCATCAACACGATGTTTGATATTACTGTGAAATCTATATGCATTGCAGGCGATAATCTGAGCGACATGTACGATTCGTTCCTTGATAGATATATAGAACTAGAACGGTGTGTCCTTGTGTTATTTACTTGCACACTGTTGACATGGAGAATCTCAAACGGATATCATTTTAATAATGACCTAATTCAATGTTTCATGAATTCAGTATTAAATCTTTGCCAATTTGAGATTCTGTTTATTACACAGATTTTATTCTGAGCGGAGGAACAATATCAATATAGAGAAAAAGAGCAAATCTTTTCGGCATCCCATTTTATTCTGGCTCAGACTTTGCACCTTGTAATCATTGCCCGTGAAAAAAATTATCCCAGACGCGAGCTGAAGCAATATGAAACTATTCAATAACAAATAATGCTTATAAGTATATTTTGCAAGTTACAAATTCATGGAGCAACTGTTCGTCCAGTCAATAGAACATTGGATAAGGACATCTTTATTTTTCAACACTCAGAAGGGAATTCCTGAGCGATGTCACATATTTCAATCTCTCAGGTCAGCTGGAGTAGCTGATGCGGACCACATGCATCCGTTCGATGAAACTATTTACAACGTTTTCGCTTAAAAGTGGGTTGATACTGACATGGATATTCATCACAGACACAGTATCGGATACGGCAGAAGAAATAGCATGCCATTTGTTGAATACTTTTCTTAAGGAATGATTACAGAATGATGAAAATATAGGAAATCAATAGCTGTTGCCGAGAATGGAGGATATACTCATATAGGCTGATATGTTAAACATGCTTTTCCTGGGTGATTGGGTTGGTTCAAACTTCCATACCGCGTGGTTACAGCAAGGTAAAGAGGACTGTCTACAATGCATTTGGCTCCGGGCATGTCTCTTGTGTTCAGTCAGTATCTTCGAGTTGGACATTGTGATATGTTTTTCCTTGTCTCTGTGTACAGTCAGTATCTTCGAGTTGGACATTGTGGTATGTTTTTCCTTGTCTCTGTGTACAGTCAGTATCTTCGATTTGGACATTGTGGTATGTTTTTCCTTGTCTCTGTGTACAGTGAGTATCTTCGAGTTGGACATTGTGATATGTTTTTTCTTGTCTCTTGTGTACAGTCAGTATCTTCGAGTTGGACATTGTGATATGTTTTTCCTTGTCTCTGTGTACAGTCAGTATCTTCGAGTTGGACATTGTGATATGTTTTTCCTTGTCTCTTGTGTACAGTCAGTATCTTCGAGTTGGACATTGTGATATGTTTTTCCTTGTCTCTGTGTACAGTCAGTATGTTCGAGTTGGACATTGTGATATGTTTTTCTTTGTCTCTGTGTACAGCCATTATCTTCGAGTTGGACATTGTGATATGTTTTCCTTGTTCTTCTCAATATCCATTTGGCAAACGATTTGAAAGACGGTAACTATATTAATAATACAACATTTTGCAGAAGGCAGGGCAAGAAAACATTTCCTCAAGTCGCGGCCAACAGTAACCATACTACTCCGCAAAACTTTCATGGGTGGATATGGACCAATTATATTCACATAATAAAAATGTTGACGTGTTGGTATATCAACAATATTAAACCGTATACACTGTATGTAATGATAAATAAAATGATATTCAGTTTTTTTCTTTTGCGGAAGGTTGTACTACGCTCTATCAACGAGTGTCGTTAACCATATGATATGTTGTTAATTATTATCCATTAAAATATGTGTGCTTCTCCATGACCTTACTTTGTATTTTACTGTTTGTTTTCTCCAATATCAGCAGAGTCATGCACACAAGTCTATCTGGAAGGGGGTAGGGTGGATCTGTTTAGTTTAAACCGTTCGTATTTCAGACATTTCAAAGTATATTAGGTGCATAATACAAACAATGAATTTGGGAACAAAGTACTTATCGACTTCCTTAATATCATCTTCAAACAAAAATAAAAACTTACGTTAACATATTGGTGCACTTAAGATAAAATACAAAAATCACACTATGTTCCAACTGGTGACGCTAATGTACTTTTGAAAATATATATTAAAGATTGATTAGTCCTATGGTAACATATAGCATGATTGAAAATGTGTATTCAAGAATGAAAATGTGTATTCAAGATTGAAAATGTGTATTCAAGATTGAAAATGTGCATTCAAGACTGAAAATGTGTATTCAAGACTGAAAATGTGCATTCAAGACTGAAAATGTGCATTCAAGACTGAAAATGTGTATTCAAGACTGAAAATGTGCATTCAAGACTGAAAATGTGTGCATTCAAGACTGAAAATGTGTATTCAAGACTGAAAATGTGCATTCAAGACTGAAAATGTGCATTCAAGACTGAAAATGTGTATTCAAGACTGAAAATGTGTATTCAAGACTGAAAATGTGTATTGAAGATTGAAAATGTGGGAAAATGTGTATTCAAGACTGAAAATGTGTATTCAAGACTGAAAATGTGCATTCAAGACTGAAAATGTGTATTCAAGACGGAAAATGTGTATTCAAGATTGAAAATGTGTATTCAAGACTGAAAATGTGCATTCAAGATTGAAAATGTGTATTCAAGACTGAAAATGTGTATTCAAGACTGAAAATGTGCATTCAAGACTGAAAATGTGCATTCAAGACTGAATAATAGAATAAAATAGAGACAACAGTCATACATAATATTATATTGTTATAAAGGATATACAATATATCAATTAACAAAAATAAAAAATAATAAAAATTATACAATATATATAGGGCATTGACATTAAGGCCATTAGGATACAAAGTATCTTACTTTTGAATCCAATAAGTTTCTTTTATGAGTCTATTCATGTCACCATGCACAATATCTACTGGCATGAAAGAATAATCGAACAGAGAGTGATTATTGGTGTTAAAGTGTGTTGAAATATTAGAGGAAAACTGAGGATCACTGTAATTTTTTGTATGAAAGCAATGATTATTCATTCTCTTAGAAACTTGTTGAAGTGTCTGTCCAGCATATTGATTGCTACATTTGTTACAGGTTATCAAATAAATCACACCAGTATTAGTTTTATCACGTAAAGAAAATACCTCTTTTGTATTAGCGCTACTGAAAGAGGTACTTTCTCTTATGTTTGCACACTGAGAGCACCGGTGTTTGTTACATTTAGATGACGAAAATTGTCCTTTTTTATTTTCTGTCTGTTTAGTTCTAATTAGAAAATCTTGCAAATTATTGGGTCTTCTGTAAGCGAGAATTGGTATATTTTTGTAAAGTGATTTTACGCTGGCTTTATTTGATAAATTTAGGAGACTATAATATGTATTAATTATACGACCTATATTAGATAATGAAGGATTATATTGTATTGTGAAAGGAATTCTATTTTTCTCTATTTTACATTATGCTGTGTTTAAAGCCTCATGCTGAGTAAGATTACGGGCTTTCTATTTTGGAAATATGTTTGTAATTTATTCAACGAATTTTGTAACTGACAATCATCTGAAATAATGCGTTGGTATATTTTGGCCTGGCTATATGGCATACCGTTTATACATGACATGGGATGACAGGACGAATAATCCACATATTGGTGGATATTAGTTTTCCTGATATGATTATTTGTACATATAGTGTTATCAGTATTTTTTTAAATTACATTTACACCTAAAAATGAAACATGCGTACTAGTGCAGTATAAGTAAATTTAATCGTCGGATGAAAATTGTTTAAGCGATTAATATTCTTTCTTAGTTCTTCCGTTGAATGGTTCCAGATCATAAATATGTCATCCAAAAATATGAACCAAACAGATGGATCAAACTTTTCGTTTTGAAGAAAATCTTTTTCTAATTTACTCATGAAAAGGGAAGCGTATGAAGCAGCCATAGGACTACTCATTGCCGTACCCATTATTTGGATGTAATTTGTATTATTAAATTGAAAATAATTATTTTCCAAGATAAGTTGTATTATTTTATATATATCTTCACTAGATAGTGTGCTATTATTAGGATTGTTATCAATAAAATATTTACACGCTTCAATACCATCTGCATGCGGAATATTGGTATATAGTGATGTTACATCTAATGACACCAGGATTGAGTTCTCAGATAGCTCTGGAATAAACTTCAACTTTTTAATGAAATCAGTAGTATCTTTAATGTATGAAGGAAGTGATTTCGTTAAAGGTTGTTAAACACTGTCAATACATTTGGATAGGTTTTCAGTGTATGAATTACAACCTGATATAATGGGTCGTCCTGAATAATTTAAAGGTAAATTATGGTCATGATTTTTATGAGTTTTGGGTAATATGTTGAATTGAGGTGTACGTATGCTAAGAGGGAAAGTATCAAATTCCTCCTTATTTTTAGCGATCTCATTAATGCATGTTGAATTTTTTAAATTTAATTTCTATTGACGAGCCTTCGTTAATATGTTTGTAGTACGTCAAGATGGCATATAATGCAGAGGTGATCTGATTCAAGGTCATGGGATAACAGGGAGATTACCATTTAATATCTCTATTGTGATTGCGTCAATATCAAAATCTAAATATGAATCACGCCCACTAGGTGGTGAAAAAGATGACCTAATTGTGTTAATATAACCCATTTTGTTTAGAATGTAAAGAATTCGATTTACTCTCTGAATTTTTGTATGCTTTATGATAAAAAAAAATTCTTTTAATTTTAGGTCTAGAAAAACTTAAAGTTTTTTCAGCTAAATTAATTTTATTTTTACACGTTAGCCCTTTGCCTAAAAGTATATAGTCATTATCAGTTAATCTTCTACGTGAGAGGTTTAACACTGTTTTCTTTACCTATATTAATTTGTTATCTTCGCTTTTTTTCTTTTTTCCACACTCTTCTACCTTTGAATCTGCGGAACCTCCTATTCTTTTTTCTTGTGATGTCGTCTCTATTAGCCCTTGTAAAATCGTTACCAGGTTTGTCAGTGTCTTTCTCATGGTCACTGTTTATGATTCCCCCACCCCCACCCCATCCGTTTTACGGCTTCTGCGTATGTCTTCTTTGTTGTGACCTGGGGAGTTAAATTTGTTCACTGTTGTTCATCATGTTGATTCTTGTTTGAATTTAGTAAATTCCTATGTATGTTGACTCTTTGGTTTACTGATGTTTTGGGAGGTGCTGTACGTGTATTACTGTCCCTTGCTGTAGTTTCTTTGGGTTTTGAATACTTCCTTTCTTGTTGTTCATTACTCTGTCAAAGATTATTTTCTTACAAAACATATCGTGCCTGAAGAAGCATAAATGCGAAACTAGTTGCACTGAATTTTCGGCGTTTGTGTGTTTTTTTTTTATATCCCTATTCAATATTTAATAATCATAAGTAACATAAAATACCACTGAATGTGTATTCAAAATTGACTAATCATATAGTAATACATATTACCATTTAAAAAGTATTCAAGATTAAATAATCATAACCATGAAAATGTGTATTCAAGACTGGCTAATCATATATTGCCATATAGCATCAATGAAATGTGCATTTAAGTTGGACTAATCATATAGTAACATACAATACCAATAAAAATCGGTATAAGAGATTGACTAATCATATAGTAACATACAATACCAATGAAAATCGGTATAAGAGATTGACTAATCATATAGTAACATACAATACCAAAAAAAAAAATGTGTATAAGAGATAGACTAATCATATAGTAACATACACGAAACAACCGAGAGGTCGAACGAAACATTTACAGGCTGATCCCATATAAAGATTTTTCAGCCTTGTACGGACTTTAGGTCATGTTGGCAGATGTACTAACATATAATGCAAAGTGCGGTATTTTTTAGTAGGCTTGCAATTTACATATTTAAACTGATATTACTTTCCAATTACTTTATTTATAGTTTTACTTCATTCCAAGACGTATTTGGCATTTGAAAATATTCCAAACTGGGTGGTATGAATTCTAGAAAAAAGTCATGACAATTATACAAAACTCCATATTTTATTTTTTTCTGCCAATTTAATTAGTGGCTTCCATTTAATGAGAATTTATTCTTCAACTGCGGACAAGTGTGTGTGTGTGTGTGTTTTCTCGAATGTCTACTGATTATGCATAGACGACGGATATAGAACAGATAGTCACGCCTTAAGCAGCCACAAAAATATTAGATAACACACTAAACTAATCTTTAAATGTAACACTAAAAGCTAAAAATAAATCCTTGAAAATAATGGGCATGATTGGATGTCTTTAGAATGTACTTCTCACAGCAAACATTATTGAATGAAAGGATTACTATAAATGAAATAATAAACACTGTCAGTTTGAGATACTTTAATGCAGTAAAGAAGTATTTACAATCGTATGTGAGCTTAAGGCAGTAGAGATGTATATGTAACCAAATTAAAGTGTTTATACACTATGATATTAAACCGGAGTGTTTATGCATAGTAGTAATTAAACTAGAGTGTTTATACGTTATGATGATCAAACTGGAGTGTTTATGGAAGGTAGTAATCAAATTAGAGTGCTTATACACTATGATGATCAAACTGGAGGAGTATTTATGCAAGGTAGTAACCAAATTAGAGTGTTTATACATTATGATGATCAAACTGGAGTGTTTATGCAAGGTAGTAATCAAATTAGAGTGTTTATAGGCTATGATATTAAACCGGTGTGTTTATGCAAGGTAGTAATCAAATTAGAGTGTTTATACACTATGATATCAAACTGGAGTGTTTATGCAAGGTAGTAACCAAATAAGAGTGTTTATACACTACGATATTAAACTGGTGCGTTTCTGCACGGTAGTAACCAAATTAGAGTGTTGTACACTATGATGATCAAACTGGAGTGTTTATGCAAGGTAGTAATCAAATTAGAGTGTTTATACAATATGATGATCAAACTGGAGTGTTTATGCAAGGTAATAATCAAATTAAAGTGTTATACACTATGATGATCAAACTGGAGGAGTGTTTATGCAAGGTAGTAATCAAATTAGAGTGTTATGCACTATGATGATCAAACTGGATGAGTATGTATGCAAGGTAGCAACCAAATTAGAGTGTTTATACACTATGATATTAAACCGGAGTGTTTATGCATAGTAGTAATTGAACTAGAGTGTTTATACGTTATGATGATCAAACTGGAGTGTTTATGCAAGGTAGTAACCAAATTAGAGTGTTATACACTATGATGATCAAACTGGAGTGTTTATGCAAGGTAGTAACCAAATTAGAGTCTTTATACACTATGATGATCACACTGGAGGAGTATTTATGCAAGGTAGTAACCAAATTAGAGTGTTTATACATTATGATGATCAAACTGGAGTGTTTATACAAGGTAGTAATCAAATTAGAGTGTTTATACACTATGATGATCAAACTGGAGTGTTTATGCAAGGTAGTAATCAAATTAGAGTGTTTATACACTATGATACCAAACCGGAGTGTTTCTGCAAGGTAGTAACCAAATTAGAGTGTTTATACACTATGATATTAAACCGGAGTGTGTATGCAAGGTAGTAACCAAATTAGAGTGTTATACACTATGATGATTAGACTGGAGGAGTGTTTATGCAAGGCTGTAACCAAATTAGAGTCTTTATACACTATCATGATCAAACGGGAGTGTTTATGCAAGGTAATAATCAAATTAAAGTGTTAACCCTATGATGATCAAACTGGAGTGTTTATGCAAGGTAGTAACCATATTAGAGTGTTTATACACTATGATATCAAACCGGAGTGTTTATGCAAGTTCGTAATCAAATTAGAGTGTTATACACTATGATGATCAAACCGGAGCGTTTATGCAAGGTAGTAACCAAATTAGAGTGCTTATACACTATGATGATCAAACTGGAGTGTTTATGCAAGGTAGTAATCAAATTAGAGTGCTTATACACTATGGTGATCAAACTGGAGTGTTTATGCAAGTTAGTAACCAAATTAGAGCGTTATACACTATGATGATCAAACTGGAGTGTTTATGCAAGATACTAACCAAATAAGAGTGTTTATACACTATGATGATCAAACCGGAGTGTTTATGCAAGGTAGTAACCAAATTAGAGTGTTATACACTATGATGATCAAACTGGAGGAGTGTTTATGCAAGGTAGTAACCAAATTAGAGTATTTATACACTATGATATCAGACTGGAGTGTTTATGCAAGGTAGTAATCAAATTAGAGTGTTCCACACTATGATTATCAAACTGGAGTGTTTATGTAAGGTAGATACCGAATTAGAGTGTTATACACTATGATGATCAAACTGGAGTGTTTATACAAGGTAGTAATCAATTTTGAGTGTGTATACATTATGATGATCAAACTGGAGTGTATATGCAAGGTAGTAATCAAATTAGAGTGTTTATACAATATGATATCAAACTGGAGTGTTTATGCAAGGTAGTTACCAAATTAGAGTGTTTATAGAATATGATATCAAACTGGAGTGTTTATACACCATAACAATCAAACTGGAGCGTGATGACCTGGCATGTATCGTCTAAAATATTAGAAGAACAGTGTTAGATGCGTGCTAGCGAAGAAAAACGACGATTAGACTATTGAACGAAACAGACATAGATCTGCTTTACAGGTGAAATTCGCCGATTTCTCTGTAACTCTTTGTCTTAAGTTTATAGTTCGTTAAAAGGAGGTAGATATTACTGCGTCGTATTTTGCTTTCTTTCCATTTCATAAATATGAATTTTTCAGGAATATTACACCATAATAATAAAACATAACCCCCACATACCCCGTCAAAAAATAAACAAATTTGAAGGTACATTTGCTCAAGTGCTTGCATTAGAAAATTGTTATCATCATGTATACAAATCATGATCATCAGTTGGTGCTTGACGAGTTCTCTTTCCCGTGCACGTGAATCCGGTGGTTATATCCTGTGTCAGCTTGTAGTATCGGTAAAATCCTTGTACGCAGTCTCCTCGGTGGAAAACAGGAATGGTATGGATTATCGGATGACATTCCTTTCTCCATTATATCCAATACAATACTGGCAAAGTGCTTTAGCTACAAGCAAAGTGGCTTGAAAACGCTGCGGATTATGGTCTACTTTATAAATCCACGGACAAATGGATCTTGCATACACATTGACATCGTCTCCCACCTGAACCTGATCCGGAGAGCTTTCTCTCTGACTACGGCTAAGACATTGTGTCTTCAGTGTGTCATCTGGTACTTCGGTTTGATTGTAAAAAATAGCAGGGTAGAGGAAAGCGTTCATACCGTTACCATTTTAAATTAACTTTTTGTACGACACTTTTTGTTTTTTTTTTGGCGGCCGACAACGTGCGGGAGGAGCGGAAGTGATGTACTTGCTCACGCTCATCAGAATTAAAAGTAGGGCAACTCTGGTAATGCAACAGCTCATCTGAAAATAAGATAATGAACATTCATCAGACATATTATTACTTTTATTGTAATTTTAATTATGCCACATATTTAGCCAACGCACAAAATATAGTGAAAAAACAAAAAGCCCAATTGCAGGCAAATTCCCGCTCTTTCTCATGCATGGATTACATGTCTTAATCGCCCTGAACTCAGTTTTCCTTACAACAAGCAGATGATAAAATAATTTATAACTCGGGCGAATAATTATTAAATGAGCACTCTGTGAGTCTGAAAGTGTACGCGTGCGTGTGAAGGATATTGGATAGTATATATTGTGATTAATATTTTAATATCTGGCCATTGGCTATGATATCAGTGTGGAGTGTTTCTTTTATAATATTTTCAAGACTTTAATCAATTAGGACTAAAAATAAATGTTGTTGTTCTTCCTGTGAATGTTTCAGCTTTATTTCGAATAAGGCATATAAAACACACATACACACAAAGGCACACAAACACCATTGGGCAGGATATATATATATATATATATATATATATATATATATATATATATATATATATATATATATATATATATATATATATATATATATATTCAAGTTTTCATCTATTCTCAAAATTTATAATACAACTTTTTAATATTCGGAAAAATACCATTACGTATTATGTATGAATACTCACCTTTTCTTTTGAAATATCTATCAGTATGGGATAATAGGAACACACGTTTCGTCCTCAGGGTTTGACGAACGACGAAGTTGGTGTAACTACTGCATTAATTTGGCTCAACCAGAGCATTATATAGGAAGCCACGTTGCATTCCGCGGTAATATATGGTGTGTTTTTTTTTTTTACAACAATAAAGTATAATCTAAATATGTATTTTAATTATTTTCCAAAACCAAATAAAACTTAAGATTATAATTGTTTTAATACAACAATGTTTTCATTGTAAAGTGTTACAAATTTCCACGATTTCCTCCTCTCACTGTTGCCTCATTAAGACACATTTAATTGGGAAAAAATGTATTTTCCCGTGTTGTTTACAGCATTTATCATATAACAGAAACCCCTTCCGCTTGCGTTCTAGAAACCCAAAAATAGGACAGGGAACGCTTAATGTTTATACAACCATTTTTCTTCGAATTTCAATGGAAGATAAACATATTTTTTTAACACAGAAAGAATTAATTTATTATCCATAGCTGAAGATGTTTTATCCGCAACCATTCGTCGCTCTTAATAAGCCCATCTTTGAATCCAACCGAATTATATAATAGTCCTGTAAAGGATGTCACTTTAATTTCGAATGATAATGCGTGAAAAACGATATTTTAAAATGCAGAAAGGAGTAATAAATGACCCATAGTTCAAGATGATTTATCCGCACTTATTCATCACTCTTAATAATTCCATATTGCAATCCACACCGATTCATACATATACTAGTCCATTCATGAAATAATATATATTTAGTATGTGTGTAATCAACACAATTAAAACGGGCGTTCTTCTTTAGGTCTGTATCCCATAGAACGTAACCAAGTATGGACCTGGTCTCGAAATACCGGACATCCAACATTTACACTGTTAAAGTAGGTGCAGCAATGAATATGAGTCCTGATCTGAATGTGAATACTAATAAACACTAGGAGGAACAGCGTGAAAAGGATTACTCGTTGATTGACTCACTCATGTTATACATTTGTACCGTACCCGAAAAGGGAATGTCTATTTTGACAGGACATTTTATCATTCTGTATCTAATAATGGTATTTATAGAATATAAACATTATTTATTTCATGTCCGGTATTGCAAAAAAGAACATTAACTCTGAAGAGTGTGGCAGTCAACTCAACGCATATGGCGAGTACAGCATAAGTAATTTAGAAATAAAGATGCATGCACATTAAATATAAAGCAGAAAGACATTACAGTATACTGACACACACACACACACGCACACACGCGCGCACACACACACACAGCATATAGACTTTACAATACAGCGATGCACACACATCACACATAACACGATACACAAATAAAGCATAGATACTTTACCATACACTAATAAACACATCACACATAAAAACATAGCGGCATGATATGATGAATGCTACCTACAATAACATAAAAGTATAGGATTTAATTAACAACAACAACAATAACACTAATAATAATAATAATAATAATAATAATAATAAAAATGATAATAATAATGATAATACCAATAATATTCTTATTTCTCGTGTAACGTGATCCATATATATATATATATATATATATATATATATATATATATATATATATATATATATATATATATATATTGATTTCTGTAACAAGTGTAGATATATGTATATACATCTTGATAACCAGTCAGCTAAATGCATAAAAAGATCATTAATTCTCATGAACTTATTAGGTGAAATGCCTGTCTTACGGACTAATCATTTAATGTTCTTGGTGGTCACCTGTTTTTTTTTTTTCTTTCTTTTTCTGTGTGGAAATGAAGTTGCGGTCCTTATATAACTTGATCTTATTGTTCTGATTTGGGGTAGAAAAAGACTAATAGATAAAATATGTAAATTTAATCAAATAATCTTGAGGTAATTGAAAAAGATGTCCTTGTTTGAAAGAAAATGCCCCTACCCCCATAATCGCTTCATTACATGGGCAAGTATGAAACAATAACATATAATATCAAGTCACGCTGTATTCAGTGCAGTTGAATGAATGTCTGAATGGTGGTAAAATGCTCACATTTATCTCTAAAACATATTAAATACACACGTTCACACCCTAGTATTATTCATCACGAATGCTTTATGTCCGTTTATGAGTATCTGTGTATGCATGCCCTTGTTTAAACTGGAACGACGTAATGACCTCTATATGCTACGTAGTAATGTTGTCGGTACGCTGATTTGAATAAACTAGTGAACGTGTGTGCTATCTTCTGTTTACACATCGTACACTGGTGTGTGTGTGTGTGTGTGTGAATAGCCTATTGAACTTCACTACACTGCGAGCAGAACGTTTTTTTGATAAACAGACGTGCTAAGATATAATTTTGGCTGTAGATATAATTCCTTCTTTCCTTCCTTCCTTCCTTCCCCCGCGCGGCCTTATAAAATCGTCTGCTACAAAAATTCGAATATTTTGGACTCCAAATAAATTGGAAAGCGCAAAATGTGTTACTTTTCTTTGAAATCAAAATATACCCATTACACACACACACACACAAACACACACACACACACACACACACACACGCTTGTATTTGGTGGATATTGAGGACTCTTTAATGGAACTGCGTACCGAGGACATTTGTTCTGGCGATGTTAGAGCGACAAAAAATAGAGTTCTTAGCAGTAAATTAATAGCAAATAGTGATGTATCAAGGAGGGAACTGTATTATCAGTTCTAAGGAATATGAAATTTATCAATGGAAGCGAGGACGCACATGTTTACACAAATATTCTGTTTCATCCATGCAGACTAGGGACGCACATTATTTGACAAAATTACGGAGACAGGGAACATTTGTACATTGTGACCAACGATGACATGCTTGCATATCTAGTCAAGTCTTAACAATAAATACGACCGCTCATGCGGCCTAGTGGTTTGAGCCTCCGCCTAGGATGCCGGAGGTTGCGGGTTCGAACCAAAGCGAACCAAAGTCGAGTCATAACAAATACATAAAAATGGTACTAACAGCTGCCTCGCTTGGCGCTCAGCATTAAGAGGTTAGTGTTAGGACTAGTCAGCCTGGTGTCAGAATATTGTGACTGGGTGAGACATTATGCTACATATCTGCGGCGTGATGCCCCAGTACTCGACACAACTATAAATAGCCACACTGTAGACTTCGTAGCGATATGACTGAAAAATTGTTAAAGTTACGTTAAAACCAAATCCAAATCACATACTAGCATTAAGTAACTGTAACCTACATAAGGGTTTCGTCTACAACTGTTCATTAGGGCAATTACATTATTATTTGCATATACATCTTGTTGTTATTGACTGACTAATCAATTTGTTGCTGACTGATTGTCCTGCAATTAGACGTTAGTAGGACATAACCCGCTTCGGACTAATCCGCCGCTTTGGAGATCATGCTGTAATAAATTTGGCGTATGCGCATTTGGTTATAGCGCCCCGTTTTAAAGAATTCTTGAACTTGTTGGATTACTTGTTAGATTATTGGAACTCGGTGCAATGAAAATATTTCTTAGCCCGAAACAATTAGCCTGTTAGTATGAGCAAACATCACGGAGTGAAGTGTTAGTGAGTTTCCATGATGCATAGGAGACCGGTAAATTACACAAAGAAATAAACAAGAAGGGACTCGGCAGATACCGTTTATGTCGCCGTGGTGGCAAATGTGATGCAGCTGTACTAGCGAAATGTGCCTTGAAACCGTGACTTGACTGGCCTCAGGTGGCACAGTAAAAATAGTTCCCTGTGTTAGGTGTGTGTGTTGTTGTTGTTGTTGTTGTGGGGTTTAACGCCATTTTTCAGCACACGATAGGCTATGCATGGCGGCCAGTATTAATGGTGGAGGAAGAACCCGGTAAAACCCCGGGAAGAACCACCGACCCACGAGTGTGTGTGTGTGTGTGTGTGTGTGTGTGTGTGTGTTGTGCTTTGGATATTTAACGTAGCTTTAACAATTTTCCAGTCATATTGCTACGATGTCTGCAGTGTGACAGTTTATAGTGATGTCTAGCACTGGGGCATCATGCCGCAGACATGTAGCATGATGTCCCAACCAGTCACACTATCCTGACACCTGGGCCACCAGTCCTAACACTAACCTCTTAATGCTGAGCGTCAAGCGAGGCAGTAGTTAGTACCATTTATAAGTCTTTGGTATGACTTGGCCGGGGATCGAACCCACGATCTCCCACATCCGAGGCGGACGCTCTAACCTCTAGGCCACCGGAGCGGTCCCCTGTGTTAGGAGATAGTTTTATAGTTTCTATGGCGTGAACTGCTGACGGTACGGAAAGATGATGAAGAGAAACTATGCAGATGTGCGGTTGATAGATATTTAGCAAGTTTCTAAATCTTTGGTCTTACTTTGATAAGCGAAAAATTTATGTATAGAATGGACACGTCGGGCTTTCTAATTTACAACTGAAGAAAGTTGCATAGAAGAAGTCTTTGGAAATTTGGGGCAAACTAATGACTTCTAGCGGAATCGAGCCAGGGTTTGACACCACTCAGTCAAGCAAATACACCTGGCTTGTAACAACACTATTTTGATGGATTGGAGCATTTATGGCAGGAAACTCGCCTTATCGGCAATGGATATTCGCTTTTTGACAAAATATATTATTATCTTCGCTGGATAATACGAGTACGAATCTTTGCTCTCTCTCTCTCTCTCTCTCTGGCATGTTCCGATGTAATATTGAAAATAAGAACGAATGCTTGTATTAACCATATTGTGTATTTCACGGAGACTTTGTATTTTTCAAGTCACTTTGGCTGAATAAATCAATCATGCATACATCATTATTTCTGTTGTAATCTGTATAGTGCTTTACATCAACCTCAACACAAAGAATAATGATAGACTAAAAACAACGATAAGAACAGCAGCAACAATGTATCTATGTTAAGTGCACCGAAACCTCCTAAATAGCTATAAAGTTCAGTAATTGCAGAAGTGAAGAACAGAGTTCTATGAGAGTACATGTATGTGTAGAATTAGTGGATGCAGATAATTTTATAATACCTTTTTACAAATAGTATGTCCTGTTTATTGTTTTGGAGCCCTGAATGAACAAGAATATACTTTAATGGTACAACACTCTCTTGGTTCACCTTCCAGATCACTTATTTTATACATTTGCTAATTCAATGTGCCACGTAAAGGTGTTTTGTATCACTGATTACAAGCTTTGAACAGTTTTGTTTCCCGCGTCGCCTTCTGTGTAAAACATACTGAAAAAAAGACTAAATGAGTAAGAATATTACTGTCTAATGCGGCTCTAAATAAATGTTATTTTAAATTATAAAGACATGTTGGCCCAGTAGAACATCCTGAGCGTTTTTCTATTGTTAAAAACCTCTTTAAATTTGGGAAAACAATATAGATTGACGCCTTGTTTTTACATGTTGTGGGTTGTTTTAATAATACTTCGTTAACATCAGAACTATGGATACAAATAAAATTCGTGATATGTTAATCAAAGTCATCAAATCACCAACTGAAGCAAGCATATACGTTTAAAAGAACATTGGATGCATTCAACGGGTTATGATTGCTTGCACGTGTAGTCACAGGTCTTAAGAGCATGATAATGAAAAACATACTGTTGTAATTAAATGTTACATTTTGGAACTGATTATTTTGATGATAAATGTTTGACGTCTGTATAATATATTTATCTTTCTATATATTTACATAGGTTCTGTGCAAGCAACTTCCAAATTCGGTTAGTGATAATTCGATCTCACCGTAACGGGATTTTTCACTTGATTCATATCTGTTTTCTCCTGTTTGAATAGTAAGTAGGCAAATTTAATAATCATAAAATAAAGTTTGCACATCAAGGATGTCTTTTCAATATCTTGACGTGTGTAAAATCTCGCTGCAAACAGGACGTTTTAACTTTACAGATGGCAGGATAATTAGGCAATTTCGGTACAGCTCTACAATGAAATCATGCGTATTTCCAATAGCATTTTTTGATGTACGTCTTTCGTACATGTCGTAGATGTATTTGCATGTATTGGACGTGTATGGTATGAACGCATCGTGAGTATCCCAGAACTATTGTCTCACATGCATGAAATATTAATAAAAAATAACAGGGACTGTTATATGCACCAACTTATATTCTTGTAGTTTAGCTAAGTAGTTAATATCTGATGCTTGGATCTAAAGGGAGGTAATATGTTTTTGCAACGTGTAATTTTGATAGCGGAGATCTCTACAAGTTTTCCACCGGTCAGTCATGCACATGGTTTCGGGCGTGTGGATCACCAGCTTTGGAAGAAAGATACACTCTAAAATCGCGAAGTACCAAGCGTGTAAACGGGGACCTTCCTACAAATCATGACTTTAAGTTATTCTAGGCTAAAATAGTTCGGAGAAGCAAGATTTTACCATTTTTCCATCCTCGGTCGTCCTCGGTTGGAGGTGTGTCCTCGGTACGTAGGTGTGTAATCTCATGAATGTCTTCGGTTTACACCACACACACACACACACACACACACACACACACACACACACACAGGTTACAGTTAATGTACTATTAAACTGATTATATTAAGTGGATATTTGAAATAAATTGGCTAATCTTTTAATAGTTCAACCATTCCCACTGTTTCTACCGCCACACGTCATCACATTTTTAAAAAATATATCATTCCTCTTCCTATACATGTATGATAATGTTTAAAAATATAGTAGCATTTAATCCAGCAGGGGTCCTGTAGTGACTCATCATATTCATACTTATTACAATAGCATTGCACCCTTACTTGAAACCTAACTTCCGGAAATATAGGTCTCTTTGCACTAAAATTAACTTTTATATCTCGTACGGTGCTGTTTTATTTTATCATACAGGAAGCAATCATTGTTCATACCGTATATAACCGTTTAACGTCCCACCAATAAAGGAATAAGAAGACGTTATTGTGTGAAAGAATGAAGTCGACTAAAGCTTATACTATCGTGCATTTTTGTATTTATTTTCACTTATGTGGAATGAATTTTTTATTATATGAAATACCTTTCCATGTGAACGAAATCACGTAAAATAAGTTTGTATCGATCACATAAGGAAATCGTTGTCCTTATGATTTAAGCATTTTGACTTTATTATCATTCTTTTTACGTGAAATTGATTTCTTTACAAGCGCGAAATAGTTTATTTTAAATATGGTAAAAATAATTCACATACGTAACATAAATTTCATTTAAGTGAGATTAATAATTACATTTGCAAAAAGAATATCATATATGTGGAAACAATTCTTGGATATGTACAAATAGACTTTATATCACGCATAAATTGTTATTACACATATCTATTTTATTTCACACACACACACACACACACACACACACACACACACACACATATATATATATATATATATATATATATATATATATATATATATATATATATATATATATATATATATATATATATATATATAATTGTAACATTGTTTTCCCATATGAGAAAACGGGAATCTATGCTAAGATATCTTGCCATGTGTCAGTCTTCATCTCTCCATTATAATTTCATTTCAAAATAGGACACCCATTTTTAATTTTCTAAACCCATGTTGTTTTTGTAGTTGTTTTTTATAGAATAAAAATAAATAGTATGCTGCTACAAATAAGTGCCATATCGAACAATGAAAGTTCGCAGCTGTAAGCGCTGTACAACATTAGACAACACCTATAAGATAAAAAAACATATAATGATATGATTACAAAAACAAACACCATGAAATTAGAAAACATTAAAAAACATTCTGAGAATATTTAAGGTAGGAAACATTATTAGGTTTTTAAGTTTGTTCTTGCAGTCGAAATAAGTGAGTTTTAAGAGACCTCTTGAATGTGATCGCTGTGTTGTTGTGTCTAAGTTCAGTGGGCAATTCATTCCACGTTGCTGGGCCCTGGTATGCAAAAGAACGCTGTCCATATAACTTTGTTTTCACACTTGGAATAATGAGCATACGATTGTCAGAAGTGGAGCGTAAGTATCTTGCTGGTGTGTACACATGGGTGAGGTCGGATAGGTATGTTGGACTAGAGTCCGACAGTGAAACGTAGCACAGAGAACAAATTGTGTGTTTGATTTTGGATCGAATGGATAGCCAGTGTAGGGTACAGAGCAGCGGGGAGGTGTGCTCTGATCGTGGTACTCTAAGTATGATCGGAGCAGCTGTGTTTTGAACATTTTGAAGTTTCTGGAACAGATATTGAGACGAACCAGACAAAACTGAGTTACAATAGTCCAGTCTTGAAAGTACTAATGAACACACAAGTGTTTTAGTGACATCAACTGAAAGATTTTGCGAATTGAGCTGAAGCGTCTCAGCTCAAGATATGCAGCCTTGTTTATGTTCATGACATGTTGGTACAATGTGAGTGTACTGTCCAGAGTAACACCTAGGTTTCGTACTGATTGTGTGAATTTAATGTTGGTGTTGCTGATATTTATTGTTTGAGGTAAAGAATGTGAATGAGAAAGTCTTTGTGTTGTGATCAGAATGGCCTCAGTTTTATCATCATTCATCTGCAGTTTGTTACATGTCATCCATGATTTCACATCAGAAATGCACCTCTCTACACCTTGGAATGTAGCATCAACTTCAGTTGGGTGGCTAGATTTGTATATTTGGGTGTCATCAGTGTACAACTGGTGAGACACTGGATGATGATCTATGACACTTGCGAGCGACTGAGTGTATAGAATGAAGAGAACGGGTCCAAAAACAGACCCCTGTTTAACACCACAACATAGATCAACTGGGCTGGAGTGTATTCCATTTGCAGTTACATTTTGTGTCCTGTTGACCAAGTAGGACTTGAACCACAGTAAGGCTGTATCATGAATGCCAAATACATGCTGGAGATGGTGAAGTAATATATCATTGAATATTGTGTCAAATGCTGCAGACAAATCAAGTAGGTTGAGAACTGTCATCTTTCCGCTATCCAACGCAGTGAGAATGTCATTAACTACTTTTAGAAGAGTAGTTTCAGTACTGTGGCAATGGCGATATGCAGATTATACATTGCTATAACGACTGTTTGAATTCAGATGAGAATGGGAGATTAGAAACTGGGCGGTAGTTCTTTAAATCGTTATGATCTAGTGTTGGTTTCTTCAGCAGAGGCTTTACAATGACAGTTTTGAAAAATGATGGGAATTCCCCGGATGAGAGAGAGGTATTAATAACATCAGTTAGTGAAGGCAATACTGGATCTAAGTACTCAAGCAGCAATGATGTTGGAATTGGAGCAAGTTCACATGACCTCGGTGCACTCTTCATCAGGATTGTGCGTACAAAATCCATAGAGACAGGTTCAAATGCTGATAATGGTTGCCGCTCAAATTCTGTATCCCAACTGTATGGTGACGACGAGTCAAGTGAAATTGTGGTGTCAAGCTTATCTTTAATGGTTTGTACTTTGTCACGGAAGAAATTTGCACACATGTCTGGAAGGTCGACTGGAGAGAAGGTAGAGTTGTTCATTGACATTAGCTTGTTAGTAATCTCGAAGAGCTTTTTGCAGCTGGAACTTTCCATGGTCTTATTTGTATAGTGGGCTGATTTCGCTGCATGGAGTATATTTGTGACATTCTTCTTAGCGGCTTCATATATTTGCTTATGAATAGTGAGTCTGGTGGAAAGCCAGAGCCTCTCAGCTTTACGGCGGTCTCTTTTAGCAGTGCGAAGCTGGTCCCTAACACTGCTATACCATGGAGAACACTTTCAAACTGATACTCTGCACTTGTTAGCTGGGGCATGTTTGTCAAGCAATGAACGCAGGAAGTTTTCAATTTGTTCTGCGGTAAGAGGTAAGCAAGTTGTTAGGTTAGCTTGGATATCGTGCATTAGTTTGGTTCCATTTATCATACGGAGATTTCTCGTAGTAGCAGATAAAGGTGGAGGGTTAGGGTCTGATACATTATGATGGCATATAATGCAGAGGTGATCTGATGCAAGCTCATGGGATACCAGGGAGGACCGTAGAATGTTATCATCAGGTGTATGAATAATCCAGTCTAAAATGTGACCATGTTTATGGGTGGGTTGGTTAACTGATTGTTTGAGGTTGAAAACATTAATGGAATCTATGCGTTTTGATGTATTTCGGTTTCCGGGACAGTCAAAGTGAAAGTTGAACTCTCCAAGAATAATCAGGTTGCCACCTATCGAATTTCCATAGTCCAGGAGATTCGGAAACTGCTGAAAAAAGAGAGAGTCAGCCAGCTTGTTTTTTCTACTATGAGGAGGGCGGTATAGGCAGAAAAAATGGACTGACCTTTGCTCCAATGTGAGTGTGAGTGTGGTTTGGACTAGTTCAAACGATGTGTGGTCGAAATTGAATGTTGTGGTGTGGTTAAGACGTTTTATCATGGAGTTCTTTGTGATGGCAGCAATTCCACCTCCGTGTGAATTACGTGGGAACGACTTGATGGAGTAACCAGTGGGTGTTAGATCCACACACTTGGGCTCATCGCCTGATGTTTTTAGCCATGTTTCTGTCAGGAAATGTTATAAATGTTATAGCATGGTACGCCTTTAATCGGCACCAACAAGCTGACGCATACGACTTACAATTTCCACCTAGGGGGCTCCGACATCATATTTTTGCTTACTATTGATATTGTAAATCAGTTCAGGTAATATATGGTTGGAACGTAGGTATTGGTTGAATTACATATTAATCTGCCACAAAGTTTAGCAAGAATAACACACAAGCTACTATGGGACAGACTTTGCATTGCAAAATAAAGAGAGAGAGAGAGAGAGAGAGAGAGAGAAGAGAGAGAGACTTAAAACAAAAATTACAATTTCATTGTTTTTATTTTTTGAAAACAATATCTTGCGATAAAATATTCCTGAGTTAGTTATTAAAGTATTGACATAAACAATCAATATTACGCTAGACAGAAAGTCTAACGTATAAAAATTGGGTTATCAAAATGTGAAACTTATTAATACTAACCATTCCAAAAAAAATATAGCCAGTAAATAAAAACTATTAAGTTAAATACCACATACTCTCATTAGTCTGTTCTGAATTACTACTCAGCAATTCAAACAACAAGCTTAATAAATGCATCAATATCAATATAACAATATACGATTAGCAATAAGAATTAAAAATAACATTAGCCATTTTAGGAAAATTGGTTGTAGTAATGTGCATCATGCTATGTTATATATTAGAGTCGTAATTAAAATATTCTTTATCTTTTATTGTTTTTGTTTTTTTTGTCGGGGGACGGGCGTCGTCGTTGCCGGATGACCCATTAAGCACACTAAGCACGTGTTTAGGGTACAAGCCCAACAAGGGCACCAGAAACAATTCAGATTAATGGCTGATGATAACACTGAATGAATTATATATGACCATTTCGATCTGCATGTACGATTATTTTGATTTGGAATGATGGCAACATTGGTATTTTCCCACCCTTTTAGCTTTTAATATTTTCAGTGCTTAGGGCCCTGGAAGGCCTTAATCCGGCCCTGGGCAGCCTTCTATAAAAGTCTGGAAGGCCTTAATCCGGCACTGGGCAGCCTTCTATAAAAGTCTAGAAGGCCTTAATCCGGCACTGGGCAGCCTTCTATAAAAGAGTTAAGCTCACTAACCTTTTTCAGTCGTTACAGAGAGAAAACACTTTAACTTACAATTTACAACTTAGTTGATGTGAACGTGGGCTAGCCGGAAGAAATGATTGATTTTGACTCCATTTTGTTTTGAAATGATCTATATCGTGGCAGAATAAACTTTAGACCGTGGGAAAAAACAGGTGGGACGGGTGGGGTGTCATATGTAAAGGGTCCAGGTAAGAAGAAAGGCAAATAGCTACATGTATTTCGGTCTAACTGGAGCCAACATGAAGTACATTTTGAAAACAATGCCCATTGTTACTATTAAAGTCCCGGAAATTTCCTTTAATTAGCCAACAATGAATTAAACATAACGTTGTTCTTAATGCAGGTCATATTGAGTGAATAATTATTGGTGGAACAGATGGATAACGGTTGCAGAAAGAAAGAAAGAGAGAATGAATGAATGAATGAATGAATGAATGAATGAATGAATGAATGCTTTGTATTAGAGTTTTTGTTGAGGGCATACTATATTCTTAATGAAGTGAATAATTAAACTATTCGTTATATTAAATCACATAATGAATAAACAATCCGAGCTGCGTGTGCTAAGGGACGATGGATGTTTTATAAACAAATCGCGACCAGGTTGTGATAATGATCCGATACAACAATTTTAAAACAATTGTCAGTATAAAATATTCAATTTGACTAGATTTTATAACCTGAGTTATAATCCTGATCAAAATAATGAAATTCACTCAAACTGAGTACATCATAGTTTAGACAAGTTGCGCTGCATAAATACAAAATATCATTGACAGGCACCATCTCTCTCTCTCTCTCTCTCTCTCTCTCTGTTTCTACCTCCATCCATGAATTATCCGTTTTACCTATCATTTCATATGAAAGATTATTTTCGTGAGACGTGTGGCATAAGCAAAGAAGACTTACATGATTTAAAAAAATAAGCATTTTAAATTTCATGTCATGGTTGCAAACTAGTGCAGTTTTATAAGGCGACGAGGATATAAATGTTTAAATACTAATAAAATAATTGTTATATTCTTATTCATGTTGCTCATATTTCTGACAACAGCAGGTGCTTGGTTGGTGTTTTAGTGTCATGTTGCACTCGTTTTTTTGGGTGCCGTTTGCGGTTCTACTTAAGGCTAATGGTGACTATAGTGTTAGTGATGATGCTAGTTGTAACAGTAGTTGAAGAGGTAGTAGTAGTAGTAGTATTTGAGTAATTGGAGATAATCCTGTAGTAATATATACAATGGGTCCGGTCCATCTTGTATTTAAACATGATGACTATAAATAAATGAATAAAATAACGTTCAGATAATCACTGTCAACATTTTCCTTAAATAAAGGCCGAAAGGTAACTACGTGTTGTCTCGAGTGTTGCATCTACACTAATTAATACCTGACTTCAGTTTTACACAGGATACAACCATGTATTGAAATGTACTGGATCTAATGATCCAGCATAGCATCTTGTGTTTACAATATTATTACATCAACTACTTGCAGACTGGTCATAGTGGACCTATCTGTAATAATAGCAGCAGGAAGATGTATTTATATCTAATTTTGGATAATTATTAAATCTTGGTTTAGACTCAATCGCTAGGACAATTACTGAGGTTGAAGTGCCTGTTATCAGTCAATAAAGGTTTGAACACAGTAGGAATATAAACTAGTCAAATTTGTTTCACTGAGATTCTTTCCTGTGTCGTTTTCCATGTTACTTCTTTTAATGGAGGATTAACTTGTCAATTACTAATTCTAGGGGCGGAACCATAAATATCATTTTCTATCGTTTTGGTGGGGTGGGAGTGATTCGTAGACAAGGGGTCTGCCCCATCCGCGCTCGTCTATCTTGTTTGATCCGCCCCTTAATTGCAACTGCATCTATTTATGGTCGTTTGTCAATCCATCTGTATAGTTTTTCACTCTTTCATCCATCTCTTTTCTTAATTCTTACTTCCATCGATTGATACAATTTATAAAATCTAATGAGAGATGATATCATATATTGCATTATTAAGACTCTATATATGTGTAAGAAAAAAGGGCCGTAATGGTAAGGCCACCTACTTTTGGCCCATGTAATATGGAATTTTATTTTCAATATGCGTACCCAACGATAGGAAAGACTTAATTTTGTACAAAAACTTTGAAACTTTAAAACTTTAGTTTTTGAAATGAGTTTTTATTTATTAGGCTATATAGTGTTAGAAGAATGCGAGGGTCATCAATAAAGTCTATTTATGACAAACGTAGTACATATAAGTATGTCATGGTCAGCAATAAAATCTATTTAAATTAAACTTAGAACATAAAAGTATGTCAGGGTCATCAAGAAAAGTCTGTTTATACCAAAAGTAGAACATAGAAGTATGTCAGTGTCAACAGTAAAGCCCATTCATTCCAAACGTAGAACACGCTGAGCTTCAAGGTAATATTTCAACATGATGTTTACATTGACTATACTGCTGGTATATTCCAGTATCTTCTCGATTATCACTTTGAGTGCTTATCCAACCTAGAAAAAAAAATGCTTAAAAAGATCAGCAGAATTTACTTTACGGTAAAAAAAGAATACTTCTTTTTCGATATATACCAATTCTACTAGAACTAGACTAGCAGTGGTCAGACCTAAGGTATAACTCGGTAAGGTACTATTCTCTGAGTTCATACAGTTAACTAAGTTTATGAAAGAAAAGAAAATCTACCAAAAGTCCATCTTATATATATATTACTCTACTCACATTTTTATCAGGTCTGTTTGTTTTAGTGTCTGTATAATTACGTTACAAAAGAGGTAAATGTCGCATGAATTATTGGGCAGACAGAAACATAATAGGTAGTATGTGAGAATGACTCAAAGACGAAATAATCAGATATAAATTCTTGTCATCTGTTGCACACGACCATCCAACAAATTACTTGTTATTTACATTAATATTAACACATGCAGCTCCTTCGATTTCCGTGAATACACTTTATACAGGGTTTTAGTGTGACGCATTCAACGAATGAAAGCTTTACAGGGTTTGGGATAAACATTTATTACACATTTTTTTCTTAAAACATATTTCAGTGATTCAAAATGATAATAGGGTTATTCTACAAGTTTATGTTGGCTGTTGACCTTTTGTTTACGTATATGAATCACAAAACAAAAAGCATGGTGGCAAATCTCAACATGAGAGAGAGAGACACACACACACACACACACACACACACACACACACACAGAGAGACTGTTTGCATACATGGTACTGTTATAATATTTCCGCGGAATTGTAGGAAATGGTGTAAAAATCATTAATTAAGCGACAGGTGGGCCTCTGTCTGCTAGTAAAAGAGATCTATCCTGGAAATAGCTTTTTATTAATTGAATATTACTGTCCATATGGATGATTGACTGTGATGAACGAAAATCCGTGTTTTCATAAAATGAGTTTTCAAGGTCATACCGTAATTCATGGCATATCCAGCGCCGATTATTCTCCAAATCTCTCTCTCTCTCTCTCTCTCTCTCTCTCTCTCTCTCTCTCTCTCTCTCTGTTCACAAACATTCAATTCATATATGGCTTGCCACAACGTTTTGTTCACTATTGTCAAATTGACACAGTTCTGAGATTACCCTGCAAATGAACAGTAATAGCCAAATAATAAACAATCTATACAACTATTTAAATAATAGATAAGACTAATTGTGTCTTCTTTTCCATCCATATAACGATGTATAAGTCTGGGTTTGTATTAAGTCCTGCTCTTTTTTTAAATACAAAATCAAAACACATTATATACACAAGAATTTGCCCACAAACAACCTCTTGATAGGGGTGGGGGATTGTTCTTTGTTGTGTGTATTAGCTAAATATGAACACCTCTAATGAGAATAATAATGGTGACAGGACATATAAAGATGCGTATTGAGTCACCATTATTATTCCCATAGTTGAAAGTTTTACAAATGATTAAGCAGATAATTTTATTTATAACAATTCTGACGCCTTTGCAAAAAATATATCCTAATATAGACAAAATGAAAGTTTTAATAAACTTCAAATAACCCTGTCCCCTGGAGCCACTCACCAACCAATTCTCAAGTCAGCTGATAAATGGAATTACTAAAAATATGACGTAGTAATCAGATGTACATGTGCTTTAGATTCCACAAATGGTGCGTACTAATGACTCAATCCATGATATATATATATATATATATATATATATATATATATATATATATATATATATATATATATATAGTTGCTAAGAGAAAGAGAGAGAGAGAGAGAACCTCACTTAAAACAAAATTTAAAAAAATCTTTTTATTTTTTTAAGAACAATTAAACAATATCTTGTGATAACATTTTCCTGAGTCAGTAATTAAAGTACTGACATAAACAATCAATATTAATCTAGATAGACAGTCTAACGTATCAAAATTGGGTTGTCAAAATGTATAACTTATAAATCCTAATAATTCATGAATAACTATAGCCAGTAAATAAAAACAATTAGCATAAAGACTACAGCCTCTCATTAGTCTGTTATGAATCGCTACTCAACATTTCAAACGACAAACTTAATAAATACATAAATAACAATATAACAATGTACGATTTGCAATAACAATTAAAAATGGCATTAACCAGTTAGTATGAACAATGATAAAGACATCGGTTGTGTCGACAAGATTAAAGTAAATTAACCGAATACCACACACCATGCTCTAGTATGATATATGAGACTTAATCAAAATGTTGACTTTTCTTGGTTTATTTGTTTGGGGTGGGGGTGATTACAACAGAGTCAAGCTCACCAACCTTTTTCATTCGTTATATAGAGAATATATTTTAATTTACAGCTTAGTTGATGTGAACGTGAACTAGCTGGAACAACTGATAATATCTGACTACATTTTGTTTTAAAATGATCAATATCATGGCGGAATGAAATTTAGGCAGATGGAATAAAAATAGGTGGGGCGAGTGGGGTGTCATGTGTAAAGGGGCCAGGTTAGAAGAACAGTAAATTACTACATGCATTTTCTGTCTAAGTACATTTTAAAGACAACGCCTTTTGTTAATGTTAAAGTCCAGGAGTTTTCCTTTAATCAGCAAACAATGAATTAAACTTAACGTTGTTCTTAGTGCATATCATATTGAGCGAATAATTATTGGCGGAACAAATGGATAAATATTACAGAAAGAAAGAAAAAAGAATGAAAAGTGATTTGTATTAGAGAGGTATTTTGTTGCGCACTTACTATTGTTTTAAAAGAAGTAAATAACTGAAGAAGTCGTGAACAAAATGCATGCTGAAGATGCTGAGCGACGATGGAAATCTAAAAAAAACACAACCAGGTCGTGCTAATGAGTTAATAAAATAAAATGAAGTGTCAGTATACAAAATAAAAATATGACTAGACTTTATATATAGAGTTATAATCCTGAGTAAAATACTGAAATGCACTCAAGCTTATTAAGACATAGTTTAGACAGGTTGCGCTGTATAAATACAAACAATGGACGTGACGTTTTCCACTATCTACTACAACCATTCATTATTAAAAGAGCAATCACAATCCTAATTGATCGCCAAAAGAGCAATCATCACATAACTTCATTATGTAAGAAACATTATAATTTTCAGAAAATCACACACACACACACACACACACACACACACACAGAGACACACACAATTGGGCGGGATAGATTTTTGAAAGACGTTTTTTCTGTTGGGTGAGGGGAGACATTTAAAATACAATATTGTGGTAATAAGGATTTCACCAAAATGAGGTACACAAGTTGCCAATATGACAATACACAAAACCCACGATATTCTAGATACCTTCTCTGCATAACTTGCAGCATTTTCTAATTTTGGTCATCTAGAAATTAGGCATAATCTACGTTATCGTCTGGTTTATCTTGTACTGTTCTCCTTCCAGCACAAGTAAAACCAATTGTTATTTCTTGCGTAGACTCATGATACTGGTAGAGTCCCTCAATACACTCTCCTCTCCTGAGAACGCGAATAGACTGGGTAATTGGATTACATTCTAGATCACGGTTTGAACCAATGCAATATGTGCATCGTGGTTTGGCCAGAAGAATCGTGGAGGGAAAACGTAAAGGGTCGTGATCCACTGCATATGTCCATGGGCAAGTTGACCTTGCATAAACCGGAACGTGGTTTCCCTCCAAAACTTTTTCTGGACAAGTTTCACCATGTTGTTTGCTGTCACATTGATCTGCAAGCGCTTTCTCTGGAACTTCATTATTGCTGCTACTGTAACTTGGAGGGATGAAAAATTTCAATCCTGTATCATTTCCTTGATTGAGCTTCTGATATGACACAGTGAGGTTAGCCGGGGGTTGACACATATCCCCTACAGGGGCACAGAATATATAATTCGCAGCCAATGATACGTAAAGAAATACAGTTTGGGTTATGAAATTTCTGAAGATCATCTGCAAAAAAGAGGAAACAAATATTTAATATATTCCGTTAACATAGTTTATATGCATACAGAAAGTAACTTTATTACCTAAGTGAAGTATGATATGAAAAGTTTGTTAAATCTGAAAGGTTATATTTATGAATTACGATGGTTTTACTGTCTTTCTTGGTTAAGAATTCATCGTATAGCATTTGTTTCAAATAATGACAGCAATACTAATGGTGATACATTATTTTGGTTATATTTGTTTGTATTTGTTTGTTTTGTTTTTATTGTTAATAAAACTATTATCTTCATTATTATTAAAATTGAAAGATTATATATTGGCGAATTTACATACACACAAACACACACACACACACACACACACACACACACACACACACACGAACTATGATGATTTTACAGTCTTTCTTGGGTAAGATTTCGGCATAAACCATTAATTTCAAATAATACGGACAATAATAATAATAATGATAATATATTATTGTGATTATATTTGTAATCAATACTGTTTTATGTTTACTAAGTTTATTATTATTATTATTATTATTATTATTATTATTATTATTATTATTATTATTATTTTACTATATTCAAAGCATGTTTTGTCCATTCCTGCTGCAAAATAATTTTGGTAGAAAAGATTTCTGTATCTATAAGATAATTCTGATGCCGTGGTAAATTTCGCTGAAGACATTTTAAATTACATATTCTTGACGGGAAAGAAAAACTTACTTCTCTTTGATAAATTGTTTAAAAAATATTGCGTTCAATCTGTGTTCAATCTGCGTGTCTGGTCTAGCACAAGATCTGGTTTAACTTTTCCAGTTTTGTTGTGTAGATTATATACTAAACTACAGTCAGGGAGTAAACAGCCTGGGTGACCAATCCAATCGTGCGGAATGCAATCGGGAAGTGGGAATGGTAGCTAGTTCCGGGGCCAGTTTGCTCTAAAAATAGCCGAATATTATCAGTGGCTTAGATCGGGAGGATGTGTAGCCCACAGAGAATCATAAAATTCAAAGGCAATTCCTCTCAATGAAATAAATCAATTATTCATAAGTGATGTAAGATGTTGTGACAAGAAGCCATAAATGTCTTTAAAATTTTCTCTTTATCTCTTATCATCCTATCTCTGAATATATCATACATGTCGAGAACTATCACTGTTTAGGTACTTCTTAATAGTGGGAAGTGTGTCAGACGTGTATCGTGCTGATCAAATTTCATGTAATGAAAATGTGTAATGCATAATCTATCAGTAAGAACACGCGGTCTCTAAACGTATTCGAGGGAATAAGATGTATGGGGAATAATTAAAGACATGTTGTAAAATGAGTATTACACAAGTATTTCTTTTCTTGTTTTCGTGTATTGAAAACATATTAAAACATAAGGCATCTATTCAGTGTAAGGTATTAAGTAAACCAGATCGACTTATTTATAGGTCTCTTGGAAAAGTACTTATATCGTAAATAGCTGAGGACTGTTTTTTTCCTTCAGTAATTTCATGTGAATTATATTCTTGTCATCGAATGTACTTAGTAATGACAAGGTTAAAAATAAAGCATCCCTATTAAAAAAACATTGGACTAAAGATGCGTAAAAATGCAAATATTCAACTTTCCTTCCAAATAAAGGTAAGAACAAGACATTGTTTAATTTTATTTTGCATGATATCATTGATAGGCACCATCTCTCTCTGGTTCTATCTCCATGCATGAATTATCCCTTTGACCTATCATTTTATATTAAAGATTTTCCTGACACGTACGGCAAAGGAAAGAAGACTAAAATGAGTTTGTTTTTTTAAAAAGTAAACATTGAATTTAATGCCATGATTATAAACTAGTGCAGTTTTATAAGGATATATAGACATCATTTTTAAATATTGATAAAATAATTGTTTTATTCATATTCTTGTTGATCATATTTCTGACAAAAGTAGCTGCTTCACTTGTGACTTTAGTATCATGTCCCATTCATTTTCTTCGTTTGGTGCCGTTGGCCGTTTTACAGAAGGTTAGTAGCTGTAGTAGTAGCAATTGGTGGTGGTAGTTGTACTAGTAGCAGAAATGGTAGTAGTAATAGTAGTAGTTCTAGCAGTAGTAGTTAAAGAAACCAATTATTATGCTCACTGGAGATAAATCTACAGCAATAAATACAATGGGTCGGGTCCAGCTGGTATGTATAAAGGGAACATGATAAATATAAATAAATGAATACAAAGAAATTAACATAATCACTGTACACATTCTCATTGAGAAATGACGCAAAGGTAACGAAGTGGTCTCGCGAGTGTTGCATCTACAATAATTAATATCTGACTTAATTGTCACATATATCATATATTCAATCTAATGACTTCAGTGATGAATCATATCATCTTGTGTTTACAATAATATTACATCAACTACTCGCAGATTGATTTTAGTCGACCTATCTGTAGTAGCAGCAATAGCAGCAGTATTAGTAGTAGCAGCAGTAGTAGTAGTATTAGTAGCAGCAATATTAGTAGTACTAGTAGCAACATTATTATTAGTAGTAATAGTTGGAACAATAGCAGGAACAGCAGCAATAGCAGCAGTACTAGTAGTAGTTGTAGCAGAAATATTAGTAAGAATAGTAGGAACAGCAGTAGTAGTAGTAGCAATAGTTTTAATAATTGCAGTAGCAGCAGCAATAGCAGTCGTAGTAGTAGCAGCAGCCGTAGCATTAGTAGGAAGAGACTTTTATATATATAACGTTATGAAAGTTTGGACCGCTCCGGTGGCCTAGTGGTTAGAGCGTCCACCTCGGAAGCGGGAGGTCGTGGGTTCAACCCCGGCCGAGTCATACCAAAGACTTATAAAAATGACATTGAAATAATTATTCTACCCTCATTCTGGTTCTGAAATTGTGTCGTAGTAATTCAAATAAGGACGTTTACCTGAGAATTAATTATTCCTTTCTTAAAAGTCAGTCTCAGTGGAGTCATTTAGTTGTGTTCAGTTGAGATTTAATTTGTGGCGATTATTCACTGGAATTACAAGGTACTCATAAAGTTCGTTTTTAGGTAGTTATTTCGGAATTTCTGGGAGTTGATTTAAAGACATGTTGGATGATATAATTGTGCTAAATCAAGACTGTTGGCACATCAAACTATTCCAGACTATTGACACATCAGTACAATAGATTGGACTTCATTCGGAACACCACAGGGATTCATTTGGAATAGTCGATACCTTTTATACTTTTTTGACATGAGATAAATCTTTTAGGGCTATTTAGGATTTCATTCACAATAATGTTAGTGTCACAGATTAAGGAAAGAAATAACTTTGTTTCGCCTTAGAACGATTTGATCAATTTAGTCTTACCTGCGTACAACGTTACCTGGGGTGGATAATTGTTTTTCTAGGTAAGCAACTGAACTAGCATGTATCTCGGCGTATATCGCTTGCGACGAGAGACACTAAAAGTACGGTATGCACGGGTATTTTATCCTTACCAATACTCAGTCTCCTGTAGATTTAAGGCAAGTTTGTTTTCTGACTGACACACTGTCCTTTGCATCTTGTCAAGGAATGAACGTTCTCAGTTGTTGCTCTCCAGGCATAGGGGTAAGTGTTACATTTGGATTTTATTTGATATGTGAAGCATATTCAACTTTTAGTGTCGTATCGTGAAATGATGCCTTTACTACTACGCGGATTTGAAACGATGTGAACTTTTGAATTGCTACAAATTGCTTCTAGGGGTTTAATTTAGTAGCATGTATCTATAGATTTTAATTTCGTACATGTTATTATGACCAGTTTGGTTTTATTGTAGCTGTCTGTACGTATGTCTATACGCATGTCTGTGCGCATGGTGGATCCATGAAGGGTGTTCGTGGCCAATACATGTGGGTCAACCCAATTCAGGAGAACTGTACGTATGTATGTGCGGGTATATCAGTCTGGCCGTCTGTGTGTCTATATGGACATGGAAAATGTAACGATCAAGGCCATACAAAGACGAAACCGCTAATTTGTAAACTTGTGCGCATGTTGGATCCATGAATGGTGTGTGCGGCCGATACAAGTGTGGGCCAACCCAAGAGTTCGGGAGAACGGTGTGGTTTGTCAGTGGACACATTTGAAAGTTTTTACAAATATCTATCAATCGTACGGCTGTATAAAAGACAGAGACATGTTTGGTTCAATTGATTGTTGTTTTAAATGAGTACAATTTTGTCATTTTGATTGAATGAGATTATTTGAATCTCACTTTCATTGCATGAGATTACATAATTTTTTGAATCTTATAATCATTATTTGAGATTATACGAATCTTACCGTTATATATTTGAATACATGAAACCTATTTTTGTTTTCCTATTTGTGAATGTTTAGATAAAGTAATTGAATGAGACGTAGTTTTAGAGCGGGAAAGAATCACTGTATTTGTAGTATATATTTTTATCAATTCATATCATAAACTTCCATCTTTCATCACATTATATTTTGTTGTCATTTGACCCAAACATCCATTCAGGTCTATCCTGTTACCGTTAGATATTAATTTTTCACTTTGTATTATAGGAAATTTTGAATTTTACAGTTTGTTGGCTTTCACTCGTTTCTGTTAGCTGAAGAGCGTCTAGTCGTAATAATCCTATTAGTGTCTAATTGATTTGATTGTATACTAGATCCATAGAAAAGTTTACAGACATTACCAATTAATTGGTGTTCATCGATGTACGGAGAAAATGTATAGATATGAGATATGTGAAAGTATAAACGTTTGGGGATGTACATTTAGAGAAAGGTAATTTCATTTTCCTATTTTAGAGATATTGAAACTATTGATATTGAATCAGCAAATATAACTTTTCATTGTTTATAATTTTACTGTTGCTAAGTTTCAGGAAGATTTTTTGTTGTTGAAAATTCATCAAATTGTATCTTAAAGAACAAATGCAAATTCGGTCCAGTTAATCAAAATATCACAAAGAAATGGCGATATACAGTTATATTTGAAAATACATATCGAGAATGAGCGCACACGATGTTTGTGTTATGGTTCTAACGCCATTTTTCAGCACGTAATTGGCTACACATGGCGGCCAGTATATTTGGTTGAAGAACAATCCGTGAAAACACTGGGAAGAAACTCCGACCCAAAGGAAGTCACTGGCAAGCTTTCCTCACATAACCACGTTCGACAACCTGAGACTCGGACTCGGGCTGACTGAGGTGACATAGTAGTGATCTGTTAAGGCGAGTACCTTCTACCACTCGGGGCACCGAGCACAAAAGTACGAGTTTATGCTTTCTCTCTGTCATGTATGTAAGTGTAAATATACGTTGCTGCACGTTGATTTGTTTACAGACCAGCCTTTCAAACACGCCGTTTAACTTACGACAAGAACTTCACCGTGAATTCATCTTTGGAGGTACTTTAGATGAACATATGATTTAATAGGATTTTCTCACAGTGGACACATTGGAAAGTCCAGTACTGAGAAACGGACGTAGAGACTATATAGGAGAAATAATTGTGATCGAATCAAGATGACGACCGCGTTGATTATGCACTGGGTAATTCCGGTTTGCTGGCTATTGTACACAAGTATCTGTTAAAGTATTGAATAGACAGTGGTCGACGAGTTTACGTCTGCAAACATCTAACCTTGACTAATACAGTCATTTTATCACGAACGAAATTTTCTATGGTCATTCAGATAATTTATTTTTAAAAGAAATATACAAAACCATTCCTATAAAATATTCGGAGCATTTTTTTGAGTACTTTAAAGATATGTTCTCGGTAACCAGCTATACAGAGCAGTATGAATGATCACTCTCTACGTCTTTCCCTTTGTTTTACCACAAGTATGTAGGTAAAAAGCCAAGGAGAAAAGAATCGCTCATTAAAAATATAAGTGTTATTTGGAATTATTATTCCGATTTTCACATTAAGGTGGCAGGGGACAGTTTCGTGAATTGGTCCCTGGAAATTTCTTAATTTAAGGCCATTGTGACTTTTTGTTGTGTAATAATAAAGATACGGATATATTTGGGAATTTGCTCTTTATGGCTTGTTTTTTTCTTGAAATTGACGTGAGGCATGTACACTTCATGTAGTCACTTCACAATATCTAGCCATTAAAATAGTAATAGTCGGCTAGGAAGCAGAGAATGCCACTTGTAGCAGTAAACACGTTAGTTCAAAGCAAGTAGAATTTCTCAAACTGCCTGGATGATAACTATTTGAATTGCATCAAGTTATTTAAGTAGACAAGGTTTTTCTAAGTGTCATCACTCAAGGGAACGTATCTGTTTTCACTGAGTATCATATATTCTAAAAGATTGCTTTCGGAAAGGAAACATGTACGTAAAATGCTCGGGGTGGGGAGCATCACCTTATTATTCTATAAATTTCCACTGACTTGTCAGGTCAAGGGAATGATATTCTTATGTTTTGCTTTAGTTTACCTATCCAAAGATATGGACATCTTTGACGTCACTAGTCAAGTTTATTTTTTATGACGTTTTATATTAGGCAGGTGTATACAACATTAAATTTGTGCATAAAACAAAACTTTCCTTTGCACTCTAAATTGAACTAAGAAAGATAACTCTTTATTTTTTATATCCTCTCCTTTGAAGTTGCATTCCTTTTGCTCTTACTGAACGTTTGAGCTTTTTTAAATCTAATTCACGTTAATTTGTGTATCTCTCCATAAGTACATATTCATATTCTAAAGACATACAGACTAAAATTTTACCCTTTTCAGTGTGAGATAAGCAAAATTAAAATTTAATTGAACGTTTCAAAATTCTCATTTGCACATGTTAGTTAGGTACACGATTACCGTGTTTGACCGTTCTCAGTGCGAGATATTTTAGAATTTTTCATCCATAGGTGAGTATCTTGTATATGTATTAATATGGGTGGTTCGCTAAATGTTCCATTTCATTTTGATCTCGAAACAGAAGTTCTCGCATACCTATTGTATACAAAAGAGAACTCGTGCAAATGATGAAACCTGCATATGACGGGTCCTAACAGCGCGTGCAAGCGTATCTGACTGTCCAAACCTGAGACTAATAGATTGTGTGACTGGAAACTCATTCCAAGCACACTCAATATTATTTATTCCCTAATTTTATGCAAATGAGTTTCCCATCGCACTGTAATATCAAAAGGTGGATTCTCTGGTGGATGAGTTCGTTTTACATCTACGGGGAACGAAGAGGATCGACGAACGTTTGCAAGTGACGATGGGTACAGATTTACTTGCAGGAGGTGTTAAAGCACGTTGCACGTACTCAGCAGCTCTGGTAAATTCCTATAAATAGCATAGTATCTTTTATTCAATTTTTAGTTGACCATGACAATCCGTTTAAAATTGATATCTCAAACATAATGGAGATCTGAGGAACACTGATACAAGGTCCGTTTCGTTGACCTTTCGATTCAATGATCAAATTACATATTACACGTGTATGAATTTGGGTAACATCATTCGAAACGTATCGTTTCTCACAAAAACTCTAGCAGGAACTAAAATATTAGACTAGAAATTTTAATGATCGGCAAAAGCAAAAATTCCTTTTTCAATGCCTGTCAGATCTAAGGTACTACCATCTCCCCCCGTTACAATGTACCATTGAATTTATTTAATGATACGGGCTACTTATTTGTGCGTTACCGTGAAGATATATATATAGTTTTCATACATTATTTTTTTCATGTTTCTAGTTTCCTAGACAATGTAAAGTGTCTGTGACAAGTGTAATACGATACAAATGCTTCAATAATTTTGATAATTGTTTTTGAATATCAGTAACATTAAATTTGCTCACTTTAGGAAAGTTTATAATTGACAGGTATAGAGTAGCTCGATGAAATATTATTTGAATACAGCCAGCAGGTCACTTCATTTTGCAAGTCAAATTAATGATGGTTCCTTCGTACACGTGTACTTGAGGGCTTCATTTTAATTCTTGAAGTAAAAGATGACTGCTTTGTTGGACTGTCTTTGTCTCAATGTTACATAGAAAAGCTTATTTTAAGAGCAGCATGTTGTACTCTATATATAGGATGTATACAGAATGTTGTGCCCGAAACTATTGGACAATCTTTCCCACTTTGAAAACAAGAGAAAATTTATATTAGAGGAGAATGGCGTACAACGCTTTTTTTGGCGGCCAAGAACGTGCGGGCAGAGCAGAAGTGATTTACATGAGCATGCTCATTAGGACAACTCTTGTAATGCAGCAACTCATCTGAAAATAAAATAATGAAAACATTCATCAGGCATATCATTACTTTTGTTGTAATTTTGACTGTGCCATTTTTTTATTTTATCCAACGCTCAACAACATAGTATAACAAGAAAATGCCTAACTGCAGGCAAAGTCCCTTTTACGCACCTCATCATGAATCGTTTCTCATTACTTATGCCACCTATTTAGTCAACGCACAGAAATAAAGTAAAGAAGAAAATGCCCAATTGCAGGCAAATTCCAGCTCTTTCTCGTGCATGGATTGCATGTCTTAATCGTCCTGAACTCAGTTTTCCTTACAAGAAGCTGATGATAAAATAATTTATAATGTAGGCGAATAATTATTAATTGAACACTTATTACCAGTCTCAAAGTGTGTCAGTGCGTGTGTATGCATGTGAAGGACATTGGATAGTAGTGGATATTGTGCTTAATATTTCAATATCTGGCCATTGACAAATTCTGATGTCTGATATCAGCGTGGAGAGTTTCTTTTATAATATTTCCAAGACTTTAATCGGTGTTTTGGAGTTTATATGTAATAGGTCTGCTCACTTATACGATGTTGATGTCTTCTTGCAGGAAAATAAATTATCCTGCGCCGAGACTGTGGATTAAGGTATCTTTAAACGATATCAAAGTACCCGGTTTGAGTGTTCAGAACGTCTGTAATATCGGCAGTCAAGACATATATATCTTGTGTACTGGGTCATCTACTGCGCCCAACAGTTTCATTTCTCAAAAATTTTACTTGGTATAGGCATTTTTACGAGCGCGGCCATAATGTATCACGTGACATTTAGCCATGACGGTGTTGATATCGGCTAGTACTTGGAACTCTGTGTGTGTGTGTGTGTGTGCATGATTTGGAATTTTAACGCAGCTTTATCAATTTTACAGTCATATCGCTACGATGTCGGCAGTGCGGCAGTTTATAGTGATGACTTGCACCGGGGCATGATGCCGCATAACCTACATGCCGCATAACTGTAGGTTATGCGGCATCATCTCCCACCGAGTCATATAATCCTGACACCAGGCGGACCAGACCTAACACTACCTCTTAATGCTGAGCACCAAGCGAGGCAGCTGTTAGTACCTATTTTATAAGTCTTATAAGTTCTAACCCGCGTCCTCCTGCGCCCGAGGCGGACATTCAAACCACTAGGCCACCCGAGAGGTCTCGTTGTCAAAGTAATATTTGACTAAAAGAGTATCCTAAGGTATCATTGCTGCATAATTTAGACGTTTCACCGTAAAATCGCGTATAAATAATTCGTTTTTATCTCGATGGTCTAATACGTAGTAAATCTGTTTTTCATTAGGTACGCTCTACATATGTTATTACTTACATAATTTTATTAAAGTGTCTTCAACATAAATTTATTTGATCCGCTTTTACGCTATCAATCGCGCCTACTAAAAAAGTTAAAAATTTTCTTACCTTCCATTTCCTACCGACGAGGTGAAAATGTATCAACCGTCCTCTGAAAGGCTCTATATTCGAGTAAACATTTTTAACAAAACCAGACATTTAAGCCAATTAGTGTTAGTATCAACATCAAAACACATCAGTGTTATCTGTAAGTAACCATTATTTTACAGGCGGCAATGACTTTGAAGTGGTCTTAATATTTATTAACTGATGCCACGTAGGTCAGTTAGAAATAAGGTGATTGTTGTTGCTATTCCTATGAAAGGATCAATTTTATATTTAATATGGCATAGAACACACACACACACACACACCATTCGACTCTATTTTTAGATATTTGTTTAGATCAACGGTCATACTAACTCCGCTGTCGATATTCACACCTAAGCGAACATTCGGCATTGTTCACCTGGCCGTAGATGATGCACATAGTATGAAAATTTTCATCATTATCAAACCTAAGTGTACAAAGTGTTAATGTTCGGAAGAAAAAAAATTACGTAATATATATTTCAAATAACCTTTTCATTTGAAATATCTATCATTGTGGGATAACAGAAGTTTAACTACTGCGTTAAAAAATTGTCTTAACCAGTGCATGCTATAAGCATCTACGTAGCCTTCCGCGTTAATATAGGGAATTGTACAATAATGAAGTAAATCTAAATATTAATTGTAATTATTCCCCAAAATCAAATAAAACTTAAGAATATAATTCTTTTTCATAGAACTTTGTATTTATTGTTCAGTATTGCAACTTTCTAACATTTCATCCTCTTATTGACAAGACACTAGAAACCCGAAAATGGGTTAGGGAACGCTTAATATTTCTATTAGGACAGAATTTTTTTAGTAAAGCTAATAAGATTGAAATTTTCTTCTAAGTTGTATAAAAAGCAATATTTCATTGAATTATAATGAAAGTAATTTTCTGCTAAAATATATTGAGATTAATTTCCTTTATTTATGTAGTACAACTATATACTATTTTAATAAAGATTGCGCCCTTATGAGCAAACGCAAAACTCAATTGCACTGTACATTTCTCTTGTATCGTAAAGTCAGCAAAACTTACGCTAGGTAAGTTGTGTAGGTTGTTGAACTAATGAATTCCAAAAATTCTCTCTGAATGAGTAATTAGCTATGCGGAAAAATTGTTTGTCTAATGACGTACATAGACCCAGACGGTAGCAAAATTGTCTATCTAATGACGTACATAGACCAAGACGGTAGACGGTAAGAACCGATGAAGCCTCACTTTGAGATTCTGGCGAACCCAAAACTAAAACGTATGGCCATATTTGGCCACGTCCTAAGAAACTGTGTATAAGAATCGAGAAGATTTGCCTGGCAAAATTAGTCCGTTTCGTAGGAAATCAAAGAGGCTTGTATTATTATAGGTATCCTACCGTCTGCGTACAATTTTCTATATAGTATAGGGATTTTTAGTGTTGGGATGTTAAAGTAAGAGTTCTATCTAACATCGGTACATTTGCAACACTGGATTATTTTAATACTTCTTTACGGTTCTTTAATATAATGCATTGGAAAGTTTAATTGTTTGAAGAACTTATATTTGCTTGTAACTATATTATGGTTCAGAGTAAAAGACGACGTTCGCTACCAACTTCATACACAGTAATAATTTATTCAGAAATAAAATACTCTTTAGAAATAGAATTTCATATGTTGGTATTTAGATTAAATTCAGTAAAATATATCTCTACTAAATGATTGCTTTATTAGTCTGAAATATTGAAATTTAGATACTTTAGCTATCGTGAATTTATTCGATATTTAATTATCTGTATTATATTCTAAAAGGCAAAAATGATACAAATGTATGATGTTGGAAAGTGAAGGAATATCGTAGTTTTATATGTATCTCTTGTATCCGTAATATAAATATATATTGAGTATTTCAGTAAAATAATTTCATTTCATCGGAACTCAAAAGAGGCTTGAATCGTTTCAGCATCCCGTACCTCCGCTTGCCATATTCCCCAAGATGTAGCCGTATCTACACCTCTTTTAAGAGAGCCTGAACTTTTTGTCTCTTTATCTCTCACTATGGGCAAAAACATTTCTTAACTTATGAGCAATTCCATCTCATAGCAAGAAATGAGAAGGTTATGACACAAAATGCTTATTATAACATTTATACAGCTATTTAATTGCGAATCTTAATGCATGAAAAATTATTTTAAAAAAAAACCAGAAATATATAATTTATGAGTTATAGATCACGATGTTTTATTCGCACTTATTCATCTCTTTTAATAAGCCCATCTTTCAACCCAGACCGAAGTATATACTAGTCCATTCGTGAGATAATATCACTTTGGTAATACGTGTAAGAAGCAAAAATAAAATGGGCTTTCTTATTCAGGTTCGTATTCCGTAGAACAAGCATGAACCTGATCTCGAAACACAGGACATCCAACACGTACACTTTTAAAGCAGGTGCAGCAATGAATACGAGCAATGATTTGCATGTGAATACTAATGGACACCAGGAGAAGCAGCGTGAAAATGATTACGGGCTGATGGACTCTTTTACTTTATACATTTGTACGCACCACTAAAGGGAGTGTATATTTTGACAGAAAATGGTATAATTTTATGTCTAATAATGGTATGCATGTATCTATAGAATATAAACACTTTTTTTTTCACGTCGGGTATTACAACAACTAACATTAACTCTGAAGAGCGTGGCAGTGCATATAGAGCGTAAAATAGGTAACTGAGACATAAGTAGTGAAGTGGGGCACTCTAGCCTCAATGGGAATTAGCATTACAGAACCCCCTGGGTCACTCTAGCCTCAATAGAAATTTAACATGGGGAAAAATCATGGGTCACTCTAGCCTCAAGGGGAATTTAACATGGGAAAGTCTTGGGTCACTCTAGCCTCAAGGGAAATTTAACATGGGGAAAAAGTCTTGGGTCACTCTAGCCTCAAGGGGAATTTAACATGGAAAAAATCTTGGGACTGTTGAGCGACAAGGGAAAATGGAACAGGGTCGGGACCCTATTTTAATAAGGTCCCGACCTGATCTGATGGGTCTATGGAAAGGGAACAGGGGAGAGAGATAAAACACACACACACACACACACACACACACACATAAAATAAAAAATGGGGTAGGCAATTGAAAGTCTCTCTTTTCGAGAGATTGGAGTGGCCCTGAAAAGGGCCTTTGGGTTTATGTTAATATGCCCTTAACATAAACGGCATCTGCAACATCTTCGTCTTAGGCTTCGTCTAATGGTAGGTCCATATACTAAAACTCTTTTGAGGCATCCTTGCCTCTCCACGTAAATCCTACGTATCCATAGGTTCGTGTCGGTCCTATGGACAACTGTCCACTCGGATCGAACATACATGGGTAAGTCCGTCCTGAACATCATCGAAGACACAAGTGTGGAAGAGTGTACGTCGGTCCACATGTTGAAGCGCCGAGAACAGGTGAATCAATGCAGTGAACTGCGCTTATTTATAGGCAGAGGAAGGATTGAAACGGATTGAGTTTATTGACCAATCCAAACACGCGTTACAAAATTCAGTCAGCCATCGTCCAATCGGAAGAGAGCAGTCTGTGACGTCGTTTGGTCTATATAGATTCGCTAGCGCCTGTGTGCAGTGAATCTATGCGACAGTTATTCAACATCACGGAAACTCAGAAAACGATCAATTGGGGTGCACCAGCCGTTGAGACTACACAAGGAAACCCGGACTTACTTTCAGAAGAGGTGAATTGGGATTATGTGGATTTTCTTACCTCGCAAGAATTTGTTCCAGAACCTTCGTCACCTTCATTACCACACGTGGAGTATTTTAGACAGAGACAGAAAGAAGAATTGGAGAAATTTATACAGCAGCAAAAGGAAGCAGAACAAGCTTTTCTCCTACAGCAGCAAGAAGAGGTAAGAAAAAAACAAGAAGAAAGAAGAAGCAGCAAAGAAACAAGAGGGTGAAAGTCAAACCGTCACGGTACTGTTAGACATTTTAGCGGAGTTAAGAAGTCTGAAACAAATGTATCAGACTTCTTTATCACGACCGAAGAGAATACGACCTTCCCGAGCTAAATACTCCAGCCCTGCGACTAAGCCTACCGTACCACCCTTAGTGATTTCAACCAAATCATCATCATCAGAACTAGGCCTCGGCCGTGGCAAAGGCTTAAGGCAGTTAAAGTTGATTGCTTAAACTCACCCCTACACCAAAAAAGGCCCTTTTCAGGGCCACCCACGTCTCTCGAAAAGAGATAGACTTTCAGTTGCCAATAACTCAAAAAAACCCCCAAACATTTTACCCTATAGTACGTGTCTGTGTATGAGTGCGTGAGTATAGGTTTTTATTTTAAAATCAAAACCCAAAGACACTTACCTTATATAACTAATTTACTCTTTTATAAATATTTACAAATCAATTCACAATTCACAACAAAACACTCTAAAAAGTTTATTGACTTCTTCTGTCTCATTTTTCACTCTCTATATTTTCTAAATTTCTTCACCGTCACAGTCTTTTCCTCGTCTTCCTCCTCACTTTCTTCCCTTCGTCTTTTCTTCTCCTCTTTCTTTTTCTTCACCTGTCTGCTTTCTTCCTCTTCTTCTTCCTCTTCTTCTTTCTCTGAAGAATCCCTCTCTTCTTCTGACTCCTCTTGTTTCTTTTTTGGGCAATCTGGAGACCAATGTCCGTTTTCTTGACAATAATAACATGTATCTTGACTTTTGTCTTTTCTAACCCCTTTTTTTCTTTTTTGACGGTCTGGACACTCTGAAGACCAATGCCCTTTCTTCTGACAGATATAGCAAGTATCTTCACTTTTATCTCGCAAAGAAGGAGAGTAGTCCGAAGGCTGGTCTGAAGAAAATTTTCTAATGACCCCTCGCATAGCTCTGATGAAACGTTCGATTTGGGTAGTCTGTTCCATCGTTGTGCTCGGTTTGAGAGTGAAATGAATAGTGAAAGGACAAGACACATACCCTTTATATACACCGGTCTGCCATGACTATAAAGTAGCCCATGGTGTTTAAACTTTAGTCATTTGACGTTTTGCACTCAAGATGAAACGATCCAATTCATTTGAGAAGAAAGAAGAAGAAAGTAAGAGGCAGAAACGGGATCTATCGCCTTGTACCAGGGCTGAAGTCTTGGCACAAATTCATGCCAGTGATTTTGAAGAGGACATGAGTGAACCAGAATCCAAACCCTCTAAACAAAGTTCACCACCCTTAGTTAACCCTGAAAAATACTTTTTCCGTTCGAGAGACGGAAAAGCGCTCCTCTAGAAAATTTAGAACCACGGCTTACAAATACATGGTGAAGTTTAAAGATTTCAAGTCCGAAGTACCGTTGGAGAAAGCAGAAGGGTTCATCACCGGGGTGTGGGATTCTTTACTTACCACACTCAAGCGACAATGTCAACCCAAAGAAGACGATCGCTTGAGACTTTCCATACAACACGACGGTTTGAAATCCCCTGTTTGAATCGAGTTTAGCAGCCCTGCAGAATTGACCGCTTCCAAAGTCATGGACAAGATTCAACACGTACAACAATCCAATGACCAGTTTGACATCACCGATGGAAAAGCCACACTGGACATGACCCACGTCTCTCCTCCTCAAGGGACTGGACACAAAAAGATGTTATTGGTGGACGAGCTTCGCAGCACCAAAACAAGTCTCGTCCGAATTCACAACCCTCAAGACCAGATGTGTTTAGCCAGGGCTATCGTGGTGGGACGAACTTATGTCAACAAGAACGACACGGCAGAATGGAAAAGAGCCTGGAAAACTATTCGACAATCGGACCGAGCCTAACAACGAAACGAAGCAGAACTCCTGTTACAGCAAGCCGGCTTGCCCAAAGACACACCCTGTGGCATTCCTGGAATGCAAAAATTGCAAGATGTCCTAGCTCCACGCTACACCTTGAACGTGCACCCTCAAGAAGTGCGTGGGCCTCTGTTGTTTCGAGGGAAAGACTTTAAGGATGGAAAATACATTCACCTTTATCATCACGATGACCATTTCAATACCATTACCAGTATCACTGGATTCCTGGGATATGTTTATTACTGTGAGAAATGTGACTATGGCTATAACAATCGAGAGCAACACAAACATTGCGGATCGAAATAATCAGGATGTTTGGCCTCTCCACCCTGTCTGAACGAAGGACAAGAACCAGTGCATTGTCTAGCTTGTCAGCGCACGTTTGTCAGTCCTACCTGTTACCAACAACGTTTGAAAACACAAGGTTCACAGAAGAAATGCGCTTGTCAACTGCTGAGATTGTGCCCTACGTGTGGACAAGGCATCCTTACCAATAATGCCAAGGCACACGTATGTCGAGGAAAGAAAAAATGTCACATTTGTCACTACATCGTGGACTTGGAACACGAATGTTACGTGCAAAAATACCAATGTCAACCAGAGAAAGAGGATGGACACAAGAAGAAAGGCAATTTCATCTTTTTCGATTTCGAATGCATGCAAGAGACCGGTATTCACATTCCTAATTTCTGCGTGGCTCATCGAGCGTGCGAAAAGTGCATTCAAGAACCTGTTTTCAGTCATTGCCCTCACTGCAGCAAGATTCCTGGAGGACGTGAAAAAATCTTTCGGGGACCGAACACGCTAGCCGATTTCGCCCTATGGGTCTTAGACCCCATCGACAAGACGTAGAGCCAAGAGGACATCGAACGTTACGGAGATTGTCATCGTCATGCTACGGTGATGGCTCACAATTTCTCCGGATACGATGGACAGTTTCTTTTGAGATACTATACGGAACATGGCACCGAGCGTCCTAAAGTCACTTTGAACGGAGACAAAATCATTTTCATGCAAGTGGGACAAGTACAGTTTAAAGATTCGATGAGTTACTTGGCCATGCCTTTGAGCCGAATGCCTAAAACATTTGGAATGACAGAAATGGCTAAAGGGTATTTTCCTTACTTTTTCAATACCGAAGCCAATCAACACGCCGTTCTACCCCATTTACCTGAGGCTCACTATTACGATCCTGACAACATACGTACCGAACAACGAGAAGCTTTCTACGCTTGGTACCAGGTCCATGCCTCCGACCCTTTCGACTTTCAGGAAGAAATTTTAAAGTATTGTCGTTCCGACGTGGACATTTTACGACGATGCTGTGGAAAATTTCGAGAACTGTTCATGGAACACAGAGGGGTCGATCCTTTGAAAGAAGCTTGCACCATTGCCAAAGCGTGTTCCATAGTGTACAGGCAACTATTCATGCCTGAAAACACCGTGGCTGTCATCAGTCCTCAAACGAACAACTATGTCAAACGTCAATACTCGGTCAAAGCCGTACGCTGGTTACGTTACTTGTGCGACAAGGAAGACAAATGGATTCAGCATGCCCACAAAGGAGGGGGCGAAAAGACCATCGGAACGCATTCGGTCGATGGCTGGGACTTAGAAAACCCCAAGATCGTGTACGAGTTTAACGGTTGCTTATTTCACGGATGCCCCGTCTGCTACCCTGACCGCGGCACTAAAAATCAGTTTTTACAACGAACCATGGAAGACTTGTACCAGGCCACTTGTCAGCGACGCCTAAAGTTAGAACAGGAAGGATACCAAGTGGTGGAAATGTGGGAACACGAGTACGATCACCGTTTGAAAGCCGATCCCGAGTTTAAACGCCTCGTGGAATGTTACCAGTTCATGGACCCCCTGAACCCAAGGGATAGTTTGTACGGAGGAAGAACCAATGCCACCTGTTTGCTGTACCAAGCCGACGAAGAGAAAGGAGAAGAAATCAAATACTTGGACTTGTGTTCGCTGTATCCCTACGTATGCAAATATTGTCGCTTTCCTGCAGGGCACCCACAATTTTTAACGGAACACATCGACCTGAAAAACATTCGACAATACGAAGGTTTGATCAAGTGCAAAGTTTTGCCTCCCACTAACCTATACCATCCCGTGTTACCTCACCATTGTCAAGGCAAACTGATGTTTCCTTTGTGCCGTACTTGTGCCGAAACGTGCAACCAAGACCAACCTTGCCAGCACACCCAGGAAGAACGGGCCTTGACGGGGACGTGGGTCAGCGTAGAATTGTTCAAAGCTCTGGACATGGGATACCTAATCGTTTACCAGAAGCGAGTGCGACTTCCCAATCATTTCACCTTACCGTATGGACACGTCGGTATTGGTCTGTGTATACAAAGGGGGCTATGGTCAAGATCGATAGTTCATTGTGAATACCTCAAGTGAACAAGATGAATACTTTCAGAGAAACACAAAACAAGTTCAGACAGGCACAATTCAAGTTTGGGGCTCCTGAAGTGGAATGCGATTGTGAGCCTTGCGATGGGAACGATGATGTACGTTGTGACCTTAGCGATGCCGTAAAGCATCATGGGAACTTTGTTCTCACTACCCCTATCATGGAAAGTGATGCTGTGCGTGTCAAACCTGAGGGATGCGAAAGCGATGCCGCTCGTCCTCTTGGACACTTTGTTGGGTTTCGTTTTATAGGTGGATGTCCACCTTCACGTCTACCCTCCTACGGATGTCATACAGCCCTGTGCAAACTCCTGTCCATGTCACCCAACTCTCATCGAAACGAACCTGTGAAAGACGAATATTCGTTCCCTGTACGTTTGTCGGAATACTGCGACTTTGAAAATCGTCTTCAATCGTTCAAAGGAAAATGGCCTAAGGATTTGGGAGGTCCGACCCCCGAAGAATTAGCCAGAGCCGGATTTTTCTACTTGGGTGAAGGAGATAAAGTCAAGTGCTTCAGTTGCGATGTGTCACTTCACCACTGGGAACCGCAAGATTCGGCCTACCTAGAACATGCTCGTTGGTCACCGAATTGTCATTACTTACCTTTGGTGGGACCGAGACATTGAAGTAACTTACCATGTCGTTGAAGAAGTAACCAGATTGGTTAGGAGTCAAATGTTGGACATCACCGAGACTAGTATTTAAACTTCATTTAAAAAACGATATTGAATCATTACCTAAAGAACTGCAAGAGAAGATTTACAAGGAAGTTTGGAAAGGGTTTGCCAGAGTGAAATCTCAATGGGTGACTGTAAAACTTTTGTGCCGAGAAATTCACAAGAGGAAAGTGAAAAAAGTCAACCAGTGTGTTAGATTTCTCTGGGTCAAGTGTGCATTCGTCCTATTATATTACTCTAGACCGTTTACATCAAAAGAGTTCAGTGACATTCTTGGACGTTACCTTGAATGGCAGTGGTCAGAAATTACTCACTATGTGGATTACTTTTGCTCTAGGAGAAGATTGTGAATTGTACGGACTGACCTATTCATGGATACTTTACAAGAGAACATTCGTGCTTTGCCTGTGGAGTTGAGAGAACGCATTTACCGAGAGCTGGTCAAAATACAAGTCAAACGTAAAGAACAATTGCATCCGTTACGTCACCAGATCTTTAACCACTGGTACCTGAATGGTATAAGAGGACTGATTCGTCAGAAATTGTTTCAGTGGTCAGACCTTGTTCAACACTTTCAGTTAGTGAATGAACTAAATGTTCATAATTTTGGTTACTTCGAGATTCACCTAGAGCAATGTATTGAGGAAGACGAGTTAAAGGATTACCAACATATTTTACGTGGAATCTGCTTAGCGGAAGACGAAACATCTAAACAAACTCTGAAGTGTAGGTTACAGTATGCAAGATTTAGATTCCCTACTGGAGAACGAAGATGTCTAGTTAGAAAGTACCTTTATTGCTTCCGAAATAAAGAGACTATAAAATCAGGAATCCATGCCACGACTTGTGTCACAAGTGATTGAACAGATTCCGTGGAAGGAACTCAATGACCATATTCAAACCGTGGATCATTACCATCAATTATTACAAGAACTGTATCCATTCAATTTGGGTCGACAAGTGGTGTGTGTCTTAGTGACTTGTTTTCTGGGAATTCGTTTACCAGCCGATTCCTTGTGGGCTCTTTACAAACAGTATTTACCACCCATTCAACATGAAAGTGGTGCCTTTAAATGTTCACGAGAGACTCCTTTTGCTCAAAGCCTTACGTTTTCATCTGGATACTTCTCGACCTCTACGGGAAAAAAAGATTCGTCAACTTTTAGCTATCCAAGACGTGTATGAAGATGTGTGTGTAGCTTGTGACTTACACCCCCATTGGACAGATGTCCGTGCCTGGAAAAAATGGGATTTTGAGGCTTGGACCTAAGAAGTGGTCCAGTATGCACGAGAGTTGTGATCCTTCCTTTCAATGTCCAATGAAAAAAGTTACTTTTCAACCTGTGTTGGTGACGGTACCAGAAGAACAAGAACCCGTCACCCAGGACAGTACTGTCGTGGACATGCCTGAAAGACCCTTTCGGGAGGACACTTGTGTGACCTTACCCCCTATAGAACTGGTCAGAACATTACCCAAAACATGTTGTACAGACTATTGTTTTTATTCCACGTTGACGGTTTTCATGAGCCTTTTATCTTTGCACTTAAGCCTTTGGCTTTTATGTATTTTTGTCTTTCGTGTTCATGTTTAAAACATTCAATAAACGTGTCCTGAAAAAAGTATATAAACTCTTGTCTTATTTGTTTTCGTGTCACAAGTGATATTCCTAACACTATGGTTACTTCTGCTGTCTCTGCTCCCTCTTCCTCCACTTTCAAAGTCATCGACGAACACTTAGATCGTGCCAGTTGGGAGGCTTTGTATCTTCGCCATCCCTTTAACATGCTCATTGCTGGACCTAGCGGTTGAGGCAAAACCGAATTCGTCAAACGTTTGATCGAACATAAACATCATTTGATCGATCGTCCACCTCATCGCATCGTGTGGTGTTACAAAGAGTGGCAATCGGCGTACAGCCTCTTGCGAGAAAGTCAAGGCGATTCCATTGTGTTTGTGGAAGGCATTCCTAAAGAAGACGACCGCATCGTCTCTGACCCCCATGAAACCCATTTGATCATTTTCGACGACATGTTAGGAGAAGACGAAGAAGAAATTAAACTGTGGTTCACGCGCAAATGGCATCACCGTAATGCCAGTGTCGTTTACATCACTCAAAATTTGTTTCAACAAAGTAAAGCCCATCGCACCATCAGTCTCAATGCGCATTACGTGGTCTTGTTTAAAAGCCCTCGAGATAAATCGCAAGTGCAAGTCTTAGCCAAACAGTTAGGAACGCCTTGGCTGACTCAGGCGTACGAAGATGTCACTCAAACTCCGCACGCCTATTTACTCGTCGATTTGAAACCTACGAACCCCGATGATTTGCGATTTCATACCCACTTGTTGCACCACTGGTGCCAAGACGGAGGGCCTGTCCTGTACACGTCTCCGTCCTCGACTTAACTTCACTCAACAAAAAAAATCTATAAAAACCTCAGACACTTTTAGTCTGTCTCACACAGTTTGAACATGACGTCCCTTCAGTCGCATCTTACCGTCAAATTGATTCGTGCCTTGTATGGCACCAGTTGAGAAAAAAATCCACAAATGCGAGCTCGTGTCTTAGAAGCTAGTCTCAAAGAAGTCTTACGATGGTTCACGGTGACAGCACGTCAATTACTGCAAGGGATCATTCAGATTCCTCATCAAACCAAACGCTTTTTTGATCGAAACAAAGTCGCTTTGACCCAACTGGCCGATCTCCGCATCGACACTCAAACCAAAAAACAAATCATTTTGAAACCTGGAGGGAGCGGTACTCTAGGAGGGGTCATCATTCGCTCTCTCTTAAGATGTGATCCTAATGCTCCCAAACTTCTCCATAAGAAAAAAGTCAAACGAAGCTCCAAGGAGAAGAAGAAAAAGAGCCACGGTGTCAAGACCAGGTCCCCAAGGAGACCCGTGTCTCCAAGAACTTCTCCAGTGTCGGGACCCTCCTCTTACCAGACACCACCCCGGAAAAAGAATAGAAGCCCCCTAAAAAAGAAGCAGAGAAAAAGTCCCCAGAAAAAGAAAAGTCCACAGAAAACTAGTCGCAAGAGAGGCACTTCGGCCAGGATGCAACCTTACACTCGCAAAGCACGACCTGCAAAGGCGGTGATCACGTCTCCGGTAGCCTCAGGTTCATTCACTTCCCCGTTGATGTTACCAAGAACTGAAGAGTACTTGGAGACGTTGATCACACCAAGAACATCTCCGTTGATAACCCCAAGAACTTCTCCAGTGGCAGGTCCCTCCAATTTAGCGGCACTGGCCGCTGCTCACAAAGTACCTTCTCCCAAAATCAAAGTCCAAGAAAGATCGGGCATGTTACAAAGTTTACTGGATTTGTCCAAGCAAGAACTGACTCGATTTAGTCCGTTGCGTACCCCTGCACGACGTGTCATGCCTGTCCTGAAGTTGATACGACGTAAAGACAATCAGTGGCGACGCGTTCCAGTTTAAAAAAGCTCTGTGACCAAGTAGGGGTATGAGTGTTTTGGTGCTCCTGAAGATGTCACCCTCCAGAAAACATCCCTCTTCTAAAGAGCCCCAAAGAAAGAAAAGGAAAGGACTGCCTCCACGTTTAGTCAAACATGGGGACATGTTATCTATCCTGTCCAAAGCTTCTCCACCCCTACGAAAAAAACGCATTCAAACAGCCTCCAAAGAGGTCATCGATACCGTTTGCGAATGTTGTTTGAACGTCTTGAAAGGTACGATCCCTTTGTCCAAACACCAGAAACAATGCTTAGGCAAACATCGTCACGTTCTTCGCCAAATGGTTCAAAAGAAAATCCCCCTTCGCCAAAAGAAGAAGATGTTGGTCGAACGTGGAGGAATTTTACCCCTCTTGTTAGGCCCATTACTGAAAGGAGTCTTGGGAACCATGTTGGGAGGACTGATGGGAGCAAGATAAAAAGGCTCTCTGAAGTCCTAAGATCTCAGAATAGACCCCTGACATCCGATGGAAGGACGAAAACTAGCTTTAGTGCTTTACAAACGATGGATGGAATACCATCGTTGGCAAGAACAACGAACCCCGCATTTACCTCCAAATCCCAATTTGAGCGAGATGTCCCAGTTACAACACGAATTGCAGTCCTTGATGGATCGCCAAGATTTGTCCGAAACAGAAAAATCGCAAAAGTACGGTCAACTCTTGCAACGACTGCAACTCTTTCACCAGAAAGCTTTAGACGAAACAGCTCTACCCACTCTGAAAGATTTTAAGACCTTGATGAAAAGTCCAGCACCATCATCACTACCACCACCACTACTACCATCCCCAGAGGTCGCCAGAGATGCTACCCCACGAAGACCTGAGGAAGAAGAGATACGAGAAGTGTTTCAAACACCGTCAGCAGCTCCCATGTCAAGTAAGATTGCAGCATCTTTGTTGACACCGTCCCCCACACCCCAACGAGAAGAAATGAAAGCTTGGGTTAAAAAGATGATGTCCACTCCTCCTTCGACAGAAGTAAAAAAGAAAGAAGGGAAACCAGAAGTGAAAAAAGAAAAGAAGACTAAAGCGATTCCATTGCCACCTCCACCACCACTACCTTCGACTTCTACTCCCGTAGCCCATCGGACACGTAAATCCGTTTCCAAACCACCCTTTCGTCCCACCCAAAGTAGCATCCTCGAAGAGTGGGTGCCTTATTAACAAACAAAAAAATGGAAAAATTGTTAGCCAGCATTTACTACGATCCCTCTCATCCTGCAGGTTACGCAGGAGTTCAAAAATTGTATCGCGCTGCCAAAACTCGACTGAAAAGTCTCCGTTTACCTCAAGTGCAAAGATGGTTACAAGAACAAGCTACCTACACTTTACACAAACCCATTCGACGCAAGTTTTCCAGAAGTCGCACCCGAGTGGAAGGCATCGATCATCAATGGCAAGCCGATTTCGCCGATGTCTCTCATTTGGCCAGCTACAATCGTGGCTACAAATATTTGTTTTGTGTCATCGACGTCTTTTCCAAATTTGCCTGGGTCGTGCTCTTGACTTCCAAATCCAGCAGCGAGTTAGTGCGAGCCCTGCAACGAGTGTTGAAACAAAGCGGTCGTCACCCTCTTCGATGGCAAACGGACAAAGGCACCGAATTTCTGAACCAAGCTTTCCAAAAAGAATTAAAGAAACATGACATTCATTTTTTTTTACCACCGAGAATCCCGAAACCAAAGCCAGCATCGTGGAACGTTTTCAACGCACTTTGAAAGAACGCATGTGGAAATATTTTACGCATCACCACACTCTGAAGTACATCGACATCTTACCGCACCTGGTGCAAGCGTACAACCAATCTTACCATCGAAGCATTGGACGTGCCCCGCAAGAGGTGACTTCCGAGAACGAAGTGCTGGTGTTTGAGCGCCTGTTTGGTACGTCCCCGACGAGGGCTATCCTCAAGAAAAGTGGAGTGTTGGCCGTAGGAGATTGGGTACGCATTGGCAAAACCAAACGCACTTTCGACAAAGGTTACTTACCTAACTGGACCACCGAATTGTTTCGTGTCACTGGACGAGTGCATGGCCGTCATCCTGCCGTCTATAAATTGGAAGACATGAACGGAGAAGTGCTCAAAGGAACATTTTATTTGCCCGAGTTACAACGTGTCACCAAAAAAGAAGACGACGTGTACGACATCGAAAGCATTCTCGAACGCAGAACCCGTAAAGTGGCAAACGACGTGTCAAAGAAGTCAAAGTTCGTTGGAAAGGATATCCACCCAGTTTTGATTCTTGGATCGACGCTTCGCAAGTCATCGACTATAAAAAGAAGTGACCATCATGCCCTTTCACACAGACGCAGTTACTACTGCTACCACTCCTTCATCCAGTTCTTCTCTGCAAGATTTACAGAAACAACCCTTGTGGGTGTGGTGTGGAGAACGTGTGCCTAAAACGCAAATCGTCTTTTTCTGCCAAATCTTCGTGGTGTATTGTGTCATCGGGGCAGCTATTGCCAATTTGAGTTTGCAACAAGGAGACAAACAATTGTGGAACATTTTATTAAGCAGTTGCATCGGTTACCTGCTTCCCAATCCCTCCCTGAAATTCTCCTCGAACGGGAACCACGGGAACCTTGTGTCCAGTGCCAGTGTCAGTCACCACTCCAACAACAACAACAATCCCATTTTGGGCGGAGACACGCCTCTGACGTCCAGTAAACCCTCGGACAGCCACAGAACTCTGGAATTATGAGTCACCAAAACCAATTTTACTTAACCTTACCCAGTGACAATTCCATGGAGGTGTTTCCCAACAACACGTTGTGCTGTTACACGGCCAAATTACCTCAGGCCATCCAATTAGATCACGAAGCCCATTGGGAAGTGGCTTTGGTAGAAATGATTCACCCTACACAAATCCAAAACATCACTGAAAAGCAAAACACTTTTGAGGTCGAAATTCTGAACCAACAATTGCAAGAAACCATGAATGAAATGGGGTTTTCAGGGGACACAAGACCATCCAACAATCCACCCTTCAATATCTACACCTTGAAAATTCCGTCAGGGTTTTATTTTAGTGGCCAACATTTGGTGGATACTATTGCTTCCAGGTTCGAGTTAGCCTTTGGCAAAGCCCTGAACAGAATCAAAAAAAGTGTCACCCTGGAGTACCATAAAGTGGCTCGTCGCTTACTGATGAAATTTCAGGATACCCAAACGTTGTCCATCAGTTTTAATCGTGACTTGTTTGATATTTTAGGTGGAGACACAAAAATGGCTCCAAATTTTAAACCGAAGATCAACAGCAATATGGAATTTTACAAGTTTTTTCGATTCCCTGTAGAACTGAACCAAGGACTGAATTTGATCTTTGTGTACTCCGATGTGGTGGACTATAACGTGGTGGGACACACCTCCGTGCCGTTACTGCGTGTCATTCCTTTCAAAGTGGATAGTGCCACCACCAGTGACCAGGAAGGTGGAAACACCTATCACGTCCACCGCGAATTTGTACATCCTCATTATTTGCCTGTCAGCAAGTCGTATTTGGACACGGTCAACATTGCTATAAAAGGAGATCTGGGACAAAATATTCCATTCACCAAAGGAAAAGTCACGGTGAAACTCCATTTTAGAAAACGGTTCTCTCACGATTCGTAAGTCATGTATCCACTGTACCGAGGGGTTGCTCGACAGCGAGGACACGGTTTAGGAGATATGCTAAAATCGGCTTTTCGTTCGGTGGACCCAGTCTTGAAACCGATGGTGACACGAGGATTGCACGCCTTGAAAGATGCCGCACTGACGCAAGGCAAAGAATTTCTCCAAAATGTCATCATCGACAAACAAAACCCTAAAGAAGCCTTCTTGAGGGCAGGCAAAAATGTCTTGCTGCAAACGGGCAAAGACATTTTTGGCCGACGCGAAACACCTATAAATGCCCTGCACGCTACCGAGTCAAGCATTCAGCAAGGACAAGGCAGAAAGAGACGACGAAGAAAACACCCTTTCACCAGACTTTACACGTCTAAAGCTAGAAAGGCAAAGAAAAGAAGAACCGTCGAGACTTAGACGTTTTCGATTATTGAGAAAGAGAAAAAAATGATGCACCGAGAGTCTTGCGCCTGTTCCAAGTCGGAACTGGATCTGTTTGCCATGCCCCCCCCCCACCATGATGACCATGCAAGAATCCCAGTGGGTGGAATTTCATCCCGTCTCCTCATTGACCGATTCCGCTCCCATCGAGTTTGAAATCAAAGGACAGCCCGAAGATTACATCGATCTGAATAGCAGTTACTTGTACCTGAAAGTCAAAGTGCAAGATAAGGATGGAAATGCTATAGACACTGAGCCAGTAGCTCCCGTCAACAATTTCATGCATTCCTTGTTTAGCGGAGAGGACTTGTACTTGAATAACAAACTAGTCAGTAGCAGCATGGATACTTACCCGTATCGTGCCTACCTGGAAAATCTCTTGACGTACGGAATAGACGCCAAGAACACTCATCTCAATGCCTGTGTGGTATGGGAAGCTGACGAAGCTGGCGAGTTTGAAACATTTGAAACTGATGAAAAGAAAAAAAAAAAACAATGAGGGATTTGTAGAACGAAGAAAGAGAATGACGGGAGCCAACACAAGTTTAGAACTGATGGATCATTTGCATTTGGACATGTGGTTGCAAGAGAAATATTTGCTGAACGGGGTGGATGTTCGCCTGAGACTGAATCGGAGCAGTACCACTTTCCATTTAATGGCTGATAGTGAAGATAATTACAAAACCAAAATCCAAGAAGCCAGACTCTACGTACGCCGTGTGGAAGTGTTACCTAAAGTGGGAAACGACATCAGTCACACTTTGAGCAGAACGACCGCTAAGTATCCGATCCGACGCGTGGAAGTGAAAACCTTCACTATTCCTGCTGGACAGCGATCCATGATCGAAGATCATCTGTTCCAAGGACATCTACCCAAACTTTTAATCGTTGGTATGGTCGAGAATGAAGCCTTCAACGGAGCTATCGCTAAAAATCCTTTCTACTTTCAACACTTTGGCGTGTCCAAGATCGAAGTCAGTCGCGATGGCAAGACCTTGTGTACCCGACCTTTCGAACCTGACTTTGACAAGAAGAATTACTTGAGATCGTACTTGTCCTTGTACGAAGCTACCGGTCAGTTAGGAACCAACACCAGTCACGGCATTACGTACGAGGATTACACAGGAGGCTATGCTTTGTGGGCTTTCGATTTCACTCCTGACCAAGGCAGCGACAAGGGACATTTCCACCCTATAAAATCCGGCCAGATTCGTGTGGAAATTCAGTTTGCAAAACGAGACCCTGATAAAACGGTGAATGCAGAATTTTATACCATAGAAATCAACAGTTTGAGAGAAGTCATTCTAGATTATTAGAAGCCATGGAAGATTGTTATCCCTCTTTACCTAGTGGAGAAACTTTGGACATGGTATGTGAGGAGACCGTGGAAAAAGAATCTCAAGACAAAGACGACGAAGTTATGATGAAGTCAAGATGGCCAGGGCAAGAAGCGAATTTAGTCTCCTGTTTTGACAAACACTTGGTCGAAAAAATGACGGAATTGATTAAGAAGGATTGCTATGGATGTCAAAACGATCATCCCAGTCAAATTCAACACGATAAATGCCTGATGCTGAGTCAAGAAGAAAAATTGGACGAGTATCTGGACGAAGCTTGGAGTCTCATCTCGGACGAAGTCGTGTTGCATCAGTGGTATAAAGACTTGCGTGAACATTCTTGTCCACCATTAACCACTCAAGAGATTCATCGTATCGAAGCTGTCCTGAATCAGAGTGGGGAGACGAAGCTAAACGCCTTTTACTTGTCAGACATTTTCAAGCAAATAGTCAGGATCGAATTGATCACTTATTATTACCTGTGAAGAAGAAGAAGAAAAAAAAAACACACAAATCAATGGATACCTGGGAACTTTATTATCTTTTGAACCACAGTTCGTACACGGCTTCTTGGAATCATGTCGTCTGTGCTAAAGATGAACTCCCTCATCGCAAACCTCAAGACCATCAAGCTTATGTCATCAACACGGACGACAGTCATCTCCCAGGAACCCACTGGGTAGCCGTTTACTTTCCTCAAGAAGGATGTGTGGAATATTTCGATTCGTATGGATTGCCCCCTTTGGAAGACGACATCATTGACTTTATGAGAAGAAATGCTCAGACCACCCGATTCAATAATGTGAAATTACAAGGCACAGATTCCTTGGTGTGTGGACAATATTGTGTGTATTTTCTGCATCATTGCAGCCTGGGCTATTCCTTAGAACATTTAGTGACTCATTTTGATCCTCGTTCTTCTTCTAGAAACGATGTGAAAGTAGATCAATGGTTTTGTGACCATTATGCTTATCTTTTGTCTCAAGCTAGGAAACGTAGTGTCCATCAATGGCCTAATGACTTCCAACAGTGGAAATCACAATTTCATTCACAACGTTGTCAGCCATGTCCAAAATAATGTGTTAGTTGAAAAAATGTTTGTGATTTGAAAAAAATGTTTGATGTTATATTGTTGGATTATTGTTAAAAATGTTATAGTTGTTTGTTAGTGTTAAGTGATTTTGAATAAAAAATGTTTGGAAGAAAAAATGCTTTTGTCTTTTGTTTGGCTATAAGAATTTTGATTCATGCTCTTTGACTTCTTACTATCCCTCTCATGACACTCATTGAACGTTGCGGCTCGAAAACCGTGGAGGAATGTTTTCCTTCACGTCCGCGCTTTGACTTTAAAGCCGGTGTAGCCTCCAGTCTAACCATCCATTGTCGACTCATCTTCCTACGAAGATGTGCTCCAAACTAGCTAAGCTAAACGAAGCCTGCGTGAATTTGCATAGGGTCAGACACAGTCTGATACCGAAGCCAGAAGAGATAGAGAATGTGAGAATGTTAAAAGTCACTGAAGACCTGATAGAAGAGCTCTTCAGAGAAGAAGTGAACAGGGAGAAAGAAGAATGGACAGAGAAGTACAGACTTCAGAAACAGCAGAGAGAGCAGCAACAGCAACAACAACAGCAACATCAGCAGCAACCTGAACCTGACAGAGGCTTTGTCGATTGCCGTATCGACACCAAAGAGTTCTTCTTCTCTTTCTGAAGAAGCAGACCTATCGTCAGAAAGTCTATCGTCAGAGGACGTCGCATTCTTAGAAACTAAAAGATCGCCCTAGCTTCAACTTCGCACAAAAAAAACAGCCCTTTTCAGGGCTACCCAATGCTCTAACGGGAGCTTCAGTAACTTCAGTTGCACTAATGGCCCATTGAAACAAACAGGAGATTTCATGGTCTTTTTCCTGTTCGACGACAAGTGATTGTCATTTGTCATCCTGATTAGAATAAAGCGAATGATTCGTTAAAAGAGGATCACTGTTATCAATACCTTCTGATTGATCCAAACAAGGAGTGAAAGTGACCTCATCAAAAGCCTGACCAATACATGTGTGAGCTAAAGGAATACTTTCCTTATCTACATCATTCTCAAGAGCTTTCTTTGCCATAGCTCTGGTAACTGCACAAGCTGGAAATAAATCTGATCCGAGCAAAGCTTGTCAGATACAAGTGGATTAACTACAACCTTATCTCCATCTAGGTCGTTGCCTGGTAATAAATGAATGGCCTCAACGGGAAAACAGAGACTGTTCCGACTGTCACAGGTCCTGAGACTAAGTGTGATGACAAATTTACACAGTGGAGATGAACATTAACAAAGCCGCACTCTACTTCCTGAATAAGAAGATTCTCATTAGAAGAAGACTTCTCAGAAAAACGCAAAGTACCTGACAATAAAAGACTATGAGAAACTCCCGAGTCCCTTAAAATATTAATATGGATAGGATTGGCCGAATCACTCAAGAGTGATATAGAACCCTTCGATATGAATTGTTCATAATTCTCGATAATCAGATAAGACTGGGGTTTATTGGACCCAACAAATGTATTGCTTTCAATAAGTGAACGTGTCCTCTTCTCGTGCAATAGGTACACGTAGGAAGAGACAAGGATCTTGAATCAAGGTTCTCTGAAGTTTGATTTTTTGAAGTTGTGCCAGTTTGAGTTTTAGGAGGGCTTGTATTAGACTGAAATACTTTTCTGCCAGAAGACTGTTGAGTAGAAGTCTTATTTACAAAAGGAACTTTATGAGTTAAAGAATACTCATCAGCAGAACAAGCAACATTTTCCAATTTTTCGATCTCATGCTCGTGAAGATAAACCCTAATGTCACTATGGACACAGTTGTTAAAGACTTCAACCAATATGAGTTGTCTGAGACTTTCGTAATCTTTATTAACCTTTCGGGAAGAGCAACAAATTGTCGTGCTTTTTCCCATGCAAATTTTTCATAAGTCTGGTCAGTTTCTTTTTTTTTTTTATAGTTTCTGAATTTTTGCCGATAAGCCTCAGGGACTAGTTCATTACCTATCAAGATATAGTCCTTAACTATATCAGTGTCAGCGCTCTGCTTTAGTGACAGTGAAATCTAAATATCACAAGCTCTATCAGCGAGTACACATTGCAATAACAAAGTCCAATGCTCCCTTGGCCTCTTCAAATTTTCAGCAATTTTTTCAAAACGAAGAAAATATCTGTCTACTTCTTCTTCCAGAAAAGGCGGTACTAACTTGATATTTCTTAAAATATCGAAAGTAGGAGAGTGTTTTTCTTTGCCAGCTCTAATTCTTTCATTCGAATTTGAAATACCCTCTTTTTCTCTCTTTCTTCCCTACCTAATTGCTTTTGTTTTTCTTGTGACTGCATTTGCATCTGTTTTTCTCACTCCCTTTCTGAAACTGCATTCGTCTTACTTCTATCTCACTTTCCATTTGTATCTTTTCGATCTGAAACTGGACCTGTCTTATATCTAATTCCAACTTTTTTAACTGTACTTCCATTTTCAAAATTTCCAACCAATCCTGAGTAAAATTCAAAAGAATTCCCTACTTTTGATGATATTTTAGAAACAAAACTTGACGATTTCACTAAGATTTCAAAAACTAGGAAATTCAAATTTCAAAAAAAAAGAAAACGTTTTCTGAAGTATTTTATCTAAACTTCAAAATTATCCCGGACGAGCCCCAAATTTCTTATGTCACGTGTTTAGGCTCGAATAAACAGTAACACAAGAAAGAGTGAAAACAACAAGCTTTGAATATTTTTTTCCCTGGAAAAATTCTGTAAACATTAAAAAATATGAAGTTACGGTTTTATAGAATCAAATCCAAAAACAATCCAAGAATAATCCACGAATAAAATTTTTGAAGGCCTAATAACAAAATATTCTACTGATTTCATGTTCGAATCCCGACGAAATATCCAAGATGGAAGACGATGATGTATGTTGAAATCTGTGCTGTTGAGGTCTACAGTTCCTTGTAGAAACAAGAATTATCACTCCGGTTTTGGAAAGCTGAAATTTTTTTTATTATAGGAACTGTCTTTGATTAAGAATCTCACATAAGCACACGTATTTTCCAGAAAAATAGCAGAAATAATCCATTTGAATCCAAGTAATTTGAAATCACTCCAAACAGCACAACATACAACTTCTAGTGCAACAGTCCAGTTTCTACCGAGAATAATTCTCCAAAAGAGAGGTTATATGGTCTTCTTAAACGTATACAAGGGGGTCACGTGATCATGTTCTGGAAGCTCATATAAATTAAGTACTTGTTAAAAATTACGTCTACCCAGTGTGACCCTGACGAAAACCAGTCATTTTACTCTAAGAAATGAACAAATTATTTACATCTTAAACACGAAGTCTCATCATGATCTCGACAACTACCAATCATTTTAAAAAAAGATAGATCTTCTTTACGTGGTTGCTGCAACTTTTGAAATAAGGTCAAGCATCTAGATCAACTCCTGGTGTTTATATATTTACAGTCAAAGTCAAACTATTTTCTGAAAAAAGTATCATCTCTAGAGAATAAATTTACATTACAATAGCATGTAATAAAAATTTTAAAAAAAATTTAAATCTGACAAACAATTAAATTGAAAGAAATATATATTAAATCAGGTATAACTAAATCAAATATACATAACAATAGAAAATCTATCCTGGGTAAATGTCCTAAGGGTGTAGCTGCATCACATGGAAATCAACTCATATGCAGCTTCTGGACATTATTAAAACTATTCTCTTTGCAATAATCTGGTTGAATTAATCAGGAGCAGTCTGATGTCAGATAGAAACTTATCTGGGGTGTAGGTTTAGCTTAAAAGTATTGTTATAAAGAGAGTAAAATACATCAATCTTAATTTTAAGTCAAGATAGATTCAGCTAACAATATTGAAACAGTTTAGTTGTGCGTATGATACCCATTTCATTGATTTAGTTAGGTGTTGTACTCTTTGAAACTACCCCCAACAGCGATTAAAGTGCTCTGTGTAGCCGTTAACCTTTGTTCTGATCATTTTAACCTATCTCAGCTCTGAGAGGGTAAGAGAGCCAGAGCGAACTAAGCTCAAGCCTAACCCGGGGATCGTATTAAGGAAAGACATTCTATTGATTCTCGATGAGAAACTTTACATTACTTAAATAAAGTAGAGTTCATTCATCGAGAATCAGTTACGTTTAAAATACACTAAATACATATAAAATTGCCACTTTTCTTCGAGCTTACCAACTTCATACATTTGTATAATATCTGCCTTTTAGGATATAATACATATAATTAAATCTCGACTAAATTCGTGATAGCGAAAGAGTACAAATTCAGTATTTGCGATTAATGCAACAGTCATTTTGAAGAAATGTATTTTACTAAATTAAAACCAGAATACTTATTTGTAATAGGTTACTAAAACATTATTCTTTACTACTTAAATAATATTTTAATTCCAAATTAAATTTTACTAAACATGGAGTTGGTAGTGAAGTCATCTTTTCCAAAAATTAATACTATAAATACAAATGAATATAAATTCTTTTAGACAATTAAACTTTCCATTACATTATAATATACAATATAAAAGAATTCACACAAATGTTGCAACAATATCGTGTTTAGCTTGAACTTTACCGTGAAAATCTCAAACATTAAAATGTCCATGTACCTTAAAGAAGTTTAGGAACACAGGCGATGCTTACCTGTAAATAAAGACAGTCTTCTGGTTCTCGATGAATGAACTGGTTTTGCGCAAGCTTGTTCTCAATGTATACGCAATTTTGAACGTACCTCACGGCCAAATATGGACATTCGTCTAGGTACTTTTGTGTTAATTCATTTCGAATCAGAACGAGGCTCCCGTACTCCTCACTTATACTGTCTGCGTCTGTGTACGTCATCAGACAGACAATTCTGCTGCATCGGCTCATTTGTTTTAAGAAACGCGTGAATCTTCTAACAAACCCATCAAAAAGGAGTTTTGCCTGTTCAGATAACTTACAACTGAGTCAAAAAATTGCGGACTTTTGGATACAAGGGAAATGTATTTTAAAGTACATGGGGTTTTGCAATTTCTCGTAAAGTACACTTTTTATTAAAATAGTATACAGTTATAGTACAGAAATCAATAAAAATAATCTCAATATATTTTAGTGGAAAATTACTTTCAATATAATTTCATGAAAAATTACTTTTAATACAATTTAATGAAAAATTACTTTTAATACAATTTAGAGAAAATTTTACTCTTAATAATTTACTAAACAATTCTGTCCTAATACATAGATCTAGTTCGTATTTTGTTTTCTTTGAATTTCATAAATATGAAGTTTTCACGAATGTCACGAAATATTAATAAAAACACTATACCTATTTATACCCCCTCCAAAAAAGAAATTGGAGGTACTTTTGCTCAAGTGCTTGCATCTGAAAGTTATCATTTTATACAAATCATTATCATCAGTTGGTACTTGACGAGTTCTATTTTTCTGTGCACGTGAATTCATTGACTATATCTGGTGTCAGTATGTAGTATCGGTAAAATCCTTGTACGCAGTCTCCTCGGTGGAAAACAGGAATGGTACGGATTATCGGATGACATTCCATGTCTCCATTAGATTCAATACAATACTGGCTTTAGCTACAATCCAAAGTGGTTGGAAAACGTTGCGGATTATGGTCTACTTTATAAATCCACGGACATGTGGATCTTGCATACACAGGGATATTGTCTCCCAACAGAACCTGGTCCGGACAACTGTCTCTCCGAGTACGGCTAAGACATTGTGTCTTCAGGAAATCCTCTGGTACTTCGGTTTGTCTGTTTTGAATTAACTTTCTGTAAGACGCTTTTTGGTTTTTTGGCGGCCGACAACGTGCGGGCGGAGCGGAAGTGATGTACTTGCTCACGCTCATCAGGATTAAAAGTAGGGCAACTCTGGTAATGCAGCAACTCATCTGAAAATAAGATAATGAACAGTCATCAGACATATCATTACTTTCGTTGTAGTTATAATTATGCTACATATTTAGGCAATACACAACGCTATAGTATAACAAGAAAATGCCCTGTTGCTGGAAAATTCCCTATCTTACGTGTCGTCCTATTAATCATTTCTCATGAATGAATTACACATCTTGATCGTCATCAACTCAGTTTTACTTACTATAAACTGAAAACAAAATAATGTATGACTCGGGCGAATAATTATTAAATGAGCATTCTGCCAGCCTCAAAGTGTGTGCGTGCGCGTGTGCGCGCGGGTGAATAAATTTGGATAGGTGGTATTTGCACATCTGTCCATTGGCTATAGTATTAGCGTGCATCATTTCTTTTTTCATATTTCCAAAACCTTAATCAGTGTTTTCAACTTTCTAATTCTAATCTGTTCTCTTACACCATTTTGGTGTTTCGTTCAGGAAAGTAATAATCCTGCGCCGAGACTGTATATTAAGGTATCTTCTACTGGTATCACACTTTAGGGATAATTACCTTGGAAAAATGACTCAGAGTACCCAGTTTGATTGTTCAGAAAGTATGTACTATCTGTAATCAAAAAGTACACGTGTTGTGTATTGGGCCATCAACTGAGCACAATAGTTTCATTTTCTCAAACGTTTTTGGTGTATATACATTTTACTGAGCGCGGCCATATTTGTATCACATGACATTTTGCCATAACACTACTGGTATCGCCCAGTACTCGGATCGATTGATCGATAGATAGATAGATAGATAGATATATAGATAGGCGGCATTGGCTTTGAAATGGTCTTAATAATTATTATCCAATGCCGAGTAGGTTTGTCAGGACTAACGGTGATTGTTTTGTTCTTCTTGTTGATTCATCGACTTTTTATTGAACAAGGCACAGAAACACACACACACACACACACACACACACACACACCATTCGACTGGATTTTTAGATATTTTTTAGATCAAGGCTCATACTAACTCCACTGTCGACACTCACGCCTAAGCGAACATTAGGCATCGTTCACGTGACCGTAGGTGGTACACATAGTGTGCAATGTTTGTTCTTTTGTCAAATGTAAGAGTACAAATTTGTAATGCTTATGAAAACTCACCTGTTCTTTTGAAATGTCTATCAGTGTGGGATAACGGGAACGCACGTTTCTTCCTCAATGTTTGGCAAACGATAAAGATGGTTTAACAACTGCGTTAATTTGGTTCAACCAGTGCATTACATAGGTTTCTACACAGCCTTCTGTGGTGATATAATGAATTCTACAATAACACTGGTCAACAGTGAAATCATTACTGACTTGAAAAGGCCCTAATCTGTAGTATTTTGGTGTGCCGAACACGAATATAACCGTGAAAAATTTGTATTGGCTCTCGTTTTGAAGATATTCATATACCTCATTTTCTATGTTTCACTGTGTAAATTTCTCCAGTAGGACTGCAGCAACATCCGGAATAATGATGTAACATTGCATAATACCATCATGCTCACATCATCCACAGTTGATTGCATCATTTTCTGATGCAATGCAATACTAATGCCATGCGGCTGCTGAAGTAAGTTGACGTCAGCAGTGTACTATACATGTGTAGGCCTATTATACTAATGCCAGGCGGCTGCTGAAGCTGACGTAAGCAGTGTACTATATAAAGCCCAATCAGATAGGTTCAGCATTTAAAATATTTTAGACGTTGTGCGAGACAGTTCAAGCTACTGTTACATAAAACTTATTATTTTATCCATTTACGTACAATAAAGAACAGTAATGCCTCGAAAGTGTGTTAATACCGCGGACAATTTTTGCTATATTTGTGGGGAAGTGACATTTGCCAACCAGAAGAAAAGTATCAATTCTCAAGTGAAGAAGGCATATCATCTTTACTTCGGATGCAAGGTTGGTGACCAAGACAAGCCTTGGGCTCCGCATATATGCTGTGCTACATGTACAACACAGCTTTCACAGTGGTTGAATTGCAAAAGGTCATCAATGCCGTTTGCAGTCCCAATGGTGTGGAGAGAGCCAAGCAACCACCTAAATGACTGTTACTTCTGCTTGGTTCCTCCTCTTTCCGGCGGAATAACGAATCGAAAGAAGTCGAGAATAGTCTACCCAAACATTCCGTCTGCATTGAGACCAGTTCCACATGGTGAGGGACTTCCTATTCCAGAACCTCCAGCAGAATATTCTCTTGATTCATCTGACGAAGACAAAGGTGAGTCGACCTGTTCTTCTCCTGGTCCATCAGCATGCAGTGATCCAGATTTTCACTGTGGTGCATCATCAACCCCACACAGAATAACACAGGAAGAACTAAATGACCTGATTCGTGATTTGGACTTATCAAAGAACAAGGCAGAATTGCTAGGATCAAGACTCCAACAATGGAATCTTCTAGAAGAAGATGTCACAATTACTGCATATCGAAAGCGCCACCAGCAATTGGAGCCTTTCTTCAGAAAGGAAAGTAATCTGATATTCTGTTCCGATATTGAGGGCCTCATGAATGCTTTAAAAATCACTCATGACCCACAAGAATGGAGACTATTTGTGGACTCTTCGAAACTGAGTCTCAAGGCTGTGCTTTTGCACAATGGAAACATTCTTCCATCTATTCCAGTAGCGTATGCTGTCCACATGAAAGAGACATACGATAACTTAAGGCAGCTACTGAATTCCATTGAGTATAACAAGTACAGCTGGCACCTCTGTGGTGATTTGAAGGTAGTTGCCCTTTTAATGGGACTGCAGCAAGGATATACAAAATACATGTGTTTCTTATGCGAGTGGGATAGCCGAGCAAGGGAAATGCACTACATGAGGAAGGAATGGACTCACAGGCAGAATGTAGCCATTGGAGAGAAGAATATCCAACACCCAGCTCTGGTTGAGGCTCAGAAAATCTTGCTACCACCCCTTCACATCAAACTAGGTTTGATGAAGAACTTCGTGAAAGCCATTGACCGGACTTTGCCAGCATTCCGATACCTGCATGAAAAATTCCCTCGACTCAGCGAAGCAAAGATTAAAGAGGGAGTTTTTGTGGGTCCTCAGATTCGAGAGCTTTTCAAAGATGACCGGTTCAACAACTTGCTGGAAGGTGACGCGAAACAAGCATGGAATGCTTTTCGCCTAGTTTCTACAAACTTCCTCGGAAATGTTAGGGCAGAAAACTATAAGGAACTAGTAGAAGACATGTTGATGAAGTATAAGAAACTTGGCTGCAATATGTCTCTAAAGATTCACTTCCTTCATTCCCATTTGGATTTCTTTCCTAGCAACTGTGGTATTGTTAGTGATGAACACGGCGAACGTTTTCATCAAGATATCGCAACAATGGAACAAAGATACCAGGGAAAATGGTCCACTACAATGCTGGCTGACTACTGCTGGACACTCCTCAGAGATGCTCCCGAACAGCTGTACAAGAGACAGGCGAAGAAATCTAAGATGTAGTCAATGACTTGATTTTTTATAGGTAGGCTATTACAGTTGACCTTTTACTATTGGAATGCATTTCGTTATGTAAACATTAATTTCTTGCAGATTACAAAAAAACTAGAGCCAATTTTGCAATTTGACTGTCATATTCGTGTTCAGCACATAAAAATTGATAAGAATTGACTAATTTTATTTCAGTAACATGACTTTTGTAAAAATTTGTTGTCCAGTGTAATGAAGCAAATCTGTATATTAATTTAAAGTACTCCCGAAAATAAAATAAAACTTAAGAATATAATTGTTTTGATACAACTTTTTTTTCGTTTTCAAGTGTTACTGCTTCCTACAATTTTGTCATCTCGTTGTTATCTCATTAAAACACTTTTGGATGCAAAAAATATTTTCCCTTTTGGTTTACAGCATTTATAATATGACAGTAACCCATGTATGTATGCATGTATGTATGTATGTATGTATGTATGTATGTGTGTGTGTGTGTGTGTGTGTGTGTGTGTGTGTGTGTGTATGTATGTATGCATGTATGTATCTATGTATGCATGCATGCATGCATGTATGTATGTATGTATGTATGTATGTATGTATGTTTGCATGCATGTATGTATCCATATATTATAGTTATTGTGATTCAATCCCAGAGAGACGAATGGGCCATGAAGGATTTAAAATGATATATCTGTTCTACTTGGTTTCTTTACAGAAGATTGAATTATATAAAATATACTCTAATTTTCATTCATGTTTGATGACCCATTCAACAGATCGTTGTGGTAAACTGCTTAATTTTTTAATTGATCCTTTTAGAATTGATCCGTCTATGTAAATTTTCATTAGGTTTCACTGTGTTTTGTTTTATATAATTTTACTCATCTTCCTTGTATGTTTTGTTCTAACTAGGTTATAGAATGGGGAATTAAATCGATAAAACAATAATTGAACGTAACATAGGAGGAATATTACTTAAAAAGACATGAAATGACATTATTTATTTACTTATTTATTTATTTATTTATTTATTTATTTATTCAGTTTCATGATTATTTTATTCTACAGCTGCTGCTATTTTGTAGCCGGTTTCTTCCCCATTACATTGTTTATTACACGTATTGCAGTTTCTCAGATTTATGGATAATGTTCTTATCATAATATTAAAGGAGACCAGAAACCAATGGAAATATTGAATAATAATAAAGGTAATATAGCAGTAAACCTTATTCTGAAGTATCATCTGAGACCGAAATGCCAATATTAAAATATTGGCTATCTTCTAGGAGCTGAATTTCCGTGACCTCGTATGCAAAATTTCCGCGCCTATTCGGTTACTTTCGGGATGTGACGTCATAGTAGCGACTCCAGCAGCCCAAGTGAGAGTTGCCAGAGTAAAAGACAATACCGTTTTGCGTTGCTTACAGGTGTAATAAAACATTAAGAAAAGCCAGTGGACAACATTTTTTTTTTCTTTTCCGAAAGATAAAGGCATAATGAAAGAATGGATACATTATTACAAACGTGTCGATTTCAAAGCAACACCATACAGCCCTATGTGCTCGTTACATTTCTCAAAGAACTGTTACGAGAGGGATTCTGAAAAAATGGCAGCTCAAGGATATGCAAATGCTAGGCCTAGACAAAAAGTTGGCGCTGTTCCAGACATAACGTTGAATATTTTAAATCCTGGGAAAAGTGTTGAACGTGCGAGTTACGAAAATAGGCAGAAGGCCGAGTAAGTGACCACGAAATGCAACAATTAATTCACAGATCTTTTATCTACACCAGCAGTGCTAAAATTAAATCGGATAGCCCGACACCCTGGGCCCCTCTGGTTTTAGTTCCGGCCCATCCTGTATTCAAAATGAGGTGCCCGTCAGGCTTGTCGAAACAAAAATTGTTTGCCTGAGGAAACTTTGATCGGCTGGTGAAATTAGTAAATGTATTTTCAAGATGTTGACATACATGCCTTAACACGGCACAACCTAAATCAAATCACTACTGTTCAAGGTGAAATTTAGATTTGATTTTAATTAAATGGAGGCTTTGCCAAAAATAATATTCAAAACCTGTCGTGTTTCGAGAAAACACAATTTTCAGTAATCTTATAAAAATTACAAATTTAAAAAAAATCATTGTATACATGTAGTATGTATAAACGGTAATTTGTAATGATTGGAACTGATATAAAACTATTCCTTGGGCAGTTTAAATAACAGCGATTAAAAGAAAAGAGGTCAAAGTTTCACATTAAATGCCTGACAATAGAAACTGGCTGGGGGGGGGGGGGACTATTGACCCAACCCCTTGCCCCAATGTGCGAGCGCCCATGGGACGTACCTTTTCTCCATGTGATACGCCTTATTATTCCCCCAGGACAAGCCTGTTTTGCATATTCTGGTCAGCTCTGGCTAAATTGCAAAATAGCTAAAGTTTTGATTTATGTACGCAGACAATAAAGCCGATGTGACTAATGAACATACTCCATCCTTGCATTGATCTTGTGAAAAGGACTGCCCTTCGGACATACTTCAAAGAAACCCTGTTCGACAGTGTGTGTGTGTGTGTAAGCACCAGCAATTGATTGCCAAAATAAACGATGCCTATTTTGTTGTTACTTACGATGCCATGGACTTCAGGTTTAAGTCTTAATGCATGTAACACTGTTTGCTGAACAAAATGTTTATTCAGAATTAGTTCTTTAGGGCCACATATACTGCATGGTATATTTTGTTTTATTCCTTTTAATTTAATTATGGTAATTAAACTTTACATATACGGTCGAGGAATGTTAGGTGTTAACTGGCCAAGTTTCTTTGGCGGAAATGGAGATGCGATTTTGTTTGCAGAGAAAATTTCACAGTGATCATTCATTTAAGCTAATTGGTGACAATTGTATTCTTTTAATTTTGTTATACTAAAGTACCGTTGTAGTTGTTTAAAAACATCTGAAATTTACTTGAATAATGTTTAATTTTCACGTTCTATTTACTGAAGAAGAAAAAAAGAAAAAAAAAAAACTGTTTTGTGATATTAATTATTTCCTCCAGTGCCGGATTTAGACGTGTGTGCGTGTGATTTGAATTTTTAACGTAGCTTTAACAATTTTTCAGACATATCACTACGATGTCTGCAGTGTGGCAGCTTAGACTGTGGATTGCATAGGTTATATCTATTTATAAACGGTTTGGGGTTGGTTTTTTCTTCTTCTGACAAATGAAAATTGACAGACATAATGTAATTATCGGGACTTCGCTGCGAAAAATTTAGAGATATTACGAGATCGGGATGTAGATGAGGAAATACCCCCAAAATCACAAGGTTTTTGTCCCGGCTTGAGAGTTGACAGGTATGAACTGTCCGGGCTTGTGGAATTTCAGTCAGGGCTTGAGTTTATTTAAGTCACCAGCCCGGGGCCTGTGCCTAAAAGAATTCTTTTAACACTGACCAGTACAGTACATAAGCTATTATATAAGACTGCAGATTCAAGTTTTGAATGTGCAACCCAAATGTGGTGTCCTTCCGTCTGCCTAGCTCGCCAATGTTTATGTTTGTATTCGAGGACTGGCTAGTATTGCGTCACGGTACCACGTGATCTGTCGTCTCATTAAAACTCGGAAAAACTCGGCAATTTACGGAATCGTGGTATCTTCCATGCAATAAAATCACTACCCGCTTACGATATTTAATTTATAAACATGTCAGTCGAATTAAAATCTGTAGAGAATTACATAAGTAGAAGGAAAATTTTGATTTCTGGTCGTTTTGAACACAGCTTTTATATATATATATATATATATATATATATATATATATATATATATATATATATATATATATATATATATATATATATATATATATATATATATATATATTGATGTGACATTATGTGTCTTCTCTGTAAGAAACTTAATGTTATTTATATATTTGCTAATGATCAGTCGTCTGAATGACCAGATTTGGTTATGAGTCAACTGAATGACCAGTCTTGCTGATACATGATACATGTCTGCGGCATGATGCCCTAGTGCTAGACATCACTATAAACTGCCACACTGCAGACATCGTAACAATATGACTGAAATATTGTTAAAGATACGTCAAAATCCAAATCACACACACACATACATACACACACACACACACACACACACACACATTAGCGTGTTGCATACTTATCGTGTAACATGTTCCATGTATATATACATGCAGGTATGCATGCTTATGTGCTTGTGTTTGTGTCTATATATGCGTATATGTATGCATATATACGTGGGTGATGCGTGCATATGTGCATGTATGTGTGTGCGTGTGTACGGTTGTATATACATATATAATGTGTAAATGTATATTTGCATATGCTCGTGTGCATGTAATGTGCGTATGTATTCGTAAGTATACATCTTTAGTACTGATTCAATGTGTGTAGATATGATTTTTTTTTTTTGTATTTATCAAACGTGCCACTATAAATGCATGTAACACACACACACACACACACACACACACACATATATATATATATATATATATATATATATATATATATATATATATATATATATATATATATATATATATATATATATATATATATATATATATATATATATATATATATATATAATTTGTTGTCATGAAAGTATTAGGGTAAATGTATGTTTGACTGACCAACCATTTATTTTTTATGTTGGGAACCTGTTGTTGCGGCCCAATATAATTTGAAAACAATCTTTAAAGACAGCTTAAAGAAAGTTTAAAGAAATACATTTTTGAGGTAATAGACAAATATATCCTTGTTTTGGAAATAACGTTCTATCCCTTATCCCACCCGCCCACACATAAAAAATATGTAGTCGCTCCATTACGTTGGCAAGTACGAAACAATACCAGATAATATCAAGTCACGATTATCGCTGTATCCAACGCAGGTGAATAAATGTCTGAATCCTGGTAGAACGGTCACGTTTATCTTAAAACATATTAATTATACATGTTCACACCCTAGTAGAATTCATCATGAATGCTTAAGGTCTGTTTATGAGTACCCATGTAAGCTTGAACGTACTTCTGAATTGATTCTGTAGTTTGTCGTATGACAAACGCTATGTCATTTATTACAAGTTTTGTATATTCTTTTTATAAACATTACAATTACATCATTCCAACTACTGTTTTCATACAGATTTGGCCTTGCAACAATGTAAATGCTAAGTTTTATCAGTATAGTCTTTGTTGTCCAACTGGTGTTGCAATCTGTTGTCATAATGGCATACTAGAGATTAGCATGGCATTATGACAACAGACGGCGCTCTAAATTTCTTAAGTTTTTCCTTTGCCAGAAACAATGAATGCTCCCCACAAAGCTCTACGACATTCATTTTGTGTCGATAACTCTTTCAGTCCCTTTTTGAAGGTGTAAGTTAGGAATAAAGTTTTAATCGTCTCTAAAACCATATGCCTTCTAGAAGATCTAAGTGATTTATTGCACCTTACGAAAACAAAAACGCATACAGTACAACACGGTGGTCCATCTTTTTCAACCCCAGTTTTGACGCACTTAAGTATTTACCGTCATCGTTTAAGAAATCTACTTCTTCTTGATATCTCTCATTACTTTGGAAACATTAGTTATTTTAGTAGGGATCAGAAATGACAATGATAAATTCCCTCGTACTCTTCTTAACGAGCTTTCATCAGACGAACCCTGGTTGTAAGGATTGTATTGTACGAAACACCTCACAGACGTCTATCTTTTCCTGTGATACCCTTGTTCATAAGCTCCCGCGAAAATAAAATATTTCAGAGCAACATCAATAGCACATTAAAAAATGTTTATAGGTAAAATGACATTTTAAAAAATTAAGCATTCCTTAAATGTGTTCTTATTTTTATCACGATCTTCATTTTGGAACATATTTTGCCGCAAAAACCGAAATAATCAAACTGTGTAAAATCATGATCGTATCATGATAAAAAAGTTTACTTGCGATTAGAAAGATTAAATTTAGTGTACAATTGTTTTCCAATACTTAATTTGCATTGTTAATGTACAGAACCTCAACATTCGAATGTATTTATAAAAATAAAACAACGAAAAAACCAGTTTTAAAACTGGTTTGCATCCTTTAAAACTTTTGTCTCTAAAAGTGGAAATAATCAGACAAAAGATGTTACAGGAGATTTTACTTTTATCTATTGTAATTCTTACCATTATCAAACCAATTAAAATTAATAATTTGGTTCAAGAATTTTAAAAATATAAATATAACACCATTAGGTTCTAATTATTCAGCTGCTCTTTGTCACATTAAATATTTTTAAAAAATAGCTTTAAAGAATTTTTTAAATATGAATGTAGTGACGCATGATTCTGACTTGTTAATTGTGCTGATCTTTGCAATATGAAAGAGTTTAGTGAACTATCTATGATCAAAGAAAGAGAGAGAAAGAAAGAGAGAGAGAGAGAGAATGCACCAAAAACTGCATATTTCATTAAGTCATTGTAATTGTATACATGTATCCTGGGTTGATGTGTTTTGGGACAGTCTTCAGCAAGTATCAACAGAAGAATAAACTCTACTGATCTTACTCGATAATTATACAGGGTAGAATTTTACAGATCAATGTCGTTTTATTTGGTTTTATTCTATTTAATTGCCTGCATGTATCCAGGGTAGTTGAGGGTGTTTTGGGACAGTCTTTTGTTGTTTTAGGGTAGTCAAAGGGTCTTTTAATTGGTGATAAATACCAATATGGGGAAGAAACAAACTCTCCTGATCTCACTCGATAATTATACAATGCAGGATTTTTCAGATCGTTGTCCTTTTTAAGGTTTGATTCAATATAATGGTATACTTGTATCCTGAGTAGGTGAGAGTGTTTTCAGACAGTCTTGAGCTAGCCCCATTACTTTCAGGGTGACAGATAGAAAAATTAAACTGTTGGATGTCTAAGTCATGCATAAGTTGTTGGAAATTATCAAACATAAATTTGCAGGACAGATTTGGGGAGGCAAACAAGTGTTAAAAATATTGCCTAAACTTTTAGAACAGTTTTTGCTTTAATATTCTTCAAAGGAATAGACTATGGAAATCTTGAGGACGCACACAGTATGATCAACAAGTATTGGTTGCTTGACTTGGTATTAGGTAAAGAACCGACAGTCTACCATTTTTCTGTTAAATGGCTTGTCAAATGGTCAAATGCAGGAATAGGTTGCAGATGTGCCTTAGATATCTTCTGACTGGGATTTCCTACCACTTGACAAGTGTGACAAGATCTATGATACTTATAAACATCACTTTTAATTTTCGGCAAATAAAAATGATTCAGGATCTTGTGATAAGTCTTATTGACACCAAAATGACCAGCATAATACGTTTTAAGGGCTAGACTATGCATTTCCTGTCTATATGACTTAGGAACAGCAACTTGATTGCTCACTGACCACAACTGTAACAAACTGGTACTTGTGTGACTTTAATTTCTAAAACCCAGTCGTGTGTCTTCTCTGAGGAATAATAGTACTTGGGGACCTATAACTCGCATTAAAATGACTTGCATGCTATAAAGCAGCTGTTACTTTCTGCTCAGATATCTTACAACTGCAGTCAGAAATTTGCTAGTGGTTTCTATCATTCCGTAAAGAAACTAACTTATTTATGAATCTCTCTCTCTCTCTCTCTCTCTCTCTGCTGAGTGATTAAGACATTTAAATTAAGTAATTTATCTTATCCATTGTTCCAAGGCACATACATTAGAGATAAGAGGCCAAATTTACAGTCTTATCTCAGGTTTATAATAATAATAGTTTTGTGAAGGTCAAAGTATCAGAAATAACAAATTAGCAAATAAAATATAATCCTTTTCATGGTTGCTTGCTCATAGCAAGTGCAAACAACTTGTTTTTATTGCCCATAAAATAAATTCATCAAAAAGTGAGCATTTTTGTACAGTATATATATTCAATACAGATCCAGTAATGGAATGTTTTTGGGGATTAATTCTTGAAACAGACACTAGGGAATATAACCTGACTGTTCTCGAGTCCTAATTTACAAGTGTATGTGGTACACAAAAGGTAATGTGTCTTGGGCAATCCAGGATTTACAGTTTTAATTCCTCAGAATTTGCAATGATGAGTGTATATCCAATCCAAAAGCCAGATTGTGTGAAAAACTTGTCTTCATTCATGTGTTATTCATGTGAAAGTGAAAAACAAAAGGGATTGGTAAATAAATCTATAAGAACAATGTAACAAGACAATCCATGTATTTGTTCCTTATAATTGCCTATCTGTATGATAATGTTTGTTTCAGACTAATTCATCTCAAAATATTGATTTTCTGAATGCCGGTTTAAATTAAACTTTTTTTTTCTCTTATATTTCCTATGAAAAGTTGAACATAGGACTGTATATTGTTTTTATATTTATTTTGCTTTATTGCACAATTGTATTGTGCTGGTTGTTTTTGTGTCATGCCAATATTAGCTTATATTTTAAACAGGATAAAATAATGATAAAATCACAGACAAATGAAGATGTTTATGTGGGGGTGGGGTGGGGTAATGGATGCTACAACAGCCTGAACTGTGACTAGCCTTAAAATCTTTACAAGTTTTTTAGAAAATTATGTGGGGGTGTGTGTCTTATTCTTCTAACAGAAAACAATCACACCTGAGAAAGATACGTGTAAAAATTTGTATTAATCTTTTTAACTACTACATTAATTTCATATCCAAATGTATCAAGCACTTTAAGTACTGTACTGTAGCAGTAATAATACAAACAAATTGAGCTGGTTACTGGTAGCGGTAGCAATGTTATTTATATTCAATATATTATATTTTATAATTGCTACCCAAGGAGTCTGTTGTTTTATCAGTGAGGTACTATACAATCAGTCATCTTATCTGTACTATAAATATCACATCATATATGGATGAATACGGTTTCAAATAATAAAGAAATGTAGTTTCCAGTTTGATATCTGTCGAAATAAAGCATCTCATAATTGTATGGAAGTGTTCTTTATGTTTACATATAGAAAATATATTTCATACTCTTAGAATTTCTTTTCTTATCTAATGAAATAAGTTCATATTTTTGTAGCATATATGCTTTGTATGTGACGTCCTTGTTTCAAATCATTTGCCTCTTGCTGTTGTATTGAAATTGGAGATTTAAAATGAAATTGGAGATATGACATACTTGCCACAGACAACTAGTGACAATTATTGCTGGCTATTGCATAATCATCCATGCCATACATATATAAGAATTCTGTATAATTTGAATATATATATATATATATATATATATATATATATATATATATATATATATATATATATATATATATATATATATATATATATATAACTGCCACTGTAAACTGCATATTAACAGTAAAATTTAATTACATATGGTTGAGGGAATAAACAGACTCCTCAACTCGTAAAATGTACTCTCTCTCTCTCTCTCTCATTTTAGATACTGACCACTTAAAATATTTTTGTCAGTTTGCATCCCGTTTGATTTAAAACAGTATTCCAAAAAACCAGCACGTGAGCATGTACTCTCTCTCTCTCTCTCGTGAATAAAGAAATTGAAGTATGGCCTCGAGGTGCAATTATCTACACTTTGCTCAAACCGTATAAGGTCTTTACTGCTACAAAAAGCATAATATGCACTGCACTCTAAATTAATAAATATGCTCTAAACTGATAACATTGTGAATGAGAATATATAAACAAATTAGGGCCTTAAATCCTGCTTGTAAGCGGCTACCCTATTTTGCCACCGTGTGACAACGGTAACTTAGACAAAATGTTCAAATAAAATGGGGTGGGAAGGGTTAGCTGAAATATAATGTTGTGTAAATGCATCTAATTATATACAACTTGATACAATTAATTTATTTTGTACTACTTGCAGGCCACCTCTCTTCCGAATGTTAATACTCTGAGACATCAGCTGCTGTAATTTAATTCGAATGATATTTTAAATAAGACGCCCAAAACATGCCGTAAAGTGGTATAACCTCTTGTTGCTAGGGTTAGAGGAGTAGTCGTATTGTAAGAAATTGACGTGTTACAGCGCCATCTGTTGTCATAATGAGGCATTTTTTATGCTAACTTCCTTGATTCTTACTTGCAACATACTTGATGGTACATTATAGTCATGATTTTGGAAGGTGCAATTTGTGAAACTTATGATATAAGAAGTTTAAAAATGGAATGTTAAATCTTCTAATAACTGACATAGCTTTTGCCATTCGACAAACTACAGAATCAATTCAGTAGCTGGCAAATTCCAAGATACAAGGACGCAGAAGGAAAGTAGATCTAGGCACTTTCAAGCAGCCATTTACAGCTTGCATCAATGAAGATAAGAAAATTCATGAATAGAATTATGGCTGTCATCCCCCTCCATAGTATGTACTTTGACTGAAATAAACTTGAACGTGTGTGTTTACCTCGTGCTTCACGATGGGTCCGTCACATCGCATACTGCTCTCTCTGCGCGAGTGTGTATGTGTGTGTGTGTGGTAAGCTTATTGAACTTCCATTCACTGCGAGCAGGGCTTTGTTTTTGATACACACCCATGCAAAGATAAACATTTACTTATAGATTTGGACTTTCTTTCATCTGTCCTTATAAAATCGTCTGCTGCAAGAATTCGAATATTCTGGACTCCAAATACTTTTGAAAGCGCAAAATTTGTTGCTTTTCTTTCAAATCAAAATATACATATCACACACACACACACACACACACACACACACTGGTGACAGTTAATGTAATTGTATACTGATTATATTGAGTATATATTTGAAATAAATTAGAGAATCTTTGTAGAATTAGATAATTCACTCAAAATAGCAAATACTAGATAAATATATAGATCCCAACATTTACTGGTCTTACTTGCATGTTATTGGTCACTGCAGGGTCAAAAGTTGCCAAGTAATAATTCAATTAATTTACTAAGAAAGATGTAAATGCTATTAATCATTTATTATTGACATCAGATGCTTTTTTGCTAATAAATGACCCGAGTTAGGTGCTGATTGTCTTCTGTATAAATCACAAGACCAATTATCGAGACACTTTAAATTGCAGGCACCTGTCATATATGTCCTTGCCAAATCCATTATTTCAGAAGTGAAAGTTTAATTTCATCTAAATATGTGTCTGTGTTCCATGTTTATTAGTATAGTTTAAACACGGTTTATTGCCATATTAAAGAATCAGTTAGGTTTGGACATCGTCATCATCATCATTATACATCACCATCATCATCATTATACATCACCATCATCATCATGATCACCACCACCACCACCTATAATCCTACAACCATTCCCACTGCTTTTACCACCACACACGTTATCACGCTTTTCTTGTATACAATTCCCCATTCTATATATGTATGATAATGTTTTCAAATATAGTAGCATTTAATTCACCAGGGGGTATGTAGTGACTCATCATATTTATACTTATTACAATAGCAATGCACCCTTATTTAAAGCCTTACTTCCGGAAACGTAAGATTTCTCTTTGCTCTAAAAATAGCTTTCAATCTCGCACGGTGCTGTTTTATTTTATCATACAGGAAGTAATCATTGTTCATACCGTATATGACTAGTTAATCACTTGCCGATAAAGGAAGGAGAAAACGTAATTGTGTAATAGGCATGAAGTCATGTATTTTTTGTATTTATTTTTACTTATGTGGAACGAATTTTTAATGTATGAAATAAATTTTTACTGTGAAATAAATCACATAAAACAAGTCTTTATGTTACCTATAGAAAAATCTTTGTCCACAGGTTTGAAGCATTTAACTTTATTATCATTATCTTTATGTGAAATTGATGTCTTTACAAGTGCCAAGTAGTTTTACTTTATATGTGGAAAAAATTCACATACGTAAGATAGCGTTTCACTTATGTGAACTAAATTATTTATTACATATGCAAAACGAATATCATATATGTGGAATCAATTCTCAGATATGTACAAATAGACTTTATATCAGACGTAACTTGGTTTTACACATATCCATTCTATTTCACATGCGTGAAAAAGAATTCACCCATGTGGAAAAGAATTCACATTAAATAATTTAACATTTGTAAAAATATAGATATATTTCACATATACAAAATTGTAACATTGTTTTCCCATATTTGTAAACGGGACTATGTGCTACAATATATTGCCATGTGTCAGTCTTTATCTCTCCCTTCATTATAATTTCATTTGAAAAAAAGAACAAATATATTTATTATTCTAAGGCTATTGTTTTGTTTTCTTTTTATTTAAAAAAAATAATTTTATGCTGCTAAAACTATCTGCCATATCAGTTTGACGAAAGCTCGGTAATAGTCAAATGTTGTCGTGTTATAAATGTTATGGCGTGATAATCCTTTAAGTGGCACAAATAACCTAAAGCATGCGACTTAAGATTTCCACATGGGGTGGGGATGGGGGAGGGCTCCGACACCATAATGTTGGTTACTATTGACATTGTAAATGAATTCAGTTTATATATGGTTGGAACGCTTGTATTGGTTTAATTAAATAATAAACTGCATAAATAATTATAAAAAGCAATTAACATAAAGACACCAGACTCTCATTTGCATGTTCTGAATTACTAGTCAACAATTCAAACAGCTACCTTAATAAATGCATCAGTAACAATGTAGCAGTATATGATTTGCAATAACAATTAAAAATAACATTAAACAATTCGTAGGAAAGTTTGTTGCATCGGCAAGAGTACATTATCTTAACTTACTACTGTGCATCATGCATTAATTATATATCTGAGTCGTAGTTAAAATGGTCTTTATGTTTTCTTGCTTTCTTTTTCGGGGATGGGGCGGCCTTTCATAAAACAGTCAAGCTCACCAAACTTGTCCATTCTTTACATAGAGAATACGCTTTAATTTACAACTGAGTTGATGTGAACGTGAGTTAGCTGGAACCACCGACTGATTTTGACTACATTTTGTTTTGAGAGGATCTACATCGTGGCGGAATAAAGTTTAGATCGGGGAAATTATAATAGGTGGGATGGAATTGTTGTCATGTGTAAAGGGGCAACTTAACAAGGAGGTAAATATTTACATGCATTTCGGTTTAAATGGACCCAAATTGAAGTACATTTTGAAGAGAAGGTATATTGTTAATATTAGAGTCCCTGGGTTTTCCTCTAATTAGCCAATAACGAAATAAACGTAGTTCTTAGTGCAGATCGTATTGGGCAAACAATTATTGGCGGGACGGAGGGATACATATTAAAAAAGAAAGAAAGAAAGAAAGAAAGAAAAAGAAAGGAAAAGAATGAAAGATAAAAAAAGAAAGAAATAAGAATGAAAAATGCTTTGTATTAGAGATTTTTTATTGCGAGCATACTCTGATAACTATTATTTTAACGAAATTATCTTTAATCATGTGTGAACAAAATGCATGCTGCATGTGCTGAGCGATGATGGAAGTTTAAAAAACAATCACGATCAGCTCGTTCTAATGAACTGAAATAATAATATAAAATCAAGTGTCAGTATACAAAATAAAAATGTGAATAGATTTTATAACCCGAGTTATAATCCTGAACAAAATAGTGAAATGCACTAAAACTGAGTACAATATGGTTTAGATAGTTTGCGCCGCCGACCCCCCCCCCCCCCCAGAAAACCAAACGTTACACAATCCTCTATATATTATAACCATAAATTATTAAAAAAGCGACGACAATCTTAATCTATCGCAAAAACGGCAATCATAACATAACTTCATTACGTTAAAAACATTATTTTGAAAAAATTACACCCACACCCACAATATAGAGCGGGACAGATTTTTGAAAGACGCTATTTTCAGTGCAGGGCTGGAGAAATATTTAAGATATAATATTGTTGCAATAATAATAATAATAATAATAATACATTGTTATAATTATATTTATCATTATTGTGCTTTAACTATTAAAACCGTATTATTATTATTATTATTACTATTTCTAAAGCATGTTGTTACTTTCCCTGCTGCTAAAATACTTTTTGTAGGAAAGTTTTCTGTATCAAGTAGATAGTTCTAATGCCATGGTAAATTTCAAAGAAAAATTTTAACTACTTATTCTTGACCGGAAATAAAAAAAAAACTTGCTTTTCTTTGATAACTTGTAATATTGTATTCAGTCTGTGTTCAGCCTTCGTGACTGGACTAGCAAAAGATTTGGTTTACTTTTCCTGTTTTGTTGTGTGTGTGTGTGTGTGTGTGTGTGTGTGAGAGAGAGAGAGAGAGAGAGAGAGAGAGAGAGAGACTTACACATTGGTGATATGGAACTGTTATAATATTTCAGAGGACTTTAGGATATGGTATAAAAGTCATTATTTACGCAACAGGTAGGCATAAGCTTAAATAGCTTGGAAATAGTTTTTTATCATATAAATATTACTGTCCATAACCAAGACAGACTGTGATGTACAAAATTCCGTGTTTTAATAGAAGGAGTTTTCAAGAGCTTATCGTCTTTCATGGAAGATCTAGCTCGGATATTTTTCCAAATTCTTTATCTTCTGTCTGTCTGTTTGTCTGTCTCTCAATCTTGGTCCACAGTCGTTCAATCCATATAAAGCTTAGTTTACTATAGTCAAATTGACCCAGTTTTGAGATTATCCTGGAAAAGAACAGTAATAACAAAATAACAAGAAAAGTATTTAAATGACAGAGGAAACTAATTGTGTCTTCTTGTAAATCCATATAATGATTTACATATTTGAGGTCTGTGTTAAAGGTCACTGGCCACCTATATTTTGCGTTGAATTTGTACTCTCCCCGCCCCCGCACGGTACAATAATATAGATGAAAAAAACAATTATTTGAAAATAAAACGAAAGAGACTAACCTTGCTTTGTGATAATTTATTCCTTCTTTTTTCATCATGCGAAATTTATTAAAGGAAAAAATGTATACCCACGAACTTCGTATATGTAGCAGATGCCGGCTAGCGTATGCATCCTTACTGTAGTGTGTATCGCTTTTGTCAGATATCAAGATTGCAACTGAGACGGGAATATCACCCTATTGCTTGAAGGCACATATGATTCACGCATAATGCGTTATTAGGTGCAAAATGACCAAGACTGTATTGTATCAAAGTTAACTCTACGACGGTATCCCGCAAATAAAAAGCATTATTTGACACTACATTCACTGTGAGTGAAAATGATGATCTTTTCGCTAGTATGGGTTACAAAAGTATTATATAAGTAAGTTATTGCTGTGGATACTATTTACCCTACGCCCATCAATGAACGTTTTTCATCAATTACGGTTACATATGGCAAACAAACAGAAGCCGGGTGATGAATAAACACAACTGGCAGCGAGCAATAAACTCGTTGCTTAAACTTACCGACAGTATGTCAAATACAAAGGTTATTTTATTATAAAGCATGTCAACCTCGGACACTGACTTTGGATTCTTTTAAGTGTGCCGATTTCTTTTATGAAGTCGGCCGACATAAGGAAGCCAACTTTGGTTTCTTTGGATTCTTTTAAGTGTTCCGATTTCTTTTTTTCCCTACAAAGTCAGCAGACATAGGGAAGCCAACATTGATTTCTTTTAACCTGTATTAACGGGAATTTTGAAAATAAATTGAAACAATGGAACTGATTTGAAATTGACACAATCTAGTGCGTTGTGCACGCATATCGATATAAGGCTGAATAGTAAATTAGTTTTCAATTGTTTCGTCTAAATCTTCCCTATCCATAGTTTATGGTGGGTTTTTTTTTCGACATCATTTCCGGTTGACGTCCTCTATAGGTGGATAATCGTAGCTAAGGAGAAGTAACAGCGTTGTATACTTCGATCGATCGATCGATCGTTCGAGAGAGAGAGAGAGACTGGATTTTTATTGGCACTGCAGTGCAAACAATGACATCACTGAAACTAATTCAGTCCAGAACCATTTTAAATATTCAAAACCGACACAATTCTTGAATACTAGCGGATGTAAAGTCAAGGACAAAAGGTACCACGAATAGTGAACTCAGAGTATATCATTAACGGAATTAAATGCTTTTGATAAAGAATTTTTCGGGTAAAAAAGGATAATTCAACAGAATGTATAGAAAAGAAAAGAAAGGTAATGAACACAAATTGTGTGGCATTAAAAATTATGACTCCATTAAAATTGCACATTATGATAACCTGAAAGGCTATTCTGGCGTGGTCAGTATTAATTGTCTGTAGTTACTTAGGACCTCTTTGACTAAAGTATTTGGCTTAATGTCATTTCGCGCTTGACAAAAATGCCATAATTTTAAAAATCTTTAATTAACAGATGCAATCTTATTGAATACTTATATTAATACAAATGGAAATTTTGTATGATTGTAAAGTTGTCATTACTTACCACCGTGCAGTCTTATGACAACAGTAGTTGTCATCATAATAATACGTTCAAAAGGTATTGTTGTTTTGTTGTGTATATCTATATTATGTATGTTAATTTTTATGATTATAAATTCTAAGGGTCATTTAGTGAATAAAATCACATTAAATAGCTAATTTTGTCCATTGTGGGATTATACTGTAAGATAAGGTCATATCGTTTGGTAAACATGTTATTGTGCCTTTGACCTTGGAAGGCGTAGAAGAAATGTTGATGACGAATTTGATGAGATTTTGAGTTCAGGTCATGGATTTCCCCTTCTGGAAAACCAAGTGACCAATTCCTAATTGGTTATCTGCTGAAGGACCTGACCCTGTTAGAATGACATAGAAATGCTAATTCGACTCTCATTCTGGTTCTGAAATTGCGTCGTAGTATTTCATACGAGGATTGTTTACCTGAGAATTAATTATTCCTTTCTTAAACATCAGTCTTAGTGGAGTCATTTATTTGTGTTCATTTGAATGGATTTAATTTGTGGCGATTATTCATTGTCAATACAAGGTACTCATAAAGTTCAGGGTTTAGTAATTATTTTGGAATTTCTGGGAATTCATTTAAAGACATGTTGGATTATATAATTGTGATAAATCAAGATTGTTGGCACATCAAACTATTCCAGACTATTGACACCTCATCCCAATAGATTTGACTTCATTCGGAACGCCACAAGAACTCATTTGGAATATTCGATACTGTTTTGACATAAGATAGATCATTTTGGACTATTTAGGATTTCATTCAGGCTATTGTTAGATATCTATTCTAGGAAATAAATTATGTATTGAATTTTACAACATTTTTTTGTTGCTTTCACTCTTTTTTCTTTCTTAGTTTGAAAGCGTATAGTCGTAATAATCCTATTAGTGTCTAATTGACTTGATTGTATACTAGGTCTATAGAGAAGTTTACAGACATTACCAATTAATTGGTGTTCATCGATATATGGAGAAAATTTATAGATATGAGATATGTGAAAGTATAAACTTTTGGGATATGCTATTAGAGAAGACAATTGCATTTTCGTTTTTCTGAGAAAAGTTAGAGATATTGAACATATTGATGTTGAATCAGCAAATATAACTTATTGTTCGTTTATAGTTATGATGATTTAACTTTCAGGAATAAACAAATAATTTTGAAAATTCAACAAATTATATCTTAAAGAACGAATACAAATTCGGTTCAGTTAATCAAACTATCACAATGCAATGGCGATATAAAACTTCGCTGAAAATACATATCGAGCATGAGCACACGAAAAATAGTATCCAGGATGAAACTTTCTTTCAGCAACAGAACCAACAGAGTACTTGTAAATAACAGAACATAACGTGTTTTTGCCAAGTGAGGTCTAATAATGGATATTATTTGCTATATAGGACTTGTGGAGGTTATGGTTTTGCTTAAAGGAGGTTAATTGAAATAGGTTTTTGATCTTAAACAGATAATTTCGCCACAAACTTAATGTTTTCTGGTTGTTTAGCAATGTGTAGGGAAGACTCGCACATCGATCAGGATGTTCTTATTGTTTTGGGTTTAATGCCATTTCTCAACGCAAGACTGTACATGGCGGCCAGTATAACTGGTGGAGGAAGAACCCAGAAAAGTCAAGGTAAGAACCAACAACCCACGTGGAGCTAGTGGCAGCTTTCTCACATTCACACATTGGCTTGGTCCGAGACTGGAACCTACGAGGACAGAGGTGAGATGGCAGTGATAGTTAAAATCGAGATCTTTAGACCACTATGCCACCCGGGGCCCTAGTCCGGATAAAATACGTGTCGCAATATAGAACCTGAGAATCTTACTTGAAACATTATCTTTATTATCGAGTCTTAGTCATTTAAAAAACATTTACAACGCTTCTTGTTGTCATAAAACATACTTCAAATGTTTTTCGTGGTTCATTAAAACAAAAACCAAAATTCGGTCTTCTTACTGTACTGAAATTTTCACCGAAACCTGAATGTGACATTTGGGGAATACGTCTTGTTTGAGGTATAAGGTACAGTATCTGTTTGAAATTAGAGGAAAATAATATAAAAACGGTTGTCTTAATGATTTCCATGAGTTGAATTAGCATTACCTTCCATTATCTCAGCCTGATTTCCATATACAAATGTTAATCCTTCAAGGTGGCCTGCTTTACATTACATTTTGATTGTTCGCAGATGGAGTCAGTGTCACTGGAAATAGCGGAGTCTTTCGTGAATTACGTGGAGAATGTGAACCGTCGTAAGTATTGCCGTATCATGCACATGTGAAGACTTACACTTATCTCGGCAGCATAAAATGACATATCCAAAGACGATTACAGTTTGTATGTCCAAGTTTCGGCTAATAATATAATACATAGGGCAGCTTAAATATTCACATCAAACAAATTTTTAAGGGATCGTGATTTATGTGCAATTGTTGCCGCAAAAGGAATAAATTTCCGAGTTCTCTTGTATTAATATGGTTTAGCTTATAGAAAAAAAGATTTCATAACCATTGTTAATGAAACTTAAAACCAAAATAAAAATTATTATTACATGCAAACAGGAATTACCAGTTATTATCAAATGCGAAGTAAAAAATTTATACACTATGGATATAAAAGGTGACACCTGAAACATTTGCTCAACCTTTGTATTTTTACGCCCCCGCCATATCTGTTGGAGCGGGGGGGCATATAATGTCGTACCATGTCCGTCAGTCCAGTTATGAAATTCTTTGTATGTTTGCACCATGATCTAACTTTATGCAGAGTGGATGTCCATGACAGCTAAAGAGGACTCAGGTCACAAATGTTACTTCCGGTTCAGTACCCACGGCCGTAGTCCAATTGTGTTTGAGAGCATTTTTTTTTTTTTTACCTTTCTCATTTTACTGCTGATACAAGAGTTAGATTTAGAAATTCTTTGTATTGATTTAAAGATAATTGTTTTATTCTTTAGAATATGATCATTATGCTGTGGTTGTCTATGTGAGTAATGAGACATCGATGTTGATCCTGAAGTGAAATATGTGACCCATTACACTTTGCTTTGTTTACAGGCCAGTCTCTCAAAATAATGCCGGATCACCAATGACAAGAACTTCACCTGAGTTCATCGTTGAAGGTACTTTAGATTAAGATATGATTAATTAGGATTTGGACACAGTAGAAAGTTTAATACTGAGAAACAGATATAGGGACTATATAGGAAAAGTAATTTTGATCTGAGTACAGATGACGACCATGTTGAATAAGCACTAGGTAATTCCGGTTTGCTGTCTTTTGTACACAATTATCTGTTTAATGCATTGAATCGACGCTGATTGACAATTTCGACATTAGCAAACATATTTTAGTAAACTTGACTGTTACAGCCATTTAATAACGAACGGAAATTTTTAAAGTCACTCGAATCATTTGTTTTTAAAAGCGATGTACAAAGTCATTGTTAAAAATATACTGAATTTTTCCCCCAATACTTTTAATCTAATATCTAGCCATACAAAATCATTGTGAATGATCACGCCGTTCCCTTTGGGTAAACTTATGCATGTGGGTAAAGAGCCAAGGAGAAGATAATTTCTCATTAAAAATAAAACAATAATCTAGCCCTTTTCTCAATTTTTGCTTCGATTTTCAGTTAAATTGAAAGGCAACTCTTTCTTTTACATGTATCCACCCTTTTTTACTTATCTTCCGTTTTGCTTTCACTGAACATTTTGAGTTGTTTTTTTGTAATTTAATTCACGTTCAGTTGTAATTTTCTCCATAAATACATATTCACAAATTTAAAGAAATAAGGACTACATTTTATCGTTTCAGTATGAGATATTAAAATTTCACAAATTCAACCGAACGTTGCATATTTTAGCCATTTGCACAGCTTAAATGGGAACACGATACCAAATTTGACCGTTCTCAATTCGTGATATTTCAGAATTTGTCAATCAGAGACTATATATATATATATCGTTTGCTATATATATATTCCCTTTCATTTCGGTCTCTAATCAGCAGTTCTCTCATACCTGTTGTACATAACAGAGAGCTCTTTACAAATGGTCAAACCTGTTTAAGGCAAGTCTTCATACTTGCAAGGATTTGTTTTATATTACTAACATCAGAATAAGATACTGGGGGAATTGGAAACCCCTCCCAAGCCCACCAAATATCACCCGTTACCTAACTGTATGCAAATAAGGTTCCCAGCTCACTGTAATATCAAAAGGTTGATGTGGGAGCTCAAACATGGTAGAGATCATCTTGACTAGGGTTGTCAATCCAGCTTGTTTTGCGATGACGGGGATGATGAGGATCGACGAACCTTGGTAAGCTAAGATAGGTACATATTGATTTGCAGGAGGTTAAAAAGTACAGTGCACGTGCTCAGCAGCTCTGGTAATTTTTATTTAATAGCATAGCAAATTTGTTATTAAATCTTTGCATATCGTCATGACAATCTGATTAAAATTGAGATTTCACACATAAAGGAGATCTGAGAGTAACCGATACAATGTCTCTTTTGTTGACCTTTAAATTCATTATTCAAATTACAAATTTCAAATTTATGCAATTGGAAAACTGCATTCAGAACGTATCGTTTCATATGAATACACACTCTTGAAGAAATTGCTATTTTCAACAAAAGAATAGATTAAGTGGACTGGGAATTCTAATGGTCAGATCTACATATTAAAGGTAGATTTCGATTTAATAAAATTTACTGCCAAGGTAATCAAGGTCAAGAGTTTTTCCCCATCTTACAATTTACCCATGAACCTGTTTCATGATATGGTCTTCTTAATTACGTGTCTTTTACCGTGAATGTATGTAATGTTGTATTCATTTTATTTTATTTTTCAAGTCTCTAGTTTCCTAGACAAGGTAAAATGTCTGTGATGAGTGTAATTCTAACACAAATGTTTGAAGTATTTTGATAGTGTCTTTGAATATCAGGAACATTAAATTTCTTCACTTTTGGAAAGTTTATAATTGACATGTATAGAGTAGCTGATGTCATATTATTTGAATATAATCAGCAGGTCACCTTATTTTTACTAGCCCATTATTTGGTGGTTCCTTCACATACGGGTATTTGAAGGCTGTTTTTATTTCTTGAAGTGAAGGATGATTGCTTTGACTGCCTTTCTCTCAACGTTATAACGAAAAGCTTACCTTAATAGCAGAATTGTGTACTCTCTATGTATGATGTATATAGAATGGTGTACTCTGTATGTATCATGTATATAGAATGGTGTGCCGGAAACTATTGGACTATCTTTCCCACTTTGAAAACAAGAGAAAATTATATTATATGAAAATGGTGTACCCGGCTTTTATGAAGTACAAAATGCAGTGTACAAGACGAAAATGCAATTTTATCGATGTTATGATCATGTCCACTTTCCGCTTGCTGTGCAAGCATAGTGGGGAGTTGGGGGGAGGGGATCGCCATAAAGGTGTAAAGCAGCAGTTTTAAAGCGAAATGCCTGTTTTGAAAGGGAATAATGATAATTTACTTCAAATAGATTGATATTATTTGCTGCAAGGACATTGTGCTTAAGTCAGATAAGCAATTGTTAGTGTCTGCGCAAATATAGTGGACACATTATAGCATTACGTCCAAGGGGCTTAAACTACGTAACAAGAAAAAGTAAAACCGAACAAGCATTCTATAATCCAAAATAAAAATGTATTCCCCTAAAACATAAAGTCAAACAAAGTGAAAGAATTAAAAATAACTTACAGCCTGGCATGCATTCGTAGAATTTCCTAAATGTACTATCAATTTCACAGTAATACGGAAACGCTCAAAAATCATTCCGAATGAAAGTTCTAATGTGCTTATATGCTGGCAACACAGAAGACTCACTGTTATATTGTCCAAAAGGTTTTAGTCCAAGGTAAATCCAATGAAAGTTGAATGTCACAGATATCCTTGAAGGTTTCACGTGACTCCAAAGAAGTAATAAATATTCAAGTCCTTGAATATTTCACGATAATCCAACGAAATTAATAAATATCAGAATCATTGAATCTTGCACCTTTGCAATTTAAACGAACAATAAATAAATGTAGATCCCCTTGTACAAGAGTGAATAAGAACTGTATAATAAAAACGCGGTGCTTTAATTCTTTTATATAGTCACTAATGCGCAGCAAAAAAACCACATCTGAATAATTAGTAAAAGTTAATAAACATTGAAATTATTTATATTGTGAAATAACTTTACAGTCAACGCCTTAGTTAAAAAAAAAATTAATGGAACCAATCACTATCTAGGGGCGGTCATGACATATCTGGAACACAGATGTTCTCATAGGATCACGTGATCATATCCTGACCTGTATTCGACACTCATGACCTACTTAAACCAATTTAGGATACTGACATGAATTTGGGAATTCGACCTTCATTTATGAATGGAAATAGTACATACATATACTCTTCTTCTAGTGCAGGCCAGCAACAGAATTAAAGAATTATAAAATGTCATTTACCAAATGACTTAAATAAAAACTATATTATAAAATAATATGTGTGATATAGATATCCGTAACAATAGGGTCTGCTCAAAATAGATTTGTGCAAATTTTCATTATTAATATTAGCAGCTAAAGTTCCAGGAGCAAAGTTTTATAAATGTTCATAAATTTTACTTTGCATTAGTTTTTTTGTCTTTTTCTGTTTGATTCAAAATGTTCAAAATTAGTGAAACTAAAATTGTGCGTCATGTACAAAATGTGCCCAAAAGAGGGATGTCGGCAAGTAATAACAATGGCATATTTTTTTCCTTATCATATGTGTTTATCGTGTTTTCCAGTGTGGAAAACAAGTGCAGGATAGCGCAATTCTGCCTCTCACTTGACCTTTTAACCCGACTAGTGGATCATTTTGACGTTCTACTGCAAGCATAGAGAACACAAAATAGCAATCAGTTTCTCACTTGAACATTCTTTCGCAATGATCAAGATAAACGTTATACTGTAATACATTTACGTACTAAAACGAGCATAGCTGAAGTTAAGTGTTCCACACGCAGGCCATTTCACACTGATCGAACAAACTATATGCATGGATTCTTTAGTCCATTTCGAGTCGGAAAAGCTGTTGCTGTACATATAATTGTTTAAATATATTTATATGCTGCGTATTATTTTTAAATAAAAGCTGAATTTTGTGCCTGTCGCTGTTAAAAATGAACTTTATTTTTTAATCTGTTCGCATTGGCATGATTGGGCAAGCAATATGCACTACAAAGTTCAGACGCTGAGTATTATTACTGATCCCTTTCAAATACTTTTCTTTGAAAGCTAAAATGTGTTTTAACGTCATTGAAAATTTACACCGAATCTTTCAGTGTAAATCTAGCTTTTTTACGCCCTGTCTTAGGGCATGGAAATTTTAAGTAGGTCTTCTGCTGTTAGAAAATTACAGCAGTATTTACTGTAAGACATTTGTATATCGGCCCATTTTTTTCGTTGAGAAATATGAGAAAAGCTCAGAAAATGTGCGTGTGAAACGGAAAGTAAAGTGACAGGGAAAAGGTATGGATAAAATGTCATGCGTTTACCTTGGAAAAAGTGTCACACAAACAAAGGTCACAAGAAAACGAGTCACAATCAAACTGGATCAGAAGAAAATGAAATCCGTACAGGACTTAATACTACCATATATGATATATAATAACTAATTGAGATTAAAAAGATAGCAGCACAGAGTCAATGTGACTGTACTGTTATGCTACCCTCTTGAATGGCACTATGTGGTCATGGGAATCATTACTCCAAAGGAATAACATTAGTACCACACTGTGGGTCAAGGGAAAACAGAGGGTCAGTGAGAATTTAACATTATTATCACATAGTGTTATTTTGTTATATAATAAAATTATCTATAGGTTTAACATGCATCTACTAACATATAGTCTGACTGCCAACAGACACACCTACCGACCATAACCCACACATACTGACCAACCCACCGTCTTAGTGACGATCACCTACACCGTCTGACCAACATACCGTCTTACTGTACTGACTACAAACACATGTACAGTTATACCTCCCAACAGATTTATAAGGGTAGGAAGTAAAAGAAAAGGACTAAGGAACGAAGAACAGCATATAACTTTAGACGAAGAATCACTTAACTTACTATCACTATCCGACTCTTATCGTTTTGGAAACCAAATAGAGGAAGAGAAGTACCTTGGCAAGATGCTGCTTAGTGACCACATGCTTATATCCGACATTTGTATAGAAAGTATTACCTATACCTCAACTTATGTTGGCAGTGTCGGTAAATTTGAATATATTGTGATGTTGTTATATATATCTATAAGAGAGGAAATTACGTGATAACAAAACTAAAATTGCTGCGACTAGGAGTAAATCGTAAAGTATAAAACATATTACAATGACCATTACTAAACATAATACTAAAATTCAAAAACAAGTATGGAATTTGGCAGAAACTCGAAAAATCTGGGAAAAAATCTAAAACATATGTAAAAGTTATCCTATATATCAGCAACTAATACGGAATGTAACGTACACTTAAATATCATGAAATAATGAAATAAATATGGCATAGACAAAATATTACTAAAACTCCTAAACGTACATAGAATTTAACAGGCAGAAAAGATCAGAAAAATATTAAAAGACGGTTGTGAATAAACAAAATAATACTACAATTATAAAACTAATAGGCAATTTAGTGGTGACTAAAAGTAAATCTGGAAGAAATAAAAAATATAGTTAAGACTAAACGTAATACTAAACTTCCGATATTAATATGGAGTTAAGAATTACACTAAAAATGCCAGGAAACAATATGACTGAAAATAATAGTAATATTAAATTCGGGAAATAATGAGAATTTAGCGAGGTCTAAAATGATATTCCACAAATATGTATAAAACAAGTTGTAAAAAAATTCGAAACCTAGAAAATTATATCAATTTTAGCCAAAGCTGCCGAAAATCTGGAAAAATGTAATGATTTTAAAAAGAAAACAAGAAATGTTTTCAAATCATAAAAATGTAAAAAATATTTAGAATTCAATTTTCACTACAATTTTCAAAATTAAATTTAGACACTTTAAACTTTGCAAAATTATTTTTGCTTGATAATATTGAGCATTATTTATATTTATAGATAATATTGATCAGGATTTTTAATTAAAGAAACCTCTGTGGCTCTGAATAGGGCTGTTGGGATCAATAAAGGACATGGGTGTGAACTCATTCTATAGACCTTTTATGCATTCTCAAGAGTAACAAGGACTTAAACTAATGACCATCTATCATCGAGCTTAATTATCCATCAACCACACACACAAACAATGTGGTAAAGTGGAGTTATAGGGTGGTCACTAATACATATATTTATAATCCACCATCCACCCTTGCAAATGGAACAGAAGATAGAATGATATTAGTTGAGGGTCACTTACATACACATAGACACACACACACACACCGTTATTATTCAATAGCATACGCACAAACAAAACAGGAACATCAATAAAGAACGAACGGTGGAAGTGAGGGTCACTCGCATGTATATATAGACAAACAACAGCCCTTACTATCCAATACCCATACAAACTCATTTGAAAGGGGCAAAGGGTATGTAGAAAAATATCACACATGCTTACAACTATTTACTAGCTAACCCACACACAGACAAACCTATGTGAAATATATATATATATATATATATATATATATATATATATATATATATATATATATATATATATATATATATATATATATATATATATATATATATATATATAGTATGTACGCTGTGTCAGTGATATACCACGAGATGTATAAATGTTTCATGAAAAGGTAAATGTATACAACGAGTGGAATACCATTGATACAGCTTAAATACTATGCAGATATTTTTATTATATCACATACAAATACACATATTTGTCCTTTGAACAGAGTTGAGATTGACTACATGCAGTTATGTATTAACCGAGTGAATGAACCCCTGACATCCCCGCCGAGTGTGTCCGCTACAAAATATAGTTCTGTGTCACTTTTGGCTAATTCATAATCACATTTACATATTGATAAGTTGATTGTATTCTTTTTTTTAGTTTCTATTTTTATTCACACTGATTAAAACAATATAAGACATACTTATAATTTAAACATGAAATATGGCTTTAATAAAGAATGTAGAGCACTACAAACGCATTGCTTATCTTTCTGAACTCTGAAAGCTCAGCCATTCACGTCTCTCCACATGGAAATTAGTGTGGAATAGAAACTAACCGATATGATGAACCAACAAGAAGTCATTATTCTGATTTAATTAACATTACTACCGACCATACAATGCTCTCTCTCTCTCCGTTTCCATTGGTCGCTTTGACGTCTGTGGGAGTGAATGATAAGTGCTCAGATTTGCTCTCTGCGTCACGTTTTCGACATAATATTATATGATTACTACACTAACTTGTGTAGAACCCATCCATTAATACTGATAATAAAAGCTTGAGTAGTATTCACCTGTCATATCTGAAACAGTTTCAGAAATATCATGCAAAAACCGTTTTCCGGCTCCTGAGTATCCATGACTTTGGTAGTTGAACTTTTGAGCCCTATATTGGTAACCTTTTTTTCTACATTCTTTCAGTGTCAAGTCATCTGTCATGGAGAAGGTTTTCACTTGGTAGAACCAACTTAACATATATTAAAAGATCATTTATCTTACTTTTAAACCAGTAAGTTGCAATTGAATACACGATGTACTGAGGTGGATTGATATTTATCAAGGAAATATAACCATTTCAATGTTATTTGTCACGTGTTATTTATTTCTGAAACTAGCTGGTTTAGAATCACAAGGATATATGATGACCCCTCTCTTGCTCCCTCCACTGTCAGTCATGCCTTAAATGCTAGTGTTTCATTATTGTACATACATAACACTACATGTAAACCATCATACTATGGAATGTTTTTAATGAAATTAATGTAGGAATACTCGGGTATATTTGCTGACAACAGAAATATGATTTAAACTGAAATTATATAAACATTACTATTATATCTTATGAAGCTACCATGAAGGTATGATTATTGCAAATTGTGTTGAAATAATTTTATTCTCTTTCTTAATGATTCGGCAGCATGGTTGTTTCTTCTTTTTCTTTTTTTCGTTGCTTGATATATACTACTAACTGTAAAGAAAATATTCTCTTCTTTGATAGGAGACTTCTCAATTTTTCTACAAAAATGGTTCACCAATATCTGTATGAGCTTTGTTGATTATAAATGCCACCATGTTTAATTTCTTTCAGTTGGTTACCGAATTATAAATAGGGTAATGTCTTTGATGGTTTGGGAAGTATAGTTTGATGAGAAAATAAGACACAAATGGATCGTACATTCTTTATTTAAGAATAATTAGGTTTTGTGCATTGTCGTTTAGCATAATCCAAAATCAAGCATGAATTCATCATCTTAGGGAAGATCAATCGTATGTTCAATATTACCGTATCACTATATTAGATTAAAGCAATAATTATTTGAAAGTACTTTTTTAATTTTGTATTTGAATCTACGAACTACACAAATGAACACTTATCGATGTAACTACCTACCTTCATAACAATCTGACAGTAGTATGGATTTTCAACTATGTACACTGCTGCTTTCTGTTTATCCTACATAACTATCTTCCATTTGTATGGCTTTTCAACTATATACAATGTTGCTTTCTGTTTATCCTACATACATATGAATCTACCCCATTTGATTCCTCTCTTTATTTAAAAATCACCAGACAGCATAAAACCAGCTGGTCCTGTCTGTGTTAATTAATTATGCGTAAGTTATATATATATATATAATCAGCACTTACAAAGCAAACAATAAATCTGACTGGCCTTGAAGGTCAATACCTTAATGAATTCATGAGGTGTTTGGTGTTAGGCTTTCTTCATCTAAGATTTTACAACAGATTATATATAGTGTTAGAACCTGACATAAGAGAATCACATGCACTGAGATACCTCATGATGTTTTACACAAGGAGTAGTCTTACAAAACAAGTTCTACTGTATCATCAGACTTTCAGACAAGTCAGATAACGAGTGAAATCTGCGAAAGTTAATGAGAATGTTCTGCATCAGATTGACTCAGGTTCTTACCATTCTGGGTTTGAAATTTGTGATCTGATTTTAATCAAGATTTTGGATGAATTCAGTAATGACCATTGTCCATGCTGTGGTCTTGCATCTATTTGGACGAGCTTGTAACCACACTGGAAGTAACAATTTTGATTTGACTTTGATCAAACTTTGAATGCAGGCTTATATGATTAAGATCTCATATGAGTTCGATTATGCACAGGATCCACGCATATTAATGCATGAGATTTACTGAGGTTGCTATGCTCTTAAGACTGTTTTGCTTAGCAAATTTTGATCAAACTTGGAAAATAGCTTAAATGATCAAAGTCTTCAATGAGTACACTTATGACAAGGTCCATATATTAATAAGGTGATTTTGAACATGATTAGCTGGGTATATTAACATTTTTAATAGCTTTATTTCTGATCATAATATTTTTGATCAGATGTGGTAAATATCTTTGTATCATTTTCATATTCTATATAATGTATTATATCATGTGTAAGATTTATGAATATGCATTTTGCATATGATTATCATAAGTTCCTATCATTTTTGTGACCAGATCTTAATCAAACATAGTAAATAGGCTGCTATCAGCAAGTTATTGTGCAATTTGTATTAGTAGTGAGAACTATTCATCTTTAGGAGATGATCTTGCATCTGACCTTCTTTCGAACTACTTTAGAGACTGCATTTTTGAAAGCGTTTTGATCAAACTTAGTAAATAGGCCTATTTCATCAATATTGTCTTGGGTATAATAATGAACATGCAAAAAGAGCGAAAATCCACTATGATCTCTTTTTGACTAATGGCTGCCTGTGATAGAATTTCTTCATTCTCCTAAATATGCATAAACCTACTGAACCAATCATTGTGAACCAGAATACAATGTTTTTAGGAAGGTTGACTCAACATGACCTTTAATAATGACTGAGTGAGATATTCATTCATAAAAGTGGGGCACCTTATACATCATATAGCCTTCTATTGAGGATAAGGAGGCATTTTAGAAACAATATTAAAACATAATACTCTTAAATAATGAAACAGTATTAATAACCATACTTACCTACTAAATGGATCTATTATATACAGAGGGGTGTTTTAATGAAAGTCTAAGATATGGTCTTGTGGTTAGAGCACCGCCTCAGATGCGGGAGGTCACGGGTTCGAACCCCGGCCGAGCTATACCAAAAACTTATTAAAAAATCTTACTGATAGTTGCCATGCTGGGCGCTCATCATTAAGAGGTTAGTGTTAGAACTGGTCGGCCTGGTGTCAGGACTGTGACTGGGTGGGACATCATTCTACATGTCTGCGGTATGATGTCACAGTGCTATACATCACTACAAACTGCCACATTGCAGACATTGTAGCGATATGAGAAAAATTGTTCAAGCTGCGTTAAAAATCCAAATCACACACACATGTATATTTGATTTAATTTATATTTGATTTATTTTAATTGTTTTCTTGTTAGTTTTAGATTTTCTTTATTCCATTACATGTTATTGTAATGTAATTTTATTTACTGGATTGGACATTTTCCAGAAATTCAGTTAGGTTTTTCGTAAACACTAATAATAGAAGCTTTGTTTCTCAATCTTACCTAGTTCCTGACCTTCATTCAGAAATCAGAGAGAATCGAAGAAAGCAACGTTTTTTAATTTTTTTAAAATTCTTTCTCACAGTAGATTCCTTAAGTGAAATCAAGGCTATACTTGGAGTACGTGACAAATAACATGTAGCAATTGTTTCAAACTCTGGGTTTCCTAGTGGACTGACCCACATACGGGCATCTAGTTTGCTCAGTAGCCAGATTTAATATTGATTTATTGAGAAATAATTTTATACTTGCCTTAACTTGAGACGTTCGGGTGTTTTGTTGTGATCAGTTGAATTTTTAATTTCTCTTCAAATTGTTTGGATTATAAGGGATTATTTTCCCCTTGAAATAAATGTGCTCTAAATTAAGTCTATGACAAGGACAGTTATCTGAAATTTTGTAGTGAAATCAGCAAACCTTTTTCTACAATGTCATTAATAGTGGAAATCTTTTTTTCAAATCCTACTCAGGAACAATTAGACCTTTTGAAAAAAGATGAATTGATTCAACTTGCCAGAAACTATGATTTTTCTGAGGCAAAAGCTTCCTTAACGAAGCAGGAAATAATACATATTTTGGTCCAATATTTGGTAGAAAAGAATGTTTTGGATAAAAGTGATTTGTTTTCGATCAGTAAGTCTCTTTCAGACTCTGACATAAAAGTAAATGAATAAAATTAAAATACAAGATGTAATTAGAGTTAAGGAAGCTGGAATTTCAGAAAGATAAAGAAGAAAAACAAATGCAGTTTTAATTAGACAAAGAGAAAGAACAAATGCAGTTGGAGAAGGAGAAAGATCACATGTTATTACAGAAAGAGGAGCGAGAGAGAAGCAAATGTAATTATATAAGGAAGAAAGAGAGAGAGAAAAACAAATGCACTTACAAAAAAGAACAAATAGAGATACAGAAAGAGCAAATGCATTTACAATAGGACAAAGAGGAAAAAGAGACAGATGCAAATGCAAAGAGAGAAGGAAGAGAGGGAATATCAATTTAGAGTAAAAGAAATAGAACTAGAAAGTGAAATGCACGTTCCCACTTCACATAAAAATTCAAGTTTTGATATTACTAAGAATATTAGGTTGGTGCCCCTTTTTAGAGAAAAATATGTAGATAAATATTTTTTTATTTTGAAAAGGTTGCTGAAATTTCAAATGGCCAAGGAAGCATTGGACTCAGTTATTACAGTATACACTTTTTGGCAAAGCCCGAATATTACATATGCATCCCTGTCAGTACAGCAGAGTGCTGACTATGATTTGGTGAAGGAATGCATATTAAGGGGTTATGAGGTAGTCTCTGAGGCTTATCGGCAGAAATTCAGAAACTATAGAAAAGAAGCTGGACAAACTCAAGTCGAATTGGCAAGAGCAAAAGAGCAGATATTTGATAGACGATGCTTAGCCAAGAACGTTGATCAAGATTATGAAAGTCTTAGACAACTTGTATTACTTGAGGAGTTCAAGAACTGTATCCACACTGACATTGAAACTTATCTTGATGAGCATAAGGTCGAAACCTTGGAAAATGCTGTTTGTGCTGCTGATGAGTATTCTTTAACTCACAAAGTTCCTTTTGTAAATAAGACTTCAACTCAACAGTCTTCTGACAGAAATGTATTTCAGCCTAATTCAAACCCTTCCAGATCTCAAACTGGCACAACTTTTAAAAATAAAACTTCAGATAGCTTGACTCAAGACCATTGTCTCTTCCTACGAGTACCTATTGCAAGAAGACACGTTATTTCTGACTGCTACAGATTGAAAAATAAGCATCAGAATCAAGACATATCTATTCCAAATGCTCTTATTTCTAAAAAGTCTTGGTCTTGGTGATTTATTGAAAACAGTACATTTGTTGGGTCTAATAAACACCAGCCTGAATATATTATGGATAATTATGAACAATTCATGTCAAAGGGTTCTATATCACTCTTGGGTGATTTGGCTAATCTTATCCCTGTTAAAATTTTAAGGAACACAGGAGCTTCTCAGAATCTTTTATTGTCAGGTACTTTGCCTTTTTTGGAGAAGTCTTCTTCTAATGAAAGTGTTCTTAGTCAGGGTGTAGAGTGCGGCTCTGTTCATGTTCCTATCCATTGTGTAAATTTGTCATCAGATTTGGTCTCAGGACCCATTCCAGTCGAATCAGTGTATGCTTTACCCTTTGAGGGCATTCATTTATTACTAGGCAACGACCTAGCTGGAAATAAGATTTTGGTTAATTCAGTTGTAACTGACAAGCGTTGCTTGGATCAGAAAGGCGATTCAGTTGAAAAAGAATTCCCTGATTTATACCCAGCTTGTGCAGTTACCAGAACTATGGCAAAGAAAACTCTTGAGAATGATGTTGATCAGGAAAGTATTCATTTAGCTGAGAAATGTATTGGTCAGGCTTTTGATGAGATCACTTTGACTCCTTGTTTGGATCAATCAGAAGGCATTCATCACAGTAATCTTTTAACTGCTCATTCTCTGTATTATAATGAGGGTGATAAACGACAATCACTTGTCGTCAAACAGGAAAACGATCATGAGATCTCATGTTTGTTTCAAAGGGCCATTAGTGAAAATGAAGTTACTGAAGTACCCATCTGTTTTTTCATTAAAAAGAGAATTCTGATGAGAAAATGGAGACCTCCCGAGGTACCTTCTGGTAACGAGTGGTCAGTGAACTATCAAATTGTAGTTCTAAAATCTTACAGACAGGAAATACTTAATCTGGCCCATGAAACCCCTTTGGCTGGTCATTTAGGGATTAATAAAACTTATCACAAGATCTTCACTCACTTCTATTGGCCGAAAATCAAAATTGATGTTTGTAAATACTGTAGATTTTGTCATACTTGTCAAATGGTAGGAAAACCCAATCAGAGAATACCTAAGGCTCATCTGCCACCGATTCCTGCATTTGACGAACTGTTTAGCAGAATTATGGTAGATTGTGTTGGTCCCTTACCTCAGACCAAGTCAGGTAACCAGTGCTTGTTGACCATAAGGTGTGGGTCAACAGGGTTTCCAGAGGCAATACCTTACAGGAATATCAAATCGAAAAGAATAGTAAAACCTTTGATAAATTTTTTTATACTCAATTTGGCCTTCGCAAATCTGTCCAATCTGATCAAGGGTCAACTTTTATGTCTGGAATGTTCCAGCAAGTTATGTACGAATTAGGCATCCAACAAGTCAAATCGTCTGCCTATCACCCTGAGAGCCAAGGGGCTTCAGAAAGATTCCATCAGACTTTACTTTGAAATATGATTCGATCATATTGTTTTGATACGGGTAATGCTTGGGATGAAATCATTCATTTACTATTATTTGCTGTTAGGGAATCAATTGTTATGGTCCCTACACAGTTGACAAGAAAGTAAATGATTTAAATTACATCATAAATACTCCTGGGAGGCGAAAACAAAAACAACTTTGACACATAAACATGCTAAAGGAGTATATGCTAGACCAGGTTAAATATGCAATTAACGTAGTTGTACCTGTCCCACTCAATGAAGATTCAAGTGAAAGAACACCATCGGATTCTACTGATATTGGAGTAACAGATCTTCGGAATTCAGAAATTATGAATGATCTGGACCAGATACTTTCACATATGCAACAGCAAGAAAGAAACGAACTTAAACAGTTATTATTTGAATATAAGCGCTTATTTCTAGATGTTCCTACAAGAACAAGCAAAATTTTCCATGACGTTGAAATTGTAAATTACAAACCTGCCAACAGCACCCGTACAGGATGAACCATCTCAAACAGGAATACTTGAAAATAGGAAATTCAGTATTTGCTGGAGAATGATTTCAAAGAGCCCAGTAAAAGTGATTGGAGTTCACCATGTATACTTGTTCCGAAACAGGATAAAACCTTCCGTATGTGCACTTATTATAGGAAGATGAACAGTGTGACTAAAACAGATTAATTTTCATTACCAAGAATAAATGACTGCATTGATAAGATTGGAAATGCCAAGTATGTCACCACATTGGACCTTGTGAAAGGACTTTGACAAATTTCACAGACGGAAAGAACAAAGGAAATGTTAGCATTCGTGACTCCAGATGGACTTGATCAATATAAAATAATGCTGTTTGGGATGAAGGGGTCGCCAAGTACCTTTCAATGTCTAATGAATATAATAACCTCTGGTCTAGATACTTGTGATGCTTACATCGATGATGCCATCATTTACAACGACACCTGGAAAGAACGTTTAGCGACAATTTGGAAATTCTTCGACAGAACTTACTGATGCAAGTTTGAAAATTAATTTATCCAAAAGTGAGTTCTGCCATGCTAGTGTTACATTTCTAGGACATATCGTGGGACACGGACAAGTTAAACCTATAGTTGCTAAGGTCAAGGCTTTCTCTAAATTTCCCATTCCTGTTAGTAAAAAGCAACTGATGCGATTTTTATGTATGGCTGGATACTACCGGAAATTTTGTTCCAAGAATTATATAATTGCTGAACCCCTGACAAATTTATTGAGCAAGAAAAACAAGTTTCTTTGGACTGAAAATGTCAAGAGCCTTTTGATAAGTTAAAAGCCAAACTTAAAAGCGTGCCAGCTCTTAGAGTTGCAAATTTCAGCCAGTCATTAAAACTGTCTGTTGATGCACGTGATGTTGGGGTTGGATCAGTATTGACTCAAGAAGAGAAAATTGATGTTGATCATCCGGTGTGCTAAACATTATTTAACAAAAGAGAAGGAATGTTTGGCTTTGATATTGCCATTACAACATTTTAAAGTTTAGATTAGTTCAGCTCCTTTTCCGATGATTGTGTTTAGTGATCACAACCCCCTTACTTTCATCGGCAAGATGAAAAAAAAATAAGGTGGAGTTTTCACAGGAATATAATATTGACATCAGACACATCAAGGGAAAAGATAATTTAATAGCAGATGCACTTTCCCGTGTATAGAAATATATTATTTCATGTACACTTTGTATAATGCATAAGAGTTCTTCTTATGTTTTTTAAAACCTGATGTATATTTAATATATGGTAAAAAGAACGCTTTATCATATAAATCTTTTTTTTTCTCTATGGGGGGAGTGCTATGTATATTTGATTTAATTTATATTTAATTGTCTGTTTGTTAGTTTTCATATTTTTTAAAAATTTCATTATATTCTATTGTAATGTAATTTGATTTACTGGATTTGACATTTTCCAGAAATTCAGTTCAGTTTTTCGTAACACTAATAATAGAAATGTTGTATCTAAAACTGACCTAGTACCTGACCATCATTCAGAACTCAGAGTCAGCTGAAGTAAACAACGTTTTTTTATTTTTTTATTTTTATTTATTCTCAGTAGATTCATTAAGTGAAATCGAGGCTATACTTGGAGCACGTCACAAATAACATAGCAATAATTTCCCCCCTGAATTCCTTGTGCTCTAAATTAATTCTAGGACAAGGACAGTTATCGAAATTTACAGAATTCAAAGACTGGAATATTATCTTCTGTGATTCAACAAAGAACTGTTGACACACCAGTACGACACTGGCCACAGCATACGCCATCGCCTTCCATTTTGGATTTCATCGGAATTTGAACTCAATTTCATTAGTAATTTTTATTTCTCGGACTTCTTTTTTTTAATTCTTGGATTATTCTTGGATTATGTTTGGGCTTGATTCTTAAAACCGTAAGTTCTTTTTCTCATTTTTACCTTGCTTTTCTAGGGAAATACATTATTTATTAAATTTTATAAAGCTTGTTGTCTTTACCTTTTCTTTGTTACTGTTTTAAAGAGCCTAAACACGTTACACAAATTGTTAGTGGCTTATTGGCAAGCTTAGGTGCGGTATCGTGTTGAACTATTATATATATATATATATATATATATATATATATATATATATATATATATATATATATATATATATATATATATATATATATATATATATATATATACCGTCAAACACAATGTAAGCTGAAACTCCATTATAATATATGCACTCACAGAATGGAAAAAATATATTTGGAATTAAATAAAGTAATATGGGTATGCAACATGTTCATGAAACGATACTGAATGTAAAATGTTGAACTTTAACAAGCAAATAGTGATTTCGTACTAGTATAAGAAATATGGGATTTGAAGTCAGCTCAAGAAATGAAGACATGTAGAGTACATAAAGATATCCTTAAGGGAAATACACTCAGAATCTAAGGACTATTTTGGATAGTTTTACATAATGATGAATTTAGGGCAGCATCATTTCCAGAAGAGTGAAACTGGTGCAAATGATTCTTTATACATAGTCAAATATGTTATATTTTATATTGAAACATATTGATACAATGAGGAAATTAAATCTGTGTTGAGTTATTCCTGAATAGCCATGGTTTCCAGTGTGATTCCTGTATAGCCATGGTTTCCAGTGTGATGTGAACCAAAGCACCTGAATGGTCATTGCTCTGTTCCTTGATAACTCTCTGATGCAGAAGGAAAACCTAATATATCATCAACTCAAGTCCAAATAAAATTTACTTCTAAATATTACATTTGTTCTGTGAATATTCACTTATAAGAGTTTTCATTTTTGCTCTACTTATACCTACAGAATATATAACAAAATATATCAAACTGAATATTGACATCAGTACTATAGTATATTTCAGGGTTTCATCTGTGGAGCAACAGTTATGAAGGTTGCTGTTTTATTTGTGTTCCACAATTTGAAGCTTTCTTTCAGTTATATTTACATTATGGCATGATAATTAGAATCAATGTCATTTGGAAATGTCATGTTTACTTTCAACATGCATGCACAGGATGGCACAACGAATATAATTTTTAATATGCAACTTTTCATTTTGTTTCCACGTCATTCTGTTTTAGACAGTAGACAAATGTTAGTTAGAATCAAAATTTTATTACACAATAAAAACCATTTGCTTGATGGAGCTATTTTGCCAGCTGAAAACAATAATATAACAAATCATTTTACATGAAAAGATTCAACGATCTTTTCAATTACATGCAGTGTTAAAATGCACATCAACAATGGCTGGCCAAAACACACTTATTAGACTTCCATCTTCAATATTCATAATTAATATTGTAAATTTCAACACAGAAAAATCTAAATTAATTGAATATACTTGATATTTATACACATTGTGAACATACATTGGTTAAAATAATGTCTGTCCAATCCATCCTTATGATACTCTTCACATGCATACCTATTTTAAATTTACAAGTTCAAGACTATGCAAACAATGCAAAAAGACACATATATGATAAGTGTTATCGCATAGGAAGCATTATCGTTTAGATTTATTTTCCGATGGGAAGATAATCTATACAAATCCACGTGTAAGTGAGACAAGTCAACATTTAGAGCAACCCATTGTTAATAGCATATGTGCAAGACTAGAAACTAACACACGATACATGTAGTCTAATTTCTTTTCAACTTAAACTGGTAAAACACTCTTGTTGAAACCTGTACAGGTTAAATAGTTTCTTTTCAATCTGCAATATCAAACATGCGATCTATTTATAGATATTTAAATTATAATGACCTTCCACATACCTCATCACTCTGATTGGCGTAGATAATGTGAATTCAAAATTAATGCATATTAAAAATGGCATGATCCTGTGTAGGCAAACACAGATACATTGTTCCAATGCACTAAAAGTGAAAAATCAATCAAGCAGAACAATATCAAGTGCTGCAGTGACTCAGTGGTTAGTGTGCCAGACTTTGGTGTTAAAGGGTGTGGCTTTAATCAAGTAACAATTTTTGCATTCACATTTTATCCTACAATATTGTCTAAATTTACAGTATTAAGGAATTTATTAGAAAAAACTGATGCACTTTACATCATTAAAAAGCTTGAGCTAATTACGTCACTAAAGCTGAGTGGTTCCCGAAAATGACTCAGTCTAATTTCCATCCCAAATCAATCTAGTAAACAATCTTGACACCGAAGCTGCAAAACAGTTGTGAAGCATTCGTGTGCATCAAATCTGCTCTTCACATTCAATGAATGTGAATGCAATGAATGTGTACATTGTATCATGCCAATGTATCAATATCTTTATGCCAAGCCAGTGTATTTGCATTGCCATACTATTCCAATGAACTGACATCTCTGTATCATGCCAATGTATTAACTTCTCTATACCATGCCAATGTACTGACATCAGTAGTGAATGGGGTCACTTTAGCGTCAAGGGGAATTAGCATTAAAAAACACCCTGGGTCACTTTGGCGTCAATGGGAAATTTAACATTACGAAAACCCCTGGGTCACTTTGGCGTGAATGGGAAATTAACATGGGAATAAATTGTGGGTCGGTTGAGCGTCAAGGGGAAATGGAACAGGGTCGGGACCCTATTTTAATAAGGTCCCGACCTGATGGGTCTATGGAAATGGAACAGGGGAAAAAATTGAAAATTGAAACAGGGAGGGGTCTCTAATTATTTTTTAAAAAAAATAAAAAAATAAAAAAGGGGTAGGCAATTGAAAGTCTATCTCTTTTCGAGAGATTGGAGTGGCCCTGAAAAGGGCCTTTGGTTTTCTTCTTCTAACTCCTTAACTTCTTTATCCATCCCCTTATCTTTGCCAAAATTCCCTTCTTCTTTCTCTTTTCATTTTCCGGTATCCAGTTCGGGTGACCCATGGCTCGGAACTTGTTCTGGATTTTCATCCAGTTAACGTTTAGTTTCTCTAGTTCTTCCTTTTACTTTATTTTCTTCTTCTTTCCTCTCTTTTTTCCACCTCTCCTTTATTTTCTTCACTTCTTCATCAATCACCTTTCTCATCTCTTCTTCCCCTTTTTTCAATTGTTCAACACCTCTTTTGACAAAGGGCCACTCTGACCGTTGTTTTATCTCTTCCAAAACCCTTCTTTACCTTCTCCATGGCCTCTTTTATTGTCCCTACTTTGACATAGGGGGGATTTATCAGCCCTCTCAATCTCTTCACTTCTTCTTCAATTAATCCCTCTATCATCTCCCTGGCTAATTTGGTTCGTTTACGTAGTGCAGACTTGTTCTTAACCTCCAATCTTTTTCAATCCTTTCAACTCCATATTCCCCATCCACCATCCAATAGTAAATATTCCTTAAATTTTGAACAATTGGGACACTTCCATCTTCGTTTTGTTTATTCCGTGGAATGGTGCTAATAACGAACACTGAGGGTTCTTGTAGTTAAAGTGCGGACGTGAAGGAAAACATCCGCCTAAGACACAGAGTTTATATTACCTAGATCATTACTTAAAACGCGCGGACGTGAAGGAAAACATCCCCTACTTTTCTCATTTCATGTTATCTACTATTCACATACGTGAAGCAGCAATAAACAAACCCAAATTTACTATCCACACGAACCAACTTAAGCACTTATAAAACCCAATAATCTACTATCCACACAAACACATACACTCACACTAAAAAAGAGTTAGTGTTTATATTCACACTACTCTACATACACACATTGGCAAATGGATTACTATTTCTTTTCTATAGGTTTGGGTAGCCCTGAAAAGGGCTGTTTGTTTTGAACTCCAGGGCACCTGGTTAATGATGGCACCTTCCAGGCCTGGTTAATGACGGCACCTTCCAGGCCTGGCACCACACACACATCTTCTACTCCAGTCTCTTTTTACTTTTTTTGTTGGGAGTGCAGAGGCGGGATGAGTGGCTTCAGAATCCCAATCTTCTGTCTCTGGGATTCTGAAATTTCCTCTCTCCTCTTCTTTTTTTCTTCTTTCCTCCTCTTTCATCCTTCCCTCTTCGACAATCGCCTCCGCGGCCAGTTCATTTAGCATGCGCTTGGCATATTCCAGGTGCATCTGGAGTTCTAGAAGTTTAGCTAGTCTGGTGTTCATTCTGGTGTTGATCAATCAACAAGGGTAGCTAGACTCCGGATCGATTTTCAATTTATAGTTCAAGCGCGGACGTGAAGGAAAACATCCCCTAAGACAAAAGTTATATTACATAGATCATGACCAAACAACTTGCGAACCTAAAAGAAACTTTTTTACTACCCATTACTATTTTAAAAATTTTCATTAAAAATAATATACTATCCACATACGCGGAGCAGCAATAAACAAACCCCAAATCTACTATTCCCACAAGTCAAACATCAAATAAACATTATCCACACAAACGATCTTGAGTGCTTACAAACACAAACACATATACTCACACCACAAAAGAGTCAGTGTTTATATTCACACTACTCTACATACACACATTGGCAAATCGATTGTTATTTCTTTTCTAAAGTATAGGGTAGCCCTGAAAAGAGCTGTTTTTTTGTGTGCGAAGTTGAAGCTAGGGCGATCTTTTATATTCTAAGAATGCGACGTCCTCTGATGATAGACTTTTTGACGATAGGTCTGCTTCTTCGGAAAGAGAAGAAGAACTCTTTGGTGTCGATACGACAATCGACAAAGCCTCTGTCAGGTTCAGGTTGCTGCTGATGCTGCTGTTGTTGTTGCTGTTGCTGCTCTCTCTGCTGTTTCTGATGTCTGTACTTCTCTGTCCATTCTTCTTTCTCCCTGTTCACTTCTTCTCTGAAGAGCTCTTCTATCAGGTCTTCAGTGACTTTTAACATTCTCACATTCTCTATCTCTGGCTTCGGTATCAGACTGTGTCTGACCCTATGCAAATTCACGTAGGCTTCGTTTAGCTTAGCTAGTTTGGAGCACATCTTCGTAGGAGGATGAGTCGACAATGGATGGATAGACTGGAGGCTACCCCGGCTTTAAAGTCAAAGCGCGGACGTGAAGGAAAACATCCCTCCACGGTTTTCGAGCCGCAACGTTCAATGAGTGTCATGAGAGGGATAGTAAGAAGTCAAAGAGCATGAATCAAGATTCATATACCAAACAAACCACAAAGGCATTTCTTTTCAAAACACAACATTTTTTATTCAAAAATCACTTAACACTAACAAACAACTATAACATTTTTAACAATAATCCAACAATATAACATCAAACATTTTTTTCAACTAACTCATTATTTTAGACAAGGCTGACAACGTTGTGAATGAAATTGTGATTTCCACTGTTGGAAGTCATTAGGCCATTGATGGACACTACGTTTCCTAGCTTGAGACAAAAAATAAGCATAATGGTCACATAACCATTTATCTACTTTCACATTGTTTCTAGAAGAAGAACGAGGATCAAAATGAGTCACTAAATATTCTAAGAAATAGCCCAGGCTGCAATGATGCAGAAAATACACGCAATATTGTCCACACACCAAGGAATCTGTGCCTTGTAATTTCACATTATTGAATCGGGTGGTCTGAGCATTTCTTCTTATAAAGTCAACGATATCGTCTTCCAAAGGAGGCAATCCATAGGAATCGAAATATTCCACACATCCTTCTTGAGGAAAGTAGACGGCTACCCAGTGGGTTCCTGGGAGATGACTGTCGTCCACGTTGATCACATAAGCTTGATGGTCTTGAGGTTTGCGATGAGGGAGTTCATCTTTAGCACAGACAACAGGATTCCAAGAAGCCGTGTACGAACTGTGGTTCAAAAGATAATAAAGTCCCCAGGTATCCATTGATTTGTGTGGGTTTTTTTCTTCACAGGTAATAATAAGTGATCAATTCGATCCTGACTTTTTGCTTGAAAATATCTGACAAGTAAAAAGCGTTTAGCTCCGACTTCTTACTCTGGTCAAAGAGAGATTCGATGCGACGGCACTCCAGAGACGTTAATGGAGGAGAAGAATGTTTATCCAAGCCTTTATACCACTCGTTCAACACGATTTCTATCTCGATGAGACCCCAAGCTTTGTCCAGATATTCGTCCAATTTTTCTTCTTGACTCATCATCAGACATTTGTCGTGTTGAATTTGACTGGGATGATCGTTGTGACATCCATAGTACTCTTCTTTGATCAATTCTTTCATTATATCTGCCAGGAATGTAGCAAAACAGGAAACTAAATGGGCTTCTTGTTCTGGCCATCTTGACTTCATCATGATAACTTCTTCGTCTTTGTCTTGAGATTCTTCTTCCCCGGTCTCCTCACATTCCATCTCCAAAGTTTCTCTACTAGGTAAAGAGGGATAACAGTCTTCCATGGCTTCTGATAGTCTAGAATGACTTCTCTCAAACTGTTGATTTATATGGTATTGTCAAATTCTGCATACAGGAGGACGTTCCCTATGTGATCTGGAGGTGGATTTACAAACTGAAGTTCCACACGAATCGTCGCTGCCTTGGTCTGGAGTGAAATCAAAACCCCACAAAGCATAGCCTCCTGCATAATCGTCGTACGAAATACCGTGGCTGGTGTTGGTTCATAACTGTCCCGTGGCTTCGTTCAGGGACAAGTACGATCTCAAATAATTCTTCGCGACACCAAAGTTAGGCTCAAAGGGTCGGGTACACAAGGTCTTGCCGTCGAGACTGACTTCGATCTTAGACACATTGTAATGTTGAAACTCAAAAGGATTTTGATCGTGGGTTCCGTTGAAGGCTGAATTCCTGACGATACCAACAATCAAACGTTTAGGTAACTGTCCTTGGAACAGATGATCTTCGATCATAGATCGCTGTCCAGCGGGAATGGTGAACGTTTTCACTTCTACGCGTCGTATAGGATACTTGGCGGTCGTAGTGCTCAACGTGTGACTGACGTCGTTTCCCACTTTAGGTAACACTTTCACGCCACGCACGTAAAGTCGGGCTTCTTGAATGATAGTTTTGTATTCATTGGCATGGGCCATCAAATGGAAAGCGGCACTGCTACGATTCAGTCTCAGACGGATATCCACCCCGTTGAGCAAATACGTTTCTTGTAACCACATGTCCAAATGCAAACGATCCATCAGTTTTAAACTTCGCCCTTGCAGAATTTTCTTACGACGGTCGTTAAACCCCACATTGTGAGGATTGTCATCTTCTGTCAGGACTGTGTCGCTAAACGTGGCTACACCTGCCGTGTCAGGTTTCCATACCACGCAACGATCCAGATGAGTATTCTTGGCTTCTTTTCCGTACGTCAAGAGATTTTCCAAGTAGGCACGATATGGGTAAGTATCCATGCTGCTGCTGACCAGTTTGTTATTCAAGTACAAGTCCACTTCGCTGAACAAGGAATGCATGAAATTGTTGACAGGAGCTACTCTAGCATCGCCTCCTGGATTGGTGTTGTCCGTTTTGATCACTTTCACTTTCAAATACAGGTAACTGCTATTCAGATCGATGTAACCTTCGGGCTGACCTTTGATTTCAAATTCGATGGGAGCGGAATCCGTCAAAGAGGACACGGGATGAAATTCCACCCATTGGGATTCTTGCATGGTCATCATGGTGGGGGGCATGGCAAACAGATCCAGTTCCGACTTGGAACAGGCACAAGACTCTCGGTGCATCATTTTTTTTCTCTTTCTCAATAATCGAAAACGTCTAAGTCTCGAACGGTTCTTCTTTTCTTTGTCTTTCTAGCTTTAGACGTGTAAAGTCTGGTGAAAGGGTGTTTTCTTCGACGTCTCTTTCTGCCTTGTCCTTGCTGAATGCCTGATTCAGTAGCGTGCAGGGCATTTATAGGTGTTTCTCGTCGACTCAAAAAGTCTTTACCCGTTTGCAGCAAGACATTTTTGCCTGCCCTCATGAAGGCTTCTTTGGGATTTTGTTTGTCGATGAACAGTTTTCGAAAATGGAGTTTCACTGTGACTTTTACTTTGGTGAATGGAATATTTTGTCTCAGATCTCCTTTAATAGCAATGTTAACCGTGTCCAAATAAGACTTACTGACAGGCAAATAGTGAGGATGTACAAATTCGCGGTGAACGTGGTAAGTGTTTCCACCTTCCTCGTCAGCGGCCGTGGCATAATCCACTTTGAAAGGAATGACACGCATTAACGGTACAGAGGTGTGTCCCACCACGTTGTACTCCACCACATCGGAGTACACAAAGATCAAATTCAGTCCTTGGTTCAGTTCTACTGGGGAACGAAATAGCTTGCTAAAAGACTCGTTGTCGTAAATGATTGGCAATTCGTTTTTCTTGAGCATGGCCTTCCTCATGTCCATGTCTCCGCCCAACATGTCAAACAATTCAGGACAAAATAAAATGGACATGATTTTACCCCCCTCAGGAAATTTAATTAGGAAGCGACGAGCTACTTTGTGGTATTCCAGGGTGACACTTTTTTTGACATTCTCCAAAGCTTTAAGAAACACGACATTAAACCTGGAAGCAATGGTGCACACCAAATGTTGATCACTAAAATAATAGCCTGGAGGAATGAACAAGTGATAGGTGGTCGCCTTTTGAGTTTTTGTGTCAGCGGTTTTCTTATCATATTTGACGTGGGCATCCAAGTACTGTTGCAAGGGTTCGTCATGAACTTCCACCGTAAAAATATTTTGATTGGGAAGGACATTGAGGACTTGGGTTGGGTGAATGATTTCCACTAAAGCCACTTCCCAATGGGCTTCGTGATCTAATTGGATGGCCTGACGTAATTTGGCCGTGTAACAGCATAACGTTTTCTTTGGAAACACCTCCATGGAACTGTCACTGGGTAAGGTTAAGTAAAATTGGTTGTTATTGTTCATAATTCCAGAGTTCTGTGGCTGTCCGAGGGGTTATTGGACGTCAGAATGGGGTTGTTATTGTTGTTGGAGTGGTGACTGACACTGGCACTGGACACAAGGTTCCCGTTGCTCCCGTTCGAGGAGAATTTCAGGGAGGGATTGGGAAGGAGGTAACCGATGCAACTGCTCAATAAAATGGTCCACAATTGTTTGTCTCCTTGTTGCAAACTCAAATTGGCAATGGCTGCCCCGATGACACAATACACCACGAAGATTTGGCATAAAAAGACGATTTGCGTTTTAGGCACACGTTCTCCACACCACACCCACAAGGGTTGTTTTTGTAAATCTTGCAGAGAAGAACTGGGTGAAGGAGTGGTAGCCGTAGTAGCTGCGTCTGTGTGAAAGTGCATAATGGTCACTTCTTTTTATAGTCGATGACTTGCGAAGCATCGATCCAAGAATCAAAACTGGGTGGATATCCTTTCCAACGTACTTCGACTTCTTTGACACGTCGTTTGCCTACTTTACGGGTTCTGCGTTCGAGAATGCTTTCGATGTCGTACATGTCGTCTTCTTTTTTGGTGACACGTTGTAACTCGGGCAAATAAAACGTTCCTTTGAGCACTTCTCCGTTCATGTCTTCCAATTTATAGACGGCAGGATCACGGCCATGCACTCGTCCAGTGACACGAAACAATTCGGTAGTCCAGTTCGGTAAGTAATCTTTGTCGAAAGTGCGTTTGGTTTTGCCAATGCGTACCCAATCTCCTACGGCCAACACTCCACTTTTCTTGGGGACAGCCCTCGTCGGGGACGTACCAAACAGGCGCTCAAACAACAGCACTTCGTTCTTGGGAGTCACTTCTTGCGGAGTACGTCCAATGCTTCGATGGTAAGATTGGTTGTACGCTTGTACCAGGTGCGGTAAGATGTCGATGTACTTCAGAGTGTGGTGATGCGTAAAATATTTCCACATGCGTTCTTTCAAAGTGCGTTGTAAACGTTCCACGATGCTGGCTTTGGTTTCGGGATTCTCGGTGGTAAAAAAATGAATGTCACGTTTCTTTAATACTTTTTGGAAAGCTTGGTTCAGAAATTCGGTGCCTTTGTCCGTTTGCCATCGAAGAGGGTGACGACCGCTTTGTTTCAACACTCGTTGCAGGGCTCGCACTAACTCGCTGCTCGATTTGGAAGTCAAGGGCACGACCCAGGCAAATTTGGAAAAGACGTCGATGACACAAAACAAATAGTTGTAGCCGCGATTGTAGCTGGCTAAATGAGAGACGTCGGCTAAATCGGCTTGCCATTGATGATCGATGCCTTCCACGCGGGTGCGACTTCTGGGAAACTTGAATGGGCTTGTGTAAAGTATAAGTAGCTTGTTCTTGTAACCATCGTTGCACTTGAGGTAAACATAGACGTTTCAGTTGCGTTTTGGCAGCACGATACAATTTTTGAACTCCTGCATAACCTGCAGGATGGGAGGGATCGTAGTAAATGCTGGCTAACACTTTTTCCATTTTGTGTTTGTTTGTTAATAAGGCACCCACTCATGGAGGATGCTACTCTTTTTCTCTTTGGGTATTTTCTTGAATTGCAATGCTTTGCGTGTGCGACCGGCAATAGGTGTCGAAGAGGAGGATGTCAGAACAGGGGATATCGGTTCTTGTTTCACTTCTGTCTTCACTTCTGTCTTCACTTTCTTTATTTCTTGTGATGAAGAAGGGGTGGTCATCATCTTTTTAATCCATCCAATTCTGGAGGTAGGTGGTGTTGTTAACTTGCGTACTTTTTCTGGTGGAGTTTGAAACCCTTCATCTTCTTCTCCTTTTTCTGTCTTGGTCACTGGTAGTAGTGGTAGTGGTACTGGTGATGGTGCTGGACTTTTCATCAAGGTCTTAAAATATTTCAGAGTGGGAAGAGCTGTTTCGTCTGAGGTTTTCTGGTGAAAGAGTTGCAGTCGTTGCAAGAGTTGACCGTACCTTTGCGATTTTTCTGTTTCGGACAAATCTTGGCGATCCATCAAGGACTGCAATTCGTGCTGTAACTGGAACATCTCGCTCAGATTGGAATTGGGAGGTAAATGCGGGGTGTGTTGTTCTTGCCAACGATGGTATTCCATCCATCGTTTGTAAGGCACTAAAGCTAGTTTTCGTCCTTCCTTTGGCTGTCAAGGGTCGATTCTGAGATCTTGGGACTTCAGAGGTCCTTTTTATCTTGCTCGCACGAGTCCTCCCAACATGGTTCCCAAGACTCCTTTCAACAATGGGCCTAACAAGAGGGGTAAAATTCCTCCACGATGGACCAACATCTTCTTCTTTTGACGAAGGGGGATTTTTTTTTGAACCATTTGGCGAAGAACGTGACGATGTTTGCCTAAGCATTGTTTCTGGTGTTTGGACAAAGGGATCATGCCTTTCAACACGTTCAAACAACATTTGCAGACGGTATTGGTGACCTCTTTGGAGGCCGATTGAATGAGTTTTTTTTCGTAGAGGTGGAGAAGCTTTGGACAGGACAGATAACATGTCCCCATGTTTGACTAAACGTGGAGGCAGTCCTTTCCTTTTCTTTCCTTGGGGTTGTTTAGAAGAGGGATGTTTTCTGGAGGGTGACATCTTCAGGAGCACCAAAAAACACTGATACCCCTACTTGGTCACAGACCTTTTTTATACTGGAACGGGTTCGCCACTGATTGTCTTTACGTCGTATTAACTTCAGGACAGGCATGCCACGTCGTGCAGGGGTACGCAACGGACTAAATGGAGCCAGTTCTTGCTTGGACAAATCCAGTAAACTTTGTAACATGCCCGATCTTTCTTGAACTTTGATTTTGGGAGAAGGTACTTTGTGAGCAGCGGCCACTGCCACTACATTGGGGGGGGGGGGTCCTGCCACTGGGGAAGTTCTTGGGGTCATCAACGGAGAAGTTCTTGGTGTGATCAACGTCTCCAAGTACTCTTCAGTTCTTGGTGTCATCAACGGGGAAGTGGATGAACCTGAGGCTGCCGGAGACGCTGTCACCGCCGTTGCAGGTCGTGGTTTGCGAGTGTAAGGTTGCATCCTGGCCGAAGTGCCTCTCTTGCGAATACATTTTTGTGGACTTTTCTTTTTCTGGGGACTTTTTCCCTGCTTCTTTTTCTGGGGGCTTCTTTTCTTTTTCCGGGGTGGCGTCTGGTAAAAGGAGGGTCCCGCCACTGGAGAAGTTCTTGCAGACACAGGTCTCCTTGGGGACCTGGTCTTTTTCTTCTTCTTGTTCTTGGAGCTTCGTTTGACTTTTTTCTTGGGGAGAAGTTTGGGAGCATTAGGATCACATCTTAAGAGAGAGCGAATGATGACCCCTCCTAGAGTACCGCTCCCTCCAGGTTTCAAAATGATTTGTTTTTTGGTTTGAGTGTCGATGCGGGGATCGGCCAGTTGGGTCAAAGCGACTTTGTTTCGATCAAAAAAGCGTTTGGTTTGATGAGGAATCTGAATGATCCCTTGCAGTAATTGACGTGCTGTCACCGTGAACCATCGTAAGACTTCTTTGAGACTAGCTTCTAAGACATGAGCTCGTATTTGTGGATTTCTTTCTCGACTGATGCCATACAAGGCACGAATCAATTTGACGGGAAGATGCGACTGAAGGGACGTTATGTTCAAACTGTGTGAGACAGACGAAAAGTGTCTGAAGTTTTTATAGATTTTTTTGTTGAGTGAAGTTAAGTCGAGGACGGAGACGTGTACAGGACAGGCCCTCCGTCTTGGCACCAGTGGTAAAACAAGTGGGTACGAAATCGCAAATCATCGGGGGTCGTAGGTTTCAAATCGACGAGTAAATAAGCGGGTGGAGTTTGAGTGGCATCGTCGTACGCCTGAGTCAGCCAAGGCGTTCCTAGCTGTTTGGCTAAGACTTGCACTTGCGATTTATCTCGAGGGCTTTTAAACAAGACCACGTAATGCGCATTGAGACTGATGGTGCGATGGGCTTTACTTTGTTGAAACAAATTTTGGGTGATGTAAACGACACTGGCATTACGGTGATGCCCTTTGCGCGTGAACCACAGTTTAATTTCTTCTTCGTCTTCTCCTAACATGTCGTCGAAAATGACCAAATGGGTTTCACGGGAGTCAGAGACGATGCCGTCGTCTTCTTTAGGAATGCCTTCCACAAACACAATGGAATCACCTTGACTTTCTCGCAAGAGGCTGTACACCGATTGCCACTCTTTGTAACACCACACGATGCGTTGAGGTGGACGATCGATCAAATGATGTTTATGTTTGATCAAACGTTTGACGAATTCGGTTTTGCCTGAACCGCTAGGTCCAGCAATGAGCATGTTAAAGGGATAACGCAGATACAAAGCCTCCCAACTGGCACGATCTAAGTGTTCGTCGATGACTTTGACAGTGGAGGAAGAGGGAGCAGAGAGAGCAGAAGTGGCCATAGTGTTAGGAATGTCACTTGTGACACGAAAACAGATAAGACAAGAGTTTATATACTTTTTCAGGACACGTTTATTGAATGTTTTAAGCATGAATACGAAAGACAAAAATACATAAAAGTAAAAGGCTTAAGTACAACGATAAAAGGCACATGATAACCATCAACGTGGAATAAAAACAAGTGTCTGTACAACATGTTTTGGGTAATGTTCTGACCAGTTCTATAGGGGGTAAGGTCACACAAGTGTCCTCCCGAAAGGGTCTTTCAGGTATGTCCACGACAGTCCTGTCCTGGGTGACGGGTTCTTCTTCTTCTGGTACAGTCACTAACACAGGTTGAAAAGTAACATTTTTCTTTGGACGTTGAAAGGAAGGATCACAACTCTCGTGCATACTGGACCACTTCTTAGGTCCAAGCCTCAAAATCCCATTTTTTCCAGGCACGGACATCTGTCCAATGGGGGTGTAAGTCACAAGCTACACACACATCTTCATACACGTCTTGGGTAGCTAAAAGTTGACGAATCTTTTTTTCCCGTAGAGGTCGAGAAGTATCCAGATGAAAACGTAAGGCTTTGAGCAAAATGAGTCTCTCGTGAAGATTTAAAGGCACCACTTTCATGGTGAATGGGGTGGTAAATACTGTTCGTAAAGAGTCCACAACGAATCGGCTGGTAAACGAAATTCCAGAAAACAAGTCACTAAGACACACACTATGCGTCGTCCCAAATTGAATGGATACAGTTCTTGTAATAATTGATGGCAATGATCCACGGTTTGAATATGGTCATTGAGTTCCTTCCACGGAATCTGTTCAATCACTTGTGACATAAGCCGTGGCAGGGATTCCTGTTTTTATAGTCTCTTTATTTCGGAAGCAATAAAGGTACTTTCTAACTAGAGATCTTCGTTCTCCAGTTGGGAATCTAAATCTTGCATACTGTAACCTACACTTCAGAGTTCGTTTAGAAGTTTCCTCTTCCGCTAAGCAGATTCCACGTAAAATATGTTGGTAATCCTTTAACTCGTCTTCCTCAATGCGTTGCTCTAGGTGAATCTCGAAGTAACCAAAATGATGAACATTTCGTTCATTCACTAACTCAAAGTGTTGAACAAGGTCTGACCACTGAAACAATTTCTGACGAATCAGTCCTCTTATACCATTCAGGTACCAGTGGTTAAACATCTGGTGACGTAACGGAAGCAATTGTTCTTTACGTTTGACTTGTATTTTGACCAGCTCTCGGAAAATGCGTTCTCTCAACCCCACAGGCAAAGCACGAATGTTCTCTTGTAAAGTATCCATGAATAGGTCATACTAGATCCTCTTTCTGACACAAGAAATGTACCGTTTGCACAGACATGGTTTTAATTCATTGTCGAATCTAAATCGTTTAATCACTAATTTACACATTACAATTCGTTCAGAAGTTTCCTCTTTCACTAAGTTGACATTGTGTAAAAGATGTTGGTAATTCGTTAACTCTTCCTCTGGAATTCGATGCAGTAAGTTTACAATGTAGTAGATAGAATCATCAATAGCAAACCAATCCTTTTTAAACCTAGGGGGTCGTTGATCAATGTCTGTCCAATGGAACACTTTCAACTGAATCAGTCCTTGTATAGCATTCAGATACCAGTGGTTCAAACACCGGTGACGTAACGGATGCAACTGTTCTTTACGTTTCACTTGTATTTTGACCAGTTTTCGGTAAATGCGTTCTCTCAACTCCACAGGCAAAGCACGAATGTTTTTTTGTAAAGTATCCATGAATAGGTCAGTCCGTACAATTCACAATCTTCTCCTAGAGCAAAAGTAATCCACGTAGTGATTAATTTCTGACCACTGCCATTCAGGGTAACGTCCAAGAATCTCATTGAACTCTTTTGATGTAAACGGTCTAGAGTGATATAATAGGACGAATGCAGCCTTGACCCAGAGAAATCTAACACACTGATTGACTTTTTTCACTTTTCTCTTGTGAATTTCTCGGCACAAAAGTTCTACAGTTACCCATTGAGATTTCACTCTAGCAAGTCCCTGCCAAACTTCCTTGTAAATCTTCTCTTGCAGTTCTTTAGGTAATGATTCAATATCGCTTTTGAAAAGAAGTTTAAATACTGGTCTCGGTGATGTCCAACATTTGATTCCTAACCAATCTGGTTTCTTCTTGTTCTTCAACGACATGGTAAGTTACTTCAATGTCTCGGTCCCACTAAGGGTAAGTAATGACAATTCGGTGACCATCGAGCATGTTCTACGTAGGCCGAATCTTGCGGTTCCCAGTGGTGAAGTGACACACCGCAACTGAAGCACTTGACTTTATCCCCTTCGCCCAAGTAGAAAAATCCAGCTCTGGCTAATTCTTCGGGGGTTGGTCCTCCCAGATACTTAGGCCATTATCCTTTGAACGATTGAAGACGATTTTCAAAGTCGCAGTATTCCGACAAACGCACAGGAAACGAATATTCGTCTGTCACAGGTTCGTTTCGATGAGGGTTGGGTGACATGGACAGGAGTTTGCTCAGGGCTGGATGACATCCGTAGGGAGGTAGATGTGAAGGTGGACATCCACCTTTAAAACGAAACCCAGTAAAATGTACAAGAAGACGAGCGGCATCGCTTTCGCATCCCTCAGGTTTGACACGCACAGCATCACTTTCCATGATAGGGGTAGTGAGAACAAAGTTCCCATGATGCTTTACGGCATCGCTAAGGTCACAGCGTACAGCATCGTTCCCATCGCAAGGCTCACAATCGCATTCCACTTCAGAAGCCCCAAACTTGAATTGTGCCTTTCTGAACTTGTTTTGTGTTTCTCTGAAAGTATTCATCTTGTTCGCTTGGTCTTGGTAGTCACAATGAACTATCTATCTTGCCTAGGGTTCCTTTTTATATACAGACCAATACCGACGTGTCCATACGGTAAGGTGAAATGATCGGGAAGTCGCACTCGCTTCTGGTACACGATTTGATAGACTTTTACCAAGGGTCGGCTGACGATGTGGTGAGTGGGTAAACGTACAATCTTGTTGGGTTGATAGGTGGTCACTTTAAAGTGTTCATCTTCTCTAGACTGCAAAGCTTCTTTCAATACGCCAAAGTTCACCACTCGACTGGTACGATAATTCAGAGTCAATCCTTTCACTTTACACGTCGTGTGAACTTCTCCTTGTTTGTCCCGGTATTCTTAACCGTAATTTTTAGGACCGCCACTGGCGAAACTTAGAATCTTGTCGTCAGGGTGCTCGTCTGTCCAGGCTCCTAAACGGTCTCCTTCGATGTCAGGGTGCTGTTGACTCGGGTGATGGATGTAAATGCAACTGTCCGTGTCAAAGTACAAGACACGTTCCCCTAACAGTTCTAAAGCTTCGTACAATTTTAAGCGAGCATGAGCTGTCCCGTAAGCCGCAATGATGACATTTCCAAAGGGGTCGTCTTGTACAAAGTCCAGATCTTCTTCGTAATTGACCAAGATCAAATCCTCGCGAACGACGTCCACGTGTTTCATGAATTTGGTTTTGTCGTGAATCATCTGGAAGTAGCGGGAAGGTTCGGTCAAATATTCCGTCTTGGGTAAACACGGTCGTTGGGCCATTTTTCCCCACAAGCAGTTTAACATCACTTTGGCAAACTATCGCCTGCCTTCGTTTTTCTCGATGTGGTCTAAAGAGATGTCTTCTTGTGCCCGGTATTTCTCTTTGAATGTCCTTTGGTCTTCGGGAGTGTGACACCAGAGCTTTGAACAATTCTACGCTGACCCACGTCCCCGTCAAGGCCCGTTCTTCCTGGGTGTGCTGACAAGGTTGGTCTTGGTTGCACGTTTCGGCACAAGTACGGCACAAAGGAAACATCAGTTTGCCTTGGCAATGGTGAGGTAAGACCTGATGGTATAGGTTCGTGGGAGGCAAAACTTTGCACTTGATCAAGCCTTCGTATTGTCGAATGTTTTTCAGGTCGATGTTTTTCGTTAGCAATTGCGGGTGCACTGCAGGAAAGCGACAATATTTGCACACGCAGGGATACAGCGAACACACGTCCAAGTATTTGATTTCTTCTCATGGGGGTCCATGAACTGGTAACTTTCCACGAGGCGTTTAAACTCGGGATCGGTTTTAAAACGGTGATCGTACTAGTGTTCCCACATTTCCACCACTTGGTATTCTTCCTGTTCTAACTTTAGGCGTCGCTGACAAGTGGCCTGGTACAAGTCTTCCATGGTTCGTTGTAAAAACTGATTTTTAGTGCCACGGTCAGGGTAACATTTGTTCTGTGAACCTTGCGTCTTCAAATGTTGTTGGTAACAGGCAGGGCTGACAAACGTGCGCAGACAAGCTGGACAATCCATGAAATAAGCAACCGTTAAACTCGTACACGATCTTGGGATTTTCTAAGTCCCATCCATCGACCGAATGCGTTCCGATGGTCTTTTCGCCCCCTCCATTGCGGGCATGCTGAATCCATTTGTCTTCCTTGTCGCACAAGTAATGTAACCAGCGTAGGGTTTGACCGAGTATTGACGTTTGACATAGTTGGTCATTTGAGGACTGATGACAGCCACGGTGTTTTCAGGCATGAATCGTTGCCGGTACACTAAGGAACACGCTTTGGCAATGGTGCAAGCTTCTTTCAAAGGATCGACCCCTCCGTGTTCCATAAACAGTTCTCGAAATTTTCCACAGCAACGTCGTAAAATGTCCACGTCGGAACGACAATACTTTAGCATTTCTTCCTGAAAGTCAAAAGGGTCCGAGGCGTGAGCCTGGTACCAAGCATAGAAAGCTTCTCGTTGTTCGGTACGCATGTTGTCGGGGTCGTAATAGTGAGCCTCAAGCAAATGGGGTAGAACGGCGTGTTGATTGGCTTCCGTATTGAAAAAGTGTGGAAAGTAGCCTTTGGCCATTTCTGGCATTCCAAACGTTTATGGCATTCGACTCAAAGGCATGGCCAAATAGCTCATCGAATCTTTAAACTGTACTTGTCCCACTTGCATGAAATGATTTTCTCTCCGTTCAAAGTGACTTTAGGACTCTCGGTACCATGTTCCGTATAGTATCTGAGAAGAAACTGTCCATCATATCCGGAGAAACTGTGAGCCATCACCGTGGCATGACGATGACAATCTCCGTAACGTTCGATGTCCTCTTGGCTCCATGTCTCGTCGATGGGGTCTAAGACCCATCGGGCAAAATCGTCTAGCGTCTTTGGTCCTCGAAAGATTTTTTCACGTCCTCCAGGAATCTTGCTGCAGTGAGGGCAATGACTGAAAATAGGTTCTTGAATGCACTTCTCGCACGCTCGATGAGCCACGCAGAAATTAGGAATGTGAATGCCGGTCTCTTGCATGCATTCGAAATCGAAAAAGATGAAATTGCCTTTCTTCTTGTGTCCATCCTCTTTCTCTGGTTGGGGTTGGTATTTTTGCACGTAGCATTGGTGTTCCAAGTCCACGATGTGGTGACAAATGTGACATTTTTTCTTTCCTGAACATGCGTGTGCCTTGGTACTATTGGTACGCAGACCTTGTCCACACGTAGGGCACAATCTCAGCTGTTGACAAGCACATTTGTTCTGTGAACCTTGCGTCTTCAAATGTTGTTGGTAAAAGGCGGGGCTGACAAACGTGCGCAGACAAGCTGGACAATGCACTGGTTCTTGCCCTTCGTTCAGACAGGGTGGAGAGGCCAAACATCCTGAGCATTTCCATCCACAATGCTTGTGTTGTTCTCGATTGTTATAGCCATAGTCACATTTCTCACAATAATAAACGTATCCCAGGAATCCGGTGATACTGGTAATGGTATCGAAATGTTCATCGTGATGACAGACATGAATGTATTTTCCACCCTTAAAGTCCTTCCCTCGAAACAACAGAGGCCCACGCATTTCTTGATGGTGCACTTTCAAGGTGTAGCGTGGAGCTAGGACATCTTGCAATGTTTGCATTTCAGGAATGCCACAGGGTGTGTCTTTGGACAGGCCGGCTTGTTGTAACAGGAGTTCTGCTTCGTTTCGTTGTTTGGCTAGGTCCGATTGTTGAATAGTTTTCCAGGCTCTTTTCCATTCTGCCGTGTCGTTCTTGTTGGCATAGGTTCGTCCCACCACGATAGCCCTGGCTAAACACATCTGGTCTTGAGGGTTGTGAATTCGGACGAGATTCTTATTGGTGCTGCAAAGGTCGTTCACCAATAAGACTTTTTTGCGGCCATGCCCTTGAGGAGGAGAGACGTGGGTCATGTCCAGTGTGGCTTTTCCATCGGTGATGTCAATCTGGTCATTGGATTGTTGCACGTGTTGAATCTTGTCCATGACTTTGGAAGCGGTCAATTCTGCAGGGCTGCTAAACTCGATCCAAACAGGGGATTTCAAGCCGTCGTGTTGTATGGAAAGTCTCAAGCGATCGTCTTCTTTGGGTTGACATTGTCGCTTAAGTGTGGTGAGCAAAGAATCCCACATCTCGGTGATGAACCCTTCTGCTTTCTCTAACGGTACTTCAGACTTGAAATCTTTAAACTTCATCGTGTATTTGTAAGCCGTGGTTCTAAATTTTCTAGAGGAACGCTTTTCCGTCTCTTGAATGAAATAGTACTTTTCAGGGTTGACTAAGGGTGGTGAACTTTGTTTAGAGGGTTCGGATTCTGGTTCACTCATGTCCTGTTCAAAATCACTGGCATGAATTTGCGCCAAGACTTCAGCCCTGGTACGAGGCGATAGATCACGTTTCTGCCTCTTACTTTCTTCTTCTTTCTTCTCAAATGAATTGGATCGTTTGATCTTGATAGCAAAACGTCAAATGACTAAAGTTTAAACACCATGGACTAATTTATAGTCATGGCAGACCAGCGTATATAAAAGGGTGTTTGTCTTGTCCTTTCACTATTCATTTCACTCTCAAACCGAGCACAACGATGGAAGAGACTACACAAATCGAACGTTTCATCAGAGCTTTGCGAGGGGTCATTAGAAAATTCTCTTCAGACCAGCCGACGGACTACTCTCCTTCCTTGCGAGATAAAAGTCAAGATACTTGGTATATCTGTCAGAAGAAAGGGCATTGGTCTTCCGAGTGTCCAGACCGTCAAAAAAGAAAAAAGGGGTTAGAAAAGACAAAAGTCAAGATACCTGTTATTATTGTCAAGAAAAAGGACATTGGTCTCCAGATTGCCCAAAAAAGAAACAAGAGGAGTCAGAAGAAGAGAGGGATTCTTCAGAGGAAGAAGAAGAGGAGGAAGATAGCAGACAGGTGAAGAAAAGAAACAGGAGAAGAAAAGAAGAAGGAAAGAAAGTGAGGAGGAAGAGGAGGAAAAGACTGTGACGGTGAAGAAATTCAAAAAACAGAGAGACTAAACAATAAGACAGAAGACGTCTATGAACTTTTTAAAGTGCTCTGTTGTGAATTGTGAATTGGATTGTAAATATTTATAAAAGAATAAATTAGGTATAAAAGGGGAAGTGTCTTTGGGTTTTGATTTTAAAATAAGAACGTACACTCACACATTCATACACACGTACTATAGGGTAAAATGGGTTTTTTTTTGAGTTATTGGCAATTGAAAGTCTATGTCTTTTCGAGAGACGTGGGTGGCCCTGAAAAGGGCCTTTTTTGGTGTAGGGGTAAGTTTAAGCAATCAACTTTATCTGTCTTAAGCCTTTACCACGGTCAAGGCCTACTTCTGGACTGCGTACTTTTGATGATGATGATGATTTGGTTGAAATCACTAAGGGTGGCACGGTAGGCTTAGTCACAGGGTTGGAGTGTTTAGCTCGGGAAGGTCGTATTCTCTTCGGTCGTAATAAAGAAGTCTGATACATTTGTTTCAGACTTCTTAGCTCCGCTAAAATGTATAACAGTACCGTGACCGTTTGATTTTCACACCCTTGTTTCTTTGCTGCTGCTTCTTCTTCTTCTTGTTTTTTTCTTACCTCTTCTTCTTGCTGTTGTTACTGTAGAAGAAAAGCTTGTTCCGCTTCCTTTTGCTGTTGTATAAATTTCTCCAATTCTTTTTTCTGTCTCTGTCTAAAATTCTCCACGTGTGGTAATGAAGGTGACGAAGGTTCTGGAACAAATTCTTGCGAGGTAAGAAAATCCACAAAATTCCAATTCACCTCTTCTGAAAGTAAGTCCGGGTTCCCTTGGGTGGTCTCCACTGCTGGTGCACCCCAATTTATCATTTTCTGAGTTTCCGTCATGTTGAATAACTGTCGCATGAATTGACTGCGCACAGGCGCTAGCGAATCTATATAGACCACGTGACGTCACAGACTGCTCTCTTCGGATTGGATGCAGGCTGACTGAATTTTGTAACGCGTGTTTGGATTGGTCAACAAACTCAATCCGTTTCAATCCTTTCTTTCCTCATAAATAAGTGCAGTTCACTGCATTCCTTCACTTGTTCTCGACGCCTCAACATGTGGATCGATGTGCAATCTTCTACGCTTGTGTCAACGATGATGTTCAGGACGGACATACCGATGTATGTCCGATCCGAGTGGACAGTTGTCCATAGGACCCCCACAAGCCTATGGATACGTAGGATTTACGTGGAGAGGCAAGGATGCCTCAAAAGAGTTTTAGTCTATGGACCTACCATTAGACGAAGAATAAGACGAAGAAGATGATGCAGATGCCCTTTATGTTAAGGGCATATTAACATAAACCCAAAGGCCCTTTTCAGGGCCACTCCAATCTCTCGAAAAGAGATAGACTTTCAATTGCCTACCCCTTTTTTTATTTTTTTACTTTTTTAAAAAAAATAGTGACCCCTCCCTGTTTTAATTTTTTCCCCTGTTCCATTTCCATAGACCCATCAGGTCGGGACCTTATTAAAATAGGGTCCCGACCCTGTTCCATTTCCCCTTGACTCTCAACAGACCCACAATTTATTCCCATGTTAATTTCCCATTGACGCCAAAGTGACCCAGGGGTTTTCGTAATGTTAAATTTCCCTTGACGCTAAAGTGACCCAGGGGTTTTCGTAATGTTAAATTTCCCATTGACGCCAAAGTGACCCAGGGTGTTTTTTAATGCTAATTCCCCTTGACACTAAAGTGACCCCATTCACTACTGACATCTCTGTACTGTGCCAATGTGTTGACATGTCTGTATCATGCCATTGTATAGACATTTCTGACATGTCTGTATCATGCCATTGTATAGACATTTCTGACATGTCTGTATCATGCCATTGTATAGACATTTCTGACATGTCTGTATCATGCCATTGTATTGACATTTCTGTACAATGCTAATGTATTGACATCTCTGTATCATGCCAATGTAATGACATTTCTATACCATGACAATGTATTTACAGCTCTATACCATGCCAATGTAGTGACATCTCTGTATTATGCCAATATATTGACATTTCTGCTGCCATTGAAGTTTAAAAAGTCTTTCATGATATTTCTGAAAAATTCATACAGGATCAAATTTAACTAGCTAACAAATTAAATATCTAATAACCTAAGTAAGAAATCTTTACAGCAGATGCAAATATTTTTATATATAGTAACGGTCTTTATGTCTTCTCGCCCCCCCCCCCCCTCGCTATTACCATGACAAAGGATATTAGTTCTAACCTATATCTGATTAGACAGATCACATACCATTAACTCATGTGATTTTGAAAGCCTAGGTTATGATGGTTTTGTGAAATGCTAGTTTCTTTTTGGTACTTCAAATAATCAAACAACAGAAATGATCAGCAAATGCAGCATTTTCTAGTCTGCTTAAAGTTAATGACCTTATGACATGCATTAAATGCTCCAAATGCCTGTATTTTGTTGATAATTCAATTTGAGAATTGAATAAAGGGTATTACTCTGATTCCTGTATTTGTTTGTAATTCAATTTGTGAATTGAATGAAGGGTATTACTCTAATTAATGTATTTGTTTGTAATTCAATTTGTGAATTGAATAAAGGGTATTACTCTAATTCCTGTATTTGTTTGTAATTCAATTTCTGAATTGAATAAAGTGACACCTAGCTATAATGTATGTGCAAAGGATTATAATATTTTTTTCATTACTTCTGTACTTTTTATCGAGGGATTAATGAAGAGACGGAGTTCCTCTTTGTTGTTCTTTAAAATTAAGTGTTCTATATATTGCCATGCTGTTTTTGTTAAGTTGGGTATCCATTTTTTTTGTATGAAAACAATCAATTACAATAATGATTCTGTGAAATAACTAAACAATATATATATATATATATATATATATATATATATATATATATATATATATATATATATATATATATATATATATATATATATATATATATATATATACATACATTCATATATATATACATACATACATTCATAGATACACACACACACACACACACACACACACACACATATATATATATACAGATCCATCATGCAGTTTTATTTCCCATCATGTAAATCAATACCTAATGAATTTCTGATACGATCAATAAATCTGACCCTTCCATGCCTCACTTTCATTAATATAAATTAATCTAACTCATGATTCAACCTTTTATTTCACAAAATATCATTTTCTTTTGAAGCAGTTATACTTTTCTTGGTGTTGTTTTTTTTTTTTGGCTGATATTTGTCACATAATTTTACAGAATCATACAATAAAATAAAAAGCAAGTACTCTATACTTGCTAATATGTCACATCCAGCTGAAAGCAACAGTCTCTGACCTATCATTGCAAACTGCACCAGTAGATTTTACTGATTGTTTATTCTACTGATTACTCTTAACAATCTGAATTGACCCAGATCTGCCATTACAATATGTCATGGCAGGCATGGGTCTGTGCAGTTTTGATTGGAATGTGAACAAGTATATACATTAACTTAATGAAGCGCTGTATAATGTAAAAAATGAAAAAGAAACAGTGTCTGTCTCACATATCTTAAAAAGAGTCCCTTCAAGGCACTGATGCTCTTTTGGCAGGAAAGAATTTCCAGGAATTCAAGATATGACAAGTTCCTTCATTTAACTACAGAGTGTTGATACCATTTTTGATATTCTTCAGTGATGACAAGATTTTCAAATGACACCATTAGGAAAACTTAGACATCATAAGAATTTGCTCGAGAAAAAACTATCTATTGATGAGTAGTAGTGATGACAATATGGTTCAGACTGCCACTACCGTGCCGATATTGAGCATTAGATCTACACCATATTCATTTTAGATTAATTATACATCAGGAGAAGTCTTCAGGTGAAAACCCTATGACTATATTACTTTTCATTCATTAGGATTAACACTAATAAGATTTTCAAGATGGCCAGTATGGTGACCATATTTGATATCAGATTATCACCATTTTCATTTAGGACCAATGAGGCATCATAAGAAGTCTAACAGTGAACACCCCATGTTGATAGGACTATCGGTTCAGGAAAATTAGCAATACAATTTCAGAGTTGACCACAATGGTAACCATATTGACCATCACATCAGTACCAATTTATTTTAAGACCAACCAGACATCATGAGGTCTCTTCTGGTGAAAATCTCACATCAGGATGAATTTACATTCCTAATAAGCAGTGATTACAAGATTTTCAAGATGGCCTCCATGGTGGCCATATTGAACATTAGATTGGTCCCATTTTCATTTAGACTAACTAAATAACATAAGTCATATTTTACTAAAAACTCCATATTAATTTTACGATCTATTCAGGAAAATTTGTATTAACAGGATTTTCAAGATGGACTCCATGGTGGCCATATTGAACACTTGATTTTTACCATTTTCATTTAAATTTTAGACTAACTAAACAGCATAAGATATATTTTAATAAACATTTACCATCGTTTAAGGAGAACTGGCGATAACAAGATTTTCAAGATGGTCACTGTGGCCGTATTATTGTATGTCTAAGTGGTACTATTTCACTTAGGACCAATAAGATTTTGGGATTAATGTGTGTGAAAGATTTCATGGCAATCGTCTTAGTAGTTCAGGACTAGTTTTGAGACAAAAACCCCATGCTGATATGACCATCCATTCAGTAGTATTAGCAATAACAATATTTTCAAGATGGCTACTGTAGTGGCCATATTGGATATTCTAGTGCCACCATTTTCATTTGGGACCAAATCTATGGTATGAATGTGTGTGTGCATATGTGTATGTATATTTCATGACAAGCCTCCAAGTAGTTTTTAATTAAAAGAACCCTATCTTTGGGAGGAGTTTAGCAATAAGATTTTCAAGATGGCCAGACTGGATGTCCAAGGAGCACCATTTCAATTTGGGATCAACATTCGACTGTTGGATGAATATGTATGTAAAGTTTCATGGCAATCTTCTATGTTGTTTAAGATGATTAGCAATAAAATAAAATCCTAATGGAAGTATGATGATTGCTTACAATTCTTCAACTACCTTTTGAATTGCACTTTCAGAAACTTCAATCAGTACTGAAATTTTAATGTTTGCTTTTTATAATTTCATGATTAAAATTATTATTATTGATTTAGATGTTGAGATATAAATATTTCTAATAGATCTCAATAATGGATACATTTTATGTAAATCCAGTAGCTTAAATGATTAAGCTATTTCCATGTGATTCTGTGACAATAGCTGTACCTAAAAATGAGAATGTCAAGTGATGCTTGAGTTAGTTTTAAAAACAAGTCAAATTTATTTCTTTTATTATTTCTAGAAATTCATATCATAAAAAAATAGGTCATGTCACAAATTAAAAAAGATCTTGAACTAAAACATTGTATAGCAGGAAAAATACCTCTTGTTACGCAACGACAAGTTCTCATGCTTTTACAACCCAGTGAGTGCAAGTGTATGAATATTCTTATGTATATTGAATTAAATTATTTGTCTGTTAGTTTTAATTTTTTTTATATTTCATTACATGCTATTGTAATGTAACATTGTTTACTGGACTTGATCTTGTCCAAAATTGAGTCCATTTCTGCTTAAATTGATTGACATTTTTAGAAAATATTTTGATTTCATTTATGTAAACAACAAAAAATAGCTTCATTAGATTCTATGTATGAGCCGATTGACCGAGTTATTATTCAAGTAAACAATTGTTTAATTTTTTTTATCTTTCTCAGAGTAAGAATCATTAAATTGAGTCAAGGCCAAAGATGTGAAATAGTACAAAGTATTCAGTCAGGTTAAAATGTATGCATTTTATTAAGAGTTATCCAGAAATGAATCATCAACCGACGCCACAATCCATTATCCACTTCTGGGCACTGACAAACGTGCGTTTGCTTTAAAAAGAAACATTCCATCGAACAAAAAGGTGCAGTGTTCGTTATTGTATAAAAGAGTTTTGTAACACCACAATGACCAGATTATCCCACGCTGAGTAACAACGCGACCGACAACACGATCAAACCGGCGTGGTCAAAATTGAAATGATCTCATCCAAAAAGGAGCAGTGTTTATCTATTACTCACCCATGCCACAGAGAAATCTGTCTGGTTTGCTAGCCTTACACTTTCTATCTCAGTCTGGTTATCTGAGACCTGTCATCTCAGTCATGGTGTCCACGCGCTAGGAACTACGTTTATAAAGAAACCCTTGATTTCTTATGCTGTGTCTGACGGAAATGTTATAAAAACAACAATAACAACAACAACAGGTATGTAACAAAAAGAAATTCACTCATAAAGCAACTTAAGATCTTTGATAACTCCACACAAAACATTTTGACAGAGAGACAGACAGACACAAAAGCCGAACTATTTGATACTCCAATCACACAGGCAATATGATGTTAAGTTTCTATTTTCTCCTGCGTAGAACATGTGTAAATAGGGTCGACAAGTCACCCCACTGCCCTCATTAACACAGTCTTCGTAATGAGAAGTACATGTGTTTAGAAAAACAAAAGCACGTGGCTCGACACGCTCATTGCGCGATACTTCCAGCACATAACAATTATAATTTTTTCTAGATAATGTTTTCCTTTTCTAACAGCAGCATATATAGCTCGATTATACTTAGATAATTATTCAGATTTCCATTAAAAAAGTACAACACCTGATGACCTTTATATAGAGTGAGAAACAATAACAGTACATGATTAATATTGTGTTTTGAATCTGCAAACTGATTTGCAAAGGTGCAGGGTTATTTTAATTTAGTTGGAAAATAAATTGGGTGAGAAAAATAACCTATGTCGGTATTTGCACCAAGACAAAGGAATCCCATTCAAGGGGTTCCATTATTTTTCTCTACACTCGGCATGGACTCGTAAGGAGATGAATAATATAACCCATTGACTGGGATTTCCTTGTCTCGGTCAAAATCCCAACATAGTTTCTATATATCTCGATGGAACCTACGTTGAACAGTGCGTTAAGTTCTATAATGGTGATACGCCAATTACATAATAACCATCATAACGGATTCATATTGTCAATCTGGGTCGTTATGCGATTTTGTCAGAGACTAGATGTTACATACAGAGAGAGCCCAGATTCTGGCAAATTCTACAATTTTTTTTACAGACCAATTAGAGAACATCTTGATTTTATATCTGACATTGGTCGACAGATATAACAATCAGATCAAAACAAACGACCTTACATCGAATACAACTAGAAATATAACTGACTTCAGATGATTCTGAGCACAGCGAATAAATCAACATTATATCATCAGCCTTTTATGGATATTTCTATCTTTTCTAACCACCGTGCGGGCTTGACAAAAGATTCGAATTGAAAACCGCACCCGCACTTATATCAGATAATTATGACATAATTTGTTCAATTTTGGTCTAGAAATAATCTTAAGAATATTTCTTTTTTGATCATATATAATCTTACTTTAATCAGTTACTAAATGCCGCGATTTTCAAGTAGAGAAATTATATTAAAAATTACAATGTTTAATATATATATATATATATATATATATATATATATATATATATATATATATATATATATATATATATATATATATATATATATATATTACATGGTGTATGTAGCATCAGACTTAGATTTGTTTTTAGTAGAAATACAATGATGTATTTAATATCTGTTTTTGGGAAAAGGAATACAGATAAATACAATTTTTCTTACATGATTAGCCACGGGTGCCTGCCTTAAAGATCTCTATGTTTATGAATATTACAGATCAATGTTGTTTTGCTTTCTTTATCGGAGATTTTCAGTGAACTAAACTCACAACGTGATGTGGGGCTATTTATCAAAACAGTATCAACTGTATTCTTTAAATAGTTTTTTTTATATAATAATGATCATAAATTCATTGAATGGCAATAATGTCAAGTACCAGAGATAATTGTTATTTCTTCGGGATATATTGCAGAAAGACGGTGAGAAAGAAGAACGAAAAGATGCAGAGAAGCTCGTGTGTAAGATATAAAATGTATTACAAGCAAGCAGCTTTCGCGAAACCCGAGTTAAATAATTTTGCAAATGCATATGGACAAAAGTACTTACTCCAACGTCAAATGCACAACGATTTCATGTTTAATGAGCATACTACCAAACTATGCAATGGACACAGGCCGACAATCCACACTCTGCCCTACCATCACCTGCGAGCGTGGACTGGAAAATAGAAGATGGACAGCTGTCACCAAAGCATCGATATCATATGTGGATGTAGAGAGAGAAGCACATCGCACAAATTTGCAACTGCAGGAAGAGGAAACTGACATAAACTGTAGCTTGTAAGTGGGCATATAATGTCAGTTTTAGTAGGAAACAATTTGTGCGAAAAGGCTGCATGTCAATGTTACGCAACTGTTAATTTTCTGTCAGAAAATAGTCTAATGGTTGTTTTAGCGTGATCTTCCATGGCTTCTGTCAATTTAAATGTTCTTCATAATAGTTCGTATAATGTATACAGCCTGATATATTCATGTGACTTTATGTATAAAAAGTGAAAGCATGGTATTAGACGCAAAGATCATGACTTGATCACTCTCTAAAATATCGAGAGGGTGCGTGGGAAACATACTATTCGGTTTCAGGATGCCAATTGTTCCTCAAAGTGCCCCATAAACATTAATTGACAATATATCTGAGAAATGTTCCTAGACTGCAAGGCAAAGATGATGTGAACTACGTAAGCGGTAAATACTGTTATAAACATATTACACCAGTAGCCCTAATTCGGAACTGCGGGTAGTTTAAGGGCTGTATGCATCTTTCGAAAGGTGATTTTAGAAAAAAGAATAATTTGAAACTTGTGAAAAAGATGTTGAAAAATAACATTTAGTCTGCTTCACATATATTAACCTTCAGCAAAATGTTAATTTCGAAATGTACACATTTAAATTTTAGAGATTGACAAAGAACACCCTGAAAGATGACTTCGAACACGCCTGAATACTACAAAGAAGTGTCCCTGAGGCTGAACAGAGTTCTCGATTCTGTAGGACTACCTGAGGATATTCGTTGGAAGAGAATCAATATGTGGATAGAATCAGAGGAGGTGACGTCGGCGTCTGCTGTTGCATATCATTTTTTTGGGAGTCAGGCGGAGGCAACTACGACCCCTGGCTTAAACTCAGATATAGATCAGGTTTATTGTGTGGACATCACTGCTGTACAGGATCTTCAGAACTGGGCGCCTCGTAAGAAAAGCGTCCTTGTAGTAAGTGACGATAACACACCGCCAGGATATGTAAAGTTGCAGAGTATATGCGATGATCAACCATTACTCGTGTATGATGTATCTGGTGATGGGTACAAGTTAGATAGATATAGTCGCTCAGTTCTCTGCAATGATTTCCATCAACAAGACCAACAGTTTGATGAGCAACATGGACCTGCTAATACATATTTTGCAGGAAATATTATGACAATAGACAGTGTGCCTGCCATGCGTCTCTATGCTTGGCCTGATCAGGCATCTCATTGGCTAACAAGGAACAGACGGTACAACTGGCCATCACAAGAAACAATTGGTGTTATTCAGAAATCGGCTGCGCTTCTGGTTCCAGTGGGTCATAAACTTAGCCAAGAACAACACCTGGAATGGCGAGTATCCATTTCGTATGGGGAGAAGCCCCTCACGTGGCTATTTAATTCAATACAATACAAGTGTTATATTCTATTGAAAATGACAAACAAAAGTTTCATAAAGCCAGTTGTAGGCGATGATGCGCTGAGCAGCTATAATTTTAAAACATGCATGTTTTACCTAATTGAGAACACACCAGCAGCCATATGGCAACCGGATAATCTACTTCTATGTGTTGAGATGTGTTTAAGACTGTTGTACATCTGGATTGAAGGTAAAATCTGCCCGAATTACTTTATTCCAGAAGAAAACATGTTCCAGTGCAAAATGTACGGCCATATACCTGGACAGCTGCTCAGTGTTCTAAGCAATCTGCTGAGAGAGGAGGGTGAATATCTGGTTCGGATATCATGTGACAACATTGGAAAAAAAGCTGATGAGGGCCTGTCAGACCCCTCTCACGGAACTTGAATTACAAGGTGAAGATGTTACACAAGTTCTTTGGACCGCAGCAATTGTGCTGTTTGCACGCTTACAAGATGCTCTAGAAGGTGCTGTTAGAATGGATTCGATTTTTGAGCCCCGTTTATTAAATAGGTTGTTCTTCTGCCAAGAACCACGACAGGAGATAAACACCATATTATGGAAATTTCGTTGTTCTTTTATTGGTTCAAAACTGGCATCTGAAAGTCTTTTTGAGGAAACCCCTGAAAAACATGCCCTGGATATAGCAAATGAGCTTCTCATTTGGGGATCGTCCTCTGATGTGTCATCTGGAAAACTGAAGCTGGTTGCATTTTATTTGGTCCAGGACAATCTTGACATATCCAAGGATGTGTTAAATGAAATACACGAAAATTACAGCTACAAAATATTGGACATGAACAGTAACTTTCAATACACACTTCAAGCAATATTAAGTGAAGACCTATCAACAACACAACTAATAAGTCGATACTTTGCCTTTCCTGTTCACTATCATCCTTCAGAGATTAACTGCACTTCAAAAGCATTAATTCCAGAGATGTTCCGTTCTACAGGGTCTGATGAAGTCGATTCAGATGAAACCTACATGCCAGACATAGTGAGTGTTGACCCAAAACTTTATCTATATTTCCTGGAATTCCTATGTTCTCACTGGCAGAACAAGAGGTTACACAAGAAGGTTGCCCTAGGCAATATGATATATGTTATCCGACATGAGGAACTTATGTTTAAAGTCACTGCTCTTAACTTATTGGCTTATTGTCTGATGCAGGAGGGGGGCTTGGTGAAAGCCTACAATATTCTCTGTAAGTCAGTGAAACTGAAGAATCAACACAACGCTGCCAAATTGCAAATAGCTGCTATCATCAATGCTGCTTTCAACTTCCTACATGGTGGACAGTGAAATGGACATTGTAGTGTATAAACCTTGCACGAATGCAGATTTAGAGAATTCTGACACATATATTGCTCATATCTAGTCAGTCTATAAAAGGGTTCCATTTCTTGTTGATGTTTGAAACAGTTCTCATATATGTGTGAATCTGTGTCTTTGATACATACTTTAAATGATATGCCTTAACGTTTACAAATTTGTTTAAATTATACTAAAAAACTAAACATGTTACATAGTTAATGGACAATTGAGAAGACTAATTTCTCATCAAATGTTATTTGTCACAGCTAGCAGCATCTGTAATATATTTGTGATACAGATATCCTCAAGGAATCCACTCAACTGATATTTTATATCTTTAAACAGGTGAAAGTATTACCTGCAGTCTATTAAATGAATTTACAAAGTAAGATGTAATTATTGTTCGAACTATTATTAAAACTTTTCTCTTAATCTTTTTAAAACAGTCACGATAATATCATTAAGTAATAAATATAGTAAGTAACAGAGATAATTATTATTTCCTTAGGAAAGATTGTAAAAGCAAAAGACAAAAAGTGTCATCATTTTGTACCAAAGAATGTGCTGAATTTATAAAGATTTACAAAACTATGTCTAATGAAACTTTAGCTTGAAAATAGTCGATCTTTCAACACTCTCTTTTCTGTTTACAGTGTGTTGGTTTTATCTGTTTCGTAATTGTAATTATTTATGTTAGATTGCTGCATGCTTACTGCTTTAAACATAGCTGAACCGGCCATAAGGCCAAGTGAGCTTATTGTATGGCACTGTGTCTGCTATGCGTCATTCTTCCGTCCGTTATCAACTACCTCTTAGCACTCTGTAGTCCAAATTTCTGATTCGATTTGGAATATGAGTTTGTATCGTCAAGCGTTTCTTAAAACATCATTGCTATCAGGAACCACCTGTCATGAGAGTCCGGATTTTCACTGCACAGTTGGAATGATTATATATAGTGTAATATTCTGTCTTGAGAAACTGCGATGTTTTGGCAAAATGGGTGATATTACAAAGCAGGTTCTACCGTGTCATTAAAATCCCAAACAAGTCGAGAAAGGAATGAAATCCAAGAATATTAATGAGGCTATCCTGCGTCTGATTGACTAGGCTTGTAACCATTCTGGGGTTGAAATGTATGATCGGATTTTGATCAAACTTTGAACATATCCTTAAACTATCAAGATTTTGATGAATTCAGTAATGAAAAAGTGGATGCAAACTAATGATGTAATCTTTCTTATGTATATTTAATTTGTATTGTTCGTTAATTTTTTACATTTTTATTTCATTATATATTATTGTAACGTAATATTGTATGTTGGGCTTAACTTGTCGAGAATCAAGTTTCTTTCCTGTCTGACTTGAACTATTGATTTGTTTTGTTCGGCAAACAACTAATATATAACTACAATAACTCTTAATATCAGGATCATTATTAATAGAAGTAAGTATGTGTATTTGGATCTGGGTCTAGGTTATTGGAATTCCCCCGCAATTTACATAGTTTACATGACATAATCCAGTTCCTATATTATAAGTTTAGTAATATATTTCTAATCACAGTTACATTTTATTCGGTACATTTTAAGAACTTTCTAGAAGGTTATTTTCCATAATGTAATTTCTTTTAGAAAATGTTAATGTTAACCTGGGGTAAAGTGGAAGGCTATATAATCTTGTTACTGGAAAGATTATTCATTCTTGTTTTAACATCTGGCTGAATCAAGTTATCTCATTGTTCTGAAGTATTTTGATTTAGACGAAGCTAATTCAAAATATTCTTCATGGGAGATATAACGTGCTCTAAATTAATATTCTTGGACAGAGAGTCTTGGATTTATAGTGAAATATAAACAAATGGAAATATTCTCGGATTGTTTTATTGTGATTAAACAAAAAACTGTTGGCACATTCATACTTTACAAGCCATCACAGGCACATTACCACTTTCAGGGCTGGACGTAATTTGGATTTCTGCTAAAAGTCTATTCAGAAGTTTTGTTATTAGGACTTGTGTCTATTATTCTAGGATTACTGTAGGACTTAATTCACAATACGGCACGTTTTTTCATTTTCTCTTTATATTTTATGGAAATAAATTATTTGCTGAATGTTACAAAGCTTGGAGTATCGTACTAAGTGAGCTACTAAGTCATAACGGAGGAACACCTTGTAGATTAATAGAATTATATTAACGTATTTTATAAATGATATTACAATATATTGCTATTGAATAATGAAATAGTATTCATAACCATACCTGCCTAATGGGATCAACTTGCATCACGGGGTGTCTTTTAGTGAAAGACTAGATCATATATATCATCCCAAAAAACAAAATTATCCAACGATATTGAAATTTCTCAGTACGTTATTTTTTCATCACAAAATAAATCGGTCTAAAACTAAAAGTAAAAACAAGTAATTAATTAGAGCACTACTATAGGAAAGTCACGTTTCTCCTTGTGATAATTTCCTATATATTTTATGATTTTATCACTTGATCACTCAGTTATATCCCATAATTTATTTTTCATTCTTAGGGGCAAATGTCAAACATTCTTAAAATAGAAAGTGACACATTTTATTTAGTGTTAATATTTTCAATTCTCTCAGTTATTCTGAACGTGTTTGGGCAAAGTTTAAAGGATATTTTCAACAAATTCATTGGCCTTTCAAGGCGAAAAACAAGTTTTTGAAACTTCAAAAAGGTTTTCCAGTGAACACTTTAAACTGAAGGATTTCTCAATGTTGTGTTAAACATGTGAAATAACCGGATTGTTAGCTTCTCGCATTGGACGTCTAACTGGAGTACATTCGCACAATCGATACTCCTATATTAGAAACAGTGCAAGTATAAAAGTCTCCCAGTCAGTAGATTTCGATAAATTGTACAATCGAATTATTGTCCCCGGCTTTCTAAGATGGTATTGTTATCTCAAACAGCAGCACCGTACACAATGCGAAGGGAGTCTTTTTGTCAGCGTATCGTAAAGCTAGAGTAATCTATAGCTTAATAATAATGATGTGACTATACTAGATCAATGTCCCTGTCAATTCAGCCTGAAAGGACCTACACACCGTTTGATAAATTAGTTAATGAAATCTATCAGTATTCCTCAATATCGACGAATGCAATGGGGTGGGTGTTGGCTTATGAATGAGATTTTGAACATCATGTATATGTGTGTGTATATAGGAGTTGAAAAGATATCATAATACTAATATTCCTTTGTTTCAAACGTTCACAATTTCAGTAAGGAAACACTATTTTCCTGCACTCTTGTATAATGAGAAAAGAGACTGAAGCTATTTTATATAGTTTGTCAAGAATTCATTTAATTAGTATGTTTGAGAACAAAAAAAACTTTTGCCAAATTGAAATAATAATTGAAAATCATACAATATCCCTAATAGATAACGAAGATTTTATTTTCGTGAGTTTTAACACAGATTACCAATGTGATCGAAGATAACTGCAAGAAAATTTGCAAGATGAATGTGCGTATATATAGAACTTAAATAATTACCAGAATGTTAGCATCTACACAGTTAAAAATATTGACATTCATATTATCCAAATATTGCCTAATTATTATCTTTTGGTATTAGTAAGGTATAAATGACCAAGTAATGATAAGCATTATTATTATATTTTCAGTCTTATTATTATTATTATTATTTCAAGGAAGACGTTATATTTATTTACTTGAATACTTACCAAAATTTCATTATTTAAAAGGTCTATGGGCTTAAAGCTCCACTACTGATGATAATACTCCAGAAAGATGTTTGCGAAGAAAGTTTGACGCTTGCAATATGACTGCTCACCAGTGATCTGTCAACAATTTTCGGTCATCCCTATATGACCTTAAGCTTTTAACCACGTGGCAAATCGGCGTTGGCAAGCTAAGTCAACCATCCAGTCAAATTCAGGAGACTGGCAATTTTCTGTTTTGCCGTCAATCTTACGCTTGAAATTGTATATGAAATCCGTTTCCACATATTTCCATATACGAAACATTTCCGTACAAACACTCTGAGGTTCAGACTCCGTATGTAATTTCACCATATAGTTTTCAGCAGTATAGCAATGATTCTTGTGTGTATGTGTGTTTATTTTGTATTTTTAAAGTAGCTTTAACAATTTTTGTCATATCGCATGATTGCTGCAGTGTGTCAGTTTATAGTGATGTCTAGCGGTGGGGCATCAAGCCGCAGACATGTAGCATCATGTCCCACCCGGTCGCATTATCCTGACACCAGGCTGACCAGTTCTAATACTAATATGATAATGCTGAGCACCAAGCGACTCAGCTGCTATTATTATTATTTTTTGTATGTCTTTGGTATGACTCATCCTGAGTTCGAATCCGCTACCTCTCGCATAAGGGTCGGACGCTCTAAGCACATAGGCCACCGGAGCCTTCACAAAAGTTCTGGAATGGTTAAATTTTGGCAGACCAATGACAAGGTATAACGATAGCCAAATGAGCTGCGTTTGCTAAGGAGGTTACCACTAGAGATACAATTTCAAGATTTTACTTGTATTACTCAAGGAATCTAATATCTTGTATGCAGAATATGAGTTTTTCACAAACTATTGATAACATTAAATTCACTGCGGATTCATTTTATTATGTATATTTAAAAGTATATGAATCCCATATATATTTAAATATCGATGTAACTGTTCACAGATAATAGACAATAATCGTGTCATTAAGAGCTTGACACTATCAATAAAAATTCGTCTACCGCAAAATACAAGTAACCTGAACTCCATATTTAATATATGTATCAACCACAAAATGGAAAAAGACACATTTGTAATTAAAGTAATATAGGTATGCAAGCTGCTCATGAAAACGTACTGAATGTAAGATGTTGAACTTTGACAAGTAATATTATAAATGTGAGAGGTTAAATGAACTGGCAAAGGTTTCTCACCTTTACAATAATAAAGGGATTATTCAACGTATATTTCAGTATAATCTGACTCCAAGTCTATTAAGGGTTGGGGTATTATCGAATATATGTCGAAGCTAATCAATGGTAAAGATTATGTTACCAGAGAGCAACTAATTCACCACTATCAACATGATTGCTTGCTACTCAGGACCCAGTAAGCTAAACATTTAACACAATATTTTAAAACAAATAACAGCTCCGATCACAATATATATATATATATATATATATATATATATATATATATATATATATATATATATATATATATATATATATATATATATATATATATATATATATATATATATATATATATATATATATATATATATATATAATGATGACATTCAATATGGCTGCCAGAGTGACCAGCCTAAAAAACTTACTATCGCCGCTCCTCTGGAATGGAATGATCATATCAAGGTGTGGTTGTCTCTTGAAGACGTTTAATGACATCTAATTGTACTTAAATTAAAATGATGTTGAACCGATGGACAATATGGCCAACACATCAGTCATACTGAATCCCTTGTTAACGCTACTCCTCCAAAAGGAAATACGTCGTAGTACGGGGTTTGCACCTGAAGGTTTCTTAGCATGTCCAGTTTGTCCGAAATGTGAATGGTGCCACTCTGATTCCAATATGGATGTCACAGAAACGATATTGAAATTCTTGTAATGGTCATGCCAACATGACGTTTATACTAAAAGACTTCTTATTATGTATAGTTAGTCCTAAATAAAGATAGTGATGCCCAGATAGCTCATATACGGCCAGTGCCCTTGTTGAAATGTTTGTTATAGTTATCCCTCCCGAATGAAGAGTAATATTGCGTTGGGGTTTTCTCCAGAAGACTTTTTATGATCTCTAATTGGTTCTAAATAATCTTTGGGTTGATATGATGCCCAATGTGGCCGACTGCGAGGTCATCTTGAAAATATTGGTACAGTACACACGAATGGATGGTCATATTGACCTGATGTGTTTACCAAATAACATTTTGCTACGTCAAGTTTGTCCGAAATGAAAATGGTGTCATTCAGATTTATATTATTTATGGCAACAAAACTGTTCATTTTTAAAGTCCCACTGTCACTATGGTCATATCTGTATGGGGCTTTCACTAAAATAATTCTCACGTCATTTCTAAATGAAAAGTATGCCGGTATGACATCTAATACGGCCGCCACATTAGCCATCTTGAAAAATTTAGTTATCAGTACTTCTTCTAGATGGCTGGTGATATGGACTTTGTACATTCACCAAAACAATTCTTATGATGTTTAACTGCTACTAAAAATGATTGCTGATGGTCAAAAGTTAGGTCTTCTAGAAATATGAAATTATTTTTATAGAAAGTAATGTTTGAAGGTTTATAATCTCTGACTGAGAGTTATTTATGTTTCTGAAGTCTTTTTTTCTATACATATATATTCAATATGCTTTGGTCTGAGGTCCTTCCTTTTCTTGATGATATGTCTTTTCGAACAAAAATGACACCACCACCAAGTGCGGTAGGCTTTTTCCTGAACATACGGTAGCCAGGTGTTGAAGGAGTACACTGGGTATCGGTGCAGGATGAGTCCATCCTTGTTTCAGTTACAGCCAAGCAATCTACCATTTTCAAGATCAGGAATTCTGACATGTCACCAAATTTATAACGCATGCTGTTTACAGGGAGTATAAGCAGCAGAGGGGGCGAATCCGACATTTTGTCCAATCGTTATTTTGCTTAATTATTACTTTCTGCACTCAGCGGATCCGGTGTAGTCAGCGCTGGTAAAAAAAAAACGACGACGTCGTTGGGGGATCGTCGCGTCGTCATTTGGTTTAATTAACACCTTCTGCGCGTCGATCCCCAGCGTCGTCAGCGTCCGGTAAGCACATCGACGACCGCGTCGATGTCATCGCCCCCTCTGCTGCTAAGTGGTTATTTACAATGAGGGTCTTTATGATCTTACAAACAGAGTGATCACCAACTCCTCTTCCTGTAGATCAATTAGGTTATTTGACTGATCGGTGAGTTTAAAATTAATTCTCGTTAAAAACCGATCATGGCATCGCATATAGACCGGATTAATCGGACTCTCAACGATTAAAAATCCGGGAGGGGCTGTTGGTGAAAATGAATAAAGGATATATCCCTGTTGAGCTTGATTTGATTGATTGGTATCTACCTGGTAACTCCCTTCGATAACATCACACACTAGATTGATTGCTATCACCGATGCGATATTTACGTTGTACGGGGCAATATGCCTACCATCATCCCCGTTATCGTGTCTGAGGATATGAGTTGATGGACTGAGAAAATCATTAAGAGACTTTCTTAGTTCTGGCGCGTTGTATCCTGGAAACTTGAAATCGGGTAAATCGGCTTCTGCGATATTATACTCGGTTAGGAATTTTTGTTTATTATCATCGCTGCTATCGGATATTGCTTTAACGATTCGTTCATTGATATATTCCATGTCTGATATAAGTTGATTTAATGCCTCAACGTGTTTTTGTGCTTTTGTTGCCCGTAGCCGTCCTAGTTGTAATTGGTAATCACGATTAATCTCGGCAAAATAACTATTAATATCACTTAAACTAATTATGGCCGCGTCGGACAATTTAGGAGTTTCCTTATACGAAAATATCCATTGCATTGTATTCCTGTCTTGAAATGTAAACCTACTGGGTAATAATAACACGCTTTTTATAATAGGCAAATCAAATTGATAAGTGGAATCAATCTTATGATACGATTGCGCATTCGTGTGTGAGTCCGCGGGGATTTCATGAGGTGGATTCTCAGGCCATCCTAGTATGGTTCTTATTGAACTGTTATAAATATCAACCATATACCCCGGTGTGCTTATTTCAATCGTCGACGATAACGTCGGTTCATGAACCGTAATAGCGATTTTTGATTCTTTTCCTGTGATCGATTTTATTCTGCGTTGAAATTCTTTATTGATTTGTTCTATTTGGTATGACCCAGTTGGTATTGTAACCTCCTCCCAGTCTGGGGTCCCATCGGGTTTATTTGTCCGTGCAAAAACCAGCGAGTTATTAGGTTGTTGTCCGTTAAATGCGTCCGCTCGGATATTAGGCCAACTGTGATATACTCGCAATTTTGCCAGCGCTATTTCCTTCACTGGAACTGGCGATGGGAAGTTCACACTGAATTCGGGTTTCGTTGACGTTATTGATATCATATTTGTTTGTACCGGAGTGGTGTTCTCCGCGATCCGCTGAAGTAATTGAAACCCTTCGGGGTTCAGCGACATTATTATTATTCGTTGTCTTTAGTGTCTAATTTCAGCAACCAGGTGGTTCCGGCTTCCAGTTGAAAATCCTCGATTTTTGACATCGCGGAGCTATACAACTGGACCATTGTGGAGAATTCAACATCGGATACGAACAAATTATCAATCGATAACGAGATCAACCCGGATAATTTCGAGTATGCGTCGGATACTATTTGATGTTTTACTGTGTACTCGTTGAGTTTTTTCTGAAAACACGATGATATCTTCCTAGTGATTGCGTTGGCGACTCCAGCAATTGTTGTCATCGCGGAGACGGCGATTGGAACAGCGATCGGGGCTATCGTGGTTACCGTGGATAAAATAACACCGGCGCCAGCTACTATACCCGACACCGAGTACACGACCGCGTCGATGGCGGTTATTTTACGACGGTATTTTTTTATTTTTACACGGTATTGTTCGGAAAGCGTTTTCAAGTTTGCGGAAAATTCTTTTGCGGTATCGAATCGATATTGATGTGACGTCGGTGATACCTCTGATTCAATTTCCTTGGTGGTCATTTTTATTTTAAAAGAGCTAGTGTTTTTAATTACTTAGATTCGCTGCAAATTCCACATACCATGTAATGTTTGCCCCGGCTAGATTTCTATCAACGGCATAAATTGTAAACTGTTCAGTTGCGTTCTTGTCTATAATTGTTGATATTGTATTGTTAAACCCGGATGAACTCGACGATAATATATTAAACTGCATCATTGAAACCAGTGTCAATCGATAAATACCCTTAACAGTTGCGGTGATATTTACTGTATTCTGTGTAGGAGTCCAATCGAATGATCCATGCCGAATTGTGTATACTGTGTTGATGATGTTTTCATGAAGGGTTTTTATTTTTTCGAGTTGCTCTGCCATTCTCGGTAGTCTGTCTTTAATCGCTTCAACATCAGTTATAACTATTCCTACTCCCCGCCAACTCGCGTCTATATTATTCTTGTTCGCTGCAACATTAGTTTTGATTGTTTCTATTTCCCGTGTATTCTCGGTCATACTTTTTTTGTTCGCTGCAACATCAAGTTTGATTGTTCCTATTTCATATGTATGCACGTCTATACCTTTTTTGTTCGCTGCAACATCAGTTTTGATTATTCCTATTCCCCGCCAATACGCGTCTATATTTTTTTTGTTCGCTTCAATATCAGTTTTGATTGTTCCTATTTCCTGTGTATGCGCGTCTACACCCTTTTTGTTCGCTTCAACATCAGTTTTGATTGTTCCTATTTCCTGTGTATGCGTGTCCACACTCTTTTTGTTCGCTTCAATATCAGTTTTGATTGTTCCTATTTCCTGTGTATGCGCGTCCATATTATTTATGATCGTTGTAACATCAGTTTTGATTGTTTCTATTTTCCGTCCATGCGCGTCCACATTATTTATGATCGTTGTAACATTAGTAATGAGTGTATTTATTTCCCGTTCATGCACGTCTATACTCCTTTTGTTCGTTGCAACATTAGTTTTGATTGTTTCTATTTCCTGTCTATACGCAATGATATCATTTATAGTTATTGTGATTTCATCCGGCCTGGTATTTTTTTTACCAAAGAATTTATCAAAGTTGTCATCGATCCTGTTAACATTTTTTCGTAACGTGTAAAATTGGCCCGACAGCGTCGTAAACTCCGAAATAGTATTCTTTATTGTTGCAAGATTTGGTTCGGTTACCGTCGGGGTCCCAAAAAAACTAGCGGTAGTGAGTTGTATATCGGTGACAGATTTTTTCACCCGCGCGTCGAATTCGATCATAGATATATTCAACGATGTAAGTCTGTCTCGAACGGATGTTATCTCATTCGTCACCTCCGATATATGTTTACCCGGTTTGAGTCGTCCGTCGCCGGTATACAACGCGATAGTGCCATTGGCGACATTAGGATGTCGCATTAAAACGTCATCCAGCGACACATTACTGGATTTCAATTTACCCTGGCGGTCTTGAAATACAACTATTTCACCTGGGTCAACACTTGTTAAATTCAACGTATCAGCGATTTCATCCTCGATTAGTTTTTTTATGTCATCGGTGGCGGCCGTTTCCGTGGGCTTTTTCAGCGCCGAAACCGGTCGTCCCCAAATATCAATCATTATTATCTAATGTAATTGTCTCTAAATTTCCCACTAGTGTATTCGTTTACAACCATATGAGGTGGTTTTCGCGATGATGAAATCGCCGCGAGTACGTTCAATACCTCACGGCCACATATCGGTGGGTCACTTAATTGCTGTGTTGGCAGCGTGGAATAAAAAACCGGGGCTGAACACACCCGGGTTGAACACGCCCGGACATACCGTATGAACTCTTTCGGCGGGGCTAACCCGTATGAATCAAAATAGACGATCGCACGCGGATCAATCGCGTACGCAACCCAATGAGTTCCCGCTCCGGAGGATCCATCGAGGTTAATTATACCGGTTTCAATATTCCTTGGTTTTGTCGGTAATTGATCCCTCATAAAAACACCTCTGAAGTTTTTTATCGCTAACGCGTTTGCGGCATCTATTAAATCAAAATTAGACATAGGAGTCATAGACTCGGGAGTCAATGACTCCTGAGTCAATAAACGGTTCCCGGTAGTCTTAGACCCTTCCCCGAGTACCATGAATACGGGGTCCCCGGTAGTCTTAGACCCTTTCCGGCCACGGGTCGTTTTTTTTTGTAGCCTTTCCCGGTTGCCTTCTTTAATGCCATTCCCGCCGCGGTACCAACGGCCCCAACGCCGCCGCCTTAGCCACTGCTGGTGCGGCCGCGGCAATCAACGCTGGAATCGCAGCTAACAGCGGAAATATCCCACCGGTCTTTTCCATGTTTTTAATTGCTGCGGCTGAAAAATCTATTTGAACACCTTTTTTATTCTTCATCGCGTCATTGAAATGTTTTATTTGACGCGCCGTCAACGATATCTTATGATTACCACCTGCCATCTGTGACGGCTTCAGCGTTATTGTGGTCCCGCATTGTTTAGCCGACTTTGATCGTAATTTCTTGACTTGACCATCAGTCAACTCTACACTGACGACACTATACGACATTTTATTGTAAACGCGTTTGTGTTTTCAATTACATGTTTTCCACTGGCGCATCAACGATTCTCATTCGTCCACCAACACCTTCTAGCAGCATTGATTTATCGCTGAGAATGACAGCAACCGCTCTGTAATTAACACCACCCGGGGGGGGCTATACGAGCTCGGAAGTGTATATCAACGACGGATTGTCTCGTTAAATCAAGATGTTCCAACGAAAAATAATAAATCGGATACAGCTTTTTAAAATCAAGTTGTGATATTTGCAAACCAGTGTCGACGTTTTGATCACGACCCATATATGACAGCAATCGATGGTACACACGTGCGATATGGTTGTCGTCGTAATTAAGCTGTATATCCTCGGATGGTTCCTGTTGTCCGTTTATTCTCAGCGAAACATCCCTGACTCCTAATTGATCAAATATCATATGGCTGTGTTCTTGACTGCCCAATCGTTCCCTATTCTGTAGCGCTATGAATATATGACGCGGGGCTGAAACGCCTTGTTTTGATGCTAGGTGCCATGTAAACGTATCGGCGACGTTATCCTCTTTAGCATCAGTTGTTACCGCTAGCCAACTCAACAACGATTTCCCTCCCTGTTCCATAAATGCTAACAATCGTGCTTCCGTGGTAACTGATGGAGTCAGCACCGGCATCCACAATGCCATTTTAGTTAAAACGACTTTACCGGCAGCGACGCCAGCAGCATGCCATATTGCATTGTTATCATCGCCCCTTCGCGTCAGCGCGATTGTATGCTTAGCCCCATAGATAACCTTCCTGACATTTCTGCAGAATCCAAATATGTGATGGAGTGGAATCGCGCATGAAAACTTTCGGCGTGGTCTTTTTAGCATCGACATTCGTGCTGCGAATCCCATATTGTAATTATCGTTAAGACTTTTTATAACAGTGAACTCAGCGCCCGGTCTTGCTCTGCGGTCTGGATTGGCTGCTTCAGCTTGATTAGCAATTGCGGTATCTCTTTCCACCAGCACGTTGATGTACTGAAAATGGTCAGCATTATTGGTGGTGTCCTTCGCAAACATCATAGATGGGCCCGCCGATCTCGTGTAATCGTCCGAGTATCTCGCTAACCCAATTATCGTCGTTGCAACATCAACCTCGCGTTCTATTGATTCAATTTCTCGCCCGTCAATAAGATATCTGGCGCTCTCAAATAACGCCATGATACCGTTGTTGACGAAACCAACTCGAACATGATCGTCATCTGCGTATGGTGCATTATCGGCAGCATTTGTCACGAGTTCTCCCTCGATTTCGATAAACGCTTCACACGGCAGAAAGTATTTACTGGTATCTTGGACTTGAAATTCAATTCGCGATCGTAGGTCGGGTTGCGCTGCATAATAAGAATAATATTGATAATCACGGACAGAATCATCCCTGCGCACTGGGGCATCCATATCAAACGCGGGATCAGCGGTACGCGCAAACATTCTATTATTTATCATGTTGATGTTTTCAATTGCGATTTTTTCGTCGTAAATTCTTTGAATTTAAACCACTTCCCGCTATCGCGTTCATGAGCGCGTTGGTTGCCGCATCGGCGGATGGCGAAGTCGCCAACGACGGAGTCGTCGCCAACGACTGAGTCGTCGCCAATGACTCTAATTTTTCTTCCACGGCGTTATTTATTACTTTACTGACATTTGCAGGCATCACTGTCGTTGATGGCATTACCGGTGGTTTCTGTTTTCTTTTTGAGAATCTCTTAGATTTCACCAACGACATTAGTTTGTCCCGCGCGGCTGAAAGCGCCTTTCCGGCAACATCTCCAATGGCACTAATACCCTTATCACGAATAACATCAATAGCCTTCATTCCTAATTGTTTGGCTAACGGCGCTACTTTTGGAGCCATTCTTGTAAATAACCCCGCAATGGTGCTACCGAGACCATCTCCATAGTACACGCGGTAAACAGGCAATCGCGAGTTTACCACGTAGACGAGTACTGGTTTATCGTGGTTGTAGTGTATGATCATCTTTATTATAAAAACACCGGTTTTTCAATTAATCATCCACGAGTTCGTCTATGAGCGTTCGATATGCATTAATGTCCATAATACCGCCTGCAAATAACCGCTTGCAAATATCAGCGGCTTCATTGATTATTTCCGGAGAGTTATTTCCGGCTCGTTTTCCTCCAATTAGTACCTCTAGCCGTGATATATCACTGAGAACACTACCAGGACAGGTAACGCCGTAGGATTCTTTACCAACAGAGTATCCTTTTCCTTTTTTTGGTGTTATACTCTTAACTTCCTTGTGGAATTCATCGTAATCGGGATCACCACGATGTGGTAATGCTTCTTTATGTTTACTCGCTAAATACACTATTCTTGCCCAGTCCTTTAACGACTTTATATTTTTCTCGTAACCGCTATTGATATGCTTCTTATCTCGTATGCTCTTAGCAAAATTGTTGGCAGCAAAATTAATTAATTCTTCCCTGCTGCTGAAGCCTCTAATTTCATCTATTGTGCTCTTCTTGAGTACAATACGGGGTATATTCCCCTCTTTTTCTTCCGGTATTTCTTCTTCTGGTATTTCTTCTTCTGGTATTTCTTCTTCCGGTTCTTTCGCAGTAGCACCTAGTTCTTCTTCATCGGCCATTGTAACATAGGGTTCTTGTGGTTCGGTTATAGCGAGTGGTGGCGGCCTCCGTGTTGTAGCAGCCGCTATTTTTGCAGGAAGTGTTTCTAAAGACCTTTTTGTTTGTTCGGTCTGAGCCGCTATCTTTTCAAGCGCACCAAGAACGGGTACAGTTGCCGCCGTAACATCTTTGGTCGCTTTAGTTACCGGGGCAAAGAGTTGCTCGCTTCCAACAGTAAAATCGGTTTGTAGTTGCTGCCGCGTTTGAAGTTGTTCTCGGACCCTATCTCGTAACGGTATAAACTTTTTAAGCGCTGCTAGCCGCTCTCTGGCTAGCCGAGTAGTAAGTGATTCGCCTACCATTATTGCAATTGCGAAGCAATTTCTAATTTCTCGCCGGAGTTTTCGTCTATAATCCTTCTAATGTTTTTGATCTTGCTAGAAATCTCCCGGCGTCGTTCATAAACACGTCCGAGTTTTTTTCGTATTATTTCAACGGCAGTAAATAGTCCAATGAATGCATTTGCGTCATTGTGGTACAAGTTTTCATTAATCGTATGTTGTAATCGTTTTATAAAAAAATACTCGCGGGCCAGGGTAAAACGCCCCCGTTTCGACTGTTCGTTAATAATCTCATAATCGGATAATATTTTTTCACTGTCGAGACCATCAGATAATTCAATTCCTTGATTTTTTAATTTTGAAATCTCGGCTAATATATTATTGATGTCTTCGATATTCATTATTCTTATAGAACATCTTATTTCTAATATCAAAAATTTTAATAAAATTTAAGTTAAAATTTAATAAAATTATTGGGGTCATTTTTGACCCCGTTTTTTGTATGGACAGTACAATGCCGTAAATCTCCACTCGAGTGTTGTGGCAGATTACAGGCATACATAGACGGTACAATGCCGTAAATCTCCACTCGAGTGTTGTGGCAGATTACAGGCATACATAGACGGTACAATGCCGTAAATCTCCACTCGAGTGTTGTGGCAGATTACAGGCATACACATATACTTAATTAAGGACATTCACATCTTGGAACCCTAAACATACATCTCCGGGGGGGAGGCCTAGGGTGACAAACGTCATCGTAGACCTCCCAGAAGATATGTTTAGGGACATCACTACATGGATGAATATATTTACAATGAAATGATTGATGGATGATGGGACGGCACAAGACAGCACAAACATAAAACGACGGGGCGGAACTCTACGGCCAATTCAACCAATCAAAAGCAACCCAATTAAATTAACCCGGTTGCATGATTGTAAACAAAAGACAACCACACGCCAGGGTTAAGAGCGTGGGTTAGTTTTGATTAGTTGAATTGGCTTTCGAAAGCCCCAGGCTTATAACGAGTCATCTTATATATAAAGTGACTAATACAGCGGCGTCAGTCACAAGGTGTGTGTTAATTTGAATTCCCTTGAATCGTTAAATCCTTAAATACTTATTAATGGTGTTTCACGGCATTTAAATGAAACCAAATACTCAAATAAAACATTAAAAAAAAGAATACAGCTGTTAGATAATAGCGTGTATTTCATTAGTTTTCATCGTAAAATGATTAATTAATCGCAACATTAATTGGACTTCAAGGGACATAACTCTTGTCATGAGACGCTATCACAAAACGAGTTATCTCCCTTTGATGTTATATATGAAAATCGAATTCTGTGACCCGTCTTTTTTGAGATCGCTGTTTTAGTTATATTCTCCGCAACATCTAGAACTGATTTACTACAAATATCGAAGTATTTACCAGCCGCATTCATAGAGCGAAATATTTTTTCCTCGTGCGTTATTGTATCAAATGACTTTACGGGTTTTGCCTTTCTCATCCCTCCTGTTTTTCCAAATTTGGAATTTTGACTCGGTGTAACAGCTCTTAGATTACACAGTCTGTTATTTTGAGGACATCCATCAATGTGATCAATAACGAGACCGTCGTTGATCAGTCCGTTAAACGCTTCATACACCATCCTGTGAATAAGACAGATTTTTTTCCCAGCATTAAATCGCAAGTATCCGTGATTATTTACGGTACCAACCGGCTTCTTCAGTCTGCGGTTTCTAACAATACCGTCGCGAGATGCCTCGTAATTAACAAACACAGGGTGAGGTCTGAACTCTTGGTCCATTTGTATAATAATACTACTTGTCTAATTTATTATTTGGTTTAATTATAAACCTTGCAATGTAGTCCTGAGGAGTTTTGATGACGAAGTCTGCGGTGGGGTCAATGACGGCGTTTTTAATTCGCTTGTCATAATAGCGTTTTAGTTCCCTGTATCGCTTTCCGCCACAATTGATACACAACTGCGATTTTCCTCTTACACCGACGTGGCAAACCAAGCACGGTAGGGGGCCAAGAGAGCCATTACGAACGCTTTGTAAATGATATCCGCAGAATTCACCTCTACATGATTTATTGCACGGGGTTGTCGACCCAATCATCAACCATTTGCATTTATTCATTATACTATATTCTTTCATTTAAATACTTGTTTTAATTATATGGATGAGTTCGAGAGATTAGCAGTAATTAAGCCGCGGAAAAATATTAAGTTCAATCTCGATAGAGTCCTCAAGGACACACCAAAAGCGTTAATAAACGATAGAACCCTGTTGAATAAAATACGCGATTGTATCGATGAATTCAAACGTGATGGTGCATCTCATAGTTGGTCAACATTTCGAATTGATGGTGTTGTTGATGCTACCATGAACGACAACCGCGCAGCAATGATAATATCACAACTTGACGGTAAAAGGTATTTCTTCAGAGTAAAATTCATTGTCCGGGTGAAATCAGGCGATTGGATCATACGTGATAAATTTGAACCAGTTCTCAGCGACAAGAAAACAGTCACTGTCAGCCGCGACTCCAAGCCGGGGTTGTTAACCGGAATTGACAGACCATACTATGAACGAGCGTATCCTGAAACAGCAGTTGTTTATGGAATATACCCGTTAAATAAGAAACCTGATATCGGAAAACTGAAACCGATGAAACAGTCAACGGGGATAAATTGTGTAGCAGAACGAATAATAGAGCATTTTACAAATGCATGTCGAGGAAACAAATTGACTGATTTACGACGTAGCAAAATCAACCAGTGGGAACTAACCGTAAAAGAGCGTGGAGCAACCATCAGCGACATAGCGAGATTAGAAACGTCGTTGAGATTTCCAATAACCGTTACAACGATAACCGGTGAAGTATTATACGAATCAAAGTACAAATCAAATGGGGCCCCAATCAAAATTATTGATCATAACGAACACGCATGGACGCCCGCGATCACAATATTTCCACGGGATAGAACAGTAAAGTATATCCCGGGGGAATTTTTAGGAGAGGACGGTTTTCTCGCGGAGAGGAAACTATTTGATGCTATTGCTTGCTTGTGTAAAAATGACCCTGTATCAGTGTGGTTACTTCGCAGCGCTGAAAACGACATGGATACCTTTGATCAGTTTGTAAGACCAAACGGCGAATTATATCGCACTGAAGCATTTCACAACAGGATGAAAAAAACCGCCATGGAATTTGAAGAGCATGATGAACAACTGCTAACAAATTGTTTTACGATTCCATCGGTTGTAGCTCATGTTGCAGCAAGGAAAAATGCGTGGAGACCAACGCGCAAGGAATTTCTACCGGATGTACAATCCAGTTGTTTGGAATACTATCACGGTGGACTATGGAACACTGAATACAACCGCGACGCTATGATCTCGGTTGATATGGTTGCCTGTTATCCAGCGAGTTTTCTCGGGTATGGATCCGCCGCTGAATATTTCAAACGATTTGGACACCCCAGTCATGAAATGACTCGTGTTGCTATTAATGGACCACTGCCTAATTTTGATTTAACCGGATTCGCTCGCATAGTATCATTTGAATTCGCGGCAGGACTCCATCGCTGTTGCTATATTTGGATCGGTAGACACATAGCTGAAAAGAAGTGGCTGCCAATAGCGCTGCTACGGTATATGATTGATTGTAGCATGCTAGTTTCGTTGATTGTCAGTGACGCGATTATATCATACCGGGCGCAGACTGAAGTCTGGTTACCAGAACCGGAGCGTCTAGATAGCATAATTGACGAATCCAGAAAAAACATTGATGCCGACGAGGAATATATCATCGAATGGTCCAGGAGGATATTTAACCAACGAAACCGCGAGGCAAAAGATCTCGGTAGAAGAATAATTGGTAAGTTCACACAAGGTGGAAAAAACCACGACTACAAACGATATTGCTCACGGCTGATTATAGATGACGCAGAATATGATTTCGTAATCAAGGACGCAGTGGCAAAAAATAGATACGTGAACTGCAAAACAGCTTTCTTGTCCAATGGAACAAAGTTGGGTACAGTTGTTACCTACGGCGATGGAGACAGCCCCGCGTATCCGCATTTGAGGGCGTCTATGCTGGGTTATGCCGCTATCAATTTATTCTCGATGATAAATAGATTCCCCGATACCGCGGTTAGAGTAGCCGTTGATTCATTTTATGTTGACGTAGCGTATAAGGAAAACGTAGCCGGGTTTACTAATCCGGACGAGAGTTGGGGTACATGGAGAATTAAAAATGAAATACGACGCGATTATTCCCCGTCAGCAGATGTCACCGTTGAGAACAACTACTTACGCGGTGATAAATTGTCAGAATGGTCTAATGCACCATCGTGTTCTGATCCAATTTGTAGACACAAAACAGTTTATTTAAGCGGCTGTGGCGGGTCAGGAAAGACGACTCGGGCAATTGAATTATTTCGAACGCGGGCAAGTATAATCGTGCTTACACCGACTCATAGACTAGCGCGAGAGATAAAACAACGAAATGTTGACGCCGTTACTTATCACAGCCTTTTTCGATACAGCGGCGGTGAGTGGACTCCTGATCGAATGGGTGAAAAATTTATTCCCGACATTATCATCTGGGACGAAATATGTACTGTTTCGTTAGATACTTTACAAATGTTTCTTGATTGGTTGCTGCGCGCGAATACAGCGGTAATCATGTGTGGGGACCATGGCCAACCACCACCATTTGTCGGCGAGGGTCCACATGATTGGTTAAGAGGTTTTGTGGACTATTATGAAGAAACCGATACTGATTACCGAGCACTTGATGAACAACTGCGCGAGGTTAAAAAACTAATCAGATTACAGCCGGATAAAATTCAATGTGAAATAATCCGCGAGGTGATTCCGGAAACGCCGTTGAATGAATTCTGGGAAACATGGAGACCAAACGATTTGATTGTAGCGAGTAGAAAGATAGTCAGAGACACACTTCAGCGGAAGTTGTTTGCGTTGCATAAGGAAAAGTTTCCAACGCGTCCAGTGCCGTTATGTTATAGACCCGCGGACACACGGCAGCAGAACATTGAAGTTGAAATCCCGGGCCCGACAGCGTCAGGGACAAAAAAACAAATTCTCGTGCTGAATGATATCGTGCTCGTTGATATCAGCGTCGTCGAGGACGCGCTACGTGCTAATAAATCCCCGTGGACGCTAGGATACGCAACAACAATACATTCCTCGCAGGGACTAACCATCACGGACACAATTGTTTGGATGGTTGATAATCGCATCGAATGGTCGAATCTAGTCTATCTTGCAGTGTCCCGAGTACGAAGGATAAATCAGCTTCGAAGAATTGTTATTGACGGAGTCAGTGACGAAGCCAGTGACGGAGTCATCGATGCAAGCGTCATTGATAGAAAACTCTCGGGTTACCGCCAACAGGATAAAAAAAAACAGCGGCGTTTTGATATTGATGCCGAATTAATAATTGCGTTACGACAACAACAGAATAATCACTGCGCGAGTTGTAATTGTGTAATGCGCTGGCGTTATTCGGATAAAGACGCTCGCCAATTTACCGTGGACAGGATCGATAACAGTCTCGGTCATGTCAAAAACAATGTGAGGTTGACATGTCTTGAGTGCAATAGACGCAACGGCGCTAGTTAAGACCACGCGGGGGTAATTGAGTATCGTCAGGTATCACTTGTAGTTGCTCGCGTGTAAATCCGCGCTGAGGAGCAGTTGAATCCAGTCTGTAGATCGGTGGTCTACCAGTTGATCGTGTTATCGTTGATATGTTATGTGTGGTAACACTCCAAATAGGATCAGTAGCTCTTTTTTTACCGCCTTCAAGCTCTCCTGGTTCATATAGATATCTCACGGTGACATTGCCGAGAATCGGCTTGGAAACGCTATTTATTTTTGATTTTCCGGGTATATACTCGTATTTAATCGCGTCGCTGGGTTTAATGTTGATTGCTCGGGTAATCTCGTTATTTAACGCTGCAATTACACCTGGCAACCTTTTAACCCATTCACGAGATCGTTTTTCCTGAATGAATTCCTTCGCGTATTGATATCCAAATAACCGTTCAGCGAGAGTCCGATTGAATCGTTCAACAATTGCCTGATCACGATGTAGCGCAGTATGACCTCGTCGTACCGCGACGCTATGATGTTTCAGCGTTGATAAAACAGCGCCGCGAAATTCACTACCGGGATCAACTTGTAATAGATTTGGCCAGCGCAGAGGGCCTCTTCGATAAATTCTTTCAAACGCAGCGGCTACTTCAGTTGCCGACTTTGTTTTTAACGGTTCCGCTTGTTTGTATCGACTCGCAACATCAACTACGGTTAGCGCGTATTTGTAACCGTTGTCATGCGGCAAAAATAGTATATCAGCCTGATGAACTTCATTAGGTACGCTGACATCAAAGCGCGAAAAGTTGATTTGTTTAGGCGGTGGTAGATAAATTTGCCATATAGCCTGTTTGGATAACCAATTAGCCGCAGTGGCCTTTGTTACCTTTGCAGCGCTTGCGAGTTTACCAATTGCGGCCTTCCCCTTCCAGTATCCTCTCGGAGAATAATAGATGGATTCCATGTTGTTATTATAAACGCTAGCGTTTTCAATTACCAGCGCGAGAAGCTCCGCTTCCAATCATTAATTTACCTTTCATAGCCGATTTTACCAACCATGAGGCCAATTTTTCTTTGACGGATTTATCAGGAATAGCATTTAATGCGTGAATTAATTTTACATCCGCGATATGACGCTGTTGCAGATCGCTACTTTTGTAAGCAACATCATGAACATGACACGCCTTATCGATAGCGTTTATTGGATACTCACCGGGTTTGGGCTGATTTTGATCATCGAGTCTGATATCTAATCGTGTTCCGGGGCCACAGTAGCTATATCCTGGGAGGTGTTTTTCTCCTGGATACTTTGCCCACGGTGTTCAGGGGAGGTTTGCCAATTTGGCTGCAATATCACCTCCTCGCTTTTTTTTAAAGCGTCCCCGGGTTTAATAGAAATAAATCTAAATTTCTTTGTACCGCATTGTACACACTTACCAGTAAGCGCCGATCTGTTATTTCTTGTTGTAGCGGTTGTCATATCATTTGTGCCAGTACGCACTCTACACTTCACACAATATAGATCCATAATTTATGTATAGAGATATGGATATAATTGATTTTTCGGCGACTAAAACAAGAGAACCAGTTAAGCATGTTGCAGCGTTACCAAACTCGATCCGGATGATTATCATCGGACCATCTGGATCCGGTAAGACGCAATTGTTACTCAATTTAATAATGAGATGGATGAAGTGGGATAAGTTGTATTTGGTTGCTCCTAGCGTAGATGATCAACGATGCTACGAGGTGTTGAAAGATTTCAACGAGAATGCATCAGCGATCGCTAAAAAAAATGTCATCGAGTTTATTACAGATATCAATGATGCACCGGGTATTGATGATATTGATGGCGACGTTAACAATCTAGTCGTGTACGATGATGTTATGTTAGACAATCAAAAAAACCCAGCTAGGATATTTTCCAGAGGCAGGCATAAAAACACTGACGTGATATATGTCACTCAACGATACACTCAGATTCCAAAAGTAATTAGAGACAACTGTAATATTCTTGCTGTATTCAACGGCGTTGATACACACACGCTACGAAATATTTGGCAGACATGGTGCGGCGGTGACATGGACTTTAATACTTTTCGAAACTTTTTTAGTCATGCTCAGTCAACCCCACATGGATTCGTAACGATAAATTTACATGATCCTCGGACACGATATCGTATCGGACTTGACCAAATATTCGGTTAGTTGTAACTAATTTTCATTGTAAATAACTTCTTAGCAGCAGAGGGGGCGATGACATCGACGCGGTCGTCGATGTGCTTACCGGACGCTGACGACGCTGGGGATCGACGCGCAGAAGGTGTTAATTAAACCAAATGACGACGCGACGATCCCCCAACGACGTCGTCGTTTTTTTTTTACCAGCGCTGACTACACCGGATCCGCTGAGTGCAGAAAGTAATAATTAAGCAAAATAACGATTGGACAAAATGTCGGATTCGCCCCCTCTGCTGCTGTATACTGAGATATGATAGTAGAAATTACTTCAGTATGTTTTTGTCGCATTTTAGTGATAGACTGGAAAGTGTTGACATTGGGTCATCAGTAATTTGTGTCTGCGTGAGACAGGTGTGATGGCTACTCATTTGTTCCTAAGTAGTGGAGACAGAATCGGATTATTTAGACAGGCGCTCGTTACATATCTGGTAAAACCAAATACAGTCCGAGTTGCTAGTTTACCGTATTATCGAAAAACACTAGTGCATGCACGGTGACCACACGTTACAATAGTCACATTAAATCTCTTGCTACTTTGTTTTGACTAGTTTCCAACATACAATACAAGGCAATTTGCACTTTTGTCTTTGTAGTACTGGGTTTAAAGCAATGGCCTCTCTGATTAATATTTCCCAGATGCATATCATAGGTACACTAAACTGGTAGCTTTTGTGCTGATATTGCTTGCATGCATATATGTTTCATTTTCTGACATTATAATGTTTTTCCATACGTTATTCACCAAACTTGACAGGTTAGTTGCCTTCCTGGACTTTACACTGTGTACTGTGGCCGTACGACTTCAAATAAGCGCTTCAGAAGCTATACATTGTAGAAAATTTTATTTGTTTGACCACCTAGAATTCAATATTGTAATTATACAGGGATACAAATATTTAATGAACTGCAAATTAAAGACAAAACTAAATGTTTAGATTCCAAACCTTCACCAGAAAATGACAACATAGAAAATATTTAAAAATCATTACGAAATATTGCTGATTTTGTGAACTGATTAACCGATGTATAATTTTTGGAACATTATTTTTTTGCATGCGTATAGATCTGTTATGTAGCTTTAATTCTCAAAACTTAACTCAATGCCTAATTAATTTCTGACATGATCAATAACGTTGATCCTTCGATACCTTAATTTCAGTAATATAAGTTAATCTAACACATGAGCCAACGTTTGATTTCACAAAGTGGATTCTATATTTCTCAATATAATCAACGTTTAGGACTAAGTAAAGTTGCATCATAATGATATTCTAATCATATAATGACTATCAAAAAGCATTCAGATTGTCAATCTGAGTGTTTATGTGGTTTTTTTCTATAATTACGGGTTTTGCCAGAAAATATATGTTATATATAGAGAGATTTCAGATTCTGGCAAAATCAGCATTTCTTAGGACCAGTTACAAACTTTTGTCATGTTTATCCACAATTTGGCCAGCGAATTTCGTCGTTATCTTCTATAATTGTGGATTTTCTAGAGACTAGGTATTGTATATAGAGATTCCAGATTCTGGCAAATTCCGTATTTTTTACTGACCTATTAGAGAATTTTGTCATCTTGTGTCTGACATTGTCCGAGAGATAGAACAATCGGATGAGAATAAACGACTTTACATGAGATACAACTAAGAGACCACAGCAAATAAATAAACATTAGATTATGGGCCAGTTATTGATGTTACTATTTTTCTAGCCCCCGCGCTGTCTTGAACGAAGATTCGGATTGAAAACGCAACCTTTTCTCAGATAATGATGACATAATTTGTTCAGCTTGGTCTAGAAAAATATTCCATTTTGCTCACAAATAATCTTAATTTAATCTCTTACGAATTGCCGCAATATTTAGTTAGAGAAATTGTATAAAAATTACATGTTAAGATTTGTTTATATTACAAGGGGAGTGGAGTGTCAAAGCTAGATGTTTAGAGTAGATATACAATGTTGTAACATATAATTAATATGCATTGAAGTGTACGTTATGCAACGTAGAGTATTGGTGGATTGTATTTAACATTTGCTTTTGAGAAAAGGAAATCAAATAAATACAATATTTCTCACAAGAAAACAAATAAATACAATATTTTTCTATGGGGTGCGCATTAAAGATCTTTATGTTCATGAATGTAACATATCTTTGGTGTTTTGTTTTCTTTATCTGAGATTTTGCAAGATTGTGCCCGGGATATACACTCCCTCAAGGAATGGAACCAACATCATTGACACTTTATAATCTTAAAAAAAGCCAAGTGATAAAAGTACATACATTCAGTGAACTAAGTTCACAAAGGAATGTATTTTTTTATATAAATAGTATCAAATGTCTTCTAGAAATCATTTTTTTTCTTTGTTTTACAATTGACCATAAACTGATTGAAAGTCAATAATAGAAAGTACCAGGGGTAACTATTATTTCTTCAGGACAAAAAGTAGAAAGACGACGGAAAAGGAGAACTAATGGATGCAGAGAAGTTCGTGTCTAAGTTGTTCATTGTATCAGAAGCATTCAGCTTTCATGAAACCCACGTTAAACTCTTTTGTAAATACATATGGCTAAAGTACTGCTTTCAGCGTCTAATGCAATACGATCTAATGTTAATGGAACGCATTACCTAACTGTGCAACAGAAACACGCCTTCAGTTCACTAAATGCCCTACCATCACCTGACAGCATGGCCTGGAAAATGGAAGATGGATAGCTGTCACCAAAGCTTGTGTAATATGTGGGTACACAGAGGGATGCATATCGCACAAATATTCAATTGCAGGAAGAGGAAACTGACACCAAATATAGCTTTCAGGTTTGTATATAATGTCAGCATGAGTAGGAAACAATTTTTGTGAAAAGAATTCATGTCAATTTTGCCTGACTGTTAATTGTATATGAAGAAAATATAAGAAGTTGTTTTAGTGACTTACATTTATAAGCTATATAAGTTTCCACAAATAAATGAACAATCAGCAATATATATATATATATATATATATATATATATATATATATATATATATATATATATATATATATATATATATTCATTGCGTCTCTACGTATACAAAAAAACCCAAGGTATTAGATACAAAGATGATGACTTACTCACTCTCCGTTGAGACGATATGCGCGTTTGAAGTCTCTTTTTATTTTGACAAGTTTCTTTTTATTTTGACAATTTTGATTCTAAAACATCGACAGAGGGCTAAAAAGCGTCATATTTGGCTTCAATATGCCAATTGTTCCTCAAAATGCCCCCCATAAACATTATGTAGCAATGTATCAGCGAAATTGTCCTAGACTGCTACGCAAAGATGATTCAACCTATTAAGCAGTACATATTGTTATATCACAAGAGCAGCCCTAATTCGGGACTATGGGTAGTTCAAAGGCTGTATGTGTCATTTGAAAGGTGACTATTGTATACACCTGAGCGATTAAAGTGTACATATTTACCTTTCAAAATATGGACTGGTCTTTAGTGTGCAGTGAACGCTGTAGGAGTAACATATAACCATAAAGAAGCGCTAGCAATGGATCTTATTCCCGCCCTTGCACGGAGTGCCTTGAGAAGTCTTGGACCAGAATTGCAACAGGATGGAGCATACGTGCGCAAGCTAAATGTAAAGTTATTGCTGATATGGGAGAAAGAAACAACAAATTTAGACGATTGCAGAAATAATAGGGTTCGATAGCAATATGAAAACCACAGATAGCGTCGTCAATCCCGACAGAGGTCACCAAAAAGGTCATATCCCTATAGGCAGTCTCAACATAGACGTAACTCACCAAGGAGACCTGCGCCCTCTCAGCCTTCACAGCCGGCAAAATCAACTCCAAATAATAAAAGAAAAGATACAGTTCTGAAATCACGAAGAAGAACATAGAGGTGGGGAAAATTCCACTCTACTTCACCGTCCCCACCTCCACCACCATCGCCACCAATTACGGCTGACCAGGAAACAGCGGCCCCAGCCCAGTATCAGCCCAGATAATGCAAACTGAAGCTGAAGCTCTTATGCATGAACAACCAGAAGTATTGGACGAGGAGATAGGCGCCAAACTCATGGAACATGTGCAACAAGAAACCACAGATATGGGACTAGAACAACTTTATCATGACAAAGCGGCAGCTATAAAACACTTGGAAGACCACAAAGTAGTCTGGAATATGAGAAACCATGAGATAGACCACGTCACATCGCAACCATCCAGAGCTAAATTGAGAAAAGCTTCAAGCGCCCTTAGGACAAGGGGAACGCAGTATACAAGCTGTCCACTCAAACTAGCCTATTTACTTGCAGTGGACCTGGCATCACATTATGATTTACCGGACCCAATAAATTGGACATTGCCTTATGAAAAGGAATACAACGACTGGTGTGTTGCGGACATGATTGACCCTGGAGCTTGCAGAATCCATATCAGACGAGAATGGAAATGTCCAGACTAACTACTACAAAAAAATAGATCAAATGGATCTAAACAGCCCTTTTTAGGGCTAAAGAGTGGAGATCAATATTGCCTTTAAGGTTTTCATTTTGGAATCAGAAAACCTTATTTGATAATATGTTTATTTAATATCCTAATTTGACCTGTTTCGTTACCGCCATCAAAATGTTTATTCTTCTATTCTTTCTTATGCGTGATACAAACTATTCATAAGTCATTTTCGACTTTACCGATTGGTACTTAATTAGTATATCAAATGTAATCTCTGTACACCAAATTCCAACTTCACAACGACTCATTTTCACAATTTCTGACTTAGTCGATTTGAACAATTGCACAGGTGGCTTATGCATTATTGTCATTTTTATTGTCCATTTGTACAACTGGACTAGATTTGAAATAAGTACGAGATGGTTTTTCTGGGAGTACACAACATCCATGGCTGGCTTGCCTAGTTCCTTGCACCTCATGCCTCTCTCGGACATCGTATAATGACGGAGATGTGGAACCATTTCCACCCGTCCATAGCCTGGTGTCCTGATGTGACGTCACAGTGGCGACCAATCGCTACTGGCGTTACATACTGTTTTGGTTGACACCCTTGCTCTGTTCTGGCAGACTGTAATTCGTCTCTGAACATGAGTGCGTGCTGGGTCCATTTCCACTCATGTAAGCCCTACATTCAGGTCGTTAGGGACTTTAGCCTTCGGGTATTAGTCCCACGATCTGACGGCTCAATTAATTAGTGATCTATGATCACAGTAATGCCCGGGGGATGAGGCTTTAATTCCTTCCCCCGGGATCAATTAAGTAGTCCGTTTACCAGACGCACTTATTGGGCGAAAGCGTCTATAATCCAAATGATGATGATGATGGACTGGTCGAAAACGTTTATTTTCAAAATGTTTTCCGTGTTAATGTATTTCAGTGAATTCAAGAAACTAATCTCACGTCAGATCTGTAGACCATTTCATAACAGAAATTGATAATTAGCCAGAAAGTTTCAATGATATTTATAATGTTTTTTCTTGCCTGGGCATAGGGCTGTGTGTCCGTAATATACAGTTCCATGCACAATTTTCGAGTTCGTACTAGACAAATATTTGCAAATAGACCATTGAAATGTGGGTTATTTAATGGAATACTTATCTATGCATATTTTTCTATAAAAGGCAACAAATTTACAAACAGTTTACGTCGTAACATAAAGACTCATCTGAATAACTTGACAGTGTTAGGTATATCTGCTATTGTAGAATTAAGTTTTAAAGTATTTACATTCTATACAAATGAGAATACGGAAGTAGATTAGCATGGAAATAACGTCCCATGTCATACATTTTAATTAAAAGATGACCTCTTCCTAGGATGTATCTAGCAGCCTGAATGCAATGCAAATATCATTTTTTCACCCCACCGCTAAGAATATTTGTAAACAGTTAATTGTTGTAACTAAATAGTATAGGAATTGCAAATTAAGCAAGTATATACATTAACTTAATAAAGCTTTGCCAAATGGAAAAAAATCAAATAAAAGACGTTTAATGAATGATATTTGTCTTAATCACTATAGATGATGCTGATATTGATGATGATGATAATAACTCTGATGACTGTAAAGGTCTGCATGATTATACCAGTACCTGTGTGATATATCTTAATGAGATTCTTCGAAGGAACTGACACTCTACCGGCTGAAAAGAATTTCCAGGAATTCAAGATATGACCATTTTATCCTTTTAGATGCAAATTTTGATACCATTTTTCATATTCTTCAGTAATGAAAAGAGTTTCAAATTAGTTGCTGTGGGGGGCATATTGGATATCAGCTTGGCGCCATTTTCATTTAGGACCAACACAGCATAATAAGGTGTCTTTTGATGAAGTCTCATTTTGGTATGACTTTCTGTTTTGGAGTAGCATGATAACATGATTTTCATGATGGATGCCATAGTGGCTATATTCAATAACATGTTGGCACCATTTCTATTTAATACCAACACTCATAAGAAGTATTTGCTGAAAGCAAAATTATTATATTAACAGCCATCTAGGAGAAGTACTGATAACAAGTTTTTCAGATGGCCATTATGACAGTCATATTGGAGGCTGGGCTTGCATAATTTTCATTTATGACCAAGTTGACATCTAATGGAATGTTTCATTGAGAACTACATATGATTTGATTATTCATTCAGGAGAAATTATGATAACAATATTTTGAAGATGGCCACTATGACAGGCATACTGAATGTCTGAATGACACCATTAGGACAAGTTAGACATAAGAACAATTTGTTCGATAAAAAAACTGTTGATACAACCAGCTATTGAGGAGTAGTAGTGATGACAATATGGTCCAGACTGCCACTATTGTGGCGATATTGAGCATTAAATCTACACCATATTCATTTTAGATCAATTATACATCATGAGAAGTCTTTTCGTGAAAACCCTTTGGCTATATTAATTTTCATTCATTAGGATTAACAATAGTAAGATTTTCAAGCTGGCCAGTATGGTGACCATATTTGATATCCAATTATCACCATTTTCATTTAGGACCAAGTCTTACCATGGAAACCCCATGTTGATATGACTATCCGTTCAGGAGGATTGGCAATAGAATTTTATGGTTGACCACAACGGTAGCCATATTCACCATCATATCAGTACACTTCCTTTTAGGACCAAACAGACATAATGAGATCTCTAATGGTGAAAATCCCACGTCAATATAACTTCACATTCAGAAGGAGCAGTGATAACAATATTTTCAAGATGGCCTCCATGGTGGCCATATTGAACATTAGATAGGCCCCATTTTCATTTAGACTTAATAAACAGCATAAGATATATTTTACTAAAAACTCTGTGTAATTTTTGCCATCTTTCAAGGAGAACTTGCAATAATAAGATTTTCAAGATGGTCACTGTGGCAGTCATATTGTATGTCTAAGTGGTACTATTTTCACTTAGGACCAATAAGATTTTGAGATTAATGTGAGTGTAAGATTTCATGGCAATCGTCTTAGTAGTTCAGGACAAGTTTTGAGGGAATACCCCATGCTGATATGACCATCCATTCAGTAATATTATGATTAACAAGATTTTCAAGATGGTTACTGTGGTGGCCTTATTGGATATCCGAGTGCCACCATTTTCATTTATGACCAAGACGATGAATGTGTGTGCATGTGTGTGTATTATGTTTCATGACAAGCCTCCAAGTAGTTTTTAATACCCACCTCTATTTGGGAGGAGTTTAGCAATACGATTTTCAAGATGGCCACTGTTGTAGCCAGACTTGATGTCCAAGCAGCATCATTTTCATTTAGTATCAAAACTAGACTATTGGATGAATATGTGCGTGTAACGTTTCATGGCAATCCTTTAAATAGTTTAAGATGATTAGCGATAAAATATATTTCTAATAGATCTCAATAAAGGATACATTTTATGACAATTCCAGTAGCTTACAAGATTAAGCTATTTCAATGTGATTCTGTGATAATAGCTGTACTTAAAAATGAGAATGTCAAGTGATGCTTGAGTCAGGAAAATCTACTTCTTTTATTATTTCCTAAAAATCATATCACACATTTGAATGGGTATCAAATTTAAATGTTTATTCTAATGATTCAATTATCCTTATAGTCTAAAAACAATTAGGTCATATAATAAATTAAAAAAGATCTTAATCTATAATTTTGTATAGCAGGAAATATGCCTCATTAAACACAATGACAAGCTTGCATGCTTTTACAACCTAATGAGTGTAAGTGTATAATATGAATATTGTTATTGTTAATCTAATGTTTTGTCTGTTAGTTTTCAATTTTTTTATTTAATTACATGCTATTGTAATATAACAGTGTTTACTGGACTTGACCTTGTCCAAAATTGAGTTCATGTCTGCTTGACCTGATTGACTTTTTAAAAACAAATTTTTATTTCATTTATGTAAACAACTAACATAGCTTCATTAGATTCTATGTGTATGAGCTGACTGACTGAATTATTATTCAAATAAACAACTTTTTGTTTATTTTTTTATCTTTCTCAGAGTAAGAATCATTCAGCTGAGTCAAGGTCATATATGGACTACATGATATTTATCATGTGCCAATTGCATTGTAACAAACTTCTATTTTTTCAGAAGAATGAACTCTTGGTCCTCATCCGGGAATATCTTTTGCATTTTAGTTAGTCATATTACTGATGTTTCTATAAAGGTTTGTCAGTCGGGCTTAAAATACTTGACACGTTAAGTTGTATTATGTTGTGACCAGTTTGGGCTGAATTTTATTTTCTTCAAATTATTGAATTCAAGTGATTATTTTCCCTATATTGGACACTGCACCTACTGGTGTGTAATAAAAGGCTAACAACATGTGTCTAATTAGGACCTAAAGAATATTACCTAAGTGCCCTTTAAGAAGTAAAATGTATGAAATATTTTTAGTGTTTCTAGCTTTTGTGAGTCATTTGGTGAACAACATACGTAAGTCATTCAATACATTTGAAATATTTAATTGTAAATGAACATAAATGTAATATTTTATTAATTACATAAAAAAATGATTTTGTAGACTATAAGGATTCCATGGAACAACATGTCTTGCCATTACTATCTTAGTCTTTTCATGCAAATATATATATATATATATATATATATATATATATATATATATATATATATATATATATATATATATATATATATATATACACACACACACAGAGGGGACGGACATTTAAAAGTTGTGATTGGTAGCTATACTCCAGTTGGCAACGACTAATAAAGGGCCAGTGCTGGTTTAACGATATTTAACTGTTTTCATATGGAAATGTCCAAAAGTAGATCCAAAGATTAAAGGACAAACCATTCCAAATGAGCATTGAATTATATCAAAATATGTAGAAATTAGCAGGTTTGTTTTAACATCCATCATCCCTCCTCACCAAGAAATCCCACTTCTTTGTCAAATTTCCACCAGTACTTTTAGAGTTTTATTTATGTATAGAAACATCAACATTGAGTGTACACTTCTAATAAGCAGTGATATGTCTCGCTATCTCCTGATAAAGAGAGAAGACAAAATTAAAAGAAAAAAAAATATTGAAATAACGTTAAAGTACATTCTAATGCTGTTGGATATTATGCTCTTGTCGTGTTGTGATGTTATTTGGGACATAATGAGTTTTTAGACATTCATAACCTGCTAACATTGTAAAAATGATTTATGATAATATACTGATATGCTGGTTTATTTTCTGAAAGACATTTATTATTCATACTAATGTGTATGCAATAACCATTTTTAGTTTAACTGTTCCAGTGTATTATTCTTTCTATGCTTGTATGTTTTGTATATGTTAATCCAATAAACTTCTTAAAGAAAAAGGGTAGTTATTCATTATTTTCCATAAGCTTATTTTTCCCATTAATATGCAAGTTAAATGTCATACCAAACCTAAGCCCTTACCATGTGCCCAATGGTACATATGAATTATGAGATTGCTAGGGACATCAACAATTCCATTTTCTTCTCCAAAAATTTGGTTTCCAATTTAAGAGGTTTCAAACTTAAAGCGTGTAGCAGGATTTATGCCCCATTATTGCACACAATTACCTGCATGCAAATTATATCATTATGAATACATGTTTGGATATATGCTTCAGCTAGATTTTCTCTGAGAGGATTTGAGAAAAACAGCTATAACAATTACTATTGACGGATGATGCCTTGGTTTGGAATTATGTTATCAGAATTCTATGGACTGGACATTGGCTATTGCCATAAAACCGGGTGAAGAAATTATATTCTTAGCATTCAAAGGACTGGACATTGGCTATCACCAATATGCCTGGAGTAGGCATTATATACTCAGAATGCTATTGCCATAATGCCTGAGGTAGGAATAATATTATCAGAATTGCCACATGCTGACTTTGGCTATAGTTTATGACATCTGTGATAGGAATTAATATGTCTCACCACCAACACTTCATTTAATCTTCAATTTAATTGTTTTGATTAGGAAAATAAGATTTTGCTCAAATATCACCAATAAAATGTTTCATCAGTTCAATTTTGCTTTACTAAATAAAATTATTTTACTCTGTCACTATTTTTCTTACAAACTTTTTAAAATTGCAGAAGTGAAAAAGTCTGAGCAGTAAAACATGATTTGAAACATGTACAGTATGCAATGCCAATTTATATTATCTAATTCATCAGGGACGAGTGTTTAGTTTCACTAAAAAGAACATTAGTATCTAAAATTACATGGTCAATTAAAACTCTCTCCTGGCTTGACAGCCAGATCTCAGTCATGAACTGTTTAAATCACTTTCTGTGGCATTTGCTACTTCAGTCATTTCTAATTTGATTTGACACTATGTATATCCTTATTATAACATATGTGCTCTGAGTCAATGGCAAAAAACACAGAAACTGTTGTTACATTTGCTAATTATGTATTTTCTAAGGTACTGATTTGACATTTCTTAAGCCTTTAAGATACCATATGTACTCAGTTATAATATACCAAGAGATCAGAATCTAATCTGTTTGTTCAACTAATTAGTCCTAACAAATATCATAGATCTAGATCTGCCAGTGTATTTTGTGACAGCAGATCAAGGGTTGTACAACGTACAGTTGGACTCAGCTTATAAACGAATATTTACAGTGTGTCTCTTTAATGTTTTCATTTTATGTATTTCGACTTATAAGCGAATATTTACAGTGTGTTTATTTAATGTTTTCTTTTTATGTATTTTTTTTTTGTTTCACCGTAACAAACAATTCCCCCAATAACTTGTTGTTGTTTTGGGTTTAATGCCACTTCTCATCATGACAGCCAGTATAATTAGTGAAGGAAGAACCTGGTAATAATCATAATCCTACTGGAAGCTTCTGTAAGCATTCGCACATACCCACATTGGCCAAGCCTGACATTTGAACCCATATGGCAGTGATTGGTAAATGTGGGTGCTTTAGACTACTTGGCCACCCGTGTCTTTTAAATTTTTGTAAATAATATATACATAATTTACTAAAGCATACTCTTAGGTTTTAAATTCCAATTAATATTAATTCATCAACATGCATCTGTACAATCAAGTCTACTTTACCAATTTGAAATGAAACCTAAGCAGCTCCAGGGTATTTGGACAACAAAAGAACTACCACACAGACCTGAAAGAATATCCTTCTGTTAAGTGTATAAACCCACACAATGTTTTACTGATTTATTATATATATATCAAATTAAAAAAATGTATAAGGCAAAATCACAAGCTTTCCAAGAGTGAATAGCAAAAACTAGCAAACACAGTAAGTGTCTAATTCGTCTACTAGCAAATACCATGCAAATCAAAATGATAACTGCAAGAGTTGATTTTGTCCCATTGATGCCCAGCATGAAATTAATACATGTATATCAATTTTAAATCAATCTGATACCTATGAATATGGCATACTATGTATTGGTACTTAATACTATGTGATAGCAATAAGATTTTCAAGATGGCTACAGTAGCAGCCATACTGGATGACTGTAGTAATAAGAATCTTAAGTCTAGGAGAATTGCCTGCACATTTCCATTTCATTGCACTGAAAATCTAACTGATCTGAAAAATCAAATCGATATATAAATTGGCTATATTAATCTAATCATGTTAATCTCTTTGATAAAAGTTACATGTGCCTCACTAAAATAGATAACTAGTTACAGTATTTTTTTATATCCATCCATATATATCTTAAAATTACTTGAAGGTCAGCTGTTAAAAAGGTAATATAAATTAACTGACAGGTTAACATATTTATTATTATCAATGACAAGGGATGCTGGTGCATGCTTGGAAATTTATGCGCCGATTTCTTGTATCAGAGCTTGTTTTTAAAAAAAAAAAATTTAATAAAAATTGATGAACTACATCTCGTGAAAAATGCACACTGAAGACAGTACTTCAGGTTTGTTATATCTGGAATTTGAATGCATGGACATATTATATCTGCTGTTAACCTTTGGGAGACATAGACAAACATGTACAATGTGCTCCAAATGGTCTTGCCCCCCAGGTTTTGACGCACATACATGATCAAAAAACTAAATCTAAAAAAGCACTCCCTCACTATAATGCCTTTCATTATAGCACAGTTCCACTTATAAGGATAGTATGGTCTTGTGTGTCGTTTGATCAAGTAGTAGTATATTTTTATATAGAGGATGTAACATGTGTAATGATTTAAAATTGAAAGTATGAAATGAGCTGAATAATAGTCAGCTGTTTAAATCTTGGTGACCAAAAGTTGGAAACTATTCAAAATTGTTTTATAAATTTAATATTCATTTGTTACCCCTTTGGAGATTCTGCTTTATCACACAATTGGTACCCTTTATGTAGTGTGTGCAGTTTAACAGTTTTGATATATCAACATGCTATCGCTTTACATGAATCTGATTGGTCCAAATAAGCACATGAAATTCCTGTGTAGTATTCCCATTGCTGATTGGATGTGACAATATGAATTTTCCTTGCCTTGGCTTCATGAACCTTTTTTCATGATTGCCCTAAGGGTATTGGGAAAACATTTATGTGCGTCAGTATATGGCAGATTTATCCCACAGAGACTCATTTACAAATGAAATTAGGAGTATCAGTCAATGGATATATGGCTGGAGAATCCAAATTTAAAACAAGAACATGAGCACATAGACCATGATAATACGGTTTCCTAAAATAAATATATTACATGATGAATACATTTTGTGATCATAAGTCTTAGTTTAGACAATGAACAGTTACTCTTCATAAAAAATACAGTTCTTTTTTCAAATCAAATTACAATTTGGAACTACCTACTATAGGCAGTGACTACTATTTCATTTCTCAAAGACCATGATAGTAAGGCTTCCTAATATATATTGCATGATGAATATTTTGATTATGGTCTTACCTGTAGTGATCAATATTACTAGTTGCTGTCAGGTTGATACAGAGCACACTGTGGTCTATCTAAGACAATCAGGTTCTGAGACAATAACAGCCTATCTACCACAAAACAGGGCCTATCTAAGGCAATCACCTTTTGTTAGTTTTATGGCTTGTTTTGATCATACTAGCCTTGTACTGTTACACTGGCAGTTTGGTTGTTTTGATCATACCAGACTTTGTACTGATGCACTGGCAGTCTGGTTACACTGGACAACAAATTTTTACAAAAGTCATGTTACTGAAATAAAATTAGTCAATTCTTATCAATTTTTATGTGCTGAACACGAATATGACAGTCAAATTGCAAAATTGGCTCTAGTTTTTTTGTAATCTGCAAGAAATTAATGTTTACATAACGAAATGCATTCCAATAGTAAAAGGTCAACTGTAATAGCCTACCTATAAAAAATCAAGTCATTGACTACATCTTAGATTTCTTCGCCTGTCTCTTGTACAGCTGTTCGGGAGCATCTCTGAGGAGTGTCCAGCAGTAGTCAGCCAGCATTGTAGTGGACCATTTTCCCTGGTATCTTTGTTCCATTGTTGCGATATCTTGATGAAAACGTTCGCCGTGTTCATCACTAACAATACCACAGTTGCTAGGAAAGAAATCCAAATGGGAATGAAGGAAGTGAATCTTTAGAGACATATTGCAGCCAAGTTTCTTATACTTCATCAACATGTCTTCTACTAGTTCCTTATAGTTTTCTGCCCTAACATTTCCGAGGAAGTTTGTAGAAACTAGGCGAAAAGCATTCCATGCTTGTTTCGCGTCACCTTCCAGCAAGTTGTTGAACCGGTCATCTTTGAAAAGCTCTCGAATCTGAGGACCCACAAAAACTCCCTCTTTAATCTTTGCTTCGCTGAGTCGAGGGAATTTTTCAAGCAGGTATCGGAATGCTGGCAAAGTCCGGTCAATGGCTTTCACGAAGTTCTTCATCAAACCTAGTTTGATGTGAAGGGGTGGTAGCAAGATTTTCTGAGCCTCAACCAGAGCTGGGTGTTGGATATTCTTCTCTCCAATGGCTACATTCTGCCTGTGAGTCCATTCCTTCCTCATGTAGTGCATTTCCCTTGCTCGGCTATCCCACTCGCATAAGAAACACATGTATTTTGTATATCCTTGCTGCAGTCCCATTAAAAGGGCAACTACCTTCAAATCACCACAGAGGTGCCAGCTGTACTTGTTATACTCAATGGAATTCAGTAGCTGCCTTAAGTTATCGTATGTCTCTTTCATGTGGACAGCATACGCTACTGGAATAGATGGAAGAATGTTTCCATTGTGCAAAAGCACAGCCTTGAGACTCAGTTTCGAAGAGTCCACAAATAGTCTCCATTCTTGTGGGTCATGAGTGATTTTTAAAGCATTCATGAGGCCCTCAATATCGGAACAGAATATCAGATTACTTTCCTTTCTGAAGAAAGGCTCCAATTGCTGGTGGCGCTTTCGATATGCAGTAATTGTGACATCTTCTTCTAGAAGATTCCATTGTTGAAGTCTTGATCCTAGCAATTCTGCCTTGTTCTTTGATAAGTCCAAATCACGAATCAGGTCATTTAGTTCTTCCTGTGTTATTCTGTGTGGGGTTGATGATGCACCACAGTGAAAATCTGGATCACTGCATGCTGATGGACCAGGAGAAGAACAGGTCGACTCACCTTTGTCTTCGTCAGATGAATCAAGAGAATATTCTGCTGGAGGTTCTGGAATAGGAAGTCCCTCACCATGTGGAACTGGTCTCAATGCAGACGGAATGTTTGGGTAGACTATTCTCGACTTCTTTCGCTTCGTTATTCCGCCGGAAAGAGGAGGAACCAAGCAGAAGTAACAGTCATTTAGGTGGTTGCTTGGCTCTCTCCACACCATTGGGACTGCAAACGGCATTGATGACCTTTTGCAATTCAACCACTGTGAAAGCTGTGTTGTACATGTAGCACAGCATATATGCGGAGCCCAAGGCTTGTCTAGGTCACCAACCTTGCATCCGAAGTAAAGATGATATGCCTTCTTCACTTGAGAATTGATACTTTTCTTCTGGTTGGCAAATGTCACTTCCCCACAAATATAGCAAAAATTGTCTGCGGTATTAACACACTTTCGAGGCATTACTGTTCTTTATTGTACGTAAATGGATAAAATAATAAGTTTTATGTAACAGTAGCTTGAACTGTCTCGCACAACGTCTAAAATATTTTAAATGCTGAACCTATCTGATTGGGCTTTATATAGTACACTGCTTACGTCAGCTTCAGCAGCCGCCTGGCATTAGTATAATAGGCCTACACATGTATAGTACACTGCTGACGTCAACTTACTTCAGCAGCCGCATGGCATTAGTATTGCATTGCATCAGAAAATGATGCAATCAACTGTGGATGATGTGAGCATGATGGTATTATGCAATGTTACATCATTAGTCCGGATGTTGCTGCAGTCCTACTGGAGAAATTTACACAGTGAAACATAGAAAATGAGGTATATGAATATCTTCAAAACGAGAGCCAATACAAATTTTTCACGGTTATATTCGTGTTTGGCACACCAAAATACTACAGATTAGGGCCTTTTCAAGTCAGTAATGATTTCACTGTTGACCAGTGTTATTTTGATCACACCAGCCTTGTACTTTTATAATGGCACACTGGAGGTCGAGGAGTCCTATTTAGGGTTTAAATACCTATATTAAACCATGTTACACAACAATGGTAACTATGAAGGAAATCAGATGAAATACAGTTCATATTAATGATATTCTTATTAAAATGAAAAAGCCTTGTTAGACAGTCGCATATGGCTTTGTAAGTATCAAAGAGTAACATGCAATCAACGTTTCAACTTTAAATTCAACTTGTGATAAACGGAAGTACACAATACAATAATCAGTGATATAATTAATTCAGTGATCAAAGGGAGTTAATTCAGAATCCATTTAACTATATTCAATCTTTGTAGAATTAACTACTTACGAACATAATATTCTTTCTTGGATTAAGGTAGTACATGTCTATTAAATACGAAAACTGTAGAATAACTTATTTGAATGGATGAATAACCTTTTGGTATGGATAAATATAGTTTATGAAGTATAAAAACTGTATGAATCTATGTAATGAAGGAATATCTCTTTATTGTAAATGTGGGAGAAAGTGATGAACCACATACTACAAGTAGCAAAATATGCCAAAAATAAAGTATTCACTGTTCCCCTAATGTGCCTAAACATTAACCTTTAAAATTAAAAGAGAAAGAGAGGTGTAGATTGGGATAGAGACAAATGGTTACATATTAAGTCCGTAAATATCAATGAATACTTTATAACTTGTATGATGAAGTACAAAAAGATTCCCCAGGTAGGAGAACATGTAGGGACTTCAGGAAGAATATAATAAGTTCAGTGTAAATACAAAAATGCTAAGACTCTCGAGTAACTTTCATTTTACTCTGTTTTAATGGTTTTTCAACATGTCATGAACTATATCATGCTAGATAATGATAGGCAAGTCTCATTCCCAAGACCAAACAGAGGCAGAGGGTTTGGATGGGCTGGGTGAATGACATCATTCAAGCGGTGTGCAAAAAAAAACTTTCTGAAATAAAAATGTCATACCTCAGAAAAAGAAGTCATAAATTGTGACTGTACAGCCAATACTGCATTAGAAGAAATACTGGAGATGAATGCTCATGGACCAAAGATGGACTTCAGGAATTAGAACCTAAATCAAACTCTGAAGTTTGAACTATGACTACTGACCCTCACACAGCAAGCTACCTTTCATTTTTTGATTTACAGAGGTCAGGAAAAACAAGGACAAAGCATGTTGGTCAGACTGATTAATTTATAACAGATTCAAATAAAATTTATTAAACATTCTATTGTAGTTATAACAATTATGCCTGATAAAGTTTTGAATATGAAGTTAGAGAAGGAAAAATTAAAAAGGAAATCTGTCATAGGTTTGAGAAGATGCCATGTAGGTTTTAATGCTGTATTAAAATAAAATTCAGGATAATGGAAAATAATTTGATTTATGCAATGTCTTTTACTTCAAGTGCCATATTAAATTGCTTTCATATTATTATTCCTTAATCCTGATGTAATACATATTCATTTGTTTGGTCCAGGGGGATATCTAAGAGTGTTGTATGCAGTGCTTTTCAGCTTCCACATTCAAACCGAAAGTAGGGTCTAACAATAAGTCTCTTATAGTCATGTGCACACAGTACTACGATACTGTCCAGGTGTTTTTATGGAAGGACACATAGTGTAGTCTTCTGCAGAAATGATGTGCTGTGTGAGCCCCTTGTCAAAAGTCTATTGTAGAAATAATGGGCTGGGTGTGCACCTTGTCAAGTTGTGCAGTGCAGTAGGACCTCTGATAGCTCCTACTCGTTCAGTTGCTGTGCAGAGATAAAATGAAGTCACATTTGTTAATATAAGGATAAAATATAGAAATGCATCAAAGGAAAACCCAAACAAAATAAACATATAATTTAAACAAAGATGAAGCAAGAAAGTTCTTTTATTGGTTCAAAACTGGCATCTCAAAGTCTTTTTGAAGAAAACGCTGACCAACATGCCCTGGATATAGCAAATGAGCTTCTCATTTGGGGATCGTCCTCTGATGTGACATCTGGAAAACTGAAGCTGGCTGCATTTTATTTGGTCCAGGACAATCTTGACATATCCGAGGATGTGTTAAATGAAATACACGAAAATTACAGCTACAAAATATTGGACATGAACAGTAACTTTCAACACACACTTCAAGCAATATTAAGTGAAGACCTATCAACGACACAACTAATAAGTCGATTCACTGCCTTTCCTGTTAACTATCATCCTTCAGAGATTAATTGCACTCGAAAGCACTAGTTCCAGAGATGTTTCGTTCCATAGGATCTGATGAAGTCGATTCACATGAAAACTACTTGCCAAACTTAGTGACTGTTGACCCAAAATGTTATCTCTATTTCCTGGAATTCCTATGTTCTCACTGGCAGAACAAGAGGTTACACAAGACGGTGGCTCTAAACAATATATATCATCCGTCACGAGAGACTTGCCTACAAGGACAACTCTTTTAACTTAATTGCTTACTGTCTGTTGCAGGATGGGAGCTTGCTTAGCGCCTACAGTATTCTCTGCAAATCCATGAAACTGATGAAAACACACAGGGCTGCCAAATGGCAAATAGCTACTATCATCAATGCTGCTTTCAGATTCCTACGAGGCGGACAATGATATGGATACTGTAGTGAATAAAACATCCACGAATACAGATTTAGAGAATTCTGGCCTATATATTGCTAATACCTACTCAGTCTATAAAAGGGCTTTATTTCTTATTGATGTGGAAACAGCTTCCATGTATATGTGCGTTCACAGCTTTGGTACCAAATTCAAATGATATGCCTGAAGGAGTGCACATTTGTTTAAATTATACTCAAGCAAGTAAAAATATTCCAAACGGATGTTACATGTTTATAATGCAATAGTTATTCAATAGTTGGAAAGACGTAGTCCTTATCAAACAGTATTTCTCTCAGTTAGCAACACAGCTGATGTAATATATTTATGATACAGACTCACTTAAGGTATCCAGCTTCACTGACATTTCATTAAAACCTGTTAAAGGATTACCTACAGCCTGTTAAGTTAATTCACAAAGTAAGGTATCCATTTTTTTCGAGCTAGCATCAAACGTATATTTAAGTTTTTATGACAAGGACCATGACATCATTAGCTAAATAAATTAAAGCATCAAAGTTAATTATTATTATTTCTTTATAAAATACTGCAAAGTAAAATGTAAAAATTGTTATCTTTCTGTACCGAAGAATGTCTTGAATTTATAGTGATTGACATAGCTATGTCTAATGGAACAATGGCTTGAAAATATTAGGTCTTTCAACACTCTTTTGTGTTTACGGTTTGTTGGGTTTGTCTCTGTTTTGTAATTGCTTTAGACAAAAGAGTCAATGGGAATTGAATGTGTTTAGGCTAATTACCATTGCCTCAGAAAACGCACACATCAACAATGAGCCTTAACGATAAAACCGAAGTTAACGAAAGGCACGGCTATGGCAAAATGGGCCAGGGGCATGGTGCAATAACAGAAGTAAATTTCGGAAGTGAATGATCTGGGGCCTTTTAAATTTGATACGGGTGTTCAAATGCATTAAACATTTGACGGAGGCACTAAAAAGGTTGGGCAAGGCTTGGTACTCCTCTATTTATGCTTAGCTGGAACACTGAGAAAAATACAAAGTTTCTAAGGAGTAGGGTTAGATTGCTGCATGCTTACCACTTTAAATATAGCTCACATGGCCGAGTAAGGTAATTATATGGCCCTTCATCTATCATGCGTCATCCTTCCGTCCGTAATCAACTGCCTCTTAACACTCTGAAGTCCCAATATCTGATCCAATTTTGATTGAATTTAGAATATGGGATTGTATCATCAAACGGTTCTTAAAAGAACATTGTCATCTGTACCACCTGTCATGAAAAGCCGAATTTTCAATGCACAGTTGGGTTGACTGTGCATAGTGTTATAACTTGTCTGGAGAAACGTTGATGTTTTGGCAAAAAGGGTGGTTTTACAAAACAAGTTCAACGGTATCATCAAAGTCGGATAATTGATGAAATCCAAGAACATTAATCATGTTATCCAGCATCTGGCTGACTCAGCTAGTTACCATTCTAGTGTTGAGTTTTGTTTTGATTTTGATCATACTTTGAATATATTCTTAAGCGATCAAGATTTTGGATGAATGCACTAATCAACAAAGTCATTGCATATTAATGATGTAAGTTTGCATCTCATTTTCTGAGCTTGTTATCACACTGAAAGAAATATATTTAATTTTATACGGATTAAACTTAGAATATAGGCTTATATGATGAATATCTGATATAAGTTTGATAATCCACAGGATCGACGAAAATTAAGGACGTAATCTTGCATGTGATTGATGATGTTGCTATGCTCTAAAGATCGTTTTTGTCAGCAAATTTGATCAAACTTAGTAAATAGGCTTAAACCATCCAAATGTTCGATGAGTAGAATTATGAACTAGGGCCATAACTATTAATTATTTTTTGGACTCTATTTCCAACCAAAATTAATGAGGTGATTTTACATCTGATTGGGTGAACTTATCAACAGTTTTAGTGACTATTTTGGGCCATATTTCTTTTGATCAAATTTTGTAAATATCCTTTTATCACTATCATATTCTATATAGTGTATTTTAGTAAGATCTTTGTATATTAATGAGATCGTATTTTATACAATTGCAGCAGTTCCTATCATCTGATGGACTGTATTTCTGACCAGATTTTAATCAAACTTAAGCTTCCGATTTCATTTGAGTTTTTCCATTTAATCAAGCCAGGCCTCTGCTATGGGCTAAAAGGTCTTAACCCAGAGCAGTCAAGGTTCATAATACGAATCTTTGAAGATCTTTTGACCAATATCGGGCAGGTTTAAAATCAGCCAAAATTTGACTAAGGATTCATGTTGCCATGTTCATAGAGGTTGGTTCGCAACAAACATATTTAGCAAAATTTAGCTATTCACTACAAAGTTGCTCTTCACAACCATTAGTTTAGCTGATAAGCAGAAACTAATTTTTTTCCAAATGTATGCTTAGCTAAAAATGTGTTTAGTATCTGCAATGGCTTATAGTATAAGCCACATGTATGGATGTTAGAAACCAAAATCTACATAACTATCATCATCCAAATTTGGCTATCAACCTTATTGTCTCTTTCCATAATGCACATGTGTGATTTTATGCAGAAACCAAATTTTGGATAAATGTATGCCTAGCTAAAGTTTGGCTAGTGTCTAAAATGCCATTTAGTGTAACCCACATGTATGGCAGTTAGAAACCAAAATCTATGTAACTGTGATTAGCCAAATTTGGCTATCCACCTCATTGTCTCATTCCATAATGTGTATGTATGACTTTTAGGCAGAAACCAACTTTTTAAGGAATATATCTGTAGCAAATATTTGGTTAATGACCATAAGAACTATTGTCATAAGCTAAATGTGTGGATAATAGAAATAAATTACATTTTGCATAAGTGTATGATCAGACAAATGTGGAAGAATTGAAATAAAAGCATGGAATAATAAACAAATAATGTTGCTGTATTTCTTAACAAGTGTTTACACAGTAGACTCATGCTTTTAATTGCAAGTGGATTTTGGTAATAAGTGTCAAAATCTGGTTTAGTGGCTACCTGCTTATAAATGTCATTCTTTCCCCTTTCAATTTTCTATCAAGTTTGCCGATAGTTGTTGACTACCTGATCAGTGACTCGTGACCACTGGTTTTGCTCCCATGTATCCTTCTGTGCTGTGTATAGACTAGGCGACCATGACTATCGAAGCAGCATGCTTCATTTTCCTTCACTGATCTGTTCAACCGCACTTAATAAGACAAGGTAGCAATCTCTAACTGATTTCAACAACTTCATCCAATTACATGTATTGCATATACGGTTGAGCCTTTCGCAATCTAGCAATTTGCTATGTCTTACCAAATGTTTTCTATCCATCTATATATCAATCTACTTATATGACATGTACACAGTCAACTAGTATTTCTTTTCTTTCGTTCTTTCTGCTGAATTCTCTTTCTGTTGCAAGTTGGATTATGCCTTTCTCTTAAATCCTTGTACATGCCACTCATCGGTATATAATACATTCTATAAAGAACGTGTATGTGATTCTTGTTTTGGACTGCTTATTTTGCATACCATTTTAAAATGTATACATCACAGTATAGGACTTGCAGTGTAACATTCAAATTTAATGAATGACAGAATACCATATTTGACCTAAACGTTCACAGTGATTTTATAAAAAATATTATTTTACATAAATTCATGAAGTCAATTATCTATTTTACCCTCTACCCACCACTATTCCATTTTGATGTGTGACAACCTTACACCGCGTATGTGTAATCAGAATATTTTCCAATGAATACACATTTTCGGAGCTGTAATCCAGAAAAAATGGATAATCAAATTGATAATACCACATGGCCATTAAATATCAATATTTTTAATGATAATACTACATGGACTTTAAATATCCTTAGTTTAAATGTAAATTTAGAACTTCTGAAATTTCATTAATTTCAAGTAGTGCTTTGTTTATTTTTGCCATAAAATGATATGATGACAAAACCCATGCACATTTACCATTCGGTACACTTGTCCAGTGAGTTTCCTGTATATTAATCTGTCCATAATTTTTTTAAGGAATCATTTAATTGGCTTTGACCTTCTGTGAACCATACATCTTTGTAAGGAATCACTTAATTGGCCTTGACCTGTGAACCATAAATCTTTGCAGCACAGAAATAAAGTACAGCTAAACTGTACAACTTGTCTATGCAATAAGAATGTACATTATGAAAATGAAGGAAGGAAACACTTGCAATTGATATTATGTCTTTTTTTAATATTTCATAAAAAGGGATAGGAGTCATATACTGGGTGATAATACTTAGGTCAGCTAGAGTATTAGGCAGCATATTATCAAGTATATAATCCATTTTATTTTTAAACCTGACATCACATAAGAAATGGAACTAAAGATTTAAATATAACAGTAAACACAAACCTAATGATTATTTTGTTTTAAGCTCAAATGTACATGCTCATAATTATATAAAAGTTTGCTCCAATATGATGATATTACTGTAAATCTTAATAGTTTTATCAAGATATTTTCCATATAGTATCAGCATCAAAAGTTCCATTTCAAAGACTGGCTGTCGTCCAATTTTGGTGATTTAAAAGGCAAGTGGTTAAATATTCAGATTTATACACACTCTAAAAGGTATATATTCTATTATGATTAAAAAATAACTGATGTGACATTGTGACTATATAAAGATGCTGTGTGACCCATTAATAACCAATTTGTTCTAGTATAATATGTTTCTTGGATATTAGCCCAATCATAATACTTTATGAGAACTATTACTACCAGTCAGGTCCAGTCCTCAGAGATTAAAACTGTTTAACTAAAAGGAGGGAGTATGCTAGTATAGAGGCAGGTCTTACTTGAGAGATGAACCAATGAAGCTCTTGGGAGTAAATCAGTAATTCATACCTCCAGCTGAACTTTAAATGTATATTGCAACTGCGTCCTTTATTATTGCAGGTTCTTTCTCCATAACTGATATTTGGTTGTTTACTACCTCTAGTCCCATGCAGACTGCATTGGCATTGTACTCCACCAGCCCAAAAGTTTGTGGAAAGATTGCATTCAAAGGGAATCATAATTGACAAAGTGTTTTCTTCTTTTCAGTTGGGACTGGTATATACATAATTCACTAATAAATTTACTTTGTGTAAATTATTATGCCTTTTGGATTAATGTTATTTTAAAGATACAACTGTTTTCGTTAAAGAAAGTCTTTTATGTCCAAATTTCTTATATGTGTTGCTGGTACTTGGAATGAATAGTCTTGAGCTGTTGACAGCGAAGGAGTCAATAAAGAGCATATGATCACATCATACCATCAAGTTTTGCCATATCGTTAGCATTAAATAATTTTTTTTATTATTGGTATTGTTTGTTGAGAAACTATGTTCGACATGCAAGTAACGATAGAAAAAAACCTAGTTTTATTTTCATTTGCAGTCATATAAAGATGTGAAAACACATAAATGATCCATAAAACTTGTAATAGAAGATAAATTATGTCTTGTTTTCATTTGCAGTTATAGAATGATAAGAGAGTACATAAATCATAATTTAATAATAACACAAGCTTATGAAAACAACTGTGTTGCCAAATGACATTACAATGTGGGATTGAAGTCGGTCACTTCTAAATCAGATTGTTGTTTCACCAGAAACCCTAGGCAACCAAATCTCTTCTCTTGCATTTTAGCATGTATCTGTCTTTGCTGATCAGTAATCTTTTGTGTCTAATAACAACTGAATACAATATTTCGTGATAAAACTCTTACATGTAAGCTATGGATGTACACTATACAAATAATAATTGCTCAGAGGAAAAACGGGGAAAATTCTTTTTCTTTAAAATTTTAACCCTATGCAAAATACGAAAACTAGTGAGCAGCACCTTATGGGCAGTATCAATATATTTGCTGGTAACCAGGCTATAAAAACAGCAGCCTATCTCTGTTCAATAGATGTTGGTATTGAAACACTGTATCTACATTATTATGGCTTGACTGATATCACTGGCAAAATGGATGACTAAGACTTAAGGGTGCAAGAGACAGTTTTTATGAACAAATATAATGCCGCACTCACCGACCTAGTATAAGAAAATCATAAAATATAAAATAAACACAAGTGAGGTCATAAAGGTCGATATTTTTGGATAGCTATATCATGAACAAAGCATAAGAATAGTATCCATCTAACCAGAGAAGTCAACAGCAGTTCATAGGAGAAGTTTATGCACATGGCCCCAAATTTATACCTGCATTTTTCATTTCCGAAGGTCATTTTTGACACCAAGTTACGCTCACAATGCAAATACAAGCCTTTGTCCTAGGTGATTATTCTGCAAATCAGTGTGTAATAAATAGGCTGATGCAACTGAAAATACTTGTCATCCAAGCCTTTTTTTGAGATATTCTATTTGCCCCGAGTCCACGTGTTTACTGCTATGGGAGGATAGCTCTTCTTCCTAGCCAACTATTGGTATTTCACTATCTACATACTGCAGAATAAATATGGAAGGTGTATATGGCTGACGTCATTTTCAAGAACAACACAAGCCCGAAGCACCTAGTTCACACATATATCCAAATCTTTAATAAGCAAACAATAACAGCTGAAAAAGTCAAACCACAGCCTTAAATTAAAACAATTTGACAGGGCCAATTTACGAAACAGTCCCTTGGCATCTAATTTTGACAAACTGTAATTTTTAATTTTGTCTTTAATAAAATCGAAACCAAAAAAAAAATACAAGAAAAAAAGCCCAGCACACGTTGGGTACAACAAATTGCAGGAACCATAAATAATTTACATGACCTGTCCTCCACTACTTTTGAGATGTTGAATGACAACAGTAATGATTTTTTTGCAAGAATCCCATAGCCTGGCAGCTTCTCTGAACCTGTAATTAATAAAATACTCTGTTAAAGTAAAAAATAATTTTCCTGAAGCAGTTTGGAACATTTGATAATATCCTGACAGCAGCACAGTTTATTTAGTCATCTGATAAACCAGTCCTTGCAACTATTTTGAAGAACAAATTAAGTTTAATTTATTCTCAATTTATTTAAGATAGAAAAATATTTTAAAATACTTGATAAACATTAAATCGTGTTTCGACTGAGACCGGAAAATAAACATATGTTAGAATTCTTCATGGTTATTTTTTTATCCTAGTGACTGCTTCATGATTTCTTAAAGTAACGAAACCAATAATAATTATGTTTGCCCGATTGTCATTAATTCCTCTAGTTCACTACCTCACCAGTTTCATAAATAATTACACATTTATTGGTTTTATGTAGCTGTTGTTCAAGTTCTGCTCTATATTCCTTTACAGTCTCGTTCAATCTGAATTTTTTTTTTATCATTGTCTATTGCAAAGAAAAATATATTTATGTATTTCACAGCTGAAGCTTGAACAAGGATTGTTTGATTATTAGAAACAATGATAAAAGAACAGCAATGAAGACTTGTACAAATATATTTTGAAAAAGAAAAGGTAATTTATTTGGGGGTGGGGTGGGTCTCACAGCATTTTAAAGTACAGGATAGGATATACACGGTGGCCAGTATTCTTGATGGAGGAAGACCAAGGGAAATTCCTGGGAAGAACTACAAAACCATGGGACGCTACTGGCAAGCTTTCTCACACATCCACACTGGCTGAGACGAGACTCAAACCCATGCAGACAGAGATGAGATGACCGTGATTTTTTTAAGATGATTGTCTTAGACCACTCGGCCACCCGGGATCCCTTTTTTTTGACTTTTTGACTTGTCAAGATTACTCAGTTTTAATGACTTTATGAATTTTATGTTTGTATAACACTAAATATGATTTTAAACCAGTGTATTAATTACAGCTAAAATAATTTACAACCACTAAACGGAGAATGACAAAATTAACTTTATGCGTATTTGCGTTCTTTGTGGCATTTGTCCCATGAAGATATTGTTACATATATTTGATTTAATTTATGTTTGATATATTTTGTATTTTATTTGATTTGATTGTTTGTGGATTTTGTAATCTTTTTATTTTTTTACATGTAATATAATGCAATTTTGTTTACATGGAATTTGATATTTTCCAGAAAATTCAGTTTGACCAGAGTTTTCCTTAGATACCTAATATTAGAAACACTTGGTTATATTTTTGACATAGTTCCTGGCCTTGATTGAGGGTCAAGTAAACAACTCTTTCTAGCAGTAAAATGATTGGTTCTTATCAAGGACAGACAGGAGTTATGTGACTTTTACATGTAAACATGATCACGTCTTCCTCTCTTTCGCAATATATCTGAAATTGCGAAATACTTAGTATTAATAGTAATGCTTAGAGAGAGAGAGAGAGAGAGAGAGAGAGAGAAAGAGAAAGAGAGAGAGAGATTGGAGAGTCCAGGGCTTTTAAACACTCGATGTCAAGTTTTCTTCTGTTGTGACCAGAAAAGAATTTTTGAGTTTTTGAGTTATTAGTTATTTTTCTCCAGATTATTTGGACTCTCAAAGATTCATTGGTTTCTCTGGAAATATTATTGTATCAATGCAGAATTCTTGAACAGGGACAGTTATTGAAAATTCTGTTTGGATTTCCAAGACCGGAGGATAAATTATTGCTCTTGTACAAGGAACTGTAGACGTCAACACGGTACAGGCTACATCATACGTCATCGCCTTCCATCTTGGATTCTTCGTCGGGACTCAAACTTGAAATCATTAGAACATTTCAATATTAGGACTGCTTTATTGTGGATTATTCTTGCATAAATTTTGGATTTAATTCTCGAAACCGTAAGTTCTCATATTTTTTCATTTTTACAGTATTTTTACAGGGAAATAAATTATTTGTTTTATTTTTAAAAAGCTTGTTGTTTTCACTCTTTCTTGTGTTACTGTTTATTCGAGCCTAAAGACGTAACATAAGAATATGCTTACATCGCAAATTCTGTTTGTCCAGGAAACCGCACAAAAAATGGATTCCTCACAATATATAATGAATCTGCAGCAGGAACAAGTAAAACATTCTAAACTGACTCCATCATATAAAGGAAAACTGCCGACAAAGCACAATAGTTGTCAAGTTTTTTCTCAATGTCATCATATATTTCACTTCAATATATACATACTAGTATCGATATAGTACAAGTCACATAGCTCATGTATGTGCTCTGAGTCACTATTTGCAGCAATATGTATCATGCTGGAGAATTTGATTATACATACCGTTAAATTGTTTCTTTTCACTTTATTTTGCAGCTTGTCAATAAAAATTCCACTGAAGAATATTGTATAAATTCCTCGAGAAATGCTTAATGGCAAATTCAATGATAACGTACTTAGATATTTTAGGCACGGTCAAGCAAGCGGGGTGATCCCATTTCAGTTGTTTTTTGTCATGTGCTATGATATAAGAGGGAACGTGCCTGCGGCTGTAAAGAAGTCATACTGCAAACATAAACAGAGAGGCTACAATGTTATCATTTTTTTTTTTTTTACAAAGCCTGGGAAAACACAAGCAGGAAATAAAACTGCAAACAAGTCCAATGTGTTGGAAGCAATTATGTAACTTCGTATATATTTTCTGTATGGTATGTCATGTTTTTTATTTCAATTCGTACCTAATACCTCTTTTTCCCAAATAAATATGTTCTTTCATGCACATAAAAAGAAGTAGAAACAGCACTTTCAGTTAAAATTTATTTTAGTTAAATTTTACATCACGCTAACTTCTCATTTTGAAGAAATATCATATATACAAGCAAAGAACAAAAATTTTTCTGTTAGTCCTCTTTCCAATTCATAGTTGAATATCCATAGAGATGAATGAAAATGTGCGTGACTTCTTGTTCACTCGACTGTACCTTGATTACCCCTCACTAATAATAGTTCAATCTAATATCAACTTTCTTGGCCCAGTGTAATGCCAAACTGCCATTGTAAAAGTCCATAGCGATCAATATTTTTCATCTGAAAATGTTATGACAATTAATGTATAGATCACAAAAATCATGATTGAATGTTATAACTATATTGTGATGAAATTTTAAAAATAAAATTACTTTTCAAATTTATATAAGTAAATGCGCTTACATGAACCGTGTGACTTGTACTATAATGTATAACCATTTTTGATAATGCTTGTCCAAACCATTTCCAAGGTAACATGGGAGTAGAAGTATAATAATAAAATTACTCTCACATTGAATGACAGCAACATAAAATTAATAAGTTCTGACAAAATATATTTATATGAACTTTTATAATTACCTGAAGGACCATATCTTTTTCTTCCGATTGATACTTCAGTCTTGTATTTCCTGTTCCCTGTGTCTGTGAAAACAGACTAGGATAAATAAGCTACAAAATTACAGTATGGAAATACATTAATTATTTGACAAAATATAAAGTTATTTACATGGAATTTTAAAAAAGTATAATTTTATTTCCTGTTTTGTCATAAGAATTTTAATTTTTATCTTCCTTGCATGTAGATGGATCGTCACTTTAAACAGTTGTTCAAACCTTTCTTAAGAAAAATAATGCAGTTAACTAATTTCTTTAAAGTAAGGAATCCACGCATATTGATGAAGTAATCTTGCATAGTATTCCCTGAAGCAGCTACGCCCTAAAGATTATATTTGTCAGCAAAATTAGATCAGCCTTAGTAAATAGGCTTAAACCATCAAAATCTTTGAAACGAAGGATTATGAACTAGGGTCATAAATATTACTGAGGAGATTTTGCATATAACTGGCTCAGCTTATCAACATTTCTAGCGACGCAATGTGTGACCATTTTTGTTTTTAAAGACTTTGTAAATGTCCTTATATATCATTATCATATTCTGTATAGTGTATTTTAGTAAGATCTATGCATATTAATGAGATCGCATTGTGCATGATCGACTGAGGTTCCAATCATTTGAGAGACCACGTTTCTAACCAGATTGTAATCAAACTTAGTAAACAGGCTGATATCATCAAGATGAAGATGGTTGACGATTTTTATTATTTGCGATAACTGTGCATATTTAGGAGGCGATCTTGCATCTTAATGGCTATAATAATCACTCTAGAGAATGTATATTTGAAATTATTTTGATCAAACTTGGTACATGATTTCCTTTGATCGACGGTTGATTTGATGACAATTATTGGTTCTCCAGAATATGCATAAACCTTCTAAGTCCAATATTACGATCCCGACTAGAATGTTTATTCGACGTTTGACTCAACATTCAGTATCGTACTGACTGAGTGAGATACAAGGTCGTAACGGAGGAACACCTTATAGATGAACAGTATTTATGAGTGTCAGAGTCACTAACAAGTCCAGCCGCCTCCTCATGATAAAAAGTGAACTATTTTAAAAATGCACATTACACTTTGTCAACATAGCAACCAACGTTATGCTGAATGACAGGAACATGAAACTAGCCAGAATTATTTCTGAGATATCAACAATAAATTTTACAGTTTGAAAAGGAATTGAACATATCAAGTTCATAAAGGTCAAAGGTCAAAGTGTAAAATATTTGCCTATTGTTTAATATGGAAGAAGCGAATTTGCTTTTACATCATTTTTTTTTTATTTCATTGCAAATAAATGAAAAGAAACATTTTCACTATATTTTTTTTACTTATTGCAACAGTTTTAATTTAAGTTGACTCTATTCCTATATTCTACAACTTCTAATTTCCCTATAATTAAGGTCACTACTCACACAATATGCCTCATGGCAAATTATGTAAGGAAGAGCGAAATGAGCATACTAAGCTTATTTTCATGCTTAACATCAATATTAATGTACAATTTTATTCAGAACATCATACATAATGATATGAAAATAACAAAAAATAATTGCATACATTTTCATATTTGTTTTAAGGTGGCGATCTACAGTTTAGTATTTTGCATAGGGTTAGAATTTTAAAGAATAAGAATTTCCCCGGCTTTCCTCACTGGTTATACTGGCTATTTAATAAAGACCTTGTATATCTTAGGTATAGTTTGAAGAACCTTTAATTTCCTTTATTTTGGTGCATGATTGATGGGTGTAAAATGGGTTATAGGGTATACAGCTTGGTCTTACTCAAGATGCTCACCTTTCAAAAAAGTGCCACCTCCACTTGGTCATTTTCACTTCCTGAACTTCAGAGGTAAATTGTATAAAAAGAGCTGATAACTTTTTTACATTTGATATATTTGGTAATTCATTCCTTGCACTTTCAGAAGCTGGTATTGTCTAGTTCGGCAAAATTAATTTTCACTATTTTAATAGCTGCTTTCCTCACTGGTTATACATGCTATTTAATAAAGACCTTGTATATCTTAGTTACAGTTTGAAGAACCTTTAATTTCCTTTATTTTGGTGTATGATTGATGGGTGTAAAATGGGTTATAGGGTATACAGCTTGGTCTTACTCAAGATGCTCACCTTTCAAAAAAGTGCTACCTCCACTTGGTCATTTTCACTTCGTGAACTTCAGAGGTAAATTGTATAAAAAGAGCTGATAACTTTTTTTACATTTGATATATTTGGTAATTCATTCCTTGCACTTTCAGAAGCTGGTATTGTCTAGTCTGGCAAAATTAATTTTCACTATTTTAATAGCTGCTGTGGATAGTGCACTTTAGACTAATGCAGGCTGATTTTTTAGCACAAGGGAGCAGTCATTTTATTTAGCAGTGTACTTGGATCATGTACAATTTCCAAACGTACAATATCCAAAGTAATATCATCCACAGTACATTAATGTAGCATACAGGTATGACAACATTCTCTCACTTGCGCATGTTTTAAAAGCAAAGAACTTCACCTTACATACGTCACTCTCTCAAAAGTACATAATAACTTGTGAACACCCCCATGTATCATCCCCAAATTTTTTGGCAGGGCATAGCTGATAGACAAAGTGAGCTGCTTTATTCTGTTTGACTACCATACATACATCTCACAACACTAACTTTTACCTGACACATCTGATAAACGAGCTAAACTGTATTCATTCATTAACAGAGTTGCTTTTCAATCACTTCTGTTTTACAACAGATATTGACCTTTCTCTGCACGTTATGTTTTTCATCACAAAATAAATCGGTCCAAAACTAAAAGTAAAAACCTACTCATTAATTAGAGCACTATTACAGAAAGTGACGTTTCTCCTTATGGTAATTTCCTATCTATTGTACGATTTTATCATATGATGACTCAGTTTTATCCCATAATTTATATTTTCATTCTTTGGGTAAAACGTCAAACATTCTTAAAATAGAAAGCGATTCATTTTATTTCGCGTTAATATTTTGAAACCTCTTTATTTTGAAGGCGTTTGGGCAAAGTTTAAAGGATATTTTCAACAAATTCAATGGCCTTTCAAGGCGAAAAACAAGTTTTTGAAACTTCAAAAAGGTTTTCAAGTAAACACTTCAAGCGGAAGGATTTTTCAACGTTGTGTTAAACATGGGAAATGACCGGATTGTTAGCTTCTCGCACTGGACATCTAACTGGAGTACCTTCGCACAACCTATACTCCTATGTAAGAAACAGTGCAAGTATAAAAGTCTCCCAGCCACTAGATTTCGATACACTGTACAATTGAATTATTGTCCCGGGCTGTCTAATCTCTTATTGTTATCCCATACAGCAGCACAGCACACAAAGCGAAGGGAGAATTTTTGTCAGCGTATACAATATCTTAAAGCAAGAGTAGTCTATACCTTAATAATAAAGATGGGACTAAACTGGAGCAACGTCACTGTCAATTCAGCCTGAAACGACCTATACACCTTTTGATAAATTAGTTAATGAAATCGATCAGTATTCCTCAATATCGACGAATGCATTGTGGGTGGGGGTGGCTTTCGGCATTATGAAAGAGATTTTGAACATTATGTATATATGTGTGTGTTTAGGAGTTGCAAGGATATCATAATGCTAATATTCCTTTGTATCGAACATTCACATGTAATTTCAGAAAGGAAACACTATTTTCCTGCACTCTTGTATAATGAGAAAAGAGACTAAAGCTATTTTATATAGTTTGTGAAGAATTCATTTCATTAATATGTTTGAGGACAAAATAACCTTTTGCGCAATTGAAATAATAATTAAAAATCATACAATATCCCTAATAGATAACGAAGAATATTTCCTTTTCGTGAGTTTTAACACAGATTACCAAAGTGACTGAAGATAACTGCAAGAAAATTAGCAAGATGAATGTACTTATACATAGAGCTTAAAAAATTACCAGAATGTTAGTATCTACACAATTAAAAATATTGACATTCATATTATCTAAATAGTGCCTAATTATTATCTTTTGACATTAATAAGATATATATGTCCAATCAATCATAAGCATTATTATTACACTTTCGGTCTTATTATTATTATCGTTATTATTATTTAAAGGAAGACGTCATATTTATTTACTTGAATACTTACCAAAAATGTATTATCTAAAAGATTCATGGGCTTAAAGCATCACTATTGATGACAGTACTAAAGAAAGATGTTTCCGAAGAAATTTTGGCTGACGTTTGCAATATGACTGCTCACCATGATCTGTCAACAATTTTCAGTCATCCCTATATGAATTTAAGCTTTTAACCACGTGGCAAATCGGCGTTGGCAAGCTAAGTCAACCAACCAATCAAATGCAGGAAACTGGCAATTTTCTGTTTTGCTGCTAATCTCATGCTTGTGATTGTACATGAAATCCGTTTCAACTTATTTCTATATACAAAACATTTCTATACAAACACTCTGAGGTTCAGACTCCATATGTAATTTCACCATATAGTTTTCAGCAGTAGAACAACAGTTCTTGTGTATGTGTGTTTATTTTGTATTTTTAACGTAGCTTTAACAATCTTTGCAGTGTGGCAGTTTATAGTGATGTCTAGGAATGGGGCATCATGCCGCAAACATGTAGCATCATGTCCTACCAGGTCGCATTATCCTAACACCAGGCGGACCAGTACTAATACTAACCTGATAATGATGAGCGCCAAGCGACACAGCTGTTAGTATTATTTTTTGTATGTCTTTGGTATGACTCATCCTGAGTTCGAATCCGCGACCTCCCGCATAAGGGTCTGACGCTCTAACCACTTAGGACACAGGAGCGGTCACAAAAGTTCTGGAATGGTTAAATTTTGGCAGACCAATGACAGGGTATAAAGATAGCCAAATGAGCTGTATTTGATAAGGAGGTTACAACTAGGGATACAATTTCAAGATTTTACATGTATTGCCCTAGGAATCGAACATCTTGTATGCAGAATATGAGTTTTTCACAAAATTATTGATAACATTAAGTTCACTGCGGATTTTGTTGATCATGTATATCAATATGTTTATGTGTGTAATGTGATTTGGATTTTTAACGTAGCTTTAACAATTTTTCCGTCATATCGCTACGATGTCTGCAATGTGGCAGTTTATAGTGACGTTTAGCACTGTGGCATCATGCCGCAGACATGTAGCATGATGTCCCACCCAGTCACATTATCCTGACACCGGGCCAACCAGTTATAACACTAACCTCTTAATGCTGAGCGCCAAGCAAGGCAGCTGTTAGTACCATTTTTTAAAGTCTTTGGTATGACTCGGCCGGGGATCGAACCCACGACCTTCCGCATCCGAGGCGGATGCTCTAACCACTAGGCCACCGGAGCGGTATATATGTTTATGAATCCCATATATATTTAAATATCGATGTAATTGTTCACAGATAATAAACAATAATTGTGTCATTAAGAGCTTGACACTATCAATAAAAGTTTATCTACCGCGAAATACAAGTAACCTGATAATAAAGGGATTATTCAACATATAGTTCAGTATAATTTGACTCCATGGCTATACAGAGGTCGGGGCATTATCGAAAATATGTAGAAGCTAATCAATGGCAAAGGTTCTGTTATCAGAGAGCAACTAATTCACCACTATCAACGTGATTACTTGCTACTCAGGACCTAGTAAGCTCAACATTTAACACAATTTGTTATAAGCAAATAACAGCTCCTATCGGAAATATACATATGGCTGCAAGAGTGACAAGCATGAATAGCTTATTATCGCCACTCCTCTGGAATGGAATGATCATATCAAGGTATGGTTGACTTTTGAAGACGTTTAATGACATCTAATTGCTCTTAAATTCAGATTATGTTGAACTGATGGACAATATGGCCAGCACATCAACCATACTGAATCCCTTGTTAACGCTACTCCTCCAAAAGGAAATGCATCGTGGTACGGGGTTTGCACCTTGACATTTCTTAGCATGTCCAGTTTGTCCAAAATGTGAATGGTGCTATTCTGATTCCAATATGGATGTCACAGAAACTGTATTAAAATTCTTGTAATGGTCAAGTCAACATGATGTTTATATTAAAAGACTTCTTATTATGTATAGTTAGTCCTAAATAAAGATAGTAATGACCAGATGGCCCATATACTGCCAGTGCTGTTGTTAAAATTTTTGTTATAGTTACCCAAAATGAATGAAGAGTAATATTGCCTGGGGGTTTTCTCTAGTAGACTTATTATAATGTCTAGTTGGTTCTAAATAATCTTTGGGTTGATATGATGTCAAATGTGGCCGCCTGCGCGTTCATATTAAAAATATTATTGCACTACACACGAATGGATGGTCATATTGACCTGACAATTTTACTAAATAAAATTTTACCTTGTCAGGTTTGTCCGAAATGAAAATGGTGTCAATCAGATTAACATTAAATATGGCAACAACAGTATCCATTTTTAAAGTCACACTGTCACTATGGTCATATCAGTATGGGGCTTTCACTAAAATAATTCTCAAGTTATTTCTAAATGAAATGTATGCTGGTATGACTTTGAACACAGCGGCCACACTAGCCATCTTGAAAAATCCTGTTATCAATACTTCTTCTAGAAAGGCTGGTGATATGGATGTTGTGCTTTCCACAAAACAATTCTTATGATGTGTAACTGCTACTGAAATGGTTGTTGATGGTTTGGGTTTTTCAGCGCATGACAGGCTATATATGGCGGAGAATACAACTGGTGGAGGAAGACCCAGAGAAAACCCCGGGAAGAACCCCTCACCCACAGAAAGGTCCTGGCAAGTTTTCTCACATACCCACATTAGCCGAGTCCGAGACTCGAAACGTACGCGGCCAGAGATGAAATGGCAGTGATCAGCAAAGGATAGCGCGTGAGACTAATCGGCCACCCGGGGCCCCTTTGACTCAATGTAATAGCACCTACCTAAAGACTCTATCTTTAAAATATTGTTATCGTTACTCTTCCAAACAGGAAATTCTTATCAGCACGGACTTTCCACCAGAAGACTAAATATGATCTATTTTGTTTGTACCAAACGAAACTGGTGCAAATCTTTCCCGTGCATTGCTTTTCTTAGGCCGCCATCGGTAAAATGAGCTGATTACCCTTTTTGCCTTTTGCGTGTATAAGGAGTATTATCCTCGATCACATTAGAGAGTAATTATTCAAATAATCGTTAGTCAACATCGAGAACATTACATACATAAGGTACATGACATAAATAGATAAGCGACATGAAAAGTTGTTGACTGTAGGTCGGCATTGAAGTTTTCCTGCTTGAAATCGTTAAAACTGCAGTAAGTACATTTTCTTCGCTTTGTTGTCGGTACTCTTCTATCGATCATTGTAAAAGTCATATTATGAAAGTCACTAATACCAGTGTTAACATTCACAGAGTTACATAAATACTTGAATTTATTTTTGTTCACGAGGATAACTTATATGAGGATTTGTCCTCACTTTTGAAACATGTTGGTCCAGAGATAATATTTATCATGTTCAAAACATCGAAACTATAAATAAGGGGCCGTCAGTTGTTATGGTCTAAAAGGTCAACAGTTAGGTCTCCTAGAAATATGAAATTATTTTTAAAGATAGTAATTTTATTTAATAACGAAGCACAGTCCTTTGTGAAAACAGCGTCCAGCATGTTTTAGGGTTTATAATCGCTGGCTGAGAGTTATTTTTCTCACTCACTGGACAAAAAAATCTACTTATTTTGCTAACCTTACTTTTCCTGTCTCAGTCTGGTCATCTCAGACCAGTCATCTCAGTCAAGGCGTCCACGCGCTCAGAACTACTTTAAAAAAAAGAAACCCTTGATGTCTTCTGCTGTGCCTGACGTAGTTGTACTACAATCAAACAACAACAACAAAAACAACAAATATATAAAAAAACCATAGTAACTTAAGTTAAATCCATGTTTGAGAACACACCATACAAAACATTTTGAGAGAGACAAAAACAAACGGATATTATGTCGAGCTTTTTGGTATTATGCTTGTTCGTTCCACACAGCATGGTCAGTTTTATTCTATATGCAGTCCTAGCTCAGTACAATTTTAAATCAGCGTCATTAAATGTAGCTAAAGCTACCTAATTTTAAATACTTCGTGTGAAACAAAGTATATACTGTTAGCTACATTTAATGACGCTGACCTGAAAATGACTGTGCTACAGATAGGATAAAATTCTCAATGCTGTGTGAAATAAATAATATAATAGAAAACACTGCTCCATGCATATAGATTATAGACCTATACACTTTATAGCCTCCCAACTCTCTTAACATCTACGGACAACTTAGTAACAGACAGAAAAGTGTTATATTAAACATGCTTTTTTTCTAATTTTGTTAAGCGTCTCCATTGTACCCCGGTTGAATCAACAATACACCTACAATATTTAATGACAATAATATACTTACCAACCTGAAGGAATCATTTATCCGTCAGCACATAATTCTATAAGCAAATTTCACTGTAGCATTTGCCATATTTCCAGGACAGAAAAATAAATCTTGAAAGAATCCGTGAACTTGAAAGTTTAGCACATGGTTATCCGCTAGAGCCCGTTTTTAGAGGGTCTATTATTATACACAGAGGTAATTTTACAATCAATATTAAGGACAACACAAGTATGTCACACACAGTTTCACCTCCTCCAAAGAAAAGAATAGCTATATACAATAGTGACACAGATCTCTAATTACCCATGAATAATCTAAAGACTCTTCGTTACAGCTTGTACTAAGTATAACTACAATAGAGCTTAGTAGCCAATATAGTTTTATTATTTACAATATAACTTTTCAAAATTGGAACTGATGACAATAAAACAGTTTCTTGTAATAAATATTAATTATTTATTGTCAATTTCATATAACATCCATATATTAAATGTGATAATACCTCATTATTATGCGACGTTTTATGTTGTTATTTTTCTTTGCTCACGCGTATAAACTGTGTACTTTGGACGCAACGGTCACACAACAGCCCTCATTAACATATTTATATTAATGCGCCGCATGTAAACATTGGACTTGAACACTAGTGCAGAATTCTTTTTACTTTAAAAGAAAATATTGGGTGAGAAAAATAATCTACGTTGGGGTTTGGGCCAAGACAAGGAAATCCTAGTCGCGGGTTTATATTATATGTCTCCCCACTCGGGCAAGCCTCGTGGGGAGACAAATAATATAAACACTTGACTGGGATTTCCTTGTCTCGGCCCAAACCCCAACATAAATTCTATATATGTTTCTGAAGTCTTATTTTCTGTCCATATATATTCAATATGCTTTGGTTTGAGGTCCTTCCTTTTTCTGGATGATATGTCTTTTCGAACAAAATTGATGACACCACCACCCAGTGCGGTAGGCTTTTTCTTGAACATACAGTAGCCAGGGTGGAAGCAGTACATCAGATATCGGGGCAGGATGGGGCCATCCTTGTTTCAGTTACAGCCAAGCAATCTACCGTATTCAAGATCAGGAATTCTGAAATGTCACCAAATTTATAACGTATGCTGTTTATAGTGAGTATACTGAGATATGATAGTAGAAATGATTTCAGGATGTTTTTGTCGCATGTCAGTGATAGGCTGGAAAGTGTTGACATTGGGTCAGTAATTTGTGTCTGCTTGGGGCAGATGTGATGGCTACTCATTTGCTCCTAAGTAGCGGAGACAGGAACGGGATTATTTAGACAGGCGCTCGTTGCATTTCTGGTAAAAGCAAATACAGTCCGATGTGCTAGTGTACGGTATTCTCAAAAAACAAGCGTGCGTGCACGGTGACCACACGTTACAAAAGTCACCTTCAATATCTTGCTACTTTGTTTTGACTAGTTTCCAAAATACTGTACAAGGAAATGTGTACGTTTCTCTTTGTAGTACTGGGTTTAAAGCAATGGTCTCATTGATTAATATTTTCCGGATGTATATCTACGGTGCACTAAACTGGTAGCTTTTGTGCTGATATTGTTTACACAGATGCATGCAGATATGTAACATTTACTGACATTATAATGTTTATCTATACGTTATTCACCGAACTTGACAGGTTAGTTGCCTTCCTGGCCTTTATACTGTGTACTTTGGCCATCACACTTCAGTACAACAGAAGCTATACATTGTTGCTAATTTTAATTGTTTGACCACCTAGAATTCAATATTGTAATTATACAGGGATACAAATATTTAATGAACTGCAAATAAGAGACAAGACTAAATGTTTAGATTCTAAACCTTCACCAGAAAATGACAATATAGAAAATATTTAAAAATCTTTACGAAACATTGCTGATTTTGGGAACTGATTAACCGATGTATAATTTTTTGTAACATTATTTTTTGAATACGTATAGATCTATTATGCAGCTATAATTCTCAAAACTCAAATCAATACCTAATTAATTTCTGACATGATCAATAAAGTTGATCCTTCGATACCTTATTTTCAGTAAGATAAGCTAATCTAACACATGAGCCAACGCTTGATTTCACAAAGTAGATTCAATATTTCTCAATACAATCAACGTTCAGGACTAAGTGAAGCTGCAACATAATAATATTCCAATTATATAATGACTATCACAAAGCATTCAGATTGTCAATCTTATTTTCTTTGTGTTTTTTATAATTACGGATTTTGCCAGAAACTAGATGTTATATATAGATTCCAGATTCTGGGAAAATCAACATTTCTTATGTCCCAGTTACAAATTATGTAATATTTGTCCACCATTTTGCCAGCGAATGTTATCGTCATCTTCTATAAGTGTGGATTTTTCCAGAGTCTAGGTATTGTATATAGAGATTCCATATTCTGGCCAATTACGTGTTTTTTTCAGACCTTTTAGAGAATTTTGTCATCTTGTAACTGACATTGACCGACATATAAGACAATCAGATGAGAATAAACGAGTTTACATGGGATACAACTAGCAATATAACTAAATTCATATGATTCTGAGCAAATCGAATAAATAAACATTAAATCATGGGCCAGTTATCGATATTACCGGCTTTTCTCGTCCCCGCGCTGTCTTGACCGAAGACTCGGATTGAAAACCGCAACGTTTTATCAGATAATAATGGCATAATTTGTTCAGCTTGGTCTATAAAGAATATTCCTTTATGGCCACAAATAATCTTAATTTAATCTCTTACGAATTGCAGCAATTGTTAATTAGAGAAATTATATAAAAATTACATTTTAATATTTCTTTATATTACAAGGTGTAGTGTCAGCAAGATTTTTAAAGTAGATATACAATGTTGTAACATATTAATATTCATTGAAGTGTACGTTATGCAACTTAGAGCATTGGTGCATTGTATTTAACATTTGCTTTTGAGAAGCTGAAAACAAATAAATACAATATTTCTCACAAGAAAACAAATAAAAACAATATTTCTCACAAGGAAACAAATAAATACAATATTTCTCCATGGGGGCGCGCATGAAAGATCTTTATTTTTATGAATGTAACATATCTTTGGTGTTTTGTTTTCTTTTTATGAGTTTTTCCAAGATTGTGCCAGGGATATATACTCCCTCAAGGAATCGAACCAACTTCATTGACACTTTATAATCTTTAAGAACATGTGATACAAGTACATACTTTCAGTGAATTAAGTTCACAAAGGAATGTAGGATTATCTTTTGAAATAGTATCAAATGTATTCTAAAAACTTTTTTATACAAATGATCATAAATTGATTGAATGTCAATGAAAGAAAGTACCAGAAGTAATTGTTATTTCTTCAGGAAAAATAGTAGAAAGACGACGGGAAAGGAGAACTGAGGGATGCAAAGAAGTTCGTGTCTAAGTTTTTTATTGTACCAGAAGCATTCAGCTTTCACGAAACCCGCGTTAAATTGTTTTGCAAATGCATATGGCCAAAGTACTGCCCCCAACGTCTAATGGAATACGATTTAATGTTTAAGGAGCACACTAACTAACTGTGCAACAGAAACACGACTTCAGTCCATTCACTGCCCTACCGTCACCTGCTAGCATGGCCTTGGAAATGGAAGATGGATAGCTGTCACCAAAGCTTGTGTAATATGTGGGTACACAGTGGGAAGCATATCGCACAAATATGCAACTGCACGAAGAGGAAACTGACACCAAGTATAGATTCCAGGTTTGCATAAACTGTCAGCATGAGGAGTAATACTTTTTGTGAAAAGAATACATGTCAGTTTTGCCAGACTGTTAATTGTATGTGAAGAAAATATAAGTTGTTTTAGTGAATTACACTTAAAAGCTGTATGTTTAAACAAATAAATGAACAATCAGCAATATATATATATATATATATATATATATATATATATATATATATATATATATATATATATATATATATATATAATAGATAGAGAGAGAGAGAGCTCTTTTCATTTTTCATTGCTATTTTCAGCTGACATTTTGTATAACTGTTTCCATGTATTGAGCATTTCCAAAATTCTGATATATTCACTGCGTCTGTACGAATACAAAAAGAAACAAACGGTATTAGATGCAAATATTATGACTTGATCTCTCTCCATTTGGCTTCGACATGCCAATTGTTCCTTTAAATGCCCCTCCCAAAAACAAACAAACAAAACAAAAACATTATGTATCAATGTATCAGCGAAATTATCCTAGTCTGCTAGGTAAAGATGATACAACCTATTAGGCAGTAAATGTTTTTATATCACAAGAGCAGCCCTAATTCGGAACTATGGGTAGTTCAAAGGCTGTATGAGACATTTGAAAGGTGATTATTGTATACATCTGAGCGATTAAAGTGTACATATTTACCTTTCAAAATGGACTCGTCTAAAACGTTCATTTTCATAATGTTATCCGTGTTAGTGCATTTCAGGGAATTCAAGAAACCAATCCCACATTAGATCTGTGGACCATTTCATAACAGAAATAGTTAGCCAGAAGGTTTTAATTTTTATTATAATGTAGTTTCCATTGTAGCTATGACCATTCCGTTTTCTTGCCTGGGCATAGGGCTACGTGGGCCGTAATATAAAACTCCATGCACAATTATCGAGGTTGTACGATACAAATAGTTGCAAATAGACCATTGAATTGTGGGTTATTTAATAAACTAATTATCTATGCATAGTTTTCTACAGAAGGGCAACAAATGTGCAAACAGTTTACGCAGTAACATATATACATCTGTATAACTTGACGTCAAGGTAAGGTATATCTACTATTGTTGAATTAAGTTTGAACGTAGTTACATTCTATACAAATGAGAACACGGAAATAGATTAGCATGGAAATTGCGCCCCATGTCATATATATTAGTTAAAAGATGACGCCTTCCTAGGGTGTATCTAGCAGACTTAATGAAATGAAAATATTATTATTTTCTCTCACCGCTAAGAACATTTCTAAACAGTTATTTGTTGTAAATAGATAGTATAGAAATTACTCGGTGTTACAAAATTTCAATTGTACTTTCCTAATTACAAAAATGCGCATATGTGATAGAGAATCATCTTAAATAAACAATGGATGTAACCTAGTTTTATATTCATAATTCTTAAGAACACATACAGCATATACTTTTGAAAAAAATAATAATTTGAATTTTATCAGAAAGATGTTTGAAACTAAACTGTCTGTTTCTCAAAAATACACCTTAGGGAAGATTTTAATTTTGTAATGTACACATTTAAATGATTAATATGAAAAACATTCCTTAATACTACTAAGGAGTGTCCCTCAGTTGGGCTTGGGGGAGAGTATTCGGTGGAAGAGAATCAATATGTGGATACAATCAGAGGAGATAAAATCTTTTTGGTTTGTTCTTGCAGATCATCACTTTGGGAGTCAGGCGGGGGCTACACCTGGATTACAATCAAACATAGATCACGTACTTTGTATGATAATTATATCTGTACAGGAGTTTGAGAACTAGGTGCCTGATAATAAAAGCGACCTAGTAGTAATTAACGAAAACACACCGCCAGGACATGTAAAGCTGCAGCCTATATACAATGGTCAACCATTACCCATGTATGATGTATCTGATAGTAGGTGCATGTTAGATAGATACGGTAACTCAGTTCTTAGCAATGATCATAAGTACTTAAAATATCGAGCGGATGAGCAACATGATCCTGTTAATAAACACTATTAAAGAACTAATCGTACTATAGACCAAGTGCTTGCAATGAAGAGTTATGCTTGGCCTGATCAGGCATCTGATTATTTAACAAGCACCAGACGGTACAAATGGCCATTACTAGAAACGATTGGTCTTATTCAACAAACAGATGCACTGCTATTTCCAGTCGATCATAAACTTAACCAAGAACAACATCTGGAATGGCGTGTATCCATTTCGAATAGAGAGAAGCTTCCCCTGTGCCTATTGAATTGAACACCATACAAGTGTTATATTCTATTGAAAATGACACATAAATGTCTCAGAAAGCCAATTCTAGGCGATGATTCGTTGAGCAGCTATCATTTCAAAACCTGTATGTTTTACATAATAGAAAACATACCAGCAGCAATATGGCGACATGATAATCTACTTCTATGTGTTGAGATGTGTTTAAGACTGTTGTACATCTGGATTGAAATTAAAATGTGCTCTAATTAATTTATTCCAGAAGAAAATATGTTCAAGTGAAAAATGTACGGCCATATACCTTGACAGCTGCTCGGCGTTCTCTGGATATCTGGTTAGGATATCATGTTCCAACAGAGAGGAGCTGGTGAGGGCTTGTTAGACTCCTATCACGGATATTGAATTACAATGTCAAGATGTTGCACAAGTACCTTTTCAATCGGCTAAAATACTGTGTTTAGAGTTAGCAGCTACTCTAAATGATGCTGTTAGAAATGGTTGGATTTTCGTATCCCGTACATTAAATAGGTTTGTCCTCTGCCAAGAACCACGGTAGGAGGTCAACACGATATTATGATTTTTTTTTCTGTTATTTATTGGTTCGAAACCGGCGTCTGAAAGTCTGTTTGAACATACCCCTAAAAAGCATGCCTTGGATATGGCCCAGGAACTTTTCCTTAGGGATCCTCCTCACATGTGACAACTGGAAAACTGAAGCTGGCTGCTTTTTATTTGGTCAAAAGCAATCTTGACATATCCGAAGATGTGTTAAATGAAATGCAGCTACAAAATATTTAACCAGAACAGTAAATATCAACACACACTTCAAGCAATCTTAAGTTAAAACGTATCAGCAACACGACTAATAAGCAAATACATTGCCTTTGATGTTCACTATAATCCATCAGAGATTAACTGCATTTCTAAAGCACTAATTAAAGCGATGTTCCGTTCGACAGGTCAGATAAAAACGATTTGGATGAAAAATACTTGCCAAACTTAGTGAATGTTGACCCAAAAGTTTACGTATATTTCCTAGACAATTTTCGTCATCTAAATGTAACAGACACTGGTGCTCTCAATGTGAAAAGATAAGAAAAAGTACTTCATTCGTGATATCACTAACTGCATATAAACTGATGTGATTTATTTGATAACCTGTAAAAACTGTAGCATGCAATATGTTGGATAAACACTTAAACAAGTTTCTAAGAGAATGAACAACAATCGCTTTCATATAAAAAAATTATAGAGATCCTCAGTTTTCCTTTAATATTTCAACACACTTTAACACCAATAATCACTCTGTACTCGATTTTTCTTTCATGCCAATATATATTGTGCAGGGTGACATGAATAGACTCATAAAAGAAACTTACTGGATTCATAATGTTACATACTTTGTATCCTAATGGCCTTAATGCCAATGCACTATATAAAATTGTATTTTATTTCTTCAAATTGATATATTGTATATCCTTTATAACAATATAATTATATGTATAACTGTTTGTCTCTGTTTTATTCTATTATCTATATTTCCTGGAATTCCTATTTTCTCACTGGCAGAACAAGAGGTTACACGAGAATGTTGCTCTAGACAATATGATATATGTTATCCGTCACGAGGAACTTATGTTTAAGGACACCGCTCTTAACTTAATGGCTTACTTCTGATGCAGGAGGTGAGCTTGCTGAAAGCCTACAATATTCTATGTCTTGATGTTTAGCCTAAATGTTTGGTATTACAACAAAAAAAAAGACTTTTTATTGTAACATGCAAATAAGAGACAAGTTGGATAATCAATGAAATGAAGGAACGTTAATGAGGTTATCGTGCATCTGATTTACTAAGCTTGTTTCCATTCTCGGGTGGAAATTTATCAGAGACATTGATTACATCCTTACATGATCAAGATTTTAGATGAAATCAGTAATGAACGAAGTCCATGCATATTAAAGATGTAGTATTGCATTTCATTCGATAAGCTTGTTACCACACTGGAAGTAATATATTTTTTGTTTGACTTTGATTAATCTTCGAATATAGGCTTATGTGATTAAGATCTCATATGAGTTCGATAATGCACAGGATCCAAGCCTGTTAATGACGCGATCTTGTCTGTGATCCGCTGAGGATGATACACCCTAAATACGATTTTTCTCAGCAAATTTTATCAAACTTAATAAATAGGCTTAAGTCATCAAAATCTTCGACAAGTAGGTTTATCAAATAGGGCAATAAATACTAATGAGGTGATTCTGCATGTGATTGGCTGAGCATATCAGCAGTTTTACTGTCTCTTTACTGACCATATCGTTGTGTATCAAACTTTGTAATTAGCCTTATATCACTGACATATTCTGTATAGTGTATTTTAATAAGGTCAATAAATATTAATGAGATCGTTATATATATGTGATTGCAGAGGTTCCTATCATTTGGGTGACTATTTCTGACCAGATTGAAGTCAACCTTAACAAGATGAATATGTTGGACGATTTGTATTTTTTGCGACAAGTGTGTATATTTAGAAGGTGATCTTGTATCTGACTCACTTTTTTAACCACCATTGCGATTGTATATTTGAAAGGAGTTTGATCAAACTTGCTAAATTTTTGCTATCATTTCTTTTGATTAATGGCTGCTTTTATTTGTTCTCCAGAGTATGCATCCACCTTCTGAGCCAAATATTTGAAGCCCGAGTAGTATCTTTATTGAAAGAATGAGTTAACATTGGGTTTATGCGGATTGAGTGAGATATTGAGTAAAAAAAATGTGACCACATTTGGAGATGAGACAGCCTTATATTGAGATAATAATATTACAAGATAATACTCTTAAGTAATGAAATAGTATCCATAACTAAACCTGCCTTATAAACGGAACCACGTTATACTGGGGCATCTTTTAATAATTGAATTAATTGTATGCATCGTCCCAAAGCACAAAGGTTTGCAGGGCATGCCTGATAGACGAGGTGAGATGCATTATAAATTGTGACCGCAGTATATACATCCTATGACACCAATTTATGCCAGACATGTCTGATAAACGAATCAAACTATGTTCATTCAGTGACAGAGTTGCTTTTCAAAGACTTCTGTGTTACTACAGCTGTTGAACTTTCTCCGCATGTTATTTGGTTCATCACAATGTAAAACAACTGGCTTACTTGAACACAATTACATGAAAGTGACATTCCTCCATATGACATTTATCTATAGCTTTAATCATTTGATCACCGAGTTTTATCCCACAATTTATGTTTTCATTATTTGGGGTAAATATCAACAATTCTTAATATAGAAAGTGATACATTTCATTTCTGCTTAACATTTTGAAATCTATTTTGAAGGATTTTGTGCTAAGTTTAGAGGATATTTTCAACATATTCAATGGATCTTCAAGGAGAAAACCATGTTCGTAAAACATCTAAAGGTTTTCAAATGAATACCTTAAAACGAATGGGTTTATCAATATTGTGTTAACCATGTGAAATGACCAGATTGCTAGCTTCTCGCATTGGACATCTAACTGGAGTCTCCGTACCTTCACACACTGTGTTCCTAAATCAGAAAACAGTGCAAGTATTCTCCCAATATCTAGCTTCGCTAAAACTGAAGTATTGATCTGGAGTCTTTATTCTGGTTTTATCAGCCCAAACAATAGACCCGCAAACAAAGTGGAAGTAGTCTATCTTTTAGAGAATGCAGTACCTTAAAGAAAGACGAAGTCTATGCTTTAATAATAGCCAAAATAATAAAATGGAAGCATACGTATCAAAGACATAATTGTTGGAGCGAAGTCACTTTCAAATTCATACTGAAACGAACTACACACTTTCTGATACGTCAGTGAATGAAATATATCAATATTTCTCTTATCCAATGAATGGAATATGGGTTGGGTTTTCGGTATTAAGAAATATATTAGTAACACATGTATCTGTATGCATATGTAGGAGCTGAAAAGAAGTCATGATACTAATATTCCTTTGGTTCAAATGTAAACATGTGACTTAAATAACGAAACATTCTTTTCCTGCAACCATGTATAATGAGCAAAGATATTGAAGTTATTTTCTATGGATTGTGACAAATTCATTCATTAACATGTTTGAGAATAAAATAATCTTTTGTAAAAGTGAAATAATAATTGACAATCACACAATGTCACTAACAGATAATGAAAAACATTTGGTTTTCACGTGTTTTAATACAGTTTACCAAAGTGGTGGAAGATAGCTGCAAGAGAATTTGGAATATGAATTTCCTTATATATAGAAGTTACATAATTAGCAAAATGTTTGCCTCTTCACAATTCGAAATTTTGACATTCAAGTTATCCAAATACTGCTAATTATTAGCTTTTGACATTAGTAAGGTATCAATGTCCAAACAATGATAGGTAATATGACTACTTTTCCAGTCTAATAATCTTTCTTCTTTTTATTATTATTATTAATTATTTAGTTGAATGCTTATAAAAAGTCATTATCTTAATGGGTTATGGGCTTAAAGAATAGCTAATGATGATAATACGTGTAACAAGATAACTAGGTGGGAATTCGGATTTACAACATAACACTTTTGATGGTGATACATATACAATGTTCAATGATGAATGAGAAAAGAATTATAATTAATACGTGCGTAAATATCCAAATATTGGATCAATTAACATAACCCGCACGAACTAAATAATGAAAATACAAATAAATGACCTTACACAGTACAAGGTCAAAGGGTTATTTGATCTACAGTGATTTCGTAACGAAAGAATGATGTGTTTTACTCAGATAGTAAAAACTGGTATTTTACTCATAAAGTAAAAATGTTTTCACTCTAATAGTGAAAATGAGGAAAACAAAGGGACAGATGTACAAAATATCTTTACAGTCCCAAAACCACACTGGGAATTACAACCCCAAAAATTAGCCCACGGTTAAAAATTACATTTATGGAGTTACACACTCCGTCACCAGCCCACTTTTCTACCAGTCACACTTGTCAATCAAGCAGTCAGTATCCCAGGCTGGTCAATCAAGCAAACAGTGCCCACCAATCTCGGTCAGCAATGCCCGATCACCTGCTACTCGACCAGCAACACTTTACTCAGCTCTTCGGCTGCTATGGTTCAGCTTAACAGCTGCTACGGTCAATTCCTAAGGTTAGCCCTACAGCTTGTACCACGACGACTCCGATCACTCCGATAACTCTGATCACTCTGGTCAGTCTGACCACTCCGATCACTCTGGTCAGCTGAAAATACATCTAACAAAGTGTAATATGCATGACACGGGCATATACGATAAAACTTAATGACGTTATATAAGGTAAACTACACAGATTACATTATCGGCACAATAATTACAAAACAATGCACAAGTTCAGAAGTGAACCCAACCGTGCCCGACAAGAATCCTACAGTACTAAACGTTTCTTAAAAATACAACTTTATATTGCTAATATAAATCTCTTGCTAAGTCACAAACAAGAATATTTGCTTGATACTACGTAAGCCGAAGTTACATAGAAAGTGTACAAAAATAAACGTGGTAGTACAATAGTTATAACTTATAAACAAGAAATTAATAAAGACATGCCTCTACAGCTGAAGATGTGCAAGGCCTTAAAGTAGGCCGTTCACTGACAAGACGTTCCATAATGTAAAGATTTTGTCTTACGGCGAGTATACACAGACGATGCCGCAATACATGTATGTGAGCTGGAAGTATTTGCTTCTTCCCATCGAAAGCACTTCGCATGTGCGGCATAGGATGAACCGAAGTCACTATTTCGAAATCTTTGTACAATATAGATAAAACACACTCGGGTATCGTTGTACACAAAAAATAGAAACCCGAGTACATGTATTTAATAAATAAAAGGATTTATACAATTACGTGAAAAGACGCCAGAAAGATGTTTTAGAAGAAATATTTCGTTTTCAATATGACTGCTCAACAGTTATCTGTCAACAATTTTCAGTCATCCTTATATAACCTTTGGCTTCCAACCATGTAACAACAGCAGAAAACTTGGATTTGGCAAGCTGAATGAGACAACCAATCAAACTCGGCAAACTGTCAAGTTTCTGCTTCTGTAGATGAATACGTTTCAGCATATTTCGATATATATTAACATAAAACATTTGTACATGAGATTTCTTGCTCTTTATAAACACTCTAAGGCTCAAACTCCATATATAACTTTGCTATATCGTTTTCAGCAATAAAAACACATTCTTCTGTGTCCGTTTGGTATTTGTAACGTATCGTTAATAATCTTAGTCATATTGCTATCATGTATGCAGTGTGGCAGTTTTTAGTGATGTCTAGTACTGGGACATCATGCCGAATGCATGTAGCATCATGTCGCAACCGGTCATATTACCCTGACACGAGACCGACCATTCCTAATACTTACCTCCTAATACGGAGCGCCAAGCGAGGGAGCTGTTAGTTCTATATTTTGTAAATCTCTGGTATGATTCAGTTGGCGTTTGTACCAATGATCTCCCACGTACAGGTCGAACGCTATAACCACTTAGGTCACCGCAGCGGTGATAACAGTTCTGGAATAGTTACATTGTGGCAGACCAATGACAGGGATAACGGTTCTAAAAAAGCTGAGGCTGCTTAGATGGTTGGAAGTAGGCATAAAATTTCAAGATTTTACATGTATTACTCAAGGAATCTAACATCTTTTATTCCGAATAAGAGTGTTTCAGAAATTATTGATGATGTTAAGTTCATTGCGGCTTCATTTGATTGTTAATATATATGAACCACATACCTGTAATGAATCAATATTGATTAAATGGTTCATAGATCATCAAGAATAATGGAGTCCATAACAGACTGACACTATCAATAAAAGATAGTCTACCTCGAAATAAAAGTTACATGAAATTCCATATGTAATACTTGTATCAACCACAGAATGGCGAAAGACACATTTGTAATTAATATATATATATATATATATATATATATATATATATATATATATATATATATATATATATATATATATATATATATATATATATATAGATATATATATATATATATATAGATATATATATAAGGGTGTGGACCGTGGGTCGTCATTGAATATTGCCTGCTTAAAATCTTTAAAACTGCGGTATGTAAATTTACTTCAGGTTTGTTGATAGAACTCTTCCTTCCATAATTGTGAAAATCATAGTATGAAAGTCATTAATACCAGTATCAATATTGAGAGAATTACATAAGCACATTCTCTTTGTTGTTCACTAGTATAATACATACATGTGAGGGTTTGTCCTGGTGTTTTCATAGGTTTGTCAAAAGATTTTGTTTTTCATGCTTAAAGCATCAAAAATATAGATAAGGGACTGATGTTTGGCTTGGCCTAAGGCGTCAAATGTCTGCCACACTGGCCATCTTGAAAATCTTGTTATCACTACTTCTTCTAGACGGCTGGTGATATCGATATTGTTCTTTCACCACAAGATTTATCCCTGATAGTAATTGCTTGTTGTTGTTTTGGGTTTAACGCCATTTTACAGCGCATTATGGGCTATACAAGCGAGCAATATAACTGGTGGAGATAGAACCCGAGAAAATCCCGGTAAGAACCACTGACCCAGGGAAAAGTAGTACCGCCAAGCTTTTTAGCATATCTACATTAGCCCAGCCCAAGACTCGAAACCCATTCAGACAGAGATAAGATGGCAGTGATCATTAAAGTAGATTTCGACAACCCGGGGCCCTTGTACTCAGTGGAATAGTATCTGTGTAATACGATCACAAAATCATCTATTTGCAAAATGTTGTTATTGTTACTCCTCCAAAAGGTAAAGTGACGTCAACACGGGCTTTCTATCAGAATGCTTCTTATAATCTCTTGCTTGTACTAGATAAAACTGTGCAAAGTTTTCCGTGTATTGGTTTCATTGGCTGACATTGGTAAAAGGAACTGATTGCTTGTTTGTTTACGAAGAGCATGATCACATTAGCTAGTAATTATTGAAACAACCACAAAACAACATTGATATTAATATTAGATATATACTCCACATGACAAGGTGTAGACCGTACATCGGTACTGAAGTTTTACTGATTGAAATTCTTAAAACTGCGGTATGTACATTTACTTCGGGGTGTTGTCTGTACTTTTTCTTAGATCATTGTGCAAATCATATTATGAAAGTTACTAATACCAGTGTTAACATTCACATAGATACATACATACTTGCTTTTTGTTGTTGTTGACTAGGATAGCAAATGCATGTGAGGGTTTGTCCTCACTTTTGAAACAAGTTGGTCTAGAAATTATGCTTATCAGGTTCAAAACATCTAAAATATAGATAAGGGGCTGAGATTTGTTATGGTCTTAAAGGTCAAAAGTTAGGTCTCCTAGCAGCATGAAATTATGATTAGAGATAGTCATGTTATCTAATAACGAAGTACATTGAAAACAGTGTATAGCATGTTTGAGAATGTATAACCGCTGGCTGGGAGTCATGTATATGTCTGATTTTTTTTTCTAAACATACGTTTTCAATATGTCCTGGGTTGAGGTCTTTCCTTCTTCTGGTTGACATGTCCGTCCGAACAACAATAACGACACTGCTCTCTGCAGTAGTTTTCTTTCTGGAACATACGGTATCCAAAGGTTGAAGAAATAAACCATGTATCGGGGCAGGATGAATCCATCTTTGTTTGAGTTACAGCCGAGCAATTTACCGTCTTCAAGATCAATAATTCTGAGCTGTCACCAACTGTATTACGCATGTTGTTTATATTGAGTATACTTAGATATGCTAGTAGAAAAATCTTCGGGATGGTTTTGTCGAATTTCAGTGACAGGCTGTATTGGTTCAATACTGGGTCCTTAGTTTGATTCTACGTGGGATAGAAGTGATGGCTATTCATTTGCTTTAGAAGTATAATAACAAGACTCGGCTTATTTAGACAGGCACTCGTTGCACTTCCGGCAGAACCAGATTGTCTCGGAAAACACTAATGCATGCACGGTGTCCACATTTTACAATAGTCACGTTAAATATCTTGCTGCTTTGCTTTAACTAGCTTCAAAAATGCTGTACAGGGAAACTTGTACTTTTCACTTTGTAGTACTGGGCTTAAAGCAATGCCATTACTGATTGATATTGCCCGGATGCATAGGTATAGTGTATTAGTCTTGCAGATTTTGTGCTGATTTGGGAGCCGCCAGTTTTATTTACAGAAAGCATCATATGAAACTCGGATCTGCGTCTAATACCAAATTCTAGTTTTAAGTGTCGTGATGAGATAACCTTTAGTGCTTGACCATGCCACGGTAGTTCCATTTCTGAATTTAGCCACAAATTACGTGGGAGACTTTGTTGATACCTCTGATTATGTGTGTGTGTGTATGTTTGGATTTTTAACGTAGCTTAAACAATGCTAGTCATATCGCTACGATATATGCAGTGTGTCAGTTTATAGTGATGTATAGCATTGTGGCATCATGCCGCAGACATAAAGCATCATGAACCACCCAGTAACATTATTTCAGACACCAGGCCGAACAGTCTTAACACTAACTTCGTAGTGTTAAGCGCCAAGCATGGTCATAGCTAGTACCAATTTTATTAGTCTTTGGTATGACTTTGCGGGGTTTGAACCAGCGACCTCCACATATATTTATAATTTTCTGTATTGCTGCTGAAGAATATTTAGATCTTTTTTGTGTAGAACGCAATGTATTATTACAGAAGCCCATGAAGATGAATATGGAGAGTTCCATGTACTATTACAGAAGACTATGCAGATAAATATGTAAATCTTTCATGTATGATTACAAAAGACTATGTAGATACATCTATATAGAATTCCATGTATCATTATAGAAGACCATGTAGATAACTATGTATAATCCCGTGTATTATTACACAAGACTGTGTAGATACTTCTCTGTATAATTCCATGCATTATTACAGAAAAGCATGTAGATAACTATGTAGAATTACTTGTATTATGACAGAAGACTATGTAGATACCTCTATATAAAATTTCCTTTATTACCACGGTATATTTGTAAATACCTATAATGTAGAATTGCCGCAAATTAATTATAAGTGTGTTTTGATTTTTAATGTAGCTTTAACAATTTTAATCATATCCCTTCAAAGTCTGCAGTGTGGAAGTTGATATAGATGTCTAGCATTAGGGCATCGTGCCGCAGACATGCAGCATAATGTCCCACCCAATAATATTATCCAGATACCAGGCTGAACAGTCTTAACACTAACCTTAATGCTAAGCGCCAAGCAAGGCAGCTGCTAGTAGCAATATGTTTAGTCTTTGGTATGACTCTGGGGTTTGACCGCGCGACCACCACCTATATTTATAATTTTCTGTATTGCTGCTGAAGAATATATACATATTTTTATGTTGAGCTCCATGCATTATTACAGAAGACTATGTAAATGCATCTATATAGAATTCAATGTACTATTATAGAAGACTATGTAGACAACTATGTTTAATTCCATGCATTATTTTAGAAGACTATGTAGATAAGTGTAGAATTCCAGGCATTATTACAGAGGAATATGTAGACAACTATGTGGAATGCCATGCATTATTACAGAAGACTATGTAGATAAGTGTAGAATTCCACGCATTATTACAGAGGAATATGTAGACAACTATGTAGAATTCCATGCATTATTACAGAAGACTATGAAGACAACTATGTAGAATTCCATGTTTTATTACAGAAGACTATGAAGATAACTATGTAGAATTCCATGTTTTATTACATGAGACCATGTAGATAACTGTATAATTTCATTCATTATTACAGAAGACTATGTAGACAATTATGTAGAATTCTATGTTTTATTACAGAAGACTATGTAGATAACTATGTAGAATTGCATGTATTATTACAGAAGACTATGAAGATAACTATGTAGAATTCCATGTTTTATTACATGAGACCATGTAGATAACTGTATAATTTCATTCATTATTACAGAAGACTATGTAGACAACTATGTAGAATTCTATGTTTTATTACAGAAGACTCTGTAGACAACTATGTAGAATTGCATGTATTATTACAGAGGACCGTGTAGACAACTATGTAGAATTCCATACATTATTACAGAGGACTATGTAGACAACTATGTAGCATTCCATGCATTATTACAGAAGACTATGAAGATAACTATGTAGAATTCCATGTTTTATTACAGAAGACTATGAAGACAACTATGTAGAATTCCATGTTTTATTACAGAAGACTATGTAGATAACTGTATAATTTCATTCATTATTACAGAAGACTATGTAGACAACTATGTAGAATTCCATGCATTATTACAGAAGACTATGAAGATAACTATGTAGAATTCCATGTTTTATTACATGAGATCATGTAGATAACTGTATAATTTCATTCATTATTACAGAAGACTATGTAGACAACTATGTAGAATTCAATGTATTATTACAGAAGACTATGTAGATAACTATGTAGAATTGCATGTATTATTACAGAGGACTATGTAGACAACTATGTAGAATTCAATGTATTATTACAGAAGACTATGTAGATAACTATGTAGAATTCAATGTATTATTACAGAAGACTATGTAGATAACTATGTAGAATTGCATGTATTATTACAGAGGACTATGTAGATAACTATGTAGAATTGCATGTATTATTACAGAAGACTATGTAGACAACTATGTAGAATTCAATGTATTATTACAGAAGACTATGTAGACAACTATGTAGAATTCCATATTTTATTACATAAGACTATGTAGACAACTATGTAGAATTCAATGTATTATTACAGAAGACTATGTAGATAACTATGTAGAATTCCATGTTTTATTACATAAGACTATGTAGACAACTATGTAGAATTCCATGCATTATTACAGAAGACTGTGTAGACAAATATGTAGAATTCCATGCATTAGTACAGAGGACTATGTAGACAACTATGTAGAATTCAATGTATTATTACAGAAGACTATGTAAATAACTATGTAGAATTCCATGCATTATTACAGAAGACTATGTAAACAACTATGTAGAATTCCATGTTTTATTACATAAGACCATGTAGATAACTGTATAATTTCATTCATTATTACAGAAGACTATGTAGACAACTATGTAGAATTCCATGCATTATTACAGGAGACTATGTAGACAACTATGTAGAATTGCATGTATTATTACAGAGGACCATGTAGTGAACTATGTAGAATTCCATGTATTATTACAGAAGACTATGTAGACAACTATGTAGAATTTTATGCATTATTACAGAGGACTATGTAGACAACTATGTAGAATTCCATGTTTTATTACATGAGATCATGTAGATAACTGTATATTTTCATTCATTATTACAGATGACTATGTAGACAACTATGTAGAATTCAATGTATTATTATAGAAGACCAGGTAGATAACTATGTATAATTCCATGTGTTGCTACGGAAGACTATGTTGATACTTTCTGTACAGCGCCATGTATTATTATAGAAACTCATGTAGATAACTGTAGAAAACCATATATTATAACAGAAGACCATCTATAGTCTGACTCTACATGCCCGTTTGTTTGTACCCCACTACCGATTTCAAAAACGAGAACGTTTAATATGATAAAAAGTGTACATTAATATGATAAAAAGTGTACAGAACTAAGTCAGTTGAATCATTGATTTATAATTTCTAACCTGACTGTGACAAGAATGGCACTAATGCTGGCAACCCCTGCATCATTTCATGCTTAACGGACTTTTCATACTAACACGGCGCCATATTACGTACACTATAGGCTAGTTCATTTCCATTAGACAACATAATGACGTAGTACATCCTGCTCGGCAATGCTGAATAATTGCGTAAATTGCATAACGTTGAGAGTTTGGAATTATATCCCTCTGCATACATGAACATAGAAATTAAACCGCTTCTTAAATCCACATGAAAAGCGTAGTTGTCATTTTCCTTTGCTTGCTTCGACATTGTAAATATCGGAAGCAAATGACTTATGTATGTACATTTGTAGTCGTGATACACCCCTTTGCTGAAAATGGACTTGTCCAGAAACTGAAAATGGATCCGAGGATGTCCGTCTATTGCACTTAAATCTTCCGTTAAGCATGAAACGCGCATAAGATGACGGTGTTAGGGCCACTCTACTCAGTCAGGTTAGAAACTATAGATCAATGAACGAATTGACTAAGTTCCTTGCACTTTTTATCAAAACATTTCGTGCCTTAAGAAGCATATATTAAATGCGAAACTAGTTGCACAGAATATTCGGCTTTTGTGTTGTTTTTTTTAATCACAATTCTAAATTTTTTCAACAACATAATGGCATCAAATTATGAACCGCCGAGAGTAATGACGTCTTTGAAATATCAAATACTAAAACTATCTGAAAAACAGATGAAAGGCAGCCTTCACAGCACTTTCTTGAAAAAATTTGTTGAGGAGGGAATCGTTCCATCAGGTTTACGACTGAAACTCAATATATACATAGGAAGCGGAAATGAAGATTTCCAAAATTCTATCGACAGTCTGTTACATAAAGTCTCTCCAAACATTTGTAAGAGATTAGCAGAAGAGCAACAAAAATATCACAAAACGTCGGAAAACATGGAAAATGTTTTGGATGAACTGAAGAAGAAACTAGATGGGCAAAGCCTTTTCAGTTTCGATCAAGAAGTATATAAAAAAAACAGAATCAACGAAAAATGATCTACTTCTAAAAAACTGAACAATTTAAGAGCAAGGAAGAGAAAAATAAACAAGTTAAAAAAACTGGAGAACAGCATATATTCCATCAACAACCGAAAAGACAGCAGCAGAAAAGCAGCAAACCATCACAACAACAGAATAATGAACATCAAGAAAGGAAGTATTCAAAACCCAAGGAACAGTAATACACATATAGCACCTCCCAAAACTTCAGTATACCAAAGAGTCAACATACATAGGAATTTTGTAAATTCAAACAAGAATCAACAGGATGAACAACAGCAAAAAAACTTGACTCCCCAGGGCACAACAAAGAAGACATACGCAGAAGCCGTAAAACGGGGCGAATCAAAAACAGTGACGATGAGAAAGACACTGACAAACCTGATAAAGATTTTACAAGGGCTAATAGAGACGACATCACAAGAAAAAGGAATAGGAGGTTCCACAGATTCAAAAGTAGAAGAGAATGGAAAAAAGAACTAAAGCGAAGAAAACAAATTAAGAGAGGTAAAGAAACAATGTTAAACCTCTCACGTAGAAGATTAACTGATAATGACTATATATTGTTAGGCAAAGGGCTAAAATTTTGTCCCAAACCAAAATGTCACAATAAAATTAAATTAGCTGAAGAAATTTTTAATTTTTCTAGACGCCTAAAATTAAAAGAATTTTTTAATGATAAAGCATACAACAATTCAGAGAGTAAATCGGATTCTTTTCATTCTAAAAAGATGGGATATTTTAACACAATTAAATCATCTTTTAGACCACCTAGTGGAAATGTTTCATATTTAGATTTTTATATTGACACGATCACAAAAGGGATATTAACTGATAATCATAAAAAGCTATATCATAGTAATATTTCTAAGGACAAAATTATGTCTTTATATAATCTGATGAATGACGACAGTATAGTGATTAAAAAGGATGATAGGTCAAACACTATTATGATTATGAATCAAGAAGATTATGTTAAAGAAGTTGAAGGTCAATTAAATGATGAAAATACTACAAACATATTAACAAAAACCCGTCAATAGAAATTAAATAAAAAATTCCCACATGCATTAACGAGACTGCTAAAAATAATAATTCTGTATATGAGGAATTTGATACTTTCCTTCTTAACATACGTACACGTCAATTCTACATATTACCCAAAACTCATAAAAATCCTGACCATAATTTACCTTTAAATTATCCAGGACGACCCATTATATCAGGTTATAATTCATATACTGAAAACCTATCCAAAAATTATTGATAGTGTTTTACAACCTTTAATGAAATCACTTCCGTCATACTTTAAAGATACTACTGATTTCATTAAAAATTTGAAGTCTATCCCACAACTATCTGATGACTCAGTCCTTGTATCATTAGATGTAACATCACCATATACCAAGATTCCGCATGCAGATGATATTGAAGCGTGTAAATATTTTATTGATAACAATCCTAATAATAGCACACTATCTAGTGAAGATATTTGTAATATAATAAAACTTATCTTGGAAAACAATTATTTTCAATTTAATAATATGAATTACATACAAATAATGGGTACGGCAATGAGTAGTCCTATGGCTCCTTCATACGCTTCCCTTTTCATGGGTAAATTAGAAAAAGATTTTCTTCAAAACGAAAAGTTTAATCCATCTGTTTGGTTCAGATTTTCAGATGACATATTTATGATCTGGAACCATTCAAATGAAGAACTGAAAAAAATTATTGATCGCCTAAATCATTTTCACGCGACGATTAAATTTACTTATACTACATCTAGTACGCATGTTTCATTTTTAGATGTAAATGTAATACACAATATTGATAACACTATCTCTACAAATATTCATATCAAAGAAATTAATATCCACTAATATATGGAATATTCTTCATGTCATCACATGTCATGTAAAAACGGTATACCATATAGCCAGGCCAAAAGATACCGACGCATTATTTTAGATGATTGTCAATTACAAAATTCTTTGAATAAATTACGAACATATTTCCAAAATAGAAATTATCCTACATATATACATATACAGATTCTGCGCTGAACAAAGCCCGTAATCTTACTCAACATGAAGCTTTAAACACAGCAGAATGTAAAATATCTATATTTATTTTGAAAGGTTAACGGTCCTAAAGTTATAGTGTAATTATACAATTTTGCAACTGTACGAAATAAAATCAACTTTTAATTAGAAACATATAGCCATTAATTTGCTGAGGCGTTTAGGCGCTTTTATACTTTTCAACATACATACAAGTATAGATGTTTAATTTGGGATGATGTTACGATGGTAGTTGAATAAATCAAATAGACTCGAGAAAGATATAAACTATTTTAACCTGTTTAGCATTTGAGAAAGGAACTTTGATGCCCATATTTGTAATTCCTAGTATTTCTGCAGAAGTAATGGTAGATACCATATATAATGCACTAAACTGATTAATTAATGCAACAAAATAGGCAAGTTCACTGTTTGAACAGCAAACGTTTGTGTTTTCTATGCGTTATTCAATATTAAGATCTTGGATTCGTGTGTAGAACAAGAACAATCTCGTTAGTTCCAATAGAACTATTGTTGACTCAGGTCTGTTCAAAACTACTTCGAAGTAAAACAATAAGACTACATCAAAATCTTTACCATCAATGAGGCAAGACTGAATTGTAACTGCCATTGATGTGTTTTGATTGAAGCAGTGTCGCTAACGTGTACTACTATCACGTTATGTTAGGAATATTTACTCGAGATGACACTTGGACTAAAGTGTCTACTTTACAATACGTTATGAAGTATCGTGCATACATTCAACTCTTAATTTTTCTCGTGAAAGGATGGTTGAAAGTATTCTGGTATGTTTTAGGTCCGCGGCCTCTTGACATGTTTAATGCTAGTGTAAAGATTAAGGCTCCAACATTCACACAAAGATTTGCTTCAAACATGCCAGTATAAACATCTCCTGATTAAATTATTTCACTTATTGACAAAGAAAATGACTGAGCAGATTTCTTATGCTCAAACTCAACCTGTCTTTATAATCCTGCTGATGACAGCTGGAAACGTTGATATTGTGCGTTAAAGTTTCACTTGTAATGTCGTGTGTGTGTGTGTGTGTGTGCGTCAAAATGGAAATTTTGTTTAAAAAATACTACGCTCAGAAAAGTACCACTGAAATCGTAATTCAGTCAGTTACATCATATAGAGGTCATTAGTTTCCTGAAGAAAAACAGAGAGGAGATTCTTATGGCACAGAAAGAGGGTTGATGGTTTTAATGTGTTTATTAACAGTAATGGGAATATATGCATTTGTGTATTCACAGTATCGAATGATACGTGCGACAAACACTTCATGTAACGAAACGTGTGAAAATCTAATCTATATACTCATGATTGTTGTTCCAAATATGTCATACATCTGTTTCTTTTTTCATTTGTGAAAGTTTTGCCGTTTAACATAATTCTTACTTTAAAATACACGCCGTTTGTGGAATGTCAAAATTAATTTCAGCTACGAAATGAACAGTCCGGATTTTATCTTCTATCCAATATGACGCAGCTGATGTAGTGTCGGTCACTTTCAAAGGATCTTTAGCAAAGTTTGAACTGAATTGTTAAGACAGCTCTTTTATTTTTGTCTTTAGGATCAGAGGAATGTAATTGCAGTATAAAGTGTACATTTCTTTCATTTTCAGTTATATACAGCTTTTTGCAGTTCAAATAATATATTTAGTAGACTAGACTGTGCATCATATACAATATGTTGTTTAAGTTTTAAATTTATACTTGGTTTCAAGGTGTTTACTAGGTCTAAATTTATTAGCGAACCAAAACATGCATCCATTAAGGTTAAACTTAAACAAAGAGGTCTGTATATATTATGCTGTTTAAGTCTCACTAACAAGTTAATAATTTTCTAAGTGCAATTATAACCGGTAACAAACGTGTACTTGCCAATAGCATCCGGTCATATTTTTTATAAATCCCAAACAAACGTATACAAACACACATATGTTTACATAAGCTCGGAAATACATATATTAGCATTAAATATGTCATTAAAGAAACGACCTTTACAAAAGTTACTATTATGAATATATATATATATATATATATATATATATATATATATATATATATATATATATATATATATATATATATATATGCGTGTGTGTATGTGTATCTTTGTGCATCCGACTATTTACAGCCTCATGAAATTGCATATATACCCTAATAATCTTTATTTCCTGTACAATTTCATTCCAATGTTAACAGTCGATATGATACAGTGTTCACTAGTACGTGTGTTTGCCTCAAATCTGAATTATTAGATACCATATGTTTTTTTTCGTGGATGTTGTTAATGGAGACATTCAAGAGCAGGGGATGGAGTACTTGGTTCTTCCCAGTAGAGAAGAGAAGTAGAACGTTTCCTGCTCAGTATGGCTAGAAGATGCTAGGTGTGCTAGAAATAATATGAAAAACCTGTAACGTGATGGTTCATGTAATGATGGAAAAAGTACTGCTGAAAGAACGTCCAGCTGGCTATAAATGAAGCGCGAGGACATTGGCTGGTTGCCTACCAGTAACAGGTAGCGACTGATTAACACTACCGAACAGCCATCACGTGGATGTCCAGGGATAAATATGAAAACACCCAGTGAGAGATGGTCCCGGGTAAACTGCTCGAAGTAAAGCAGTCTATATACTGTATTAGAATAGCAATATCTTGCTAAAACATGAATTGCTATGGAAACGTATCTAAGCAAACGTCCACTTGGATTTGTGGCAATATTTGAATGTCGATTAAATTTATTAGCTGTACAACCTCCTGAATCCGCATATTTTGGACGGAGTGTGTACCCGATCTTGCATGTGTGTTTGTTCCTGACGCATTATTGTGATCTTTGTATTGTGTGCGTACCTGTGTCTGGTGCGGAACGTTGCGCTTGGTCATGTGCATGCATGAATTGTGCTGTGCACTGCACCCAGTCGTGCGTGTGCTTGGTGCAGTGCGTTGCGACAAGAAGGGTTTACTTGTGTGTGTGCCTAGGGACATTTACGCCTCACTGCTTACATGCGCGCCTGTACGCTTGGTGCGTGCGTAGAAGTGAGTGCATGTTGTGGTGTACAGCGCCCCATTGCGTCTGGACAGTTTGTGCGTACTGGGCAGCATATTGTGCACGTGTATGTATCTGGGCAATTGTCCCGAAGCGTACATTTAAAATGGCCCTATGCAGTGCGCGATCATGCTTTCGCGTTGGGAAGGGCCCGGTAACTTTCGTGCCCTTTGGAGCGCAGTTGACCCTCAGGCAAACGTCAGGGGCCTTAGACTCGCCTCGGGCAGTTGCCCTGTCTCGTGTGAGTGTCTCGTGTCCGTGTGTGCGCATTTCATACGAGTATCCGTCGTTTTGTTGTTGAAATTTGAATTCACTTTATTTCAGAATTTTCTAAGTCCCATGTTTGTTAACGTCACATAGTTGAGAAATCTTTCGTGAAACCAACAAGCTTTCATAATGTAACCTAAAGTGGATAACTTTATTTTAAATCCAACCAAGGAAAGGTTGGAGTCCTTGTAAAAGGATGAATTACTCCAGTTTACCAGACAATATAACCTTCCTAAGGTGAAGACTTCTTTAACGAAGCAGGGGACAGAAAATATGTTTGTTCAGTATTTGGTGGAATAGAATCTGTTGGATAAAAGTACTTTGCGTTTGATTTGTACGATAACCTCAAACAACTCTTATAACATGAAGATTTGAAGACTTGCATCCATAGTGACGTTAAGACCTACCTTGATGAAGAAACCGTCGAAACTTTAGAAGATTCTGCTCGTATAGATGACGATTATTTCTTGACTCATAAATGGGTGTTGAAAACGTTATCAGAAGACGATAATCACACTAAACAGTGTATTCATGGATAGTTTGAGTAGTAGTCAATATATACATGGGATTTGGATAGTCGATAATTAAGAATTGGTCACTACGAAGAGAGTACTAGTTATTAAGTGTACTTTTAACATTAAGTTTCCAATTTTAGGGCGTAGATACCAATAATGTTAAACATAAGGTCATTTCATTTGACATTAATTTACAAAGAGATCCAAAATGGTAAACCTATGGACACTTTAAATTTTCATTTCATATTTAGAGGTCATAGGTACTCAAAACCAAAACTTATAGCGCCAATATTAAGTTCTTATATTTTAAATTAACTAGTAGTCCAGGATTCTCACATATTACCTACTTACGTTAATTAGGATTTCGCGCATCAATTTCCGTTGGTTAGACTTTTATCTTTTTCTCGATCCATAAGTCCTTTCTACTTAAGCACCCTCAGATTTGCCAATATATTTAGTTATTATTTTAAAATTAAGCGACGTTTATACCAGATATACAAATTTTATTAAAAGTTAAAACTAATTTTATTTTTATTCAAGCAACTTTTATTATTATGGGAACTGTTTGATAATAGGATATACTAGACATGAACTTGCGGGTAACATGTTCCTACCATTAACAAAAACTCTTTCACGTTTGTGATGTTTACAAAAAGGACTGTTGCATCTTTCATGACACAGACTTCTTGACCATTGGTGTTTGAATGCCAAATTAGTTGAAATATTCAAATTGTCAAAATACATTCCTGTAAAAGGACATTTTAGAGGAGCATATTCAGAAACTATCTCTTGGGCTGTGTGAATTCATTTACTAATACTGTGTATATATTCAAGTGAAACGCAAAGACCAATTTCATACGAAACGTTATATACCTTTTAATTATCCTAGTATACTGCTAGGAATTAAATAGTCCATGAATAAGTGATGGATGGCAGATGACTAAATGTTGGTCGCAGCATACGCTATACGGGGATAGTACACTTAATGTGGTGCCTTGTAGAGCACATTCGACCCAAATAGTTTATGTTTTCCTCGTTAACTTCCCGTATCATCCCCTCTTATGCTCAATTGTACGATAGATACATCTAAACCAAGGGCGTAATGATAATTCCCGTTAGACCCCATATAGTTAGCACATCTTCTGAAGATGTAACAACATGTTGTTAATGATCAATTCCATTTAGAAGCTCAGTGTTAATTCCTATTATACCTCATATCGTGGCCAATACAAACATACGTTACCCCCACATATTCACATTTTATGTCGCAGAAGATATTCAAAACTGTTATCTGCCTTTCTCGCATGTAACTTTTCATACTACCGAGATAATTAAGATTCTTCTCATACGCGTAATTCATCGGTATTTACGACCCTTTAGCTTCCGCGCATGATCCATGAAGGTTTATGTTATATCCAGTGACTCTGACTCCATCTGAAAAAATAAAAATAGGATAAAAAACAGGAACAATCTTTTCATGTAGAGAAGTGCGTGAGAGAATGCACGAAGGTATTTTAGATAACGCAAACACTTCAGTAGGACATAAGTTTATAAAGTTTGTTTCTTTTTGTCTCTAAATTGAAAGCAGATCACATACTCAGAACATAACCTAAAAGGTGTACGATCAACCAGTCAGTGCATCCATCAGGACTTGAAATCTAAAAAAAAATTGTGACATCCACGATTATGTACGAGCCCTTTAGGACAATTGTTTTAAAGTGCAAACATTAAGCAACGACAAAATATTATGTTTAAAATGAAAAGCATGTTTCGGATAACTAAATTTCTATAAAGGCCATGCCATACTTCGAGTTTAACTCTAACAGTTTGTCACCCACGTCTGGTGTTGTAAAAAAAAGTGGTATTTAACTGTAATAGTTTACAAATTATTCAATTTCCGTCTGCATCAGTCGCAATGTTCAATAAGGTTATATACTTAATCAAAGATTAAAAATTATGACGTTTGAATCTGTCTTGAAATGAAATTATATCAAACACTAAGGACAAAGACGTCTTCAGAAGTTGCAGACTGCCTGCTTATTAACGCTGACCAAAAAGCAGAATAACATTTCTTTTTATCCAGATGTGATACTAGTACCACAATTGTTTTCTTAATGTTTTTCAAATTGTATTGTATTGTAAATAACCAGATTACATCTTAATTTATAATTATGAATCCAAAGCTACTTTCGCAAAGGCAGAATGATTACTTTAATGATGTGATCAGAGTTGACTATAATTAGTACGGTACATATTTTCGTAGATTCCTTTCACGGAAATGTAGTATTCTAGTATGGTGTCTGGTTGTATTAAATTAGTCTCCATAAATTGTTAAATTAATGATTTAATTGGTATGAGAATGCCTAATCGGTGAAGATAAAGTTCACAATGACTTAGGCACCTTTAGATTCGTATAAACATTTTGTATCTATAGCTTAAGAAAATGAATTATCTATTTGCAGCATATTGAGTATTCTCAGGTATTGAACTGCAATAAACCGATCTATATATTTCAGCATATAAGAACATCCTAAAGGCTTAATTAGCTTCGTAAAAAATTTAATACATAACGTATTGCACACATAAATTCAACGATTGATCGGTTGAAAACACTCACTGGGTTACATAAATGATCTATAGTATGCTTGTAACATACTTTTTAAATGAATAACAAAACGTGGTAAATTAATTTTAAAAAATATTGCTTTGTGCTGGAATAAACCTTTAAAAAATGTGTTGCACAAAACAAAACTTAATACAGAAAATTATTAAACTAATCAAAAATAAAAAATTAATTTAAAAAACTACTCTCAGTATAATTGTGTTGTGATTAGTTTGAAATCTGCTCAGCCGACTGCCCACAAGCAGCACACAACGTATTTCATACTTTCACGAATTAAACAATCGACAAACTCACAAACGTTGTAAGAATCTTCCAATAGGCATTAGCTACAATAACAACAGTCCATTCAATAAATTTGCAAAACGATTATATACACACATTATCAACTCGGGATTTTAAACATTGTTACCTTACAGTTCTATTATAAACAAAAAAATCAGTTTTTTTTTCTTCGCGTCACATACCTCGTTTACTGCTGTCTCATGTAGTGATCTTTCAAAGCATGTGCTACGTTATGTACTCTTTAAACATTGCCGAGAGGAAGGAATTCAGCATACTTTCGTAATAAGACACATAAAAAAGAGAAAATCAGATATTTGACACATTGTCTTACAAATACTAAACAATGGGGCCATAAATGAATTGAATACGTATCATACAGTTAGCAAAGTTTACATAAAAATAGGTATTAGTCCAAGTATTGTGGGATCAGCCAACACTCTTTTCCACATTGTTCCTACTTGTGTCTACGAGTATTCACATGTAAATCTCGTCTCATATGTATTGATGCACTTGTAACAGTGCGATTGTTAGTTTCCGCTACTCCGAGATCATGTTTATAATTAGTTATGTTGTACTATATATGGACCTACAATACATACAGTTTAAACACCTTTACTAATCTCTATGGGATATGCTTGCCAATGTAATGTTATCTAATGAATGAAATAGTAGTATAATGGGCTGGTTTTAAAGAAAGACTTTCAAACGTCAGTGCTTCCCAAAGCATAGAATAAGTAATGAAAACAATTTAGAGCTGTGTCATCAAGCCTAGTTTCTGTATCTTCAAACAAGATTTTCATTTATTAAAATTTAAAGCGTTTCCCTCTTCCTTCACGGGTCGCTATGAGGAAAGCTGAAACGTTACTTGCATACTATAAGTGCTGTTAATTACAAGGTAAACAACATTCTTCGACTAAAAACAGATTTATCAGATGACAATGAAATGGGGAATACATAGAGAGGTTTTATACCTAGCACCGAAATTATAATTAATGTATGAATTACCTTCTAATCTTTTTATTATTGTTAGGAATATTATAATTTAATATTAAGGTTTATTTCATTGTCATCTATACCAATGGCCCGATGTATAGATTTTCCTGTACTACTGCAATAGACTATGTAGATAAATCTATGTACAATTCCTCCAATTACTACAGAAGACTACGTAAATAAATATATGCAGAATTTCCAATACTGATTCCGAAGGATGTGTAGATGCTTCTTAGTAGAATTCCCTCTGTTTCTTGGGAAGAGTATGTAAGTAATGTTACGTACAAATCCCTGTATGTTTTGGAAGATTATATATGTATTTATGTGGTGTGTGTGTGTGTGTGTGTGTGTGTGTGTGTGATTTAGATTTTTAACGTAGCTACAATGTCTGCAGTGTGAAAGTTTATAGTGATGTCTAGCACTGGATATGATGTCTCACCAAGTCACATTATCCTGACACCAGGACGACCGGTCTTAACACTAACCTCTTAATACCGAGAGCTTAGTGAGGCAGCTGTTCGTTCCATGTTTGTAAATCTTTGGCATGACTCGGCCGGTATGGAGGGGTAATACCGCCATAATTCTATGCATGTATTTTCTACTCTTCCTTAATGCATTTTTGTAAATGGCTGCTTGCAAGTGCTACTTTCATAATTCTGTCTATGTATATTGTATTCTTCATTGATGCAAATTGTACGTGGCAGTTTGCAAGTGTTACTTTCCTTCTGCATTATTTTGGATGGACGCTTGCACGTGCCACATTCATAACTCTAGTCATGAATTGGCTATTGTTCATTGATGCAAATTGTAAATGACTGTTTGCAAGTGCTTAGATTTACTTTCTTTCTGCGCCATTGTATCTTGCAGTTTACCAGCTGCTGAATTCATTCTGAAGTCTGTCGTATGGCAAATACTATGTCAGTTATTACAAATTTTAATATTCTCTTTATAAACTTGCTATAGCACAAGTTAGAGCGTTCCAACTGTTGATTTTATTCTGCATTGCACAGATTTTGTCTGAAAACACTCTCACAATTGTATTGAATGAAACCTGAAAAAAGACAGTAATCAGTATAATTCTGCATTATATAAGTATGGAGTAAGAACAGTACTTGATACTTGCTGAAGGAAGACCCTCAGACTGTCCTACAACACGCTCATCGACACAGGATACATTTTTACAATTAAAATAATTTAATGAAATATGCAAGTTTTAGTGCATTCTCTCTCTCTCTCTCTCTCTCTGATCATATATATTTCTAACAAAACTACTTTAATACGACAAAGTGCGGCACTCTTAGTAACTTATCGTGCGTAATTACATTACTATTTCACAAAATTCTTTCCAAGTTTTTTTTTTTAAATGTTTAATGTGACAAAGAGCCGCAAAATGACTTGAACCTAAGGGTGCTATATTTATATATTTTTAAAATTCTTGAACTGATTTATTATTTTTAATTGGTTTAATAATGGTAAGAATTACAAATAAATAAAAGTAAAATCTCCTGGAACATTATGTATTTTGTCTCTGATTATTTCCACTTTTAGAGACAGAAGTTTTAAAGGATGCAAACAAGTTTTAAAGTTTCAAAAAAATACAGTCAAAGGTTAAGGTTATGTACGTTAACAATGCAAATTAAGTATTGGAATACAATCTTACACCAAATCTAATACTTCTAATCATAAGTAAACATTGTTATCATGATATTAACATGATTTTCCACAATTTGATTATTTCTGCTTTTGCGACAAAATATGTTCCACAATGAAGACGATGATTTGAATGTTGTTTAAAATATATTATTTTCGTGGGAACTTATGTACAATAGTATCACAGGAAAAGATATATGTCTGTGAGGTGCGTCAAAATGGGTGACGTACTGTACGATCTTTACGACCAGGGGTCGTCTGATGAAAACTCGTTAAAAAGAGTACCGGAGAATGTATCATTGTCATTTCTGATCCGTACTTTGCTAAAATAACTAATGTTTCTAAAGTAGTGAGAGATATCAAAAAGAAGTAGATTTTGTAACAGATGAAAGTAATTTACTTAAAGTGCAGCAATACTGGGATTAAAGAAAGATGGACCACTCGGTTGTAGTGTATGGTTTTGTTTTCGTAAAGTGCTATATAAATCACTTGGATATTGGAGAAAGCAACGAATAAAACTTCGTCACTAACTTACAAATTAAAAAAATGAAATGAAACAGTTACAATATTTATTCGAAACGTAGATGTAGTAAGTTCCTTATTTGCTGCTTGCAACGTAAAATGAATGCCGTAAGGCAATCTAAATTTCACTATGAGCATTCACTATTTTTGTTAAAGGTTAAACTTCACAAATTTAGAGCGCCATCTGTTGTCATAATGCCATGCTAATAATCTAGTAGCCCATTATGACAACAGATGGCGACACGAATTGGACACCAAAGACGATACTGATAAAACATACTATTTACACTGTTCCAAGGCCAAATCTGTATGAAAACAGCAGATCGAATGATGTAATTGTAAAATGGCAAGTTTATAAATAGAATATAAACGCTTCTAATAACTAACATAGCATTTGTCATATGAAAAACTACGGAAACAATTCAGTAGATGTCAAACTGTAAAATACAATGACGCGGAAGGAATGTAGAAAGCACTTGCAAGCAGCCATTTAGAATAATGCAGACGGAAAGTAGCACTTGCAAACTGCCACGTATAGTTTGCATCAATGAAGAATACAATATACATGGATAGGATTATGAACGTAGCAATTGCAAGCAGCAATTTACAATGATGCATCAAGGAAGAATAGAAAATACATGCATGTAATTATGGCGGTATTACCCCTCCATAGGCAGGGGTATAAACCCACGACCTCCCTCATCCAAGGCAGACGCTCTAACTACTAGGCCACCGAACCGATATATATATATATATATATATATATATATATATATATATATATATATATATATATATATATATATATATATATATATATATATATATATATGTATATAACAAACGTATCATAAGTCAAAAGTAGCTTATGTAATTTTGACATGTATGATTTATTCAGAGACCGGAAGATTGAAGTAGACTCAGAAATTAAGAGGGATTTTTACGAGATATGCGTTCTTGAGACAAAATCTTACATCACTTAGGAATAATTAATGTACAGAACGATTGACTTGTCTTTGAATTTTTATGTTCAAATATGGGAAGCAGCATCTAAAACTCCAAGTTACTGGTAATACTCATCTGTTTTTAGAAATGTTCTCGTCCCAGAAAAAGAAACGACCATTTCCACTTCCCCGTTTGGTACTATATAATTCACGTAGCAAACAGGAAAATTTAACCTGATTTTTATAGCATATAGGATACGAGGACGGAATACAGGTCGAACACAGTACCTTTTAAAGAAGTTTATCAAAAAGAAGTAAGTTTTTCTTTTCGGTCGAAGAAACATTATTTAAAAATGTTCTCTAACATTTTCCGCGGCATTATACTTATCCTTTAGATATAGAAACATTTTATGTCATCAGTCTTTTAGCAACAATAGAAGAGATTACATGCTTGAAATAGTGCTCTTCCAAATCATCATACCCTTGTCGGTATTTCTATTCCTATTATTGGCGCAAAAATATCTAGTCTGTGCCCCAGCAGACGATATGTATCAACTACCGGCAAACCTGAGTGTCGCATATATTACACTCAATCAAGGAAATGATGCAAGAATAATGATTTTGGTCCCTGCAAATAAGATTATATGCAGGAAAGAAGTTCCAGACAGTGCGCTTACACAACATTGTGATAGCAAAATAATATGGAGACACAAGTCCAGAGGAAATTTTTGAATATAGCCACAATCCAGTTTATGCAAGGTCAAATTGACCACGGACCTATACGGTTGATCACGACCCTTTACTTTTTCTCTCCACGATTCTTGTGGCCAAGTCACGCTGTACATATTTCATCGGTTCCGATGCTGATTTAGAATGCTATCCGATTACCCAGTCTCTTCGTGTTCGTATGAGAGGAGAGTGCATTGATGGTTTCTACCAATATGGAATCAGGTCACAATTAGTACTTCCAGTTCAGAACCCACGAATATAGTTCTAGTCCACTTTTTATATCATTTTTTCCTCTCTCATTATAGAAGAGTTATATTCACGCATTTTTGGTAGGGATTTAAAGGTAATTGTTCATTCTTTAGAATATGAGCTCAGGGTGTGGTGTTCCGTGTCTATTTCGGCGACAGTGCACAGTGAGTAATAAGGCCTTGGTGATGATCCGGAGGTGTTCTGTTTGTATGCTGCTCTGTTGACAGTCCAGCCAATCAAAAAAAAAAATGCAGGTCGACCTTTGACAAGAACTTCAGCGTGAAGTCATCTTTGAAGGTATTTTAGATTAACATTGTTGTTGTTGTTGTGGGGTTTAACGCCATTTTTCAGCACACGATAGGCTATGTATGGCGGCCAGTATTAATGGTGGAGGATGAATCCGGGAAACCCCCGGAAAGAACCACCGACCCACGAGAAGCTACTGGCAAGCTTTCTCACATACCCACATTGGCCGAATCCTAGACTCGAACCCACGCAGACAGAGGTGAGATGGCAGTGATCCGTAACGGAGAGCGCTTTAGACCACTCGGCCATTCAGGGCCCCTTTAGATTAACATATGATTTATATTGTTTGTCACACAGTGGAAAGGTCAGTATTGAGAAACAAATGTAGAGAACATATAGGAAAATTAATTGTGTTCTATGTCATGTCAGTGCAGTATTGGAGTAAAGTTTAAATTGATATAAAATCTTTATTATTAAAGATAGACACATGAAATTTGAATATGTTATGTATATTGAATTTAAAAATATAAGAATGAAATTAAAAATAAAAAATTATTTTTTTAAAAATTAAAATGAAATTTAAAAAAAAAACAAAACAAATTTGCCCCCAAAATGCACATATTTAATGACTTTTGGAATAATATTAAATGATATCAGCATATATATATTCCTATACCATATGCAAGCTCAAATGTTGGATATTTGTCACATTTTGTCAGAGAAAATATCTTTGTAAGTCAAAATCAGACCTTCATTTAAAATACACGAAGACAAAATTCTATTTTTTATTGGCCATTCAAACTATATATTAGGGGTCCAAGCAGTTCATTTATGTGTTTATACTGGGGTCACTTCCTGAGTAACACAAATTCGATTGTATAGCCTTCAGTAATTGTTTATAAACATAGTTATAAGGTATTTAGTGAGATGACTAAGATGAAAACTTTGTACTAGAACCTACTCAACTTCTCTACTAAATCATTTTAAACTGTCTGAGAATGAAATACAGGTCAAAGGGATAAAATATACTTTCCCCAGGTATAGATACCCTTGGATCTAAGAAAACAGCAAAATGATGTAAGTTGAACACAAAATGCATTCCATTTTATTATTCAGTTAGGTCAAGATATTGATTGGTGTAGTGCGGCATTATGGCCTATATGATGTTATGGGACTTCTAATGATCTATCTTGCTTTATCATTATTAATTACTAATACTATTTGTTAACTGATACTCTAAAGATTATATAAGAAATATTGAAACAGATTATTTGAATTTAACTTTGTACAATGACCTTAACATGGTTACATATCCCACATGAACAAATATCCATATATTTTAGAATGTTTGGGATCAAAAGTTCACATTTAGTATATCATATAGGCTAACATTGTACCTATAGTGAATCTGTAAGGCACATTTCTGACTGTGTGCACTGAAAATATCCCAAAATGTTATTTTCATCATGAATATGCCTATGTATGGTAAAATACGCCAATTTAGTACTTTGACAGAGTGCGGTATTGAAGCATCAGCTGATCTCTGATTCCATCGAATCAATGAGCTTAATAATTGGTAACCAACACTCTTAAAAATACACTATAAATGTTCAAACAGATCATTTGAATTATGTTTGCACATTTGATCTTAATAAGTACATTGTATATGTCCCACATATGCAAATTTCCATCCTTGTTTACAAGTTTTGGGGACCAGATTTTCACATTTAGTAAATGATATAGAATTTATTGGTACCTATAGTTGATCTGTGTGGCCACATTTGGCTGTATTCACTTCCAATATCCAAAATTGTTTTTCCCCTCATGAATAAGATTCATATATGTTTAGGATGAATTTATTACTTTAATACATGGCCATTGCTTCACATTTCTGAGTGTCATTCTGTCAAGTTTAATATGTTTTCCCATGCTTGCAACCTTAATGTTATTTTGAAATCACCATATCTAACACATTTTAACTTTATTGACATACATCTCACTGTTTTCTAGGATTAAGTGAAACATATTGTATATTTTCAGGTCTAGCCTGGTATCTGGAACAAAGTGTTAGAGTTGGATCACCTTGGAAGCTTTCAAGTAGTCCGGTGGTGATAGCAAGGTTTCATAAGGACATGTGCAGTGTACAGTCATAAGTGACCAAGATTAGTTCATATCACCACCCTGATATATTGCACCTCAAAGACATTTCTTAGGTCTTCATGAGAGAGATTAGCACCATTGTTCAGTAAGGAAGAGCCTCCCTAGAAACTATTTTCCTATCCCGTTGTCACCTTTTGTAGTTATCGACATTGAAATGGAAAGCAGTTTTGCTATAAAACATGGTAGTGGTCCCATCATAACTTTAAATCTGAGTGCGCTATTAGTTATACAAACAATTGCCTAAGTACCTGACACAATAAATGTGGAACATAGCACCTGTCATTGTTTCTTTAGTGTGTACACCTATATGCATCTGGACACGCATATTGTGGTTTGGTGCCAAAATCACTATGAGCTGTGTTGCTTCACTACCCATGGGAAAAATGTTATCAGTTGTACAGACCCAAACTACCATTTGTTTTAAATACCATTCATTGGCCAAATTTGCTGTCTAAAATTTGTCAAACTTAGTTTTAAAACTTGTATGAAAATTTAAGTTTTCAATAAAATTTAGTTTTTAAAATTTAAATGTTTATTTAAAATGCCATTAAAACTTTAATTTATCAATATTTTTAAATTTGAAACATATTTTCAAACAGGACTTATCTTGTGTTACAATTAGGTTTTTACTGCATTGAAATATTTTATAATTAAGGAATATATAGCAAATTTAGTTTTGGTTTCTCATGAGCACTTGGACAAAAACTTGCACCCTGTGGAACACCAGCACTACATACTTTCTGGCAGGTGTCACATGTTTTGATTGCAAGGAAATTCAAAAAGACTTCATGTATAAAGCTGAAATAGGTGTGGCATGCAAATATAAAAGTCTGACTACAATTAGCATCAAAATGGGGCCTGTCAGGAATCAGGTCATAATTAGTACTTCCAGTTCAGTACCCACGAATGTAGTTCTAGTCTATTTTTATATCATTTTTTTCCTCTCTCATTTTGGTGGTGATATAAGAGATATATTTATGCATTTTTGGTAGGGATTTAAAGGTAATTGTTTATTCTTGAGAATTCCGTGTGTATTTCGGCGACAGTGCACGGTGAGTAATAAGGCCTTGGTGATGATCTGGAAGTGAAATCTGTGTTCTGTTTACATGCTGCTCTGTTGACAGTCCAGCCCCTTAAAAAATGCAGGTCAACCTTTGACAAGAACTTCACCGTGACGTCATCTTTGAAGGTATTTTAGATTAACATATGATTTGTATTGATTGTCACACAGTGGAAGGGTCAGTATTGAGAAACAAATAGAGAGAACATATAGTAAAATTAATTGTGTTATATGTCCATATCTCGAGTCTTTGCAAGAAGTGACAATAAGTTGTACTTGTGCTGGAAATAGAAGAGTGCAAGCTGTACAGCAATGATTTCTGGATAGCCAAAAATTTAAAATCGTGCAGATTATGCAAAGAAGGTATTTGGAGTATCTATGATTTTGAGCATATTGCCGTTCTGGCAAGATTTATACCTCATATTAGTGCTAGACATGTTTATTACCGCTGCATTATATGTTACATTTGCCCCGCCCCCCCCCCCCATAAAAAATGGATGAACAAAAATTTTCTTCGAAAGACCTCGCGCATTCAATGGTATTATTAGATTTGTGATTTTTTTCTAAAATTCTGATCTGCTTCCTATGCATTGAACGGGGGTGATGATAATTGTTATAATTAATTAACAAAAGTGATTAGAGATTTACTAATTAAAGGTTGTAATAGATTACACACCAGTATGAATTTGAAATTTGTGAGAGAAAATGTAGGCTGTCTCTAGCTGTGGTTTGGCACAAAAGTATTTACAGGTTAACGTTCCATATTTCATTTGTAGTTTAAGCGTATTCTGTTGTTCTTGATTCACACTTTGGTTTTGTTTACTTTACGACCCCTTAGTTCCAATCATGACATGTTGGAGATTAAATTGTCCAATATGTCTAAAACAATGTACGTGTTATTTTAGCATATGAATGCCTGAGCCATTGTAGTGAGACCATTATTTTTAGATCATCGGACTAGCTCTCTTTGATTTTGTATTTTGATTTAGGTCTGCACATGACTCCCTACCCATCTCCCTTACTTTTACTCCCACCAATTAAATATCTTTCCTCCACTCTGTACATTTATTAAAAACAAAAGTCGTCAAAACTTCTTAATTGTTTCAACTAAGCTGCAAATTTAAAAGTATTGTCCATGTAATGAAGAAAAAATGCTGTCAAACATGTCTCTCTTGTAAAAGCCCTCCACCTTAAAAAATGAGAAAACTAACAGAAATGGAAATGTTGCTTAATACTCGAGATTATAACAAGAGCGCGATGCAAACATCATGAACTCTTTCCGATCACTGTTCTTACTAATTGTTTAACATAATGTTTTGTATTGCCAATGTATATCGTATACTATGATATCATAATTGATACATTTCTTTTGTGTTTTTGTTAGACCCGTTGACTAATAAATAAGTAGTGTCTAATGGCAGTCTTTGTTCTTTATGGTAATACTTTTTTATTTACTTTTGAATGGTTATTTTATTTAAGTTTCAGGTTTTTATAAGTTAGATTTTCAATGGAACATAATATGTTTTGTCTTCACCAATGTTTAAATAAGTAACTCAGATTTATTTTCTCACACGGTACTATTTTCAAACATAGAATGAAATCAATTTGCTTATTTCGTTTTATGTGTTTCTTCCGTATTACATTCTCTCTCTCTCTCTCTCTCTCTCTCTCCGTTTATTTAGCAATGCATAATCTGTCTTATAGGCACTTTTTCAGGGAAGCCAGTATTTAATTATTATCGAAGAGTCCGGCAGTTATTTAATTCAACCAGGTCCAATCATATATCACATTAATTGATTTAAATTACCATCTCACACAGATAGGTAGCAAATATGGCGATGTCAGAGCTACCCAGGTCGATGTCGCAATTTAAGGGCGAGCTATACCAGGACATTTATAACAGAACAACATGGCGACCATTCTCGAGCTTTATCGTTAGATATGGCAGATAATCTTAGTAGTATAAACGTAATAAGAACAATGGTTTTGAAATAATACATTGATTTGCACTTGTTTTGATGAAAAGTGTTATGTATCTAGATGTACAGAATAGCATATGATAAGACATTGTAGCGCTAAAGTCCCGTGTTTACGTATGTTAAAACTAGTTGACTTGTGTGAAAATACATTTGCGTATTTGAGAAAGAGTTGTTTTTACATACGTTACATTCTTTCATACATATATGAATTCTTGTATTTTTTTCTCCTGGATGAAAAAGACTTTCAGGTATGTACAACCAAGTTCACATCTGATATAAAGTTAATTTTTATATATGTGATACTTTTGCACATATTTGACGTTCTTTTGCATATTTAAAATAAATAATTTATTACATATCACATGAATTTTTTCCCATTATGTTAAATTAAGTAAAACCATGTTAAACATATAAAGAAGACAATCTTTCATTAAAGTATTGATAATAATATGAAACTGTTTTTAAAAAATGCACAGATTTCAATACACGTACAAGAAAAGCTAATTTGACCTATCTGAACTTCGTTCTCGCATTTATTTTCTATAAAGTGAAACGAATTTCGCATATGTGACATAAATTATTTTTGTTCGTTGGTAAACCGTTTAGAGAAACGTATTTTGTATGTAAAATTATACATATGTGAAAAATATAAAATTCATAATAATATAAACTTCAGTTGATTTCATCTTTTTACACAGTGACGTGTATTTTTCCTTTATCAGCGATTAGCTAGTTAATCGATCATATTCTGTATGAACTAAGTTTAGTTACTGTATGATAAACTAAAACAACCTCGCGAGATATGAAAAGCTATTTTTAGAGCAAAGAGACAGCTTATGTTTAGCAACGGTATGCAGTAAATTAGCACTTCTAATATCTTACTTCCGACATTCTTTATTAATATAATTTGGAATTTACTATAATATTTTATGAATTATTAATCTGTAACGTATGACAGGACACATACAGGTAACATTAGTAAATGTCAAGAAACAAACTATCTATCTATCTATCTATCCATCTTTCCATCCATCATTCACCCATCTGTCTATCCAATATTTACTATTTGGTCAGTTATTCAATTAGCAACATCGATTATTGGTACAATGAGCCATTACTTTATTTCAAATATTCAGTCAATGAGATCAAAATAACATTACATTAAATATAGATATTTTGTTCGCATAAGTAACAAATATGTTTCCATTTAAAACAAAGTAACAAACTTTGCACTTTCCTATGTATTATATTCTAATTCTTCTAGTATAAGATAATTTATTTTTAGAAACGATGGATGAAATAACCTCAATATCCTCAAGCAAATATATGTCTTTTTATGTCAGTCTCCCAAACAAAGTCAATACCCCTCTACACAAACACACAGACCAGTGAGAGATGTAATTGATCGGAAATTATGTGTCCACCAAAAATTATATGATTCGTCCGCAAGACATATATGTAACCCTATACTTTCATTAAATGTGACAAATGTTCATTTACATTCATCCGACAGGTTATCCGCAAGACTGGTTATTCAGCGACTGGTCTTCATCAAGTATAAAAATATACATTTAAGTTTGTTACACAAATGGATAGATACACCTTTGACACATACAGTAAAATCCAATGTATCACACGTACAATCGATACAAGAGATTATATTTACATATGCATCCTCATAATATTCGTACATATTTGAACAAATGTATTCTGGTAAATATATATATATATATATATATATATATATATATATATATATATAGAGAGAGAGAGAGAGAGAGAGAGAGACATACTTTCATGACGATTCAGTAATTAATTTTCATGTATCTACACAGTCATTCCGGATTCATATGCAAGAAATCGATATATATAGAATTACTTATAGAAAATTATATATATAGAACAGACAGAACCGAAAGTGATATCCCTGGATATTTTTTTAGAAGAATGTATGATAATAGTTGGCAGAATTAATATTTTAATACAAATAATACTATCATACAGGTTAGAGAATTTTTAATTCGTACTAAGAACTGAACACGTCTCCCTCTATTATATGACCCTGTTCAATACAGAATCAAACAAAATCTGTTCACTTGCTCCAGTCCAGCTATCTGACCTCACCCCATCAAGAAACTTACGTTCCTCTTCTGACACACATTTTTATGTTCCCCACTGTTAAATAAGTGATTCAACGTTCTTTTGCGTACCAGGCCCAGCTACACGGAACGAACTGTACATAGATCTTGAACGCAAAGACACTGTGATCTCGTTCAGTAGTTGTCTTAAAGCTCACCTATTTATATAAAAGAACAGACTTAAGAGCTTAATATTGTTTACTTAATTGTCATCATGTTTTCTGTTGTAATGTCATAGTGCTTTTGTGTAATCTTGTTGCTATGTATGTGTTGTGTGTAATGTAATATTGTACTACGATCACATTATTATTATTATTATTATTATTATTATTATTATTATTATTATTATTATTTAGATTTGATGTTTTCAGCCTTTTGACTTTTATTTTGGTGAATTTTAAAATACGATATAAATGTACGTACAGCAGCAGGGAGGGTGAACAGACCAAATTTTAAAGCGTTCCAAATACCAAAATAAGCCATCATAAAAAAGGATTAAAATGACATCAACTACCTAATATCAAAATACCTAACTCCGTTAGGCCCTCCGACAGTTCCTCTCAGCGGTTAGTTTGTTTGATTTTGTTATTTGTTCCCGCTGGAAATATATCAAGGATGCAAATATATTGGGGGTGGGGGTGAACCAACTCGAGGTCACACCCTCCCTGCTGCTATAAATTAAATCATTATTAGATCAGTAACATCGGAGAAGCATATACCACTAGATTAGCTCGAGAGCGACTAGAGACAATAAAGAAATTTTTTCCCCCGTACGAATTAGTGTCAGGCAAAAATTACAAGCGCGTCAAGAATCTCAGGTTGAATTTAGAGAAGATACAGAACAATTATTTAAACCAATTGTCGAACCAACCAAAAAGATCGCTGAGGCTGCAACAGCATCACAGCAGGTTATCGCGGCATTACCGAAACAAATCAGTGAAGCTATGGAGTCTGCCGATAAAACATGTGCTGAAATCGTGGATGTTAAAAATATTGTCGAGGATCTATCTCAACCAAAATTAAAAACTAGATATTTTACTCAGCCGGGTTATATGCAAGTTATGACCGATCCTGCTGCTGTTGCTGTAAGTGGGTACCAGCATCTAAAGATAGAATTTTATAACACTCCATAAGAATAATACTGTTAATCACGCACAGACTCATCCTGAGTACTGGTGCATCCATGTCAAACGCTGGGTCAGATGTACGTTTAAACATTTTATTATTTGTTATCTTCTAAAACGAAGACCACTTTCTGATATCAGACTTGTATTTATTTGTTCAACCGCTTGATTCATCAGCGCTGCTAGCTCTTGATCCCTAAGAATAATGGTTGATATTTACGGAAGCTCTCTCAGTACGTTGTCTGGAATACACCAGCAATATCAAATTGAAAAATCAGAGACTCAAGTATATAATTTACAACCATCAGAGATCAAATCTCAGCAAGTGCTGCTAATGGCTTAAAAATACCAGTGACACAATGACAGATGAACTCAACATGAACGGAAATAAAATAGTGGTTTTAAGAGATCCAACATCCGACGAAATGCGGCAACAAAAAACTATGTTGACGTTAACTACAGCACCGTTGATGGTAAATTATCCACGTTGCGGGCCGAGTATGACGTTCACGTAAACGCGTTTACAAATCTCCGTAGAAACTTTAGAAAAATTAATGAAACCGCAGAGGAATTCTTTGGTACTCCGCTCACCGTTGACGCAAAACTCTCTGATATCAAAATAACATTGGATACTATAAAAATAATCGAATATGTCGTAAGTGGAATTCCTGAGATTGTTAACAAAATTAGTTTGATTAAAATCCCATCCGGAGTTACTCCCGGCATATTACTAACATAGTATACACGGTATCATCTGGATTCGCAACATGGTCAAAACAAAATAATACTATCAAACATACCGCAACAGTTATAGTGTGTATAGACTGTCTGTGTTCAGTGCTGAAAAATTCGAGATATTTACAACGTATCCATGGCGGCATTCCACCGACAAGTTTTCCGGTGTTGTGTCTATCATATTAAATAGCGGAACCAAAGAAACATTTATACTGGAAGCAGCTGATAAGAAATTAACCGCAACATCTTACTGGTGGTGTCTAGAATTTGTAGCTGAAACACTTCAATTGGTTACTGCGTAATAATAATGGCACTGACGGTGTCAACAACAACGTTAGATGCACAACAATATAGATACGATCAAGTACGCGAATGGCAATCATAGTTAAAAAATATCATCAACGAGTATACGTTGAATGTCAAAAAATAGCGGCGACGTTTAACCGCGCTGGATGCTGTAGTTTATTCAGTATCCGTGGTAGTTGCGTCCACCGGAGTAATACTATCAGCGTTAACGCCAGTGACAACTGCAATCGCGGTAACAATATGTGTTTCATCGTCGGCGGCAATCGAAGATGTTTTTAATATTATTGCGAAAAAAGATATCAACGTGCATGAGCACAAAACTAAAGCACGGACACAACAATGTCAAATCAAGCGCAGCAAGGATTTATTCTTTATTCATTCACCCCGAAAGAACCACCCGGATTTTTGATTTTACAAGAACCGATCAATCCGGTCTATCTACGATGTCATAATCGTCTGTTATCAAGAATAAATTTCAAACTAACTGACCAATCCGGCAACTTGCTGGATTTGAGGCATGAGACTGCAAATATTAATTTACTTGTAAAATCCTAGGGATTTCCAATGGTGAAAAATCTACGATCTCAAAATCTTGCGATTTCCACGTGAATATCTTGATTTTTCGTTTTATTTATAACCATAATTACTCCAAGATTATTTCGAAATTACTCTAATGTTACCACCACAATTACTCTATAAATGTTTTGATCATAGATATATATGCGAACACCTACCTATCTGTCCGACGACGACTAAAAAAAAAATCATCTCTGCGCGCGGAGTTAAGCGACCAAGTCGGGTTAACGCGACTATATAAAATTTGGGCACGTGAACCGGTAAGCGCAATTACGCGCGATAATACTGAGCAATTACGTGAAGCACGAATTCAATACCGCGCAACCAAAAAAAATTAAACGATGATATCAGAACGTTCAAAAATAAAATCATCAAACTTGAAATTAATAGAAGTAAATTGCAAGTAAGCTTGGGAAAGGCTCAAGAGAAAGAGAAGAGATATAGTTACTAACGGTAAATAAACAATATGAAACTTCGACTGAAAAATCACGGTAAGATAATGCTGAGTTATCAAAGTATTACAGAGATCTTCTCGCCGCAAATACAATATTTAAAACCGCGATTGAACACGCTCAACAGGAAAATAAAGTCATTTGCGGCCAATAGAGAACTTAAACGAAAGGAAGATAATGACATCAAAGTAATGGCCAAAAGAGTTGTCTATGGATACTAAAGAAGTCGTAATAGTTATCGTTGTAAACGTTGCTGTTCTCGTTGTAGTTCAAAATTCCTCAGATAACGCATCGAAGATTTTTTCATTACCCGTGATAACGGCACAAATTCTTCGACGTTGTCAGTGGCAAGTACGTTATTTGTTTCCCGGGTAAGATTTTTCATCATCCGATACTCGTTAGCGTGTGTATGTTTACCGAGTTGTCGTTGGTCTTCAATCTCGTTGTACTCTATTTTTTACGATAATTATATTTTTCGCGCCAAGAGCATCGAGTTGTGTTATTAACTCGTTAACTGTTTCGCTGTTCATTATACTACATGGATTTACTTGTCTAAATAATTGTCATGGTCAAACAAAAATATTACGCGTACACGAATAATACCCTTGCGTGGCATTTAGGTGAGTAAGTTGTCAAGATTATGCGTTTTACCGATCCTGGATTAGCACCGAAGTGTTTACTTGCGATAACACATCGACGTTGTTTTTATTTTTTGCTGCCCGCGAGTTGAGAGAATTTTCGCGTGGAGTGACTGCTCGCAAATTATCCAAGCGATTGTCCAGCGGATTTAAATTAATATGATCGATAACAAGATTTTTGTCAATTAACCCGTTAAAACATTCATAAATAAACCGATGGGCAAGATATGTTTTCAGAGACAGTAACCCCCATATAACCAGTATTAATGATCCAGCTGCATTTTATCATTCGCTCGCGATGTCTAATGATCCCATCACGAGATGCTTCGTAGTTAACGAAAACAGGATGAGATTTGAAATCCTTTTGATCCATTATATTCCTTAGACAAATTAATTGTTTAATTGTCATCACGATAACATCGTGTAATGTAATCTTGCTCGGTAAGCACAACATTGTATTTCTTCGCGTAGCATCTAACTAGTTCTCTGTATTCTTTACCTCCACTACCGCTACATAATTGCGTTTTTTCTCGTATACCGTTACCCTAGCGGATACAAGAAACAGGTCCGTGAGATCCTCGTCTGAAATGTTGTCCGTGACTGGCACAGTATTCTCCGTTGCATTTCCGAGAACAAAATTCCGTCGATGACATCATTTTCCACTTACAATAATTTTGCGTCATTGCTATAGTTAGTATACCAGACATATTTAATTAAACAATTATTTTGTCTAAGAAATATATGGAAAAAATTTCAAAGATTACCGATATAACACCACAGAAAGCGCAGAGGTGTTTTGACCTTGATGTACCGCAATGTATAAAATCGACCGCGTGGAAATCCAAAATAAACAAAAGTATGAAGCAAGCAAAATTTGAGTTTTATAACGACGGAGCCACATATACGTGGTCGACATACAAAATTACACGCGATGATGCAGTTATGAAAGATAAACGCGTCGCGGAGATAATTGCCGCGATTGATTTAAATAATAAACAATATTTCATTCAGGTGAAATTTGCTAAATTCAAGGGGAAGAAATGGAGCGTCTATGACAAACGCGAACCTGTAATGGCGCGTCGTGAGTATGTCATCATCGACAATAAAACCAAACCAGGAAAGTTAGTCGGAATTGACAAACCATATTACGAACGAGCGTACCCGTTGATTGTGGTTGTTTATGGAGTTTATTTGATCAACAAACCAGAAATCCGCAAACTAGCCCCGATGAGATTTTCATCATTGAATTGTGTAGCTGAGCGAGTAATTGAACATTTTAAAAATGCGAAACGCGGAAATGGTTTAACTGATCAACGACGCGAAAAAATAACCACGTGGGCTAAATCGGTCAAGAACACGGGAGCTTGAATAAACGATATTGCTGTGTTAGAAAAAAATTAAAATTTCCAATAATGGTAGCAACGATCACCGAAGAGGTTTTATATAAATCGAAATATGAATCGAGAGGGGCTCCTATTTAAATTATTGATCATAACGCGCACGCGTGGACCACCGCGGTGACAATATTTCCACGAGATCGTGTTGTAAGATTTTACTCCCCAGAGAACTCTGACGGGAAGATGTTTGATTTTATTTGCACGTTAAGTAGAAAAGATCCTGTGTCAATGTGGTTATCTAAAAGTTCCGAAGATGGAGTATATGATCAATCTGTGAGACCAAGCTGTGAAATATACCGGACGGAATCTCTCCTCGACGCGATGAGAACTCTCGCTTTGCGGTATTCAGAAAAAAACGTTGACAAGTTACTTAGTAATTGTTTTACCGTTCACTTCGCTCGAGAAAAGAATTCATGGAAGACAACACGTGCTGAGTTTCTCGAAGATGTTAAATTAAGTTGTATCGAATACGGGCACGGCGGTTTGTGGAATACCCGGTATGATTTCTCCGAGATGATATCCGTGGATATGGCCGCGTGTTATCCGGGAAGTTTTCTCGGGATGGGCGAATGTGGAGGGTATTTTATGCGGTTTGGACATCTCACGCACGAGATGGCCTGAGTTGCCATCAACGGACCATTACCCGATTTTGATCTAACTGGATTTGCTCGTGTGGTGTCGTTCGAATTCGCTGAGGATCTTCATCCGTGCTTTTATATCTGGTTTGGTAGACATTTCTCGGAGCGACGCTGGGTACCAATAATAATGCTGCGATACATGCTTGATTGCAAAATATTAATATCGTTGACGGTCAGCGAGGCAATTATATCGTATCAGGCACAGACTTCAGTTTGGTTACCTACGCCCGAACTAAAATATCGACGAGGAAAACACTGCGAAAAATCTAGGTAGAAGAATAATAGGTAAATTTACTCACGGTCACGCGCACGATAATAAACGGCATTGCACAAGATTAAATTTAGATGACGCCGAATACGACTTCATAATCGCTGATACAACAGCAAAACAAAACGTTTATAAGTCGAGAGGACGCTTATTTATCGTCGGGGTGGGGGAATTAGGCACTATTGTTAGTTACTGATGGAGAACCACCTCAGTATGCACATTTAAGATCTTCAATGCTCGCTTGTGTTTCTATAAATTTATTATCGATGATAAATAGAGTTGCCACGGATTCGTTTTACTTGAATAAAAAATATTCGGAGTTGTTGACTTGGTTTATCAGCAAGGGTGCATATTGGGGTTCGTGGAGAATAAAGCAAGAAATGTTACATTGCTATTGTGAATCCGCAGATGTTACGATCGAGAATAATTATCGACGCGATCAGATATCAGAATTGTCGTCTGCGGCGTCCGTGTATGACCCAGTATCCAGACACAAGACTGTTTATTTAAGCGGACCGGGAGGTTCATGTAAGACAACTCGAGTTATTAAATTAGTTAGCGACCGCGGCAATGATATGATTGTGCTAACACCAACACATAGACGTGCCAGGGAGATGAAAGAACGAGGAGTAAATTCTTGTACTTATCATAGCTTTTCTCGATGGAGCGGTGACGCATGGACTCCTGATCGAATATGTGAGAAATATATTCCCGGGGTTACCATTTGGGATGAGATATGCACGGTGTCGTTGGAAACGTTGAAAACATTTCTCGGTTTGTTGTTACTGAAAAACACAGCTGTGATAATGTGCGGCGGTCACGGTCAACCACCACCGTTTGTTGGACCATCTCCACATTGCTGGCTGAGGAATTTTGTAGACTACGTTGAAGAAGTAACTGATGATCATAGATCACTTGATGACAAATTAAAGAAATTTAAAAAACAGACCACAACCGAATAAAATTCAATGTGAAATAATGCGTGGGGTAATTCCAGAAACTTCCATGAATGACTTTTAGGAAACGTGGCGAGTAGAAAGATAGTCAGAGACACACTTCAGCAGAGGTTGTTTCAGTTACACAAGGAGAAATTTCCAGCGTTGCCAACACCGCTTTGTTATAGACCAACTGATACACGGCGACAGAATATCGACATTTACATACCAGGACAGACCGAGAACAGAATCTTGTATTAAATGATATTGTATTAGTTGATGTTAATATTGTTGAGGATGCGCTGAGTATGGACAAATCTCCGTGGACGCTAGTATACGTAGCGACGATTCATTCATCTCAGGAGTTAACTATCGCTGATACATTTGTTTGGATCGTTGATGATCGCATCGAATGGTCAAACTTAGTTTATCTTGCAGTATCTCGAGTCAGAAAAATATCTCAGCTGAGAAGGATTGTTTTGGATGATCCAGTGATCAACGATGATGATATTGACATCAATATAATAGAAAACAATTTACTGGTTATAAACAAAGTGACAAAAAAAATAAACGGGATTTTGATTTTGACATTGAATTTATCAACGCGCTAAAGCATCAGCAGAATGATCACTGTGCAAGTTGTAATTGTATAATGTTTTGGCAGTATTCGAGTAAACATCCAAGACAATTTACCGTAGATAGAAAAGATAATAGTCGCGGTCATACACAAGAAAATGTGATGCTGACCTGTCTTGAATGTGCTAGTTAAGTGATCGCAATGGTAAATGTGTGTCTTCGGTAATTACTTGTCATTCTTCACGTGTAAATCCACGTTGAGGAGCAGTTTAATCCAGTCTGTAGATTGCGGGTCAACCCGAGGATCTTACTATGTTAGATATCGTGTGTTGTAATGCTCCTTCCAGACAGGATCAGTTGCTCTTTTTTTACCACCTTCGAGTTCACCGGGCTCATAGAAATATCTTACAGTCACATTACCCAGCATTGAATGTTTTGAAAAATCACTTCGTTGTACGGGTATGTGTTTTTTTTGTGACTGCGCTAACGGGTTTCCGCAGTTGTTCGAGTTACTTCATTATTCAACGCGGCTATCACACTTGGTAATCTTGCAACACATTAGCCAGATCTCTTGTCTTTAATAAGTTCCTTCGCGTATTGATATCCAAATAACCGCTCAGCAAGTGTTCGATTGAATCGTTCAACGTTCGCCTGATTATGATGAATTGCAGTATGTCCTCGTCTGATGGTGACGTTATGTTGCTTCATCAGCGATGATACTGCACCTTGAAATTCTTTGCCAGGATCAACCTGTAACAGGTGTGGCCATCGTAGAGGTCCTCGCTGATAAATTTGTTTAAACGCAGAAACTACCTCAGTTGCTGTCTTTGTTGACAATGTCTCTGCTTCTTTGTATCTACTTGCAACATCAACGATGGTTAGTGCGTATTTGTATGTGCTACGACGTATAGTATCATGTGGTAAAAAAAAAAATCAGCCTGATGAACTTCATTAGGAACGTTGACATCAAACTGTGCATACTGTATTGTTTAAATTTGCCATATTGCCTGTTTGGATAACCACGCTTCAGCAGTGGCACGCGTAACTGCTGCTGCGCTGGCGAGTTTACTAATCGCTGCGTTACCTTTTCAGTATCCTCTTGGAAAATAATAAATCGATTCCATTTATAATTAATTACCAGCATTTAGCGCTAATTTACTTTTCATTGCGGATCTTACTAACCAATTAGCCAGTGATTCCTTGAAAGATTTATTCGCAATGGAATTTAGCGAGTGAATTAATTTCACATCTGCAATATGCCTATCTTATAGATTTTTACTTTTATAAGCTACATCATGAGCATGACACGCTTTATCAAAAGCGTTTATTGGATACTCAGCTGGTTTTGTGTGGTCTTGGCTGTCAAGTCTGATATCAAGCCTAGTACCAGGACCGCAATAATTATATCCTGGGAGATGTTTTTCTCCTGGGTATTTAGCCCACGGAAACCTGGTAACTTTGTTAATTTTGCTGCAATATCACCTCCGTGTTGCTTTTTTTTAAAACCCGACTGTGCGGGAATAAATTTAAATTTCTTTGTACCACACCGCGTACACTTACCCGTAACCGCCGATCTGTTATTTTTTGTTGTAATAGTTGTTAGATCACCTGTTGGGGTACGCGTCCTGCATTTCACACAATATAAATCCATATTCTTTTGCATACCATGAATGTAACTGATTTTTCTGCGACAAGAAAACAAAAGCCAGTTAAGCATAATGCCGCGTTGCCAAATTCTTTTCGTATGATTATTATAGGACCATCTGGAAGTGGCAAGACACAGCTGTTACTTAATTTGATAATGAGATGGCTCAGGTGGGATAAGTTGTTTTGGTAGCTCCGTCTGAAGATGACCAGCGGTGCTATGAGCTATGATGTACTCAAGGATTTTAATGTAATCGCAAGCGATAGTGCAAAATCGTTAAATGAAAACGGCGATGATTTTATTGAGTTTATCACTCATATCGATGAAGCGCCATCTGTAGATGATCTTGATGGATTCGTTAACAATTTAGTCGTGTACCATGATGTAATGCTGGACAAACAGTACAATCCTGCTCGGATATTTTCCGGAGGCAGACACAAAAACACTAATGTGATTTATGTAACCCAGCGATATACACAAATTCCTAAAGTGATCAAGGATAATTGTAATATTCTTGCCGTGTTTAACGGAGTTGGTACACATACACTGAGAAATATTCATCAGACTTGGTGTAGCGGTGATATGGACATAAATAAATTTATAAATTTATTTATTCGTGCTCAGTCAACCCCACACGGATTTATAACAATGTTGGTGTGTGTAATAGTTAGTATGTAATTATCCATGTATTGGATGCATGCATGTTGGCGCGTGTAATAGTATGTAATTATCCATGTATTGGATACATGCATGTTGGTGGGTGTACTAGTTAGTATGCAATTCTCCATGTATTGGATACATGCATGTTGGTGGGTGTACTAGTTAGTATGGAATTCTCCATGTATTGGATACATGCATGTTGGTGGGTGTACTAGTTAGTATGGAATTCTCCATGTATTGGATACATGCGTGTTGGTGGGTGTACTAGTTAGTATGGAATTCTCCATGTATTGGATACATGCATGTTGGTGGGTGTACTAGTTAGTATGGAATTCTCCATGTATTGGATACATGCATGTTGGTGGGTGTACTAGTATGCAATTCTCCATGTATTGGATACATGCATGTTGGTGCGTGTACTAGTTAGTATGTAATTCTCCACGTATTGGATACATGCATGTTGGTGGATGTACTAGTTAGTATGCAATTCTCCATGTATTGGATACATGCATGTTGGTGGGTGTACTAGTTAGTATGGAATTCTCCATGTATTGGATACATGCATGTTGGTGGGTGTACTAGTTAGTATGGAATTCTCCATGTATTGGATACATGCATGTTGGTGGGTGTACTAGTTAGTATGGAATTCTCCATGTATTGGATACATGCATGTTGGTGGGTGTACTAGTTAGTATGGAATTCTCCATGTATTGGATACATGCATGTTGGTGGGTGTACTAGTTAGTATGCAATTCTCCATGTATTGGATACATGCATGTTGGTGGGTGTACTAGTTAGTATGCAATTCTCCATGTATTGGATACATGCATGTTGGTGGGTGTACTAGTTAGTATGCAATTCTCCATGTATTGGATACATGCATGTTGGTGGGTGTACTAGTTAGTATGGAATTCTCCATGTATTGGATACATGCATGTTGGTGGGTGTACTAGTTAGTATGGAATTCTCCATGTATTGGATACATGCATGTTGGTGGGTGTACTAGTTAGTATGCAATTCTCCATGTATTGGATACATGCATGTTGGTGGGTGTACTAGTTAGTATGCAATTCTCCATGTATTGGATACATGCATGTTGGTGGGTGTACTAGTATGCAATTCTCCATGTATTGGATACATGCATGTTGGTGGGTGTACTAGTTAGTATGCAATTCTCCATGTATTGGATACATGCATGTTGGTGGGTGTACTAGTTAGTATGCAATTCTCCATGTATTGGATACATGCATGTTGGTGGGTGTACTAGTTAGTATGGAATTCTCCATGTATTGGATACATGCATGTTGGTGGGTGTACTAGTTTGTATGGAATTCTCCATGTATTGGATACATGCATGTTGGTGGGTGTACTAGTTAGTATGTAATTCTCCATGTATTGGATACATGCATGTTGGTGGGTGTACTAGTTAGTATGGAATTCTCCATGTATTGGATACATGCATGTTGGTGGGTGTACTAGTATGCAATTCTCCATGTATTGGATACATGCATGTTGGTGGGTGTACTAGTTAGTATGGAATTCTCCATGTATTGGATACATGCATGTTGGTGGGCGTACTAGTTAGTATGGAATTCTCCATGTATTGGATACATGCATGTTGGTGGGTGTACTAGTTTGTATGGAATTCTCCGTGTATTGGATACATGCATGTTGGTGGGTGTACTAGTTAGTATGGAATTCTCCATGTATTGGATACATGCATGTTGGTGGGTGTACTAGTTAGTATGGAATTCTCCATGTATTGGATACATGCATGTTGGTGGGTGTACTAGTTAGTATGCAATTCTCCATGTATTGGATACATGCATGTTGGTGGGTGTACTAGTTAGTATGCAATTCTCCATGTATTGGATACATGCATGTTGGTGGGTGTACTAGTTAGTATGCAATTCTCCATGTATTGGATACATGCATGTTGGTGGGTGTACTAGTTAGTATGGAATTCTCCATGTATTGGATACATGCATGTTGGTGGGTGTACTAGTTTGTATGGAATTCTCCATGTATTGGATACATGCATGTTGGTTGGTGTACTAGTTAGTATGCAATTCTCCATGTATTGGATACATGCATGTTGGTGGGTGTACTAGTTAGTATGGGATTCTCCATGTATTGGATACATGCATGTTGGTGGGTGTACTAGTTTGTATGGAATTCTCCATGTATTGGATACATGCATGTTGGTGGGTGTACTAGTTTGTATGGAATTCTCCATGTATTGGATACATGCATGTTGGTGGGTGTACTAGTTAGTATGTAATTCTCCATGTATTGGATACATGCATGTTGGTGGGTGTACTAGTATGCAATTGTCCATGTATTGGATACATGCATGTTGGTGGGTGTACTAGTTAGTATGCAATTCTCCATGTATTGGATACATGCATGTTGGTGGGTGTACTAGTATGTAATTATCCATGTATTGTCCAAATGTATATTGGTGCGTTTACTAACATGCAACATGTATTCTGCATGATTATTATCATTTAATGGATCTTGAAATAAAGCTATAAAGTCTATATAAATAGTTGTGTTAAATATCAGTCACACTTTGTTTCTCCCGGAATCCATGAATATTCTCGTGCAAATCTCAACAGTATAAGTATTGGATTTCCGGTATTTCGATATCAGGGTCATAATTAGTTAAATTATGTGGGATCTGGACGTAATTTAGAAGGTCTAGCAGTTGAAACATTTTAGTTGTGTAAAATATACGCACACCATTATTTCAAGAAGGGGATAGTATTTAAAAAATCTGAATTTTAAGAAAAACTAATCTGAAGCTAATAAATTTTTACGAATAAAACATCTTAAGCATTTATTTCAAGAACAACGTATAGACATTTACATAGAAATGAAATATGTGTAGATATATTAAGATCCCCTGTCCGCTCCCTGTCCGCTTTCAGGCTTCTTTAAATCATAATGTTATATTGTAAACCATAAGAGAAATAAAGTTTCACCCTAGCAAAATCTTTATGCGGCAATAACGAAAGAAGGAAAGCGTAGGGAATATTTGTTACTAAACACAAATAGCAATATTGTATTTAAAACATGATGTTGTGGGATATTAATAATGAAGATTTACATGGCCGTGATAAAATTTCCTTTATTACTGCGGAAATCTATGTATATACATATATGTAGAATTACCTTTATTACAAAGGTACACTATGTAAATATCTATAATGTATAATTTAGCCACAAATTACGTGGGAGACTGTGTTGATATATGTAATTATGTGTGTATGTGTGTGTGTTTGTGTGTATGTTTGGATATTTAACGTAGTAATGCTAGTTATATCGCTACGATATATTTAGTGTGGCAGTTTATAGTGATGTCTAGCATTGGGGCATCATGCCGCAGACATGTAACATCATGCCATACCCAGTCACCATATCCGGACGCCAGGCCTAACAGTCTTAACACTAACTTCTTAGTCTTAAGTGCCATGATATAAACTATTTTAGCATGTTTAGCATATTAGAAAAGACGCTTGATACCCATGTTTGTAATTCCAAGTATTTCTGCAGAAGATTTGGTAAATACCCTATAATATGCACTAACTGATTAATTATTGCAACAAATTAGGCAATTTCACTGCTTGAACATCAAACGTTTGTGTTTTCTATGCCTTGTTCAATATTACGTTCTTGCATTTGTGTGTAGAAAAATAATAATCTCGTTAGTTCTAATAGAGCTGATGTTGACTCATGTCAGTTCAAATCTACATCGAAGTAAAACAATAAGACTACATCAAGATCTAAAACCATCAATGAGGCAAGACTGAATTGTAACTGCCATTGATGTGTTTTGATTGAAGCAGTGTTGCTAACTTGTACTACTGTCACGTTCTGTTGGGAATGTTTACTCGACATAATACTTGAAGTAAAGTGTCCACTTTACAAGACATTATGAATTCTCGTGCATACATTCAACTCTTAACTTGACTCGCGAAATGATGGCTGAAAGTGCTGTGGAATGTTCTAGGTTCGGGGCCTCTTGACATGTTTAATTTTGGAGTAAAGATTAAAGCTCCAACATTCACACAAAGATTTGCTTCCAAATAGAAAGTATAAACTTGTCTTGATTAAAGTATTTCACTTATTGACAAAGAAAATGACTGGGCAGATTTTGTATGGTCAAACTTAAGCTGTCTATATAATCATGTTGATGACAGCTGGAAACGTTGATATTTTGCATGAAAATTTCACGATGGCTACTCTATTACGTATAAGATTTGTTATATAGTTCCCTGGAACCATTAACTAATTGGTCGTTCTTACACGCATGTATGAATCTAGTAATATCAAAGTACTACAAATTTATTTCACAGCACCATTACCAATTTAAAGTCAATACTCATTAAACAGGTCTTCGCACAATGCTAAAAATATATCGCATTTGAACATTGTTAACTAATTATAATGTCGTGCGTGTCTGAGTGTTTGTGCGTCAAAATGGAGATTTTTCTGAAAAAAATACTATGTTCATAAAAGTACCACTGAAATTGTAATTCAGTCAGTTTCATCGCATACAGGTCATTAGTTTCCTGAAGAAAAAAATAGAGAGGAAATTCTTATGGCACGGAGTGAAGGTTGGTATGTTAATGTGCTTATTAACAGTAATGGGAATTGGAATATATGCATTAGTGTACTCAAAGTATCGAATGATACGTGCGACAATTACTTCATGTAACGAAAAGTGTGGAAATCTAATCTATATGCTGATGATTGTTGTTCCAAATATGTCACACATCTGTTTCTTTTTTCATTTGTGAAAGATTTAGCGTTTAACATAATTCTTACTTTAAAATACACGCCGTTTGTGGAATGTCAAAATTAATTTCAGCTACTACATGAACAGTCCGGATTTATTCTTCTATCCAGTATGACGCAACTGATGTTGTGTCGATCACTTTCAAAGGATCTTCAGCAAATTTTGAACTTAAATGTTCAGAAAACTGTTTTATTTTGTCTTTGTGATCAGAAAAAATATAAATGCTGTATAAAGTGTACAAGTCTTTCGTTTTTATGTATATACGGCTGTTTGCAGTTCAGACAATACTATATTTAGTAGACCAGACATCATATACAATATGTTGTTTAAGTTTTAAGTTTATACTTGTTTTCAAGGTGTTTACTAAGTCTGAATTTATTAGTGAACCAAACATTACATCCATTACGGACACACTTAAAACAACGAGGTCTGTATATATTAGGTTGTTTGGTGCTCACTAACAAGTTAATAGTTTATCTTAGTGCTTTTTTAAGCGGTATCCAACGTGTTCGTACCTATAGCTTCCGGTCATCGTTTTATAAAAATCCCAAACAAACACATACAAACAAATACATGTATACCTACACACGGATATACAATTATTAGCATTAAAAATGTCATTAAACAAACGACATTTACAAACAATATTAGTATGAAAATAATATATATATATATATATATATATATATATATATATATATATATATATATATATATATATATATATATATATATATATATATATATATAGAGAGAGAGAGAGAGAGAGAGAGAGAGAGAGAGAGAGAGAAACATGGATGGCCATGCAAATAACTAAATCAATCTTCAATAATAAGGACGGAACACAACTTGTGAAAACGTACTTTGGCCCACGTTTCTTATTCAATATAATATATTATTACAGACGCAAAACTCATGACATCTAGGCTATACAATTCACTCATTAACGAGAGAAAGTTCTTAAGGATTAACCAAAATTCCTTTTATTGATTCATTATATTCCCTGATTACATCCATGAGGACTCGAGCCATTGTATGACTCATTATTAAAAATGTTTCTGGTACGATTATACTATTTAATGTTCTTCAGTTATTTCTGCTGCTGCTTCTAATATTAATACTAATAATAATAATAATAAAACTGATAGTTCACGGAAGGAAGAGAAGCAACTCAGAGAGAGAGAGAAAGAGAGAGAGAGAGAGAGAGAGAGTCTGTCTGTCTTTTAATATAATCAATATATTTATCAAAAGGCAATAAAAATATCTTGTCACGTTTTGCGAAGAACGTCATTATGCGAATCGCACATTCAAATTGTTTATTAAAGGCATCTGACTATAACCTTTTCATTATCAATTGCATGAAAACAGAATTGTTATTTAAAGGACTAACAACCAAGCAAGCATCAGCTATTCCCTAATGGATATTCGCCCATATGAATATTTTTCCAGGTCACCACTTGATACATCCATTATGTTACCTAATAATTCGAACTCTTTTTACGCCTTAGGTGTTAAACGTCTTCCGAAAACGGAATTTCATGAAGGGGATACACCTACTTGAGGCAAAATCTTACATACAGATTTATTCATCGGGAAATTGCCTTTACATTGTCTGATTACTTCCTCGCTACAACGGCTCTACATCTGTCTCCGGTAAACCTATTAGTCTTAGCTGAATACTGGCTCCAGAATGTCCGACCGCTATCACTTCCGTTTGGTGAAATATTGGACGCTACACAACCTGATTGGTCACCCAATAGAGTTTAGTATATAATTTACACAACAAAGCGGGAAAGTTAAAAGAAAGATTATTTTAGTATAGCAGACGAGAAGATTGAATACAGATTTTATACAATACTTTACAAACAAGTTTATGAACGAAATTAGTTTTAAATATGTTGCTTTCTTGAAATTTCTACTTGTCTCATATGTACTGAAGTGAGGTCATGATTGTTTATTTTGGAATTAATTAGGACTGTGCATGATATTTTTTTAATCACGAATTGTTATAATAGATTCCACTCTAGTTGCTATATTTAATTCACCGAATCGATGCGTGGAAAGTCATCATATTCTTAGCTTAAGTTTGGCATGAACTTACTCAACAGGTACACGTCCCGTATTCCGTTTCTGGTTTTAGTTTATAAATATCAATTCCACATCTAAAGTAAATCTTGTCTGTATTGGTTTCTGTTTTAGTACTTTAAAGCCGTTTTTTGATCATAATACATTTGACATCTAGCACTCTATCTCCAATATATTTTGGTCCCATTTTATCTTAAGAATACATTGTTGTGAATCCATTATTAAATAATTTGATGAAGTCGCTATTAATTTCGTATATAAATATTGACCATACTGATCTGCTGGATAACAATTCATTATAGGCCATATTGATTTGCTGGATAACAATTCGTATCTTATCGCTTGTGTGTGAACATTTTCGGCCAATGAAATTATATTTGTAAACTAAAGGAAGCCCTAACAGTTTGAAGATTCCTCAGTCACTTCCGCTTGCTAATGTAACTTGAGTGTTTCGTGTGTGTGGAGCCAAAATTAACTGAACTATGTTTTATTCAGTTTGTGTGTATTTCTGTATATTGTCCAGGATAATAACACAGTCCCTGGCATTTAGTCAAATTTGTTTTGTGTACTATTAAAATCGTTTATATTTCATTACATAAGCACGATGTTCTCGTGCTTATTCAAGCATTCATAGTTTCTCAGCACATGTAGGTCATGATTGGCCCTGGACGTATGAAGAATGCTATTGATTAATTATTGTTATCACAAAATTATGTCGTTGGCTCGTTTGCACATGTTCATGACAAGACTTGATTACAATAGTCACACGGATCATTTGTATTCGTTTTTGGCTGATAGAAAAGAAACTACAGGCGTTTTACCTTTAACTATATAGACTGGGATTGCCTTGAAAGTGTAGCAATATGTTTGTTCCATTACATAAGAAATGCGTGTAGCTATTCTGCGAAGTTCATACCTGGCCGCATTACGTTTACTCCGTCAGTTTAAATTTCATTCTCTTATGGTGCTGATCGCTTGAAATCAAACTCTCATCACAAGCTAACTGTTCCAGTTTGCTTAGATTCTCGTCAAATAGACTGTAAATTAAAAGTTATTTTCTTCGTAATGATTTGAGAAAGGTTGTCAAATGTGACTCTTTTGTAGAAGTACCCCCTGTCACGCCGTGCGAAAAGAAAGCAATGAAGAAAAACAAGAACATCTTACATAATACTTAGATCTTTAACTAGACCATGGTTTTCAGTAATCGGTAAATATAATGTACTCATGCAGTTACAACCATGCAGTACTCAATAAATACAATTTACTACTGCCGTTACAGCCGATGGCATTACCATTGCTTTTTAGGTCATTATTATTATCATTTATGCATTTCTTTTGTTACTTAGATGATTTAATTGTTGAACAGTAATTAAGAACTGTTTAATGAGTCCATTAATGTATTTAGTAAATTAGACTTCATTCTCTATTGGATAGTATTTACAAGTTCTAAGTAGTACATTTTTATGGTCCATACTTGATACCTTAAACTATCGTTTAAATGTAATACATTGGATTTTTATCAGTGTGTAACAAGTGATTCATATATCATTTATTCGCAAGGTGTTGTTCTTGTTTCAAAAATCAATACAAGGAATTTGTTTACATTACCATTTGAAATATGTTCCGTCTTGTCCATTTATTATTTTCATGTTCTCTTTCTCTCTCTCTCTCGATTTGTTTATTGTGCAATGCAAAAAATATTTAATATTCAACTACTTCGTGGAGATTTGTGTGTTGTCCTTAGACATGTTTACAGCTGTTTGTTCTTTAATTCAACCAATACATGAGTCCTAAAACTAATTTACCTGAATTAATTTAAAGTGCCAATCACACAGGTACACCACAGTAGAGAAATTATATCATGTGATACTAACATTTGGTAGAAATCTTGTTTGTTACACCACATGCTGGTGTCGACAGCTTATAACATGGCATCGTTGCAGTCACTTCTTAGTTTTAACTATTTGATATGACATATAGTCTTAAAAGCATGCTTTAACAAAAAGATGATTTAAAAACTAGAAATAGATTTGAATAATTGACATATATGAAATTATTTTACACACATGTAAATCGTTTTCACATAAGTGCAATACTTTTTTATTTCACCTACCTAAAATAAATATCCTTATATGCAAAAATCTGCATATGAAACGAAGTATATTTGTACACATTTGAATGCTGAAACAATTAATATTTTACACATGCAATTTTTAGGCATATGTTAAATAGAATCAAGCTATGTCACACATGTAATCAAAATCGTGACTTTCCCTTGTCAAAATTGCATTTAAAAAATGCTACTTGCCGTTGAAACGGTGCATTTTTGTAGTTTTTTTCCACACATACACAGTACGTAGTGTTACTGGCCCTATAGCAGGAGATAACCATGCAAGCTCATACCTTATTTTAATCAATGAGACAACATTACAATATAACAGGGTGATGACGTTATGTCGCTGTAGTATAGACACATGTATGCGCACATTCGCAAAATCATGAAAGTGTAAGGGATGGAAGGATTCAAAAGTAAGAAGTGTAATTAACACAGTTTAAAGTTAAATGTGACTATTTCACTAGCACTCATTCCAGTGTGGTAGATGTTGAGGAAAGTTTCCATTCCTCTATTTTTGTGTTTTGCAAATCAGTGTAAGACATACCTATACGGTAAAGCGTTCATTTGTCGGTGTGAAATGTAGTTTAGTTATTTTGGGGAGTAAAGGTTCAGAGAATATTCGAGTACAAAAACCTGTACAGGCCATGGTTTATGATTGTAGCATTAAATGTGGTTTTTATTTGGTTCAGTCAAGATGTAATACGTACAAAATTCGATTAAAAACATGCAATATATTACAGGAAATATAAACACGGTATAAGAAGTACATATAACATTTAAATACATGTTAGCATTGTAGAAAGGAAAATAATCCGTAGCAAACAAATAAAGCAAAAGTTGATGAATAAAATTAGAATTACCCATTTATCTTTATGGGGCACCTTGCAATGGGATTTTAGCCATGGTTCAAGATTCTATAAGCTAATAGTTGAAATTTAACGTATAAAAATAAGCAAATTAAAAGAACGTGTTTCAACAATGATACACACAAATGAGCGCAAAATCTAAATGAAAGATATGCAAATCATTCAAATTAAATAAAGGAAAATACAAGTCAATCTGATGACAAGAACAATAAGGTCGAAAATAACTGGATGAGATTGGGATCATAGAGTTCCTTCAGTAAGGATAGTTATCAATAATTAGGTATTTGCTGGAAAAGAAAAAATATAATTTGTAGCATTTGTTTAGAAGAATGGCATTTGTCTGAAATTCATGATAAAGAAATTTAATAGTTTAAGTACATTCAACTTGTTATATTAAGTGATAATTATTTTTGCAATTATTAATTCCTGTCTCGTTTGTAATACGTTTAATATTTTGCGGCAAAGGTATTTCGGTCTTTTGTTGCATTATATAAAAAGGGTGAAGGGTATTATGCAGCAATGTAATCATAGTCACATCGTTTGATTTGAACGCTAATTAATGCAGCGACATTGAAGGGCCAGGCAGCCGGATGAAGATATATCAACTCTTAAACTGTGCAATGTATATATGACACTGATATGTGACGGTGTTATAGTGGATTAATAATGTACTTCTAAAGGTCGGTGATCAACAGCTTGTAATGTTCCGTTAATCCATCTCTGTATATATATATATATATATATATATATATATATATATATATATATATATATATATATATATATATATATATATATATATGTCTCTGTGTCTCTCCCTCTCTGGTAACTTCATAATTACAAAGCACATTTATTGTCGCATGTTTGAATGACTCATATCTGAATTTATTTTAAATGATTAGAAGAAGCAGACACATATTAAAGAATTATGACAAAAAGAGATTATTAATAAAGAGTGATGGGGTAAACAAAACACATTATATTTACGTATCAGTACATCAGTACCAGACAAACATTTTTGAGAATAAATACCTTCTCAAAATATATTCCATTTCAAAAGAGAAAACCAAGTATTAGACATCACACAAATGGCATATTTTGAAAAATAATTAGTTTCTTTTGTCATTCTTTTTATGATACTCTACATGTGTCTGCCTGTGCGTTGCTGTCTTAAATACTGCATTAAAGAAATAAATACATAAAATGAAAATAAAATGTGTGCTCTTTTCACGTATTCATTGACGTGAACAAAGTTGTATTTTGCATTCCACAATCAATCCACCTGAGAATTTTCAGTATTTTTATATTCTAAGTTGAAGATAATTATGTTCCATGCACTAGGTAGGTGGATATATCCAGGGAACCAGGCAATATGTTCTGCATATTATATGACCCTACTCCATGTCGATTGGTCAAACGCCATGCCAGTCTTGATGAAGGTTAGTTTGAAGTAATAACGATGGCGAACTCAGAGGAGCGTGCAAACTCAGAGAAATCAAATAACATTCTTCAAGACATTTATTTTAGGCTTTTCAAAATAAAATAGAATGTGTTAATTTTATTATTAACTATTTACTACTCATTCATCAAATATTTAGAAGGTTGGATACACTTGAGTCACTGCATTATACCATTATCATTGAATATCAATTTATCCCGTTTTCGCTAGTAATTTGGCTGATTACGCATATTGTTGTTATGAGAGTTTGAGTTTTTAAAATATCGTCCACGATAAAACAATTCTGATAGATCGATTAAGAGGTTAGTGTTAGGTCTTGTCAGCCTGGTGTCAGGATAATGTGACTGGATGATACATTATGCTATATTTCTGCGGCATGATGTCCCAGTGCTAGATATCACTATAAACTGCCACACTGGAGACATCGAAGAGATATGACTGAAAATGGTTCCAACTACGCAAAACATCACACACAGACACACACTGATTTATTGTCTCTTTAACGTTTCCCTTGATTGCTACGAAAGTAACGACTGTGACTGAAACATTCCGCACAAAATAATGCAAGTACTATGACAATATTAATTTTGACGCGTTATTTGGTGAACGCAGCTATGTATCGGAGTGCCGTCAACAGACATGGAGTAGTGGAGAGATTATGCTACGATTCGTATGAAGTTAAAAATAGATTTAGTCATCAGCCCACTGCGGTCACCGACTGCCAGTTATCGGTCAGTTCTTTTTCATTGGCAATATTTTGAAAAGAGTCTGACTCAGTGATATTATTTCGAAGAAGGCGGTCCTATTGGCAATAATGTCCATCGAGTTGGCGACTGCAAAAGGTTCAATAATCCAGATAAACGTCTCCTCTTAATTGTTGAATCTCATGCTTATATCCTCAGTGGTGCGAGACTAATTACTTAGTTATTGTTTTTCAAAGAACCGTTCAAAGTATACAAGATAGCAAATAAGTTTCCAGTCAGTGGTCTTATCTCTATTAAGATGGGCTATTGCTTTATGAGTCTAATGGGGAAAGTCAGTCTTTTCTGGGAACTGATTATTAGAGAGAGAGTATATATACGATATCAATGATATACCACGAGATGTATACATTTATCATTAAAAGGAAAAGAGGCTTGTAACATATAAATATTTTATTTATATCTCATATTTGCCTTGTGAACGGAGTTAAGACTTACTACGGGCAACTGTATATTGGCTGAGTGAATTAAGTCACATCCTCGCCGAGTGTGTCCGCTACAAAATGTAGTTCTTTGCCATTTTGGGCTATTTCCAATCACCTTTGCAAATTGATAAGTTGATTGTTTTCTTTTGTGATTTTCTATTTGTATTCACATTGATTAAATCAATATTAGACACACTTATGATTTATACATGAACGTAGTTTTAATGAAGAAAGTATTCTTGAGAACGCTCAGCCACGTACAGACGCATATAAATTAGTGTTGGATAGAAACTAAGCGAAATGATAAACCAGCAAGATGTAATTAAAACATTTCTGTATATATTTACAGTTGATTTAAGTCATTATTATGCTTTAATTAACATTAATATCGACCACTCAATTCTCTCTCTCTTCTCTCTCTCTCTCTCTCTCTCTCTCTCTCGTCGGTTTCAGTTAATATTTGGCAACATTCTTCAGTTCTCCAGATAAATCGTGGTATGACACAACGAAAAATCCTCGTTGTAATTCGTTTAATGTTTTGCGGCAGAGGAATTCCGGTCTTATATAAGCTTTAGCTAACAAGTCATATACAAAAATGAAGTATATATTGAAAGACGAATAGGAGAAAGATCAAAAACCTGAAATAAACGAGAATATATAGAAAATTAACGGACTACATATTTTGTTTAAAAGAAAAGTCTCAGAAATAAGTCTGATTGTGATCCCAATGAAAACTGTCAAATTTTCCCAAAGAAAACAAGCTGTCATTGAAAATAATCCACCGCCAATATTTTCTGCTTGCTATACTTTGTTTTTGTAAATCCGCTCAAAAATACATCCATTAACATAGGCAAATGTTAAGACGGAGAAACTGTCTTCTATAGAATATATTGGTTAAAGAAAATAACCATTAGCTAACAAGTCATATTAAAAAATGAAGTACATATTGATGGATTGTGCTTAGTTGTTGTCATATTTGATTTTCTTTCCTTCGAAAGTAGTTCTTGGAATCCGCCATGTATTTACGATATAGGAGAACGTTTGATATTGAATATAAATGTCTGTGTGCATTCAGTATATTTAACTACACGTCAGAGCAATAGCGCTTATATCGTGGCGCTAAAATGTAATGTTCAGAAAAGGCTACGATAAAATATTGTTAAAAGATGTAGACGATAAACCCTTTCCAATGAACATAAGATAAACTTCTACATTATCAAATGTTAATATCAGCATTAATTAGTAGGATTATATTAAAAATGTATGTGAATGATCTCATTAAAATTAATTGCGAGATCAGCTGTCAGTGATGAATCATCATGCGGTAATAAAGAACATCGTCAGATGATTGTGTCGAATAGATACATACATACATACATACATACATACGTACGTACGTACGTACGTACGTACATACATACATACATACACGCACATGCATGCATACATACATACATACACACGCACATGCATACATACGTACATACATACATACACACACGCACATGCATACATACGTACATACATACATACATGCATGCGTACGTACGTACGTACATGCATGCATGCATGCATACATACATACATACATACATACATACATACATACATACATACATACATACATATGTGCTGCAGCGTGAGAGTTACTTAAGCCATGGTGGACAGGTGTCCCCAGAATGGGACAAAGACCAACATGAATAAGTTCCAAGACATTTGTATTGGCCGAAATCTGTACGATTGTTGCTCGTCTGTCTCCAGTCTGTGCAATCTGATCACTTGATCGTACAAAAACATGTTAAGACTGTTCAAACTTCAAAGTGTTAACAACGTATATTTTGATGCCGTACATTATATGTTAATAGCTTGACTATAATGGGAATGTTCCTGCGTTTTCATGTAGAGATAGAGTGAAAAAGTGGACTCCTACGACACTACTCGGTTGCTTGGATTTACACATATTTCCATCCCAGATTTGATACGTATATATGTGAATGATTACAGAAAAATTGCTATTTTTACCCATTTTTTCTTCTTAACTTCCGTCAATATCTATCTATCTATCTATCTATCTGTCTGTCTGTCTGTCTGTCTGTCTGTCCGTCTGTCTGTTTATCTAAATATCTATCCCATGTTTTTAACGTTTTTATTTATGAGTATGTGTGTGTGTTCTCAGTTGATCAGTTTAGCGTAGTGCATTTTGGTCGTTTGTTTTTATCTAGATTTGCTTTTAGTGCCATGGTATTGTAATGGCAATTCTTTCTTTATGACATTTTTTAAAAATTTCTCGTTTATTCCTCTACAACTATTTCAATGTCTTGAAGATTAGGTTTGGTAACGAAAGCTATGGAATTAAAACTAGGTATAGATGTACGTTGACTGGTGTTTGTAGGGGTATATAATTATCCTTGTATTCTTGCATTTTCTGTGTACTTTGTTTTCAATGGTCATACAATAACGTTTTGATTTAGATATTCATATTTTTTATGCATTAGTGTATGGTTATAATTATATGCTTCCTGCTGTATAAAATACTCCCTTTGCTTGAGATATATATATAATTGTAAACGATTGTTGTGTCCGAGAAACCAATTTCCATAGCTAATGAGATTTGTTCCAATATCCGACGTTATAAAATGTCTCATGTTTTATACATACATACATACATACATACATACATACATACATACATGCATGCATATATATCAGTATTACACATACTATTTTTATATAAATAATTATATTAAAACTAACGCCCCCTTTCCGCACAGTATGACGGAATGAAGGAGGAGGCGGATCCACCGTTGATTATTTTCACTTTGTCACTCCTTGAGTTTATGAGTATTAATATGCAAATCTCACGTAATGTGCATTGCTGCACCTACTTGTGATAGTGTAAGTGTTAATGTCCGGTTTGTCGAGATCATCTCTACATTCTGTGGGATGTGGAGCCGAATGAGAAAGAGAATCAGTTTGAGCATATACACACGCCACAGTGATGCTATTTGATGAATGAAATAACATTAAAATCGACTGTTTTATAAGATAGACCTTTCAAAATATCAAGTATATACTGATGCCCATCTTTAGCTGTAGATCATGAAGTATTTCTTCCTGTTTTACACAGTCAGTTTCATATTTTAATAGTAAAATTCATTCTCTGCTCCCCTGCCGGTTTCCTAGAAGGCAAGTGGAAGCAATTACTGATATTATAAATGTTATTAACTACAAGGAAATAACCTTATAAGAACAATGAAAGAAGGAACGCGTGGGAAGGTTTGATTTTGTGAAACGAACAATTATTAATCTATCAATTATATTCTGGCTTTTTTACTTTCAAAATAATTTAAATCTAGATTAATCGTTTCTTTATTCTTGCTTAATTTCATGTATTGCTGCTGAAGATTATGCATAAACATCAACCTATATATGAACATGAAAATGTTTTATTCGCATGATCAAAATAAAATGAAAGACCGCTTACTACAATGTTTTACAGTCCAACGTGGTGTGACTCTGTGTGTGTGTGTGTGTGTGTGTGTGTGCGTGTGTGTTGTGGGTGGGGTCGGGTACTGTTTTCTATGCCTTATTAATATTTTGTTCTTAGATTCGCAAAAAAGCAACAATAACATTAGGTCTATCATACCTACGTGGCCGCAAATCTTTTCAAGACTACTTGAACAGTAAAAATAGTCCTGCATCAACGTTTTTGCGGCCTATGAAAGAAGATTAGTTTTGTAACTGCCACTGAAGTGTTTTGATTTAGTCATTGTCGCTAACTTGCAGAATGTTCTGCTAAGAATGTTTACTCCAGAATTCACTTAAAATAGTGATTACTCATTGCAAAATATAATGAAAACTAGTACTATTAATTTGACTGGACATGGTAATGCTGATAATTATCTCGTACATTCTGGCTTCCCTGACACATGTATCTTTTTGGAGTAAAGATTAAAGAGCTAAAATATATACACAGTGACTTGCTTTAACAAAGCCGATTTCAAAATTGTCCTGCTTGAATCTATGTCCAAATAATGGCTCATAGAATAATGGAAAATACTGTGTTCTTTTCTCAAGGTCAAACAAAACCGGTAAAATGATGATGATGATAATCTGAAAATGGTACCTTTTTTTCTGAAAGTTTCAGTGTCAGTGCTCTAACACATGTTTACTGTGCTAAATAGATCCATGAAGCCCCGTCATCTTTTCTTCCGTTTTACACATATATAAATATCTCCTGTTGCCATATCATTACGTCATATATAATTAACGGGTAAATTTAGCCGAATATACTTCAAAGTTTCATCACTACTCTGCTATACAGTTTAGTTGAATAAAGTTCTGATTTATGTCATGTATTGGCAAGACTATAACAATTGTGTTTACTTGAAAATACAATTTATGACACAAATTTAATAATTTCAGTATTTTCTTGCAACGACTCGTTAAGGAAGTTATTGAACAAGATTATAAATTTATTCGAAATGATTATTCTTCCCCAAGTTCTTTGTCTTTCAAACAAACTGGAAGGGTTGTTTAACGAAATGTATTTCTATATTTCTCTTTGCATTAACTTATAAAGTTTTTCTGCAATTGGTTTTACTTAGAAATTTAAAGGTTCGTGCATCAAAGCGTTTATATTTATAATGTTTTGCGACACAGCTACCACCACCACCACTACTAATATCAGTAGCACCTGGAATAGTAATTATACTGTGCATTCACCCTCAGTCATCGTTCGGTTCCTCTTCCATCATGTTGTCGACCTCTTCCCTTTCCTCTTCCTTCTCCTGTAACTAATACTACTAGCTTATTCAATAATGATGCACAAAGGTCTCAGACCACAAATTCATTTTTAGTAGGCATTAATATCAAATTGTTAAAAAAATAAAACAACTGAATGCACTAGATATCCAGATTAAAACACACGTCTTGCATGAAGTCAGCGTTAACTTTCAGAACAATCACACTCGGGTTCTTCGAGACATTAATTCGAGATAGCGGTTCCTAAAGTGTACTACAGGCACATTCTAACATGCAAACTGAATCACTGGTCATATAATTTTGCAAATGTAATAATATGGCTGATGTTGTCATATATTAGAAGACTATCAGCATGCTTACTGTTGCCCTACTTTTAATCACGACGAAGATAAGGAGGTAGATCACTTCCGTTCTGAAAGCAACTTGTCAGCCGCCAAAAAACCAGTAAGTAAAATTGATCTCTTCGAAACAGAATATAATTAATGACGTAAACAATAATTTTGAATTCAGTCTGAAAAAGACAATAAAGCAAAACCGGTCTCATATTTTACGTGTTGGTGTTGTTAATTTTTAATATAAACTTAATTCAGAATTGCATGGGTTGGACGCTTTCTTCTACCCTGCTTTTTATGACAATCAAACCTAAGTAACGAATGTTCGTTTATTAGTTTGCATTCATTTTTCTTTTTTTTTGGGGGGGGGGGGAGGGCGGGGGGAGAGGATGGGGGCTTATGCTTATGTTATCAGTCGTGAAAATATCCATGAATTAGAAAGAAAAATTAATGAAACAGAAATAGAAAAGTTTTAGAGCTATGCATATGGATTAACTCCTTTCACTGGAACTATTAGGTTAAGACAGAATTCTAGCGGAATCGATGAATATTGACTCTAAAGCAGCTTTGTTTCTTAAAGAGACATACGTTAAATCGCTGTATTTCATTGTGGCCAAGCATCGATCACTTATCTTCTGTGAAGTTAATAGATGACTATTCCTGGTCATCACAGTTCAGTTTGATTATTAAAATGTATACACCATCAAAGCTGAAATTTAACTATCATTATATGTATTGAAGCATCGAGTTGCTGTAGAAAATGAAAAAATAGTTTTCTTTATTCATTAGGCATGAATATTTTAAAGATTATCACAATGTCATAATTTCACATAGATCTCGGTTTTCGTGGCTGTAAATTATTCAATTAATTCTGAGATCATTTCATTCTCGCTCCGGCTTATTCTCAAAGCTAGAGTCAAGTTAAACTGGACATACCACTTCAATGATTTTGTTCACACGTATTCTTTGAATGGAAAGATTCTTCATACTGTTTGGTACTGCCAATTTCTTTTCACCGTACCATGAAATGTTAATGAAAAGGTGGTTTTAAATGCAATCCGAAAGTGGAAATCCAGATTACTTTTAACAGAAATATAATTATTAAATATTCATAGCACAACAAGCAACTGTTTCAAATATATTTATTCTTGCGGCTTATGTGCCATACCTTTTGAGTACACTAGATGTGACAGAAAAATAGAGAAATCATAACGGATTTAAGACAAAAAATTACATCACTTAAAAATAACTGATTTGTTTTCCGATGGAATTGTCTTTGGATTTTGTGATTAGCTGTGGCTTCACCGCCTCTAAATCTAACCCAGTAGTAATGCTCGGCTATTTTTAGAACTTGACTCGTCCCAGTGCAACCATTTCCACTTTCCGGTTACTGAAATATTGTTCGCCGCTCAACCGGATTGGTCACTTACACTGCTTACACCCTGTTAGCTGTTTACTATATAATTAACACAGCACATACGACATGTTAAACCTGTTTTTGAAGTATACCAGATACGAAGACGGAACGCAGAACGAACCCAATTCTCTTTACAGCAAGTTATAAACTGAAAAGTAAGTTTATCTTTCCCGTCAAAAACAGTAATATAAAATGCTCTTCGAAATTTGCCACGGCATTAAAACTACCTTTAATATAGAGAAACCTTTTCAACAAATACTATTTCAAAAACATAAAAACAGAACATGCTTTAAAAAAAGTAAATTTTAATAATAATAACATTCAGAATAATAATATTCAGAATAATAATAACAACATGTTTTGTATTTGCCTTTGAAAAAGACATTAAAGAGTCGAAAGAGCTCAGGCTAGCTAGATACTAGCTTCGCACTGTTCGTTGTCAGATTATTGCATTCTGATATATATATATATATATATATATATATATATATATATATATATATATATATATATATATATATATATATATATATATATATATTCGTTTAAATTTTCACTTCATGTTTCACCCAAGCGATAATGTTATTTTTCTTTTTTTGTAAATTATTTAAAAACAATATTTTGAGTGCTTATTCCTCATTGTATTCCAGATGTTCTTCCAAATCATAATACCCCAGGCCGTATTTCTATATATAATATTGGAAGCAAAATGTATATGCTGTGCCCCAGTAGGGGGTGAGTGTCAACCACCGGCAAACCTCAGTGCTGTATATCAGAAACTCAGTCAAGCAAGTGGTACAGAATTAAAGTTTTTCGTCCCTTCAAACAGCAGCATGGACAGTAAAGAAGTTCCAGAGAAAGCCCTTACAGAGCAATGTGACAGCAAAAAGCATGGCGATACATGTCCAACAAAGGTTTTGGCTGGTAGTCACGTTCCAGTTTATGCAAGGTCAAATTGCCCATGGACCTATGCGGTTGATCACGACCCATTACGTTTTCCCTCCACGATTCTTGTGGCAAAGCCACGATGCACACATTGCATCGGATTGAGCGGTGATCTAGAATGCAATCCGATTACTCAGTCTATTCGTGTTCTTAGGAGAGGAAACTGCATTGATGGTCTCTACCAATATCTCGAGTCAGTACAAGAAATAACACTTGGATTCACTTGTGCTGGAAAGAGAATACTAAAATATAAACCAGACAATAGCGTAGACTATGTATGAATTCAAGATCTCCTAAATTTGAAAATCATGAACATTATGCCAAGAAAGTATGTAAAATATCTCGGAATTTGTGTATTGCCATATTGGCTAATTTTATACCTCATTTATTATCACTACGTTCTTTTTTACATTTGCCCCCCCCCCCCAAAAAAAAAAAAAGTGGACAGAAGAAAGCGTTTTAATAGATTTGTATGTTAGTGAAAATTGTACTTTTTCTGAAGTAATTATAAATTTGATGAATTGAACTTTTTTTAAATAATCATGACTGGAATTAGTATTTTCATAATTTGTTTGCAATAGATTTCGTACCAGTACATGTATTGAATTTATTGAATGAATATGAGAAATAATTTGGCACTAAATTATTTACAGATATATGTTCTGTATTTCGTTTGTGGGTTACGAATATGAATATCATTTTTATGTATAGTGGAAGCATAGGTTGTTTTGTTTTCTACATTTTAATCCTTGTTTCTTATCGTGCCGAATCAGACATTTAGCAGTACATGTTGCAGAAATGTAGGTCTTATTCCAACTTATGAATCCAAGATAAACGGTTGTGAATCCAATTTTTTTTAAAATCACGTGAATTCACTTTGATGTGGCGATCATCTTTATATTCATTCGAAACTGGTCGTGTGTGTGTCAATAATTAACATTTGCAACCAATGGCACGTTATATGTTGTAATTTAGACGCAGAGAGAATGACCGGTACAGCAAAACTTTTCATGCGTCCGATGACTCTGATGTGCCTCTAATGTGAGTCTAATGTGCCTCTAATGTGAGTCTAATGTGAGTCTAATGTGACTATAATGTGTGTCTAATGTGACTATAATGTGAGTCTAATGTGACTCTAATGTGAGTCTATTCTGAGCGGATACTTTAATGTTCATCTTTATGTAAATGAAGGCAAACTGTTTAAAAAATGTTATACTCAGTTTGGATGCATTTCAGGTTTTTCTATTCTCAGGATTATCACATCTAGTCAAACTTGTTTTTGTTCACTGCTAATTCGTTTTCAATTTCATAGCATCTTCACAATCGGCTTGTATTTCATTCAGAATATATCGACCCTCAGCAGGATTGTTTTCGCTTAATAGGATCTTCACTAAGTTCAAGGTCAAAATTAAATCTATGTTGGCTGATTAAAATGAAAATCCAGGCCTTTAACGTTTTTAATAGGTATTATCTTTACAATGTAACTTCATGGTCACTCCAGAAATCCAATCTGCTATTCAACTTGCCACCACGAAAAACGAAAGAAAGAAAGAAAAATAGAAACCTTTTCTTACTACTCAAATATAAAACCAGAGAATGATGCAAAGTAACCTCATTTACTCCTGTAGATTCAACATATGTCATTATATCATTTATAAGTTCAAAGTTGTGAATTTTCATACCCTACATATTTAAACATTAGCCTTTGTATCTAACTTACTAATTGTAAAAATAGTGTTTCAATATGTGACTCATATATATATATATATATATATATATATATATATATATATATATATATATATATATATATATATATATATATATATATATATATATATATATATATATATACATACATGTATGTATGTATATGTCACAAGATATTATCTTCAATAAATAAAAGCAAAATATATTTTAACTTTGTTATAAATGTTTTCAGTCTGTTTCTCATTGTATGGTCTCTCTCTCTCTCTCTCTCTCTCTCTCTCTCTCTCTCTCTCTTGATCGATCGATCGATCGTTTATTATGCAATGCAAAGTCTGTCTTATAGTCAATTTCTTCTGGGAAGCTTGTGTATTATTCTTATCGATGTTTCCGGCAGTTTATTATTCAGTTAAGCCAATATCTACGTTCCAACCACATATTACCTGAGTAGATTTAAAAGGTTGTTAACACAGTAAAGCAAAGATAACGTCAGAGCCACTCAAGTTGATGGCGCCTTTTAATTGCGAACCGTGTCATAACATTTATAACACGACAAAATGGCGACCGTTTTTAAGGTTTTATCGTTCAGTATGACAGATATTCTTAGTAGCATACACTTAATGAAAATAATGGTTTTCAAATAAATATAAAAATAAATTCTTGCTAGTTGTGAAGAAAATTAATATGTCGTTAGAATGATATGCTGACATCTTACTATAAATTCCTGTTTTTACGTATTTAAAAACTGATATATGTGAAAAATTAATTTACCCATGTGTGATAAAGTCTTGTTTATGCATATGTTAAATTCGTTCACACATATGTGAATTTTGTTCACATTGATGACGTTCTTATTCGCAAATGTAAAAAGATTCCATACATGTATAAATAATGGTAAATATGTTTGTTTTCTCACACATATGACGTTCTTCATTACATATGTAAAATAATTTGAAACGATCTTAAATGCTATGTTACACAAGAAAACTTTTTACATATTTTAATTAAAATAAAATCTATTCACACTTGTAAAAATATCAATTTCACATAACAAAAAAATCAAACAGCAAAACATTTTATATATGTAAAATAAAAAAATAAATTATTTTTAAAAATTCTTCACTGAATAGTAAAAAAATAATTTGACATATGTCAAAACTAATTTCTTTTATGTTAATTATTTATGACATGTAAATATGAGTTTCTCGTATAGAAAAAATTAAACCCATGCACAATTCGGTTTGCCCTAAGTAAATAACTTTCACATGTTTGCTATGAATTTGATATATGTTAGATGAAGTCTTATGGTGCATATGTAAAATTGTTATCACATCATTTATTTTCCAAATATCTTTTCATATATGTGAAGAAAGAAAAATACTAAAACACACTGGAGTTTAAACTTTAGTTGAGCTTATGCTTTTGCATACTAAAGTTGTACCTTTCCTTTATCACTAGATATATAAATGATCACATATTTTGTGAACTAGGCTTACTTCCTGGTATGATAAAATAAAACAGTACCTAGCGAGATCTGAATGCTATGTTTAGAGCGGATAAGCATCTTATGTTTCCGGAAGTGAGACTTTAAATAAGGGTGCAATGTTATTATGATAAATATACATATTATGAGTCACAACATGTCCCCCCCCCCGAGTTAAAAGCTACGATACTTGTGGTGGTGAAAGCAGTGGAAATGGTTGTAGTGGCGGGTCTCCTACTGTTGCTGCTGCTGATATCCAAATCTCAAATGCTTCATTAGAATGGCAATAAAATATGCTTAAACCATACTAAGAAAATTTTGACGACAAAAATATATTAGAAAAAATCAGTGTCAACCTTTTAGTTCGGCAATATTGGATTGCCGAAGGCCGTATATGACAGGTGCCTGCCACATACAGTTTCTCGATAATAAGTCTTGTAATTCATACAAAACATACTCATACATCTAACTCCGGTCATTCATTAACAAGGTAGGCATATAGTAAATAATTACGTCAAGCATCTTATTTATTTGAATGATTATTTTGCAACTTTTGAGTCGGCAGTGACAGGTTACATACAGGTAGCAACAGTAAACGTTCAGAACTGTCCATGAATCCATCCATCCTTCCATCTATCTATCTATCCAACGTTTTCTATTTTGGGTCAATATTTTGAGCGCTATGGAACACTTGCCTAAAGATTCGTTATTAACGTATTTCAAATATCAAAATATATATGTAAAAATGCATTACATTGTGTGTGTATAAGTAACAGTTATGTTTTTAGTTGAATTAAAAGTTGGAAAGATTTAGCGCTTTCCGCTTTATTTATTAAAATGATTTTATAGAAGATTTTATTAGGCTACATACGAGAAAGAAAGAAAGAAAACAAAAACAACAACAGAAACTCGACATCTGCAATCCAATTTATATCGCATACCAGGGTTTGTAAAACGAAGTCCTGCTAGGCGTGTAGTGACGTTTGCGTTATTCGCCTCCCCCACTACGACAGAACGAAGTAATTGACAATTCGCAAGACATGAGAAAACCGCTTAAATTTGTAAAATCAATTAGCAAGCACCTTCACAGTGCAGCAGAGTGAGTTTGTCATGTCGCTACAGTGTAAACACACACATACTTACACCGGTACTCACCAATACAACTTAAGCATTCGTGACGAATACGACCGAGTGTGCGATCAATTTTAATTATTATTGTTTTAAGTTAAACATTACCGTTTCACCAGTGGTCAGGAATTCACATGTGGGTAATATAGAAAAAAAACATGACTTTACCTTATTTGTTATCGTTCCGTGCTTGCTAATGTAAAGAACGAACCGACCATTCAATTTTTGGCTGATATATGTTTTAAAATGAAATCTATGACATGTAAAAACATTCATTCAATGCGTGATGTATACTTACTGTAAGCGACCCACGGTCCACTTTGTAGAAACTTTACACAAAGTCCCCTCTTCTTGCAAGAGGTTTGTAGTTTGGCGGATTGTACCTTCGTTCATGGTGTCCGCTTAATTTTGTTCTCGTTATCTAGAGGCTGACCGCCCTCGATGTTATTGTCCGGGTCGAATAAATATAAATATAAGTGGTGAAACTTATAGGTGGAATAGATAGAGATCTGAGCAGATATATAGAACAGACCAACACGAGCCCCCGAACATGAAAACAACAATTTAAACAATTACATAAAACAACTCTGAGAATTCATTACATCAGGAATATACCCAGCTTCTAGAAATAAAACTTTCACCGAATTACAAAACACAAATATATTTAAATAAAGTAGCCGATCTGTTTTAATGATAGAATTAGTTCATCATAGGATCGAGTGAACAGTCGAAGTCAATGCTTTGTACAATTGCATAACCTGCTTCTCCGGTTAACTCCACTTTCACTGTAGCTGTTCCTTCGACTTCACTCTGTCTTGCCTCTTTCGGCCCTCAACTATGTGCGTAGCACGTAGATTCACAGATATCTGGATCTAAGGATATTACGTTTCACTATATGTCTCAAGATACATCTCAGAATACGTCTCAGAGGTAATACGTCACAGGAGCTATTTTCTCCCTTTGAGCTTTCAAGCTTTCCTCACTTATACCGCCAAATTTGTTCGTCGGTTTTCCTCGACAACAGTCCTCTTGGACAACAGTTTTACGAGAGAATTTCTCCCAAATTTATTAACGGAGTCTTCTTACACTTGTTTTCTCTTGCAGAAAAGCTTAGACTGATGTGAATTTCGATAAAGACAATATTTAATGCCCAAAGAATTTCGTGTGAAAGACGCGCCCTTAATTTAGCTTAACCAATCAGAATCAAATATAGCTGCCGCCTTTATGTTAATGTGTACTTCATAGATCGACAGAAATTTGCCGCTTCACACTTACAAATAAAATAGACGCATTCATGTACATATTCGTACATGTGTGCAGATGCATTCGTCATATTATTACATTCAATTAGTGCTCTATCTAAATAATTTCCCAAAATACTAACAGCAGTTGATTTGGTGGAATTTAGAATTTAAAATAATTTAGTTACTTGAACCGTTCCAAAATTAAAAAGGTATTCTTCTTTGTAAGTGGCAACGGCATTTGAGATGGCGTCCATCAATGGTGGCCAAGTACTAAACATTGGTCAAAATTAGAGCGCGTCCAGTGGAATCGTCACAATCTAGGGTAGTATGAATTTGTTTATCTATATGCGTAGCTTTCATTGTGAGATCACGCCTTGCGACATTCAATCCAGACTGTACTGGATCACACCTTTAGGGTCATTTCGTCGAAAAATGTCAACGTACTTTATCATTGATTTTGCAGTATGCAACTCTCGGGCATCTAAATAATGACCTTCCAAAGGAATATGGATGTATACAAATCCAAATGAAGTAAATACTTGACACTTAAAGATATGTAGAATTAAATTCTAATAAATGACACCCATTAATGAAATAGTCGATGTTGAATGCCGACATGGCCCGTGTGACTTGTAATCTAGAGTAACGCAACACTTACCCTTCAAAATGCAGTCCTATATCATTACTAAGTTGTGTTTGGAAAGTATTCACAAGAATTGTGTTTAACTTTTGTACAATCACTGACACCAAATTAATGTTTCCTTTCTATATATCAATAACGATTTTTCTTCACATGGACTGAACGATGTTTCAGCTCCTGGATTTATGTCACAAAACGTGCACTTACCGTGACAAACAAGGAAGGCTTGTGTAGTTTTCCGTGGCATTTCCAAAACATTTGATCTTGTCAAACACAAAGGACTAATTAATAAATTAAAGAGTTACACCATTGATGTCCTTCCTGTTGAATGGTTGAAATGCTGTTTAACTAGCAGGGCTCAAACTGGTCGCGCAGGGATTAGTACTTGGTCCATTATCATTGATTGTGACAAAGTGATGATGATTAAAACATAACTGAACTCTTTACTGACGATAGCTAATTATCAATTGCGTCTACAACATATTTGTAATAGAATATATACAAAATGCAGGATGTGAATACTATCAATTTGATTGTTGTTCAACCCGGTGGCTGGTGGATTTCAATCCTACCAAAACTAAAGCACTGCTAAGTTCGCGTAAATTCAACCCGCCTTTCCTAAACTAAAACATAAAAATGACAACGTACCATTGTAGGCCGATAAATCAGCTCCTACCCGTGATGATATTAATTTTCAGGTTAGGGGCTGATATCACATATTCATTGAAAGCTGCAATCATCTGCACCCAAATTTGTTGCACACATCGGTGTACATTGTATAGACTTACCGGCATTTCTCGTGGCTTTGGAAGTATCGCCGGCTGAAGGTTCTTTTGTCGACATGATTATATTTTCTGATCAAAACGTATGTTTGCTGACTTGTAAATGCACGTGGAATAGCACAACCATGTGTCCTGTGGCCATGTTATATTTCGCGCTAGATATGACTGTAACCAATTACTGGTATGTGTTTATAGTGTACGCAGGTTTGTTCTTGAAAGATTTCCATGCAGCAGCACATTTTAATGAACAAGTGACACCAGATCCACATATCGTCCATCAGTGTCAACACAGCTTTAGGGGGTTGATCTATCTGACTAGTACAACTGGTAAACAATCACAAACTCCTTGAAGTTACCTTTAATGGTTCAGACAATGAGGCATAACTTGTCTGTATTTGCCTCAGTATTATTCAATGTATTTAAAAAATGTAATACAAATTAACTGGGAAACAAAAACTCTTGAAATAATTTATTTCAATTATATTCGACATTTACTTAAAATTGCCTACATCGTTCGATGTGTCTGTACGGTTGAAACGGCTCTTAAACTAGACAAATTGCAACATGAAGCAGGGTAAACTATAACTGGTCTTAGGAGAAGTGCTTCTGCTCAAAATATATATGAGGAAAGCATCTGACGTACATTAGACATAGATAACCTTAAAAATAGACATGTCTTAATACAAATGAACTGTCGTTTCAAAAATGGCGTGAAAAGTCTGTATTTTTCATTATTAGTAAAGAAAATAACATGTTCCTTGCAAATAATGTTCTTTACACAAAATTTTTATATCAGTATTACTTCTGCAGAATTATATTTGGTTCCTGACTTGATACCAGGAAGCCTTAAGTGATCAGAGTGACTTCAAGTTACATATTTTGCTGTTCTTAATTTTTCACAACAAACCTCTTTTACACCAAGCTATGGGAACGGGGTTTTGTCAAAGTTCACAGCAACCGAAAGCAGCAGAAACAGCTGTCTAGAATATTTAAAGCAGTGTTGATGGAAATATCATCGTCAGTTAATAAGAGAGTTGAATCATCAACATATTGACTAATCAAGTATTCAAAGTTGTTAATATTTATATCATGTATAATTGGATTGTTCTTTAGAGCTGCATTTAAAAAATACTTAAGCTATTATGATTAGCTATAAGGAAAGGTGGTCACTCTATCTGAGTGTCCATTATTTAGCCCACAGCTATATATCTTGATAAAATATTTGAAACCAGACACATTCTAAAGACTTCTATAAAAAGACCATTTTACCGGCTCGAAACTTTTTGCAAACTCCAGAAGAGCTAAAGGTACTGGGATATCATCATCCTTGCATTTATATACATGCAACCAAAAATGAGACGCATACATCGTATATCAACCTTTACAAAGCTGATTGTTTTCACTTATTATATGTGGCAATGCCTTCTATAGTTAGCCGGCAAACAGATGACTGTAATTTTTAAATCAGCTTAAGTCATTGGTCAGAAACAAAATTGTGACAGAGAGACAGACAGAAACTAAGACGACATCAGGACGTTATATTCTCGGCAGTATTTCGGACGTGTTAAAGCCTTTCATACATTCAATCCACGAGGCTCTCACACATGCCAGGTGCCTCTTCGTGTTCTAGAGAGGGACGTACATCAACCATTTTCCTGGCATGTGCCAATAAAGTGTGATAAGTGCCGTAAAAAACCAACAAAATAACAAAACAATAAATAAAATAAATAAATCAAACAAAATAAATTTATAATAGAATGAATACATAAAATAAAGTAATAAATAAATTCTAATTAATTTAAAAAAAAAATAAACGCAAAGAACAAACCTCACCGAAAACCAGAAAGAGAAAAAGGAAAAAAAACCCCACTGCATTCACTTTTATCGCATTAACTCGCAGCCACCTAGCGAATATTGCGAGAATTAGCTAAGAGAAAATTGGATGTCAGTAATCAGTTTTTTTTGTCCTTTGTTTTGTTCTTTTAGAACGTATATAGTCGCAAGTTACGTGTTGTATGTTGGTAGGAAAACAAATCTAATAGGTTTATTTTACTATCAGCTATTAGAGAATGATCAAGTAGAGTAATGCATACTGTCTAGCTCTCGAGAACTACTTGATCATGCATTCAAGCTCACAAAAAATGGAGTCAAGATTCTCAAATATATTTTCTAAGCAAGCCGAAGCCCCAAATGTATTCAACATGTAATTAAGTAGCCACTTCAGCTTAAATGATTTTCTCAGATTTGGAAAATATGTGTTTTGTCTTATGAAATGAAAAGTCATTTAAAAGCGCAAATAAGTTTAAGAGGCGAGATCGATCCTCGTATTAAATCTCTAGCTCTAATAGAAACAAATCAATATTTTTGTCAAAGTTAAAAGAACTTGTTAACGTAAACGTTTACTTAGTTGGGAACATTTTTAGGGCCAAAAAAGTTTCATTTCCAATGCTAATCGTCACATGGCTTATTTGTTCAGTATACACAGATTTCTTTCTTCCATGAAGCTTTGTAGAAGGGAAAATGTTTAAAATCATACAATTTATTTTAAAAACGAAGCTTGAATTATTGTCAAAAGTCCTGCGTAAGCTTATGTAGCGCATCCCATATGAGTTCATAATGTAAATTAAAATAACTGGACCATGTCTCGGCCACTTTCTAGCGAGAACACCGATGCAAGATCTTAACCCTCACAACTAGGAAGGATCGTAAGGCCACTGTATCGTCTGCACAAAGGATTGTCCTATGATATCAGGAGGCACGGTGGCTCAGTGGGTAGCGTTCCGGAATCACAACCAGTGAATTACCAGTTCTAATCCTAACAAAATCAGTCAAATCAGGTAACGTACATTTGTAAATTTTGTGTGCTGTAGTTACGTTTGAAATCTCGTCTGTATCGTATTGTTTTGGGGTTTATTCTAACCACACTAATACATGTGCTTATTACTTAGACTTCATTCCTGCGTACCTAAACGTGGTATGTAGGATGCAATCTCCACTCCGTTGTGTAATGAACTTCATTTTTCAGCATCGCTGTCTTTTATACACATCAGACGGCTTCCTCCGGCAATGTCGTCGAGAGTTGTTAGGATCAACTTTAAAACTGAAAAGATGTCTCATTAACTGAGCAAAGCTGAAGGATAATCCCCACATGCTACATTACGCCGATCAACGTAGGGTACTTGTGCAAATGGAGTGGTTTAACAAAGGATATTGTCATGGTAAATTGTGGCTCATTTACTTCCTTTATAAACAAGACAATTTAATAGTAGTCTGTATAATACGAATTAGTATGTTTTCCCGCAATTCTCCCACCATATTGTTTTCACTATGTACTGCACATTTACATTGTATGTAATAAGGGGATTCTTGAGCCGGCAATCCGTTTACAAAATATATCAAAAGGCAGCATGAAGAAATTTGTTTCCATACTTGAATATTAGTGAAGACGGTAGTAAAATTGTAATATTTCATTCCCTTTTTAATTGTTTTATATTTCTTAAAGTTTTATGAAAATTATTTTTGGCTGGTGAAATCTGTATGGCTTTGTTAGCTCAATATAATTTATTGCCTGCCAACATGCTATACTTTGGCTAGAAAAATTGTTGGCGTCGCTAAACTCATCATCATCATCATCATCATCGTCATGCACAACCAATACATACAATAACAACAGTAAGAAGAGAAAGTATATTTTTTTATGTAGAATGTATTGCAATGAAAAGCTCGCTGAAAGATCACTATTCAGCATATTTTCTCTGGAAAAGACATAGATGAAAATGTCCAAGTGGAAAAACTGCGCAGGACCCGAGGAAGGTAGATTACATGCTAGATTTATTTTCTTATATATGTTAGTTCTAACATTGATTTGTCTACCTCGTAACTCAAATATTTGAACTTGACTGTTACACTAGGAAACTTATTAAGAATTCCATACATTTTCAAATCGTATGCTTCCTTACCATTTACTTAGTACTGTGTACAAACGACACCTAATTCAACCTTGTTATTTCCTTACCATTTACTTAGTACTGTATACAAACGACACCTAATTCAGCCTTGTTATTTTCAGGATCTTTATTTGTTTGTTTTGTTTTAAGCAATATTTCTTATCCTGGTGTTAGCAAAATATAACCTTTTTATCAAATACATCATCAGGAGTGTGTAGTTTGTAAATCATAACATACTCGTAATATATCATATCATAAACATAATATATGTCTAACACCATTCGGAATTTTATTCCAGACAGTTTATTCTACTTGATAACGTCGATATTCGATATATCACATCAATACTTTCACATGCAAGATCATGTACAGCATATATGTGTATGCTTTGTAATCTACAAATTAGTTTTTATAATATTTGTGAAGCGGTAGCTGTAATTTTTATTTTATGTCGGTAAAGGTTAGTATATACTACGTCAATTTGAGAAATACTTTTGGTGGATATCTCAACAATATCATATTATGTTCATTTAAAAAAAAACAGCACGTACCCCTACCAACCCTCCAAGTAAAGCAAAAACAAAAGCAAACCAAAACAACAAAAAGACAACCAAAAACCACCTACGTTTGAAACATATATTTAGTACGGCGTAACATCAGTTAGTTTCGTGCTTTATGGCACAGCAACACAGGTAGGTTATTTAGAAATGAGAAAACTAGAGTAAAGTGACTTGCTTAGGGACATACCGACCTCAATTTATCCGATGATAGAATTCAATCCCGAACCCTTTTGGTCACGAATCTGGCATGCTAACCAACGAGCAACGTTGCTAATGTCTCAGTTAGTCGCCTCATTCAACACGCACGAACGAGTATCAAACCCAATCTTTATTTCAGGCCAGAAATGGGATGCAACAAAGGGCCTCCAGGGAGAATTAAAAAAAAATAACCTAATGCACCTCCTCTAACATACACAAGTTTCAAATCGCGTAGTAAGACAGCAAAACTGTTGATCTGGTGCGCAAGTTAGATTAAGCATACAATTTCCACAAATGGTCTGCTCGTGCACTAAATTTTGCTATTCGTTTGATACGCTGAATTCTAATGACGTATTGAGACACTTTCAACAATCTTTTGCAATGAACATTATGTTCTACACATACAAACAAGAACCATACTATTGTTTTATTAACATAACATATATGAAACTGTACTCTTCACTTCATGGATATGAATCTGAGACTGTGCGGACGAAATGAAGCAATATTACTTATATGAGGTTCAAATTTATGGAATTGTACCACTCACAAAACAAATATGACTTTCTGAAATTGTACTGTTCACGAAACAAACACACACACACACACACACACACCTTTTAATAACATAAAAGATACTAATATTATGATATCACGTCACTCATATAATGTAAACGAAGATTCATGTTGCACTATATACGGACATAACTGAAGGAACGATTCCATACAGGGTATACTTGCCAGTCTGCCGAAAACCCGCAGGAACCTCACTTTCTGACAGACAAAGGTGAGAGAATGATACATTGATCATCAGACTCAGAACCGGGTCGCACTTGACTTCAAGCAGGCAAAATCACTGGTTTCAGAATTGGTATTGGGACAAGACCATGACATCAGCTAGAGATATATACAACTGACCCACGCTGTTATTATTGTTGTTGTTGTTATAGGGTTTAACGCCATTTTTCAGCAAAAGATAGGCTATACATGACAGCCAGTATTCATGGTGGAGGAAGAACCCGGGAAAACCCCGGAAAGAACGACCGACCCACGAGAAGCTACCGGCAAGCTTTCTCACATGTATACACTGGCCGAGCCCAAGACTCGAACCCACACAGACAGGTTAAATGGCAGTGATCCGTGACGGAGAGCGCTTTAGACCACTCGGCCACTCGGGGCCCCACTGACCCACGTTAAAAAGGGTCCTGAAACATCTAGCTGGTGTTGATACAAACACCACAATATATGTTATGCATGCGTACACAATAAATGGTCAAAGCATTAAAACTGTTTTACGTTTAGATCGACTATACGCATGTGATATCTTCTGCTCGTCATCCGATTGGATGCAGCTGTAAAGAAATCGACTCCTAGTACCATTTAGTTGGGTAATTGTTCTGAATAATTATACCGGTCTCCAATTTAAATATTTTGAGCAACATTATATTCTGAGTCAATGTCTGTAGAAATTGTGAAAATGCTCTATTGAATACCACATAAGGCATGTACCAAGCATTCTTAGTGGTTAAATAATTTCGTTCACTATTAGAAGTGACTCCTATCAACAAGAGGGTACTTGTGCAATACACCGTTTCAGCTAGCTAAATAAGCCAGTGTGTAATTATGTTGATCGACACCTCTTGGCTATGGAAGATACATTTGCGCTTGCTTGCATTTTTTGTGATCATTTTCTTATGCAGTTTTGGCTCCAGGGTCATACGACTTTTAGTATTGATACCTCACAGTGAATGGGGCACATTTCTACCAATATTGACCTGCGTGATTCATATTACACAATTCCGTTACTTTGGTTACGTTTTCAATTTGCATGCATTATTGTATGCATGATTATGCAAGTTCTTGTGTGGATGTGTCTTAATAAACACAACAGTGTCCTATTAAATGCAGGTCACATATTTATAATCTGTGCTTGTACTTGAATGACAT